>CM076851.1:37396133-38017306 GCA_039519185.1 Astragalus membranaceus
CCAAACCAAATACATCGATTTAAATTGGATCGAGGAAGGTAGTATCTACTTTATTTTATATATATATATATATGTTACATTTAGTTTTTTGTAATACACTATTAATTTGTAGATTGTCGAGGAAAAGACAATCACGGTTACTATCCTAAAAGAAGCCCGCTCACGAATGCTTGAGTGTGACACGTGGGGACTTGAAAGGTTTGTTAATAATTTTTATTTTTTATACTATTAATTTTTTAAAATATATTTGAACTATTTTTTTGTTTTGTATTTTATAGGAAAGTAAAGAGAGATTTCTGAAGCAAAAGAAAAACTCGTTAAATTTGGACGAAAAGTAATTGAGCTGGAGATGCAGAAAGCAGGAAACGTTTAGGATTTCTAATGTTTTTATATGCTTTTCATAGCTCTTGTTTTTTTGAACTTTATATGAGTATTTGAGACTAAGTATGTTTTTTACATCGAATGATGTTCTCATTTGTCCCCATGCTTTATAGACTATGTTCGATTTATGTGTCGGCCACTCAAGTAATGAAAATGAGGCCACTCAAGTAATGAAAATGACCTCTGGTTTGAATTTGGCCAAACCATTGAACACCATAGTTTGATCATGAAATGCCTATGAAAAATTCTAACTTCTCTCAATAGATTGAGCAGCTCAATAAAATAACTTGGGGTAGACATTATGCAATACCTATAATAAACATAGGTCATTTTCCCCCAAAAAAAAGAACAAACTAGTTATCAACACTAAAACGCCGAGGTCATTTTCATTACTTGAGTGGCCAACGCATAAAACGAACATAGTCTATAAAGCATGGGGACAAATGAGAACATCATCCAATGTAAAAAACATACTTAGTCTCAAATACTCATATAAAGTTCAAAAAAACAAGAGCTATGAAAACCATATGAAAACATTAGAAATCCTAAACATTTCCTGCTTTCTGCATTTCCAGCTCAATTAATTTCCGTCCAAATTTAACGAGTTTTTCTTTTGCTTCAGAAATCTCTCTTCCTTTCCTATAAAATACAAAACAAAAAAATAGTTCAAATATATTTTAAAAAATTAATAGTATAAAAAATAAAAATTATTAACAAAACTTTCAAGTCTCCACGTGTCACACTCACACCCAAGCATTCGTGAGCGGGCTTCTTTTAGGATAGCAACCGTGATTGTCTTTTCCTGCAAATTAATAATGTATTACAAAAAACTAAATGTAACATATGTAATATACTAGTTTTGTCACCCGTGCAACGCACGGGGAGAAATATGTTGAAAATTTATTTTGTTTGATATCAAATGATATTGTTAATATATTGCAATATCACATTAATATAGTTGAACAAATTTCATTGGGTAGAAAATTAAAAAGTTTAACCAACATGTAGCGTTTACATTCAAATAAAAACCATTTTGTACCAACTTCTTGATTTTCATATTAAGAGTTCCTATTTTAATTTTATAATAGAAGGCTCTCCTCCGCATCCTCCTTTCCTGGTACCACTGAAAAAATATTCAAAAGCACCACATAAGCAAACAATTTTAACTTCACTAGAAGCACCACCACTCATATCAAAAAAGACATCTGACTTTAAGAATGTAGTTGAAACCTTAGCTGGAAATAACTTCTACTTAGTTATGAGTCTCACATTACTTAGTTAATTAAAGGAATCAACATTTTTGCTTCTTGAAGAAGCAAGTATGAATTATGCAATCATTTTCATCGGGTACTGTACAATTATCATGCAATGTTCACTAGAAGCACCGCCACTCATATCAAAAAGACATCTGATTTTAAGAATGTAGTTGAAACCTTAGCATTAAATAACTTCTACTTAATTATGAGTCTCACATTACTTAGTTAATTAAAGGAATCAACACTCTTGCTTCTTGAAGAGGCAAGAATGAATTATGCAATCATTTTCATCAGGTACTGTACAATTATCATGCAATGTTCACTAGAAGCACCACCACTCATCAAAAAAGACATCTGACTTTAAAAATGTAGTTGAAACCTTAGCTGCAAATAACTTCTACTTAGTTATGACTTTCACATTACTTAGTTAATTAAAGGAATCAACATTCTTGTTTCTTGAAGAGGCAAGAATCGAGTACTGTACAATTATCATGCAATGTTAGCTTGTCAATTC
Organism: Astragalus membranaceus; assembly: GCA_039519185.1. Classification (NCBI taxonomy): domain Eukaryota; kingdom Viridiplantae; phylum Streptophyta; class Magnoliopsida; order Fabales; family Fabaceae; genus Astragalus; species Astragalus membranaceus. Next base: position 37,398,285 of record CM076851.1, read on the forward strand.
ATGTAGTTAAGGCACAAGTTATTGCACATAGGTGGATTATTATTTCTTGAAGAAAAGATTGATTAAATTTAACCGGATAATACAAAGAATTCTGCAAAAGTGCAGCATACATTAACTGAAAATGATACTACGTAAAACGTACTTTAGTCTAAAATATTCAAACACCAAAATTATTAGAAAATGGAAATATTTAGAAAGCCATAACACATCTAACAAACACCATCCCTTAAAGCAAACAACCAAGCACATCCGAAGTTTCTATCTGTGAACAAGTATCTTCTAACATGTTCAGATTTATGATTTCATTATTTTCTTTATTATTTTCTTTACTAGTATCAAAACTTGCATAACACGATAATTAATATTTGAATAAATACCAAAGTAAATTGAGCTAAACTAACATTTTTGTATCACAACAGAAAATGCACTCGTTTCTGAATGAGGAGGAAAGATACATTTAATTCAGCTAAGTTTTCAAATATGAACTCCTTGCTAAATCCTTTTTGGAATATCATAAATATTTATTCATCCAAACTATATTTTTGAATAAAAAATTAAGCATCTTTTATGCAGTTACTGCTAAATCCTTTTTGCAGTAACATCTTAAGCATCACATAGAAAAACCAACTTAAGCATCCATGTTATATAGCTCACATACAAAACACTACCATAACTGAATGAAATTATCAAAGAAAGAGCAAAAGAAGCAAAATAATACCAAAAAAACAAACAAATATTTTTTAAAAAAATAAAATTATGAAAGATTTAAGAACCGAAACACTAAAACTCTTCCTCAAAATCCACACAAATCCACATGAAAAGTTTAAGCTACAGATTATAAACTCCAATACATAAACTCCACGGATTGACCATTTTCCCATTTTGCAACCCTGGCACATAAAGCTGAAGAAAGGTCCAGGAAACTCTTGTTCAAACATTTAACACAATCAAACCAAGGAATCTTAAATTAATTAAATTAAAATACATTTATACATGGACTTGAAATAATAAAACAAGTTAACAAAAATTTAAAGCAGCCTCAATAACTTTGTTATATTGAGATCATACCTGAAATGGAGGAGGATTTGCTTCAGCAACTTCCACCGGAACAACTTCTTCCACTTCCACCTGAGCAGCAATAACGTTTTCCACGTTTTCCACCTCATCCTGTAGAAGAGATAATCAAAAAAATGCGAAGAACAAGAAGAGAAAGCAAAAAGCGAGTTAAGAAAATTGACCTCCGATGAAAGAAAATTCAGATCTGCATGAAATTTGCGGGAGTCATCAGAATTTGAGTTCATCTCCAAGAACGGCATGTGATGAAAGAAAGTGGAGCGCAAATTTTTTTGAATGAACGAACGGTTTGGAATTTGGCGGGAGAGAGTTAACACTTATAAACTGGGCTAATGGGCCAGAAATACAAGGGCCGAGCCCAAAAACCTGAAAAATACAAAAAATGATATCTAAAAAGAAAAAAAAAATCAAAATTAAACTAATTAAACTAATAATAAACATTAGAGAAAGAGAGTGATCCGGGCTGGAATAGATAATAGATAAAGAACACACAAAGAATGGAACTCAACCCGCGACTCCGACAACCACTGACAGTAGTTGTAATCCAAAGCGCCGCTGTCCCTCCACCGTACACCACCAGTAACAATGCGTCACCACCGTGGTTTTTGCCTCCAGCAACGTCCCTCGGATTCCGTGACCGGCATACCAACGCCGCCGCCGTGACCGCCGTGACCGCCGTGACCGGCATACCAATGTTCTTTTTGCAGCACTTGCCTTATATATTTATTTTTTAGTTTTTCTAAAAAAGATTTAATGAATCAGATTAATACTTACACCCCTATGTTTTAATCGTACAGCCTTCACCTGCCTAGGTCTCTTCGCATATCAGATTTTAAAAAAAAACAATCCAAAACGTCACCTGGGCTCTGCTAATCGCATCCTCTCTTTTAATAATACAACCCCTTGCTACTAATTATACGCCTTTTATTCCTATTTTGCAACCTATCCTGGTTTTATTGTTTATCCTTGCTTATTTTTACTACTCATCAAAAATCATTTTTATTGAAAACATTAATTAAAAAACATTAACATACAAATTTTTTCTATCCAAGAACTACTTAGCCATTGATTATCTACTTGGAGATACGTAGAACATTAAAGGGGCCCACATCTATCAAGTGCAATAATAAAAACATTTTTTTCTTTTCGTTTATGTCCTTTTTTTCTAAGCTATTTCTCTCCAATTTCACAAAAAGAACAAAAATAATTAACTATTTATCAAGTCTTTTTTTGGTTTGCTAATTTGTAAATAAGGGTAAAATAAATATATTTTGAGTTAACAATTTTTACGCATTTAATTAGATGCCAACCTTCGCCAGGAAGGATGCCGCGTGGTGCTAATCCCTTCTCCGCGCATAACCGACTCCCGAACTCGTTTTGGTTCGCAAAAGACCCTCCAAAGGGATTTATCAATGTTTGCCCCTTTAAACCTAAACATTGGTGGCGGCTTCATTCCAAAAGTTCGGAGAATCCTTACCCGAATTTTTTGATCGCTACAGCTGGCGACTTCACTGAAGACTAATTAGGAGAGTCAAACTTTATTAATTAAATGTGTAGACAATTGTGTGAGATACTGACTCCAACTCTTGACTCTTTGTATTATTGTTCCATTTGAACTATTGTGGATTTATCTATTTGCATGTAGTATTATTTCGTTAGTACTCGTTATATTTTTAGATATTATACTAGATATATTAAAAATTTATTATCATTGATGCAAAAGCATATTATAGCGTTACAACAACACAAACAAACATAAAAACTAAAACATGACAGAGCATAAAAACTAAAACATAACAGCAACAAATACAGTTCTTAAAATCTCGGTCCCCCAGCATAACAATGGCATATAATCTCATCTACGATCCGTTGAGTCTCCGCGTACAGCTCCAACACACTACGAGTCTAAAACATGTCATGCATGTTCAACGTGCTTCGTACGTCGTCATCATTCTTAATCTTCATGAACGGCCAATAAATGCAGCCACCATCTCCACAAGTGGGTTTGCGATAAGTAATACGAGTAACCTCTCGGTCATCACCCCTCACTTGAACCTTAAGCTCTATTTTATCTTTCAAACCTTCAAATGTGATGTCGTCGTGGAGCCTGCATAAGACAGGTTTTGGATATGAGAAGAAGACACCATATTTTCTTCTGGTGATTTGGCTATCATGATGAATAGCGGTAAGTGTGCTGTCTCTTGAGTACAGAGTGGATTCATTGTTCATTTTGGAGTTTGTGGTGTGAAATAAGTAAATCAGAGTGAAATGTTTGTATGAAAGAAATGAGGGTGAGTGTGGATATTTATAGCAATGGTCATTGATTATGTGCCATTGATATTGTCGGTGCGATTTACACCGTTAAAAATCTATCCCTTGGGGCACATTTACAAAGATGAACAAATGTGGGTCGTTGATCAAAATTATTGGCGGAATCTTGGCCGTTTATTTTCTAAATTTTTTTGCCTAACGGATTTATCTATTTATTAGATAACTCTATTTTGAAATAATCAAAACGGATTTATTTAATAAATAGATAAATCCATTATTATAAATTAACGTAATGAATTTATCTATTATTTAGATAAAGCCGTTTTTTTTTTCAAAACGGATTTATCCAATAGATAGATAAGTCCAATATTGTAAAATAACGAAACAGAATTATGTCTCTCTGAGTTAAATTCAGTGTTTTAAATTTACATACCGGATTTTTCTTTTTTTATTTAACTTAAATCTATTGTTTATTTTTTTTTGGTTTTTTTCCCAAAACGGATTTACCATTTAATTAGATAAATCTGTTGCTTAAAAATCAACAGGAGCAATTTGGAAATAAAAAAATGGTGGGAGTATGGTAGATAAGGGTGGGGGTAAAAAAATGGGACCTTGGAAAATAATATACACATACTAAGTATGAACTATAACACTCGAGTCACTTTACATGGTTTACAAAATGAGTGAGACGTTGAAAATTTATCAACTTAATATTTTGTCACTTGTCAGCTACCAATGGCTAAAAGATAGTCCATTAGGCTATTATTTCATCCTTTTCTTTTATAAGGCTGCTTGGCCAAATCACTATAAACCTCATGTATGCTATACGTTTTTGGGTATTTGTATAACAATATTTTCAATTTTGCATTTGATTTTAACACATGTCACTTATTTGCATCCGATTGTAACAACCGTCAAAAAAATATTAGGCTAAATTATAGTTTTGGTCCCCCTGTTTTAAAAAATTCAGATATTTCGTCTCCCTATTTTAAAACTCAGACATTTAGTCCCCCTATTTTAAAAAGGGGTAAAATATGTTTTTGGTCCCTACAAAATCGGGTCATTCTATGTTTAGTCCCTACATTATTGAAATAGGTGTTTTGGTCCCCATATTATTTTGTCGTTTCTAATATTAGTCTCTGGCGTTAAATCATGCTGACTAGGGTAACAGAAAACTGAATTGGCATTTACACATGTATTTTTTTTTACCTATGTGGAAAATCACCTACTACACCCAAAATATTTTGTATTGTTAATTTTTTTTATTGTTCAAAATTACCGGTCATCTTCTTCCTATCCTCCGGCATGACCGAGATAACCTCCGTCAAGGTGGTTGTCGGTGGAGGGTACTCCGATGATGAAATTTTTTGAGGGCTTTGCGAGAGGATTCTGAATATCAAACTCGTTTTTTGATTGAAGGTCCATGGTTGCCAAAAAATAAGTAAGAAGGCGGGCGGTTTCATAGAGAGAGAGAGAGAGAGAGAGAGAGAGAGAGAGAGAGAGAGAGAGAGAGAGAGAGAGAGAGAGCTGACAAGAACGAGAGAGATAATAGAACGAGCGAGTGAGAGAGAGAGAGAGAGAGAGAGAGAGAGAGAGAGAGAGAGAGAGAGACCTGGCAGGAACGAAAATGAAATCTGGAAATCTGGAACAAAATCGCGATCTGAAGAAACCTAGAAACCCAGATCCCAAAATCATGTTTTCGATTTCGATCTAAAACAACGCAGCGATCTAAAGAATAAGAGAATCTCGATCTGAAGGGACTTAATTAGGCGTTTAGTTTTCGATCAGAAGAAGAAGAGGATTTCAATCTGAAGAGGATTTCATGTTTCTGTGTTTTTTTAATTTTCAATTAAAAATAATTTAAAATAACAAGTGAGCATATGAAATTTCCACGTAAGCATAAAAAAACACCACATAATCACTCTAAAAGCCAGTTAGGCATTTTTGTAACGGTGTTAACAAAAAAACGTTAAAAGGCAACGATGCAACATTTTTAAAAGTTAAGGGACCTATTTGTTACAAATAAATAAGTTAAGAGACCCCGAGAGATATTTTGCCTTTTTTTACAATGCAAGTAACTTTGATTTTTCAATTTTTTTTTCATTTTCACTGTACTCAATAAGAGTTGATATGAGTAATCTAGGAATCCAACTTTTTTTTTTTTAACTTTTCTTAAAGGGCATGTGTAGCCGCCTTTTGCTTAAAATTGAAATCGGAGGGAGAAGATCAACATTAGTGACACCAGAGCACTCGGTACCTAGGTCCACCGTGCTTAAAATTTTACAACTTAAACATAAATTATTAAAGTAAAAAATTTAAGTAAATAATATTTTGTGCTTTTAAAATTACGAAACTAGTGTGACCTAGTATGAGTTGGTTTGAGTTTGTGAGTTTGTTTTTTAGAATCTATTGCCCGAACCAATCAACTACGGGTTGATTCGGGTTGGTTCAAGTTTGGCTTGAACAAGAAAAATATCCGAACCAAATACATCGATTTAGATTGGATTGTGTGTTGGTTTGAATTTGGCCAAACCATTGAACACCATAGTTTGATCATGAAATGCCTATGAAAAATTCTAACTTCCTCTCAATAGATTGAGCAGCTCAATAAAATTACTTGGGGTAGGCATTATGCAATACCTATAATAAACATAGAATAAAGTATTAAAACGGAAAAAACACAAATCGTTGGATCTAAATCCTATGGATAATTGCATCTCATACACAATCCCATCTAACTCACTCTTTTCAACTGAGAATGTTGTGTGTAATAGAATCACCTAATATTATCTGACAAAATTTATAACATAGTTCCCTCATGTTTCTTGTTTTTCATATTATCTGACTGCTTGAGCGTGACTCTACTGTCTGTCAACATTCAATAATGGTCAACACTAAAACGCAAAGGTAATACCCCTTTTGTTAGAATACATCTTATATTTATTTTTCTCTCAAAACTAAGAACCCTTTTGTTAAACATAAGGTAAAAAGGGGATACACACTTACACTATGAAAATAAGTTTTGTTTGTAAAATTTCAAAAAATACAATGCGTCATAATGTTAAAATATATTTTCCCCAAAAAAAGAACAAACTAGTTATCAACACTAAAACGCAGAGGTCATTTTCATTACTTGAGTGGCCGACACATAAAACGAACATAGTCTATAAAGCATGGGGACAAATGAGAACATCATCCAATGTAAAAAACATACTTAGTCTCAAATGCTCATATAAAGTTCAAAAAAACAAGAGCTATGGAAACCATATGAAAACATTAGAAATCCAAAACATTTCCTGCTTTCTGCATCTCCAGCTCAATTACTTTCCGTCCAAATTTAACGAGTTTTTCTTTTGATTCAGAAATCTCTCTTCCTTTCCTATAAAATACAAAACAAAAAAATAGTTCAAATATATTTTAAAAAATTAATAGTATAAAAAATAAAAATTATTAACAAACCTTTCAAGTCTCCACGTGTCACACTCACACCCAAGCATTCGTGAGCGGGCTTCTTTTAGGATAGCAACCGTGATTGTCTTTTTCTCGACAATCTGCAAATTAATAGTGTATTACAAAAAACTAAATGTAACATATGTAACATATATATATATATATATATATATATATATATATATATATATATATATATATATATATATATATATAATAAAGTAGATACTACCTTCCTCAACTTCTTGATTTTCATATTAAGAGTTCCTATTTTAATTTTATAATAGAAGGCTCTCCTCCGCATCCTCCTCCTTTCCCGGTACCACTGAAAAAATATTCAAAAGCACCACATAAGCAAAACATTTTAACTTCACTAGAAGCACCACCACTCATATCAAAAAAGACATCTGATTTTAAGAATGTAGTTGAAACCTTAGCAGTAAATAACTTCTACTTAATTATGAGTCTCACATTACTTAGTTAATTAAAGGAATCAACACTCTTGCTTCTTGAAGAGGCAAGAATGAATTATGCAATCATTTTCATCAGGTACTGTACAATTATCATGCAATGTTCACTAGAAGCACCACCACTCATCAAAAAAGACATCTGACTTTAAAAATGTAGTTGAAACCTTAGCTGTAAATAACTTCTACTTTAGTTATGACTTTCACATTACTTAGTTAATTAAAGGAATCAACATTCTTGTTTCTTGAAGAGGCAAGAATCGAGTACTGTACAATTATCATGCAATGTTAGCTTGTCAATTCATGTAGTTAAGGCACAAGTTATTGCACATAGGTGGATTATTATTTCTTGAAGAAAAGACTGATTAAATTTAACCGGATAATACAAAGAATTCTGCAAAAGTGCAGCATACATTAACTGAAAATGATACTACGTAAAACGTACTTTAGGCTAAAATATTCAAACACCAAAATTATTAGAAATTGGAAATATTTAGAATGCCATAACACATCTAACAAACACCATCCGTTAAAGCAAACAACCAAGTAATCTTCCTTCTGCTACTTGCACATCCGAAGTCTCTATCTGTGAACAAGTATCTTCTAAGTGCTAAGAGCCTAAGACTACCAACCTGGACAAAGAAACATTTTTTTATTCAAAATATTTATAAACGGACAAAAAAGAGCTGTGAGGGTAGCCATTTTTGACCAAAAAGCAAACATTTAGAGAGTGCATTGCTATATTGCTTTTTCTTCACTTTCGTTTTGGTTTATCACTCTCATCTGCAGGCAGAGAAATTCATTCTGGCTCTCCCTCTCTCTCAGTTTTGAACTTCAAATATCTTGTCTAGATTCACATTTTCTCATCTCACAGCTTTTTTCGTTTTTTTATTTCTTTTTTTAGTTCATGGTGTTGACTGTTGAGTCTCTTTTGGGACTCTCTCTTTGGTGTTTTTGTATGCTTGATTATATCCCCCCCCCCCACCCCCCACCTTATATAAAAGATAAGCAATTTCAATCTGTGGGGGTGTTGGTTCTGAAGTTTTGGTAATCAACTATGATCTTCTAGTGAAATACACTGCTCTATACAGCCGTGAGCCTAATTGTGAGGTGTATTTACATAGGGTTGGTAGGGCTAGGCGATTTGGGCGCAAGGGTTTGTTTCTTAAATTATTTGCTTGCTATTGTGCAGTTATCATAATATTTTTTTTTTTAGATAAGCATCATAATATGTTATATTTGTATAGTCATAGAGCTTACTCTTAATTTGTTTATGTGGTGCTGTTGTGCAGTGTCTAAGTTGAACTTCTGGATTGTGCTGTCGGACCGAAATTTAAAGCCAGAAACTTACGTTCCTTCCAATGTGAAAAAATGGGTATTTTTCTTAATTTCTGCATCCTATTATGTTGATTTGTTTTTTTTTTCTTATAAGATGCAGACTACCTGCATAAAGCTGAACGGAGGAGGTATTCATCTTATCATTTCCTAACTAGAAGCGAAAGGAACACATAATTTTATTCATACATGATGATTGAGAATGGAATAACACTTTTAGAAAGAAAAAAATGCAAACACAATATTGTTCATATATGATGATTCGGTAAGTATAGTCGATCATGGTAGTTAATCGGGATACGTATTGTGTATCGTTTTGCCATTTTTTGTATCGTGTATCGTATCGTAATATACATGAACAATAAAAAAATGACAAATTTAGTAAAAAATAAATAGCATAAGCAAAACAATATGTTAAAGTTGAAGATGAAACAAGCAAACAAGAATCAGCCAAAGGGATCAAAGCCTAGTCAACAAGCTGAGTTATTCTTTTGTTCACTAATCAGTAGATAACTAGTCATTAGTCATTAACTAGCTTGTTAGTTTAGAAGTAACTAGTATTTATCTAATGGTTAGTTTTTAACCATAGTTAGTTGTTTTGTATATATTGGATTGACTCTGTAAACAGTTTTTCAGTTAGAATCAATATAACAGAATTCTTCATTCTCTGCATCTTGAGATCAGAGAGATCAATTCCATGGCTCCACTCTCAGCAATTCTGAAATGGTATCAGAGCTCCTAATGAGGGGCTCTGCCACCATCGTTGTGCTTAAGGAAGCTAATCGTTCAATTGTTTCATAGATTCGTTGATTTCATTTCCTCTCAACAATCGTTCAATCGAACCACCGTTCCATCTTGATTCTGACTATGGAGGCAAGTTCCGGTACCGATACCGGCACCGGCGACGGAACCACGTCCAGCAACAAAGGATATCAAAATGACATGTTGAATCCTTACTTCATGCACCCTAGCGACAATCCAGGAACTGCGATTGTCACACCTCCATTGAACGGCAACAACTATCACACCTGGTCAAGGTCGATGATGATGGCGTTGCGATCGAAGAACAAATTGCACTTTGTTGACGGAACCCTACCACGACCTGCAGATGAAGATCGTGACTCACTTGCGTGGGACCGATGCAACACCATGATTATGTCATGGATTAACAGCTCCATCACTCCAGAAATCTTGCAAAGCATCCTATGGATGGACACTGCGACTGATGTGTGGAAGGATCTGAGGGATCGCTTTTATCAAGGAGACATGTTTCGAATTTCAGATCTGCAAGAAGAGATCTACATAACAAAGCAAGGTGATAATTCCATTCCCAATTACTATACTAAATTGAAGAAATTATGGCAAGAACTCGAAAATTTCCTTCCTGCACCTGAGTGCGATTGCGATTGTGGTAATAAATGTAATGCTGCAATCAAGTTTAAAGAATATAGAGAACGTGGTAAGGTGTTGTGATTCCTAAAGGGACTAAATGAACAATACTCAGTTGTTAGGGCACAGATTATGTTGATGGAACCTCTACCAAACAATATTAGCAAAGTTTATTCCTATTTGATTCAACAAGAAAGACAGAATAGTGTATCTGTTGATGAGCCAAAGGTTCTGATTGCTGCTGGTTACCAAGGAGGGGAGGAACTAGAGGTAGAGGTGAACGTGGAGGAAGATTCAATGGTGGAAGAGGAGGCAGAGGCACCAAAGTCTGCTCTCATTGTGGCAAGACAGGTCACACAATTGATGTTTGCTACAAAAAGCATGGATATCCTCCACATTTTCAACAAAGCACCATCAACAATTGCACCACAGAGAATGTGGATGAAGAGGAAGATGAGATTCCATATGATGAAGAACAGAAGGATACAGGGAAATAGGCCTCCACTTCTGAAAACTTGGGATTCACTGCAGAGCAACATAAAGCCATATTGGCACTTCTTCAAGGCTCGAACACATTGCCTGTGAACCACTTTACCACCATCAAGTCAGGTATTATCTGTGCATTACCAAATTGTAAGAAAGAAAAGTCCTGGATCATAGATACAGGAGCAACTATACATGTCTGTTATTCCAAACGTTTGTTTAAATGCATTAGAAAAATAATGACATTACCAAATGGAACACAAATACTCTGTAACCTTGCAGGAACCATATACTTGGATGATAATCTTGTACTTAGTGATGTTTTATACATTCCTAAGTTTTCATTCAATCTTCTTTCCATTCCTAAACTCACTGATGATATTGAATGTGATGTGAATTTTAACAGAAGGAAATGCATGATACAGGACAGCAGGGACAAGGTGATTGGGATAGCTGAAAGGAAAATTGGATTGTATCATCTCATCTCACCAAGCCCAAAGACATCACCAACAAACAGTTCATCCACACTAGCCAACTTTCATACTGTAAACAAACTTCTATCTCTAAGTAGTAATACTTCAAATAATAGTAGTAATGATTGTAACATCTGGCATATGAGATTTGGACATCCTTCTTTTGAGAAATTGAATGAAATAAACAAAGTTTTTCTTTCAATAAAATGTGTTAAATCTGCTAGTCCATGTGATATATGCTATTATGCAAAACAAAAGAGGTTACCTTTTCCAAATAGCTCCACAATTTCAGAAAAATGTTTTGACATTGTGCACATGGATATTTGGGGACCATTTTCAATCCCCTCTATTCTTGGATACAAGTACTTCCTTACTGTTGTAGATGATAAAAGTAGATTCACTTGGATATATCCTATGAGGCTCAAATCTGAGGCATCCAATTTAATCAAGTCTTTTGTTTGTTTAGTTGAAACTCAGTTTGACATAAAAGTAAAATGCATAAGATCTGATAATGGAAATGAGTTTTTACTAAAAGATTTTTATAATGAAAAAGGAATTGTTCGTCAAACTTCATGTGTGGGAACACCCCAACAAAATGGAGTTGTTGAGAGGAAACATCAACACCTCCAAAATACAGCAAGGGCTGTGTTATTTCAATCAAAACTGCCCAAAGTGTTTTGGGCTCATGCTGTGAGCCAGGCTGCTCACATCATAAATAGGATGCCCACAAAGTTTTTATCTCAAAAAACCCCTTTTGAAATTTTGTTTGGTAAGATTCCTGAATTCAACCTTCTAAAGGTATTTGGATCCTTATGTTTTGCTAGTACTCTTAAAGCAAATAGAAAGAAATTGGATCCAAGGTCCAGAAAATGTATATACTTAGGCTTTAAAACTGGTGTCAAAGGACACTTACTGTTTGATTTACATAATAGAGAAATTTTTATATCTAGGGATGTAGAATTTTATGAGCATATTTTTCCTTATCACTCAAACTCAAACAAGGAGAACAAATCTCAATGCACAAAATGATTATGACTACTATGCATTTGTTCCCCTTAGTGATGATTTTCACACCCTAGATGACCAGAATACTGAACATGAAATGGCTACTGCTGAGAACATTGAATCACCACACACTCTCACACCTCAACCAGAAACAGCAGTAACAGACACTCTACCCCAAATTACCTCTTCTCAAAGTCATGATTCATCTCAAGTGAGTCAAGACATTCCAAGCTGTCCACCTCAAATAAATCCACCTCAACCAGAAAATGATCAAATACCACCTGTAAATGATGAGCTTAGAAGATCATCTAGAGTGAAACAGCAATCCACCTACCTACAAGACTATCACTGCTCACTCTTATATGATACAATCCAAGAACCCAATTCATCAATCTCATCATTGAATCCAAAAGGTAACTTGTATCCCATTTCTAATGTTATTTCATATGACAGGCTATCATTAAATCAAAAACAGTACACTCTTAACCTGTCCACCATACCTGAACCCACCTCCTTTGAAGAGGCAATGTGTGATGGCAATTGGAGGAGTGCTGTTAAGGCTGAATTGGATGCCCTCATGAAGACCAATACCTGGAAGTTGGTACCTCTCCCTAGCAATAAGAAGGCCATAGGATGTAAATGGGTTTTCAAGCTCAAAATGCATGCTGATGGGAGCATAGAAAGATACAAAGCCAGATTAGCTGCGAAAGGTTTCACTCAAACTGAAGGCATAGATTACATGGAAACGTTTAGTCCTGTGGTGAAAATGACAACAGTAAGAATGCTGCTTGCTGCTGCTGCTATTCAAAACTGGAACTTATGTCAACTAGATGTCAATACAGCCTTCTTACATGGGGATCTCCAAGAAGATGTGTACATGGTTCCACCACCTGGACCCACAGTGACCCAATAGAATCTAGTGTGCAAATTAGAAAGATCATTATATGGTCTTAAACAAGCAAGTAGACAATGGAATGCTAAACTGACAGAAACATTACTGAACACAGGATACACCCAATCCAAATCTGATTACTCACTCTACACTAACTCTACAAATGCTGGTTTTACAGCCATTCTTGTGTATGTTGATGATTTGATCTTGGCAGGAACTGATCTTAATGAAATAAACAGAGTTAAAGCATTATTGGATGAGAAGTTCAGCATCAAAGACCTGGGAAATCTAAAGTACTTCCTTGGCTTTGAAGTAGCAAGAAACCAAAGTGGTATCTCTCTATGTCAAAGGAAATATGCTCTAGATCTCCTAGAGGAAATCGGTCTGTTAGCATCTAAGCCATACTCTACTCCAATGGAACCTCACCTACAGCTGCACAAGGAATCAGGAAAAACAATCAATGACATCACTGCCTATAGAAGACTGGTAGGAAAATTACTTTACTTGACTCACTCTAGGCCTGAAATATCATATGCAGTGGGAAAGTTAAGTCAATTTCTTGACAAGCCAACTGATGCACACATGCTGGCAGCAACACATATCATTAGGTACATCAACAACAATCCTGGACAGGGGCTACTTTTTAGATCTGATGCTACTATGGTGTTGAAAGGATTCAGTGACTCTGATTGGGGAGCCTGTCCTGACACAAGAAGATCCACAACTGGGTTCTGTTTTTTCTTAGGCACATTATTGGTGTCATGGAAGAGCAAGAAGCAATCCATAGTGTCTCGCTCATCTTCAGAAGCCGAATACAGAGCCCTTGCACAAGCCACCTGTGAAGCACAATGGCTTTTGTACTTACTGAGAGATCTGCATATTCCCCATCCTTCTCCTGTTATTGTATACTGTGATAACAAATCAGCATTGCATATTGCTGCAAATCCTGTATTCCATGAACGCACCAAACATATAGAGATAGATTGTCATGTAGTGCGTGATAAGGTCCAAAGTGGTATGCTACATCTTTTGCCTATTTCATCAAAAGAACAAGTTGCTGATTTGTTCACCAAATCTCTTAGCCCAGGACCATTCTTCAGTCTACAGAATAAGCTTGGAATGATTAACATTCATTCCAGCTTAAGAGGGGATGTTAAAGTTGAAGATGAAACAAGCAAACAAGAATCAGCTAAAGGGATCAAAGCCTAGTCAACAAGCTGAGTTATTCTTTTGTTCACTAATCAGTAGATAACTAGTCATTAGTCATTAACTAGCTTGTTTGTTTAGAAGTAACTAGTATTTATCTAATGGTTAGTTTTTAACCATAGTTAGTTGTTTTGTATATATTAGATTGACTCTGTAAACAGTTTTTCAGTTAGAATCAATATAACAGAATTCTTCATTCTCTGCATCTTGAGATCAGAGAGATCAATTCCGTGGCTCCACTCTCAGCAATTCTGAAACAATATGATATAATATATCATATATAAACTCCAAAATATTTCAAAACTCAATTCATCAATAAAAACAAGGCCAAAAGTTTTAAAAAAATTGCATTTTCCAAGGGAGTGCAGACCAAAAACATAGTGTGTTAGGTTTGTTTCTTAGTCAATCTAAGATGTGGGATTTAGAAGGATTGCTTTTGGCTTATTATATATCATTTAAGAAAAATTTCCACAAAAACCACTTGAGCATGAATTTTAGCAATGCGAATTCGTATCGTAAGATTCAACAAAATTCATGTATCGTAAGATTCAGCAAAGTGTATCGCAGTTCACATCTTTTGGTGCCTAGAATTTAATAACGCCATTTATTAAGCTTCCTTGGCACCAAGTGATTGTTGCAGCAATGCACTTCATAAAACGAACCCGTGGGTCAGTTTTTCAGGGTCAAGTAAGCAGATAGGTTTGGGCAAAAACCCAACCCGACCCGAAAACCCAAAACAAAATGGTAGCAACGGTCGGGTCCTGACGGGTAAACGGGTCTGCGGGTTGAAAAATCGGGTACACGTGACTTGGGCTGGGCGGGTACGATTGCTAATTCTGGGCCCATCGGTCACCGGACCCGCCCGATATTATACTCTAAGTTTGGTTTATATAATTTATATTCCTCTTTCTCAGTACTCACAGTCTGTCACAGAACACGTTTCGCCTTCACAGAGTTGCAATCAGAGCAGAGAAACAGTCAACAGAGACTTGTCCCATCTCTCTCTCTCTCTCTCAAACACACACACACACGCTTACCGTAGTACACACGAACATTCAATTTTATTCATTCACAACTCACAATTTCAGTTTCATTTTTCACGCAGCTCACAAACAAACACAAACGAAAACAACACACAGCTCTCTCTGTCTCTGAAGCCAAAAAATGTAACAACACACAGCAAGAAACGAAGAGACCCTAACTCAAACACCTTACTAGCGCCGCTCCGACCTCCATGGCTTCTCATTCATCTCTCCATCTCTCACTCACTTGAAGGGTTTAAAGGTTTGATCTTTATTTCATCTCTTTGATTTTGTATTTCTTTCAATCATCTTTCTTTCTTTTGTTGGGTTTTGTATTTCATCTCCATGGGTTCTCATTCATCTCTCCATCGCTTAGATAGGGTTTTGTATCAATCAATGAAATGACTTTTTCTCTTAAGGGTTTTGTAACGATCTGTTTTAGTGTTGAGCTTTTTTTATTAGTTTTGGTTTTTTCGATTTTAGTTTAGTTATATGTTCTGCTTTATCTTTCACTGATATGGGTTTGACACTGTTTTGGTTTTGTGTTTTTCGATTTAGTTTAGTTATCTGTGATATGGATTTTAGTAGTTTTTAGATTAGGGTTTTGTGATTATCTGTGATATAATCTGTTGTGATATGGCTTTGATCCTGTTTTTTATTTCATGGATGGTAGTTAAAACAAGATTAAAAGGTAGTTAAAAATTCAGTTAAATTCACTACAGGAATAGGTTCGAGTAGCACACGCATCGTGGTTTCACCATGATTCAAAACCACTAAATAATCCAGGATTGTTGATTAAAGGAAAGACAACCAATTTAAAGTAGGGTTTTTTTATAACTATTTGAACTTACAATTCACGATTGTTGATTAAAGGAAAGACAACCAATTCAAAATTTTGGCAAATATGGATTAATTTGTTCCTTCCGGCGCCTCTATTCTTTTTTCTTTCTCAGAACATGTGTGTGTTTGTTAGATTAAATTGTTTTTGTGTACATAGAACCTTCTAGGTTTTGGGCCATGGCCCCTTTTATCTTTTATCTTTTTTTTTGTTGATTTTTCCTTTCACCTTTCTTGTTGTTGTTATTTTATTATGGATTCCGCCCATTTTTTCTTACAACCATTTTTTAGTTATTTCATGTGTTTAATCTAAACTTGTTTACCAAAAAAACTCAAAAAAAAATAATATGGAGGTGTGTCTTTTTATAAAAAAAAATTGTAAAATTTATATTCATATCCAAATTTATTTTTTGGTTGACTAGATGTACATTTAGTTGACTCTGATTTTAAGATGCCTCTGCTGTGACAACTTGGTATTCTTAAACCAAATAAAAATAACTGCATCAATTTTTTGAAATCAATATCATACATTTTCTTTCACAAACAACATTTAACCTATCAAAATCATTTCTGTAAAATCAATTAACACACAAAATTTCTTTTTCTACCAAAATTTACGTAGCTTTGATTTCTTCATCGCACCTGGAGATACGTAGGAGCAAGGGCCCACTCCTGTCAAGCAAAAAAAATAAATAATTTTATTAAGTCTTTTTTTCTCTCTAATTCAAATAAAAAGGGTAAATAAACATTTTCAAAATTAACATTCTTTTTACACAACTAATTAGTAGGTAGCCTTCCTTAGAAAGGATGTCGTGGGGTGCTAATAACTTCCCCATACATAACCGACTCCCGAACCCAAATCTGGTTTCAAAGAACCTTATCCATCTCAAAGGGATTTATCAACGTTTGCCCTTTATAATTAAACTTTGGTAGCGGCTTCATTCCTGAACCTTCGAAGAATCCTTTCTCGGATTTTTCGGTCGCTACAGCTGGCGACTTCACTAGAGATTCTTCGAAGAAAGGATTCTTCGAAGGTTCAGGAAAGAAGCCGCCACCAAAGTTTAATTATAAAGGGCAAACGTTGATAAATCCCTTTGAGATGGATAAGGGTCTTTGAAACCAGATTTGGGTTCGGGAGTCGGTTATGCATGGGGAAGCTATTAGCACCCCACGGCATCCTTCCTAAGGAAGGTTACCTACTGATTAGTTGTGTAAAAAGAATGTTAATTTGGAAAATATTTATTTTACCCTTTTTATTTTGAATTAGAGAGAAAAAATACTTAATAAAATTATTTATTTTTTGTGCTTGACAGGAGTGGGCCCCTGCTCCTACGTATCTCCAGGTGCGATGAAGAAATCAAAGCTACGTAGTTCTTGGTAGAAAAAGCAATTTTGTGTGTTGATTGTTTTTAGAGAAATGATTTTGATAGGTTAAATGTTGTTTGTGAAAGAAAATGTATGATATTGATTTCAAAAAATTGATGCCGTTATTTTTATTTGGTTTAAGAATACCAAACGGTCGCAGCAGAGGCATCTTAAAATCAGAGTCAACTAAATGTACATCTAGTCAACCAAAAAAGAAATTTGGATTTGAATATAAATTTTAGCAAAAGATTTTATAAAAAGGCACACCTCCATATATATTTTTTTGAGTTTTTTGGTAAACAAGTTTAGATTAAACACATGAATTAACTAAAGAATGGTCATAGAAAAAATGGGCTGAATCCATAATAAAATAACAACAACAAGAAAGGTGAAAGTAAAAACCAACAAAAAAAAAGATAAAAGACAAAAGTGGCCATGGCCCAAAACCTAGAAGGTTCTATGTACACAAAAACAACTTAGGTTTTTTTTTGTACCCCCATCAAGTACACATCTACCTCATCATAAATTTTAAGACGAAAATACCCTTGTTAAATTGACTTAAATCGGATCTACATACAAGGTAGGTAGATCTGATTCACAAAAATTAAAAGCGGATTTAGGTATATCCGATTAGAATTAGTTGTGGGAAATCGGAATTACCTTTAATGAGGTAGATCCGCTTTGTTAATAATGCAAATCGGATTTACCTTCCTTTTAGGTAAATCCGCTTTGCAATTAACAAAGCGGATATACCTATCAATGGGGGTAGATCCACTTTGTTAAAATGCAAATCGGATTTACCTTCCTGATAGGTAAATCTGCTTTGCAATTAACAAAGCGGATATACTTATCAATGGGGGTATATTCACTTTGATCAACCGTGCAGATTGCACCGACAATATCAACGGTTGATAATCATTGTTGAAATTTATAAATACCCATTGCCAACCTCATTCAAAATGGAGATATGCCTCACTCAACGCTCAGATGACAATAGGCTTTCCGCTATACATCATCGGGGCCAAATCACGGTGGGAGAAGATGGTGTTCACTTCTGGAGTCCTCAGCCGGTGTTAAGCAGAATCCACCGCGGCATGAGGTTTGAAGGTTTGAAGGATAAAGTGTGGTCCAAAGTTCAAGTGTCTGGTGACGACCGTGACGTCACTTGTAACACCCCGGTATTTTTAATGACTAAAAATGCCCGAGTGCACATTAGTAACACATCGGAGATATAAAATTCCTGCCTAAATACTGAACACTGCAAACATAGTTTTCGACTGAATAACAACCAAGCAGTCTTAGTACACATAAGACTAAAGAAAGGTTCTCAGACCATGATATTTAGCAACTATAGTATTCAGTACCATGCAAGAAAGCGGAAGAAAATGCATAACACTAAAGTCATAATGTAGTAGTAAACAGACAACAAAAGGAAAGGTAAACTTAAGCCTAAAGCTAAGTCATCAGTGACCAATCCGGGCTCCACCTACTCGTGCCTCTGTGGTCATTTCTTTCCCTGTTTCTATGTAAATCAACAACATATAAACAGTGAGATACAATCTCAGTGAGCTCTACCGAGACCCCTACTAACACACTCTCGGTTCAATTATTAGTTCTTTTATAATTTAACACGACACCGACTGCAAAACATTGCTACTCCCGGTATATCCTACCACAAACAAATCACGGCACCGACTGCAGAACATTGCTAATCCCGGTGTATCGTACAATAATCTTTAACATAACACCGACTGCAGAACATTGCTAATCCCGGTGAACCCCCTACCAATAGTACATTCTCCCATTGGCATGGAGCCTAGGGAAGGGGATCATGACTGCCCCGCCTAGTATGTTACACATGGGTCGTCACCCAACTCGATATATAAACATATATCTACAATCATATAAACTCAGTGTTCCATTACATTCAGACCAAAAGTTCACATTACAATTTATTTCCACATTCACTCTCGCATACTACTTCACCACATTTCAACACGATTTACGACTCCAAAAACAGTTCATTTTGCCTTCAAAATAGAATATCCAGTTCGGCCTCTAAATAAGCTTTAAAACGCATCTTAGAACACCTCAATCGGGTTCCCGAATCAAAAGATATCGCGAAAACAAATTCAGTGCACAGTTGCTGAAAATCAGCAAACCGTCGCGACGCGAAAACAGTCAGAAATATTTTCGTTGCAAAATGAAGCTTGGTCGCGACGCGAAGGAGGGAGGTAGCGACGCGATGGAGACCTGATGCTGCAGAATTTTGGCGGTTTCGCACGAAAACCGCTATTCCGCTCAATTCTGATTCTCGTTCCGATCAAAAACAGATTTGACAACCAATACAATAGACCCAATACAAACCACACAATCAATCAATCCAATCAAAACTCAACCTAAACGAATTCTTATCCAAAAGCGATATTTTTCGAAATAACGGTTTTTGACTCAAAACTCTCGAAATCAATCGACGCAACAAATCATACCAAAACGGAATAAACCTAAACGTGAGTAAAACTCACCCTTGAAGCGAGAGCCGATACCGAGCCGAAATCACTGAGACTTGAAAACCCCCAAATCGAACCCTATCAACACCAATCCGCTTCTAACTTCGGTTCGAGCTCCAAAACACGTTTAACCGCTCTTGGCTTCGATCCTAATCACGTTTCCATTATCAATTTCATCTCACAACTCAAGATTTCAACAAATTCATCAACCAAACCCTATAATTTCGTAGGTCAATATAATGGGGAAAAATGGAAGAGAATCTTACCAAGTACGCGGAGCACATGGAAAATACGTTGAGGATTGCAAGGCAAGACATAGAGCGGTTGAGAAGAACATAGTTAAAGCGCCTAAAAGATAGGTAAAGGTTATTACCACCTTTAATGCTAGTGGATGTTATGGAGCGGTTTTCCTGGGTTTTAGGGCACGTGAGCTTCATTGTACGTTAGGAGTAGTGGATGTTATGTTGTAATGTATAGGAGTAAATGCTGGGTGCTAAAGAGCCATTAAAAAAGCAAGCTTGCTATTGCACAAATGAGAATGTACAGTGAATGACAAGTCAAGATGGGACTAAATAAAAGCATTAGAGAAAAAATAATGGTAGCTCCAATTGTAGAAAAGATGGCAGAAGTATAGGTGATTCATGCATTGTGTGGATAAAACCCCTAGAACCACTGATAATAGAGATAGAGAGAGAGAGAGAGAGAGAGAGAGAGAGAGAGAGAGAGACCTGACAGGAACGAAAATGAAATCTGGAAATCTGGAACAAAATCGCGATCTGAAGAAACCTAGAAACCCAGATCCCTAAATCATGTTTTCGATTTCGATCTAAAACAACGCAGCGATCTGAAGAAGAGAATTTCGATCTGAAGGGACTTAATTAGGCGTTTCGTTTTCGATCAGAAGAAGAAGAGGATTTCAATCTGAAGAGGATTTCTTGTTTGAGTTTTTTTAATTTTCAATTAAAAATAATTTAAAATAACAAGTCAGCATATGAAATTTCCACGTAAGCATAAAAAAACACCACATAATGACTCTAAAAGCCAGTTAGGCGTTTTTGTAACGGTGTTAACAAAAAATCGTTAAAAGGCAACGATGCAACATTTTTAAAAGTTAAGGGACCTATTTGTTACAAATAAATAAGTTAAGAGACCCCAAGAGATATTTTGTCTTTTTTTTACAATGTAGGTAAATTTGATTTTTCAATTTTTTTTTTCATTTTCACTGTACTCAATAAGAGTTGATATGAGTAATCTAGGAATATAACTTTTTTTTAACTTTTCTTAAAGGGCATGTGTAGGCCGTCTTTTGCTTACAATAGAAATCGGAGGGAGAAGATCAACATTAGTGACAGCGGAGCACTCGGTACCTAGGTCCACCGTGCTTAAAATTTTACAACTTAAACATAAATTATTAAAGTAAAAAATTTAAGTAAATAATATTTTGTGCTTTTAAAATTACGAAACTAGTGTGACCTAATATGAGTTGGTTTGAGTTTGTGAGTTTGTTTTTTAGAATCTATTGCCCGAACCAATCAACTACGGGTTGATTCGGGTTGGTTCAAATTTGGCTTGAACATGAAAAATGTCCAAACCAAATACATCGATTTAGATTGGATTGAGGAAGGTAGTATCTACTTTATTATATATATATATATATATATATATATATATATATATGTTACATATGTTACATTTAGTTTTTTGTAATACACTATTAATTTGCAGATTGTCGAGGAAAAGACAATCACAGTTGCTATCCTAAAAGAAGCCCGCTCACGAATGCTTGGGTGTGAGTGTGACACGTGGAGACTTGAAAGGTTTGTTAATAATTTTTATTTTTTATACTATTAATTTTTTAAAATATATTTGAACTATTTTTTTGTTTTGTATTTTATAGGAAAGGAAGAGAGATTTCTGAAGCAAAAGAAAAACTCGTTAAATTTGGACGGAAAGTAATTGAGCTGGAGATGCAGAAAGCAGGAAATGTTTAGGATTTCTAATGTTTTCATATGGTTTCCATAGCTCTTGTTTTTTTGAACTTTATATGAGCATTTGAGACTAAGTATGTTTTTTACATTGGATGATGTTCTCATTTGTCCCCATGCTTTATAGACTATGTTCGTTTTATGTGTCGGCCACTCAAGTAATGAAAATGACCTCCACGTTTTCCACCTCATCCTGTAGAAGAGATAATCAAAAAAATGCGAAGAACAAGAAGAGAAAGCAAAAAGCGAGTTAAGAAAATTGACCTCCGATGAAAGAAAATTCAGATCTGCATGAAATTTGCGGGAGTCATCAGAATTTGAGCTCATCTCCAAGAACGGCATGTGATGAAAGAAAGTGGAGCGCAAATTTTTTTGAGTGAATGAACGGTTTGGAATTTGGCGGGAGAGAGTTAACACTTATAAACTGGGCTAATGGGCCAGAAATACAAGGGTCGAGCCCAAAAACCTGAAAAATACAAAAAATGATATCTAAAAAGAAAAAAAAATCAAAATTAACCTAATTAAACTAATAATAAACATTAGAGAAAGAGAGTGATCCGGGCTGGAATAGATAATAGATAAAGAACACACAAAGAATGGAACTCAACCCGCGACTCCGACAACCACCGACAGTAGTTGTAATCCAAAGTGCCGCTGTCCCTCCACCGTACACCACCAGTAACAATGCGTCACCACCGTGGTTTTTGCCTCCAGCAACGTCCCTCGGATTCCGTGACTGGCATACCAACGCCGCCGCCGTGACCTCCGGAGAGCTTCACCGTCCCACTTCTTCCCTCTCTCCTTTCGGCCTCTCTCTCACTGCTCTTCACCGTCTCTCACTCTCCCCCGTCGTCGTCGCAGCATTCCGGCGGGGTCATCGCCGTGGCACCCTCCACGGATTCCCCCACCGGCGTAGCCTTCCCCTCTCTCTTCTTCTTCTTCTTCTTCTTCTTCTTCTTCTTCTTCTTCTTCTTCTTCTTCTTCTTCTTCTTCTTCTTCTTCTTCTTCTTCTTCTTCTTCTTCTTCTTCTTCTTCTTCCCTTTATCTTCTTTCCTCTCTCTTTCTTTTTCTTTCTCTCTCCGAAAATCTCTCATTTTCTCTCTACGAAATTTTCTCTCTCCCCCTTCTGGACATTGGTTGCGGCGCTGAGGGAAGAGGAAATGAAAAATTAGGGTTCACCTATTGCAGCACTTGCCTTATATATTTATTTTTTAGTTTTTCTAAAAAAGGATTTAATGAATCAGATTAATACTTACACCCCTATGTTTTAATCGTACAGCCTTCACCTGCCTAGGTCTCTTCGCATATCAGATTTTTAAAAAAAACAATCCAAAACGTCACCTGGGCTCTGGTAATCGCATCCTCTGTTTTAGTAATACAACCCCTTGCTACTAATTATACCCCTTTTATTCCTATTTTGCAACCTATCCTGGTTTTATTGTTTATCCTTGCTTATTTTTACTACTCATCAAAAATCATTTTTATTGAAAACGTTAATTAAAAAACATTAACATACAAATTTTTTCTATCCAAGAACTACTTAGCCTTTGATTATCTACTTGGAGATACGTAAAACATTAAAGGGGCCCACATCTGTCAAGTGCAATAATAAAAACATTTTTTTCTTTTCGTTTATGTCCTTTTTTTCTAAGCTATTTCTCTCCTATTTCACAAAAAGAACAAAAATAATTAACTATTTATCAAGTCTTTTTTTTGGTTTGCTAATTTGTAAATAAGGGTAAAATAAATATATTTTGAGTTAACAATTTTTACGCATTTAATTAGATGCCAACCTTCGCCAGGAAGGATGCCGCGTGGTGCTAATCCCTTCTCCGCGCATAACCGACTCCCGAACTCGTTTTGGCTCGCAAAAGACCCTCCAAGGGGATTTATCAATGTTTACCCCTTTAAACCTAAACATTGGTGGCGGCTTCATTCCAAAAGTTCGGAGAATCCTTACCCGAATTTTTTGATCGCTACAGCTGGCGACTTCACTGAAGACTAATTAGGAGAGTCAAACTTTATTAATTAAATGTGTAGACAATTGTGTGAGATCCTGACTCCAACTCTTGACTCTTTGTATTATTGTTCCATTTGAACTATTGTGGATTTATCTATTTGCATGTAGTATTATTTCGTTAGTACTCGTTATATTTTTAGATATTATACTAGATATATTAAAAATTTATTATCATTGATGCGAAAGCATATTATAGCGTTACAACAACACAAGCAAACATAAAAACTAAAACATGACAGAGCATAAAAACTAAAACATAACAGCAACAAATACAGTTCTTAAAATCTCAGTCCCCCAGCATAACAATGGCATATAATCTCATCTACGATCCGTTGAGTCTCCGCGTACAGCTCCAACACACTACGAGTCTGAAACATGTCATGCATGTTCAACGTGCTTCGTACGTCGTCATCATTCTTAATCTTCATGAACGGCCAATAAATGCAGCCACCATCTCCACAAGTGGGTTTGCGATAAGTAATACGAGTAACCTCTCGGTCATCACCCCTCACTTGAACCTTAAGCTCTATTTTATCTTTCAAACCTTCAAATGTGATGTCGTCGTGGAGTCTGCATAAGACAGGTTTTGGATATGAGAAGAAGACACCATATTTTCTTCTGGTGATTTGGCTACCATGATGAATAGCGGTAAGTGTGCTGTCTCTTGAGTACAGAGTGGATTCATTGTTCATTTTGGAGTTTGTGGTGTGAAATAAGTAAATCAGAGTGAAATGTTTGTGTGAAAGAAATGAGGGTGAGTATGGATATTTATAGCAATGGTCATTGATTATGTGCCATTGATATTGTCGGTGCGATTTACACCGTTAAAAATCTATCCCTTGGGGCACATTTACCAAGATGAACAAATGTGGGTCGTTGATCAAAATTATTGGCGGAATCTTGGCCGTTTATTTTCTAAATTTTTTTGCCTAACGGATTTATCTATTTATTAGATAACTCTATTTTGAAATAATCAAAACGGATTTATTTAATAAATAGATAAATCCATTATTATAAATTAACGTAATGAATTTATCTATTATTTAGATAAAGCCGTTTTTTTTTTCAAAACGGATTTATCCAATAGATAGATAAGTCCAATATTGTAAAATAACGAAACAGAATTATGTCTCTCTGAGTTAAATTCAGTGTTTTAAATTTACATACCGGATTTTTCTTTTTTTTTTTTTAACTTAAATCTATTGTTTAGTTTGTTTTGGTTTCTTTCCCAAAACAGATTTACCATTTAATTAGATAAATCTGTTGCTTAAAAATCAACAGGAGCAATCTGGAAATAAAAAAATGGTGGGAGTATGGTAGATAAGGGTGGGGGTAAAAAAATGGGACCTTGGAAAATAATATACACATATTAAGTATCAAACAATATAAGCGGAGGCAGTGTCTCCAGCCCGATTTTGGCGCTAATCCTTCACCCTCCTCTCTCAACATTGCGCGCGAAATCTCTCTTGCCGCCAATCCTCAGTTTCTCTTTCATCTATCTCCCCACGTGCTTTCTTTCTTCTGCCCAACACTGCATGTCAAACACGTTGCGAGCGGGAGCTGAGAGTGAAAACAAGAGAGAATGAGCTGAGATTGAAAACAAGATGAGAGGGCGAGAAGCAAATGGGTGTGACGATTGTGGGTATAGTGTGGGTTTGGTCGCAGAGAGGGAGAGATGGGGGAAAGATCGAAGGAGTAGGTTGAGAGAGGGAGTCTCGATGATGGTGGGGGGAGGTCCGGCGGAGAAGGCGGAAGGAGAAGCGGATGAGGCCTGGTTTTCGTCCAACTCTTGAAACTATCACCCTCCGACTGATACTGTTCACCCTATTGTCTCTACCGCCGCGGCACACAACCATATCTCCTCTCCTTCTTTGTCGGCGATCTCTGCAAGACGACAACATGCAGCTCACATGTCGCCCTTTAATTGACAGATCTGCCTCGATCTTTCATGTCTCTGTTCCCTGATAGCTTGACAACGACAACAGCAGAGATCGGTGACAACGACAACAGGGATCGCGGTTGAGCTTTACCGCGGCGGTGGCGGAGCAAACGACGACAACAGCAAGAAAGCGTATTTGGGAAAGTGACCCGGTTTCAAGCGTATTTGGGAAAGTGACCTGGTTTCTGGGAGCGAGACCCGGTTCCTAGCAGCGTGAAAGGTGGATAGTTGGTTTGGATTCCAATCGAGGTATTTTGTTACCTGCATTTACCTTATTCAATTCCCTGTTTCTTACATGTAAAATACTATTTTATTTTTTCTTTGACAAATTTTTAAACTTATTGACATGCAAATATGGTGGATAGAATTCTGCAAAATGTAATTCCCTGTTCTCTCTCTCTCTCTCTCACAGTTCCATGGCTGGTGTTGGATCCTGATGATACTAAATGTGAGTTTTATTAAGTTGAATTGAAGATTTGTTTACTTAATTATGTTGTTTTGTAGGCACATATATATATATATATATATATATATATATATATATATATATATATATATATATGAATCTTTATGCTTAGATATATGATCAGGTACCATGCAAGCTCCTATCATTTTTTATTAATGAACTTACAGTTTTTTTGTTAGTTTTATATGATCAGGTACCATGCAAGCTGCTATCTTTCAGCTTGGAGTCATGAATTAAAATAATCTGCCATTTTTTGTTTGAAATTGAACATTATCATGAGGTGGATTGGTGTGATCTTATATGATCATTGCATTTGATGAGGATCGGGGATGAACAATGTGGTGTCCTTCTAATTGATTGCCCTTATATTGCAGATAAGGTATTTTACTGGATTTTGTATTTAACTTCAATTAAGATGTGCTTAGCATGGCATTGTTATTTTTATGATTTGTTTTTTGTCTTAAGACATTTGACTGCTTCTAATCCACATGTGACTTTAGAGTTGTAGGCACATCCAATCTGCAGTAATAAGTCATGGTGATGGAGTGTCTTAAATGTGGCTCTGTACAACTGTGTTCATATTGCATGGCTTTGCCTCTAATATTTTTCTTTGCTATTTGATTCTTTATGGCACCTTCAGGCAATGCCTATTGGCCACCTTCATCTAGCTACTGGCCAAGTTCCAAATTCAGGTCTATGAGCTTTTACAAAGGTTTAGAAACCTCTGTGGACCTCAACACCAAAGTTTAGATCAAAATGCATTAAGAATTTGGCTTGATAGAACCTCAGGTATAAATCTGAATATTAGTTTCAATTCACTTAAAATTCATCATCTACTATATTATATATCATTAAAATGTAACAGAAATTTGTTTTTGGTTAATTTAACAGGAGGAGGCTTCACGCCAGTTCGTCCATTTATAGCACGATACTTTGCTTCTTCCATTGAGCTCCATCCTGTCACATGACTTCTTCTTCGTCAACTGAGTCAGGTACATATCAATTGTCCCGACTTTATTTTGTGTTTCTGAATTTGAAAACAGGAACTCCTTATGAAAACTATCATTGAAAAATTTGCATGATTTTGCTGAATCTAGATTTAACCTTTGTAAGGTTGCTTGATGTTCCTGAATCATTGATCTGTAGATTGATCAATTCGTTTTGGGAATTCAATGGCTTCCTTTAAGTTATATTTACTCAAAAGATGTGGACTGTATTTATTTGAAGGCATGCACACACGCACCCAGTGGAGAATCTTTCTTCCTCCAAAGCCTATATATTATATAAGCAAAAAGAAGCCACTGTGATAAACAAGCCCATTTGCCTCAATTTGCTTCTTCTTCTTCTACTCACACTTCAATTATACTCAGCAACATATATACAAGAATCATATATCTTAGACATTCAGTATTTGAATTCAATTATATTTTGAGCTAATGAACTCATGAGAACCAGGCTTCTGTGATTATCTTTCAACAGGTGGGAATTGGCTGAAGACATTCATCATCATTATTAGTATTATTTTTTATGGTTTTGGGATTATTTTGAGTTGTTCATCTATCTATAAGCTGTATGATTTATCTTCAGTCATGTTTAATGCTACCTCAGATAGATAATTTCACTACTGCACTTACTGTAGTTTAACTTATGTGGGCTGATTACCAACTCATTCTCATTCTCAGAAATCTGATATATTATCATGCTATTATTTAGATGTGTGGCTTCTCTACACTTCTTGAACCTGTCATGCAGAATGGGAAACCATCACTGGGCATTTAGATAATCAGTTTAGTTAGAGTTCCTCAAAGTTGTAGTGAATCATATACATTGTATTTTGCTATATTTCTTACGAATTTTGAAATGATTTCTTTTCTTTTTCCAATGATAACTGACTGTCTTTCTTTTGTGTGCCTTTACAATTGAATAATTGTTGCCCTTGAAGTTGAAAGTTGAAGTCTCTCTATTTCCCAACTTTGAATTTTCATTGTGGTCATTTAAGTAGCTGTACAGATTTGCCTTTGTTAAATTTGTGTTGTTTTCATTATTCTATTTTCCCTGTTATACTGGCTAACTTGATTTTTAGTGCAGTTAGTCCACTTCTTCATCATTTGTTTTATTAGTTTAATTCAAATCATTGTATCACAATGTAAAAGTGATTAAATTGTTAACCATCATTAACTTAGTGTATTTAGATCCGTTGATACTAACCCACCTCGTGCATCGCACAAGTGTTACTAATTCATTCCTTTGACATTCACAGGTCTTGGGTTTCCATTCAAGTAATAAGCACTTAATTGCTCTACTAGAAGATACCACAAATCTCATAGGTATCTCTTTTTATGATTCTTTGTTACTACAATATATTTGTGACAAAGGTCTGTTTTAAAACTCAATTAAGCTATTCACAATTTTTTCCTAACTTAATACATATTGAATGTATTTGCCTTTTATAAATTTCCAAGGGAAGGTAATTATATTGTGCTAGCTCATTACTTCTTATAACTGATTTTTGTATTAATTTTTGTTTTTTTAAACTGAATTAAGATATGAAATATCTGGGTGATAGTGTCTCAGGTGTGGGCTGTCTTCAAGTGTTATAACTTGCTGCTTATTATAGTTATTTGATATATATGGTTCTGCAAAATGATTCATTTTTTGTCGAATAGAGATGTGATGGATCAGTTCTGATGGACTCCAATAAGGACAACACAGCAGAAAAGGATTCAAATGCCAATTTGAGGTTGAGAAGCTACCAAGTCATAAACAACATCAAAGAAGAGCTTGATATTCTTGATATGACTACTAGAGATGTAATTTTCTTCGTAAGATGATCATTTTTATGCAGAAGCTCATAAAGATCTCAGAGTTTCTACAATGATTATCATCGTGTGCTTCTTTCAAAGATCTAAGTGGAGTTTCTTAATCAAAATGCTCATAATGCAAATGTTATTCATCTTTATACTGATGGTGGGAATCCTAGCAACCCAATCGTCATTTAGTAAGATGATTAGACGATGATGACCAGCTGATACTTGCTCTTGGATATTCATTTCATGTTTAAGACTATTTATATTTCACTCTTTTGATGTGCATGCATTCAGTATTCCTAAGACTATGTCTTTGATTTAAATGTGTTGGACCTATCTGTTTTAAATTACTACAATGTTTATTTGATCCAACTAATTTATTTCTTAATCATTTATTACATGCTCTAATTCAATAGTTTTTTACATTACTGATCCCTATAATTGATGCTTCATAGAAATCATTGGAGCTGTCAATGAAATAAGAACTATCAAGGACAGTGGAAAACACAAAAGAGCTGTGCTAACCTTGAAAAATGTCAGGTATAACTACATTAACTTACAATACTCAACACTGTTTCAATTCATACATTAACTGCCATTGTTCAAAAAGGTATGATCTTTAACTCATATTAACATATACTATCTAATTAATATTTCATTCTTTTTTCTATACATTGCTATTGGTGATGCAGTATACCTTACAATATACCAAGTGGTTATCCCACATCTCTATCAAATGCGTGGATCCGGACAAAACTGTATATCAATGAGAGTATACCAGTTATTCAAGAGTACTTCAATAGGTCCTTACTGTTAGACTTGAGAGTCTATAAAGTAACCTTAGAGGGGGGGGTGAATAAGGTTATAGGTGATTAATGGATTCTTTTTCAATTTAAAAAAACTTTTTCGATATTGGTTTGGATTAAATGCGGAATAATAATATTTGACCAATATAGAAGGAGAAGAGGAGTAGAATGAGATGATGGACAGATCAATATTGTATACAGCACTAAAATAGATAATGAGAAGAAGGATATAGAGAGATCTGGATAAAATTACAATATGATATATTTGCACAGTTATATTGAGAATATGATAATATTAGTATTATAAGCAGTAATATCAAGTATATGATAATATCAATATTATAAGCAAATAAAGTGCAAAATATAAAGAGATAGAGAAGAGAAAGAGACACAGCAATTTAGCGAGGTTCGGGATGAAACCCCTACGTCCTCGGCCTTAGGCTTTTCAACCCTTGGACTTAGTAACCACTATATTGAAGAGAGTTTGATACAAACAGTCGACCCCAATGTAAGTGAATCTCAATTCCCCTGAATTGAGAACCTAAGCACTCTTGCTAAGGATTTCTTAAACCAACTCAATAACCCTATTGAGAGACCCAAGTACACAGCCCAGGATTTCAAAACACCAACTCAATCACCTGATTGAGAGACCCAAGTACAAAGCCCAGGATTTCAAAAACACCAACTCAATCACCTGATTGAGAGACCCAAGTACAAAGCCCAGGATTTCAAAAACACCTTGAAATAAAATAAATTACACAATAGAGTTCTATGATCCAATCACTTCAGAGAATGAGTCAGTTTAGAAACTGAGAGAGATGAGTGATCTTAGGGTATTATAGATGCTCTATAAGATGAGGGATGATCTTGCTTTTGCAACCACTTCAAAATTGATATAACAATAGAAGTTGAGGTTGCTTGAAAGCTTTTAAAAAATATAGATATGATTTTGAAAAACAAAGCTTTTTGAAAAACAAGATTCAAAACAGTTGGAGCACAGGATCTCAGATCTAGATCTATAAACAGCTTTTGAAAAAAGATATAACAATTTAAAATCAAAAGCTTATAAAAATAAAACAATGAAGAGCAATAGATCTATAGAGATTCGAATATGAGAGAGTAGAGAAGAAATTGTGAGAATAGGTGTTGTCATTTAGAATTGAAAACACACACCTATTTATAGGTTTGGAAAAGGATAAAATTGTCATCTTTCATTTATGAATGAGTGAATCGATTCATAGGTGATACACTATGAAGTGTGAATCGATTCACACAAATATATGGAAGGTAAGGTATTGGCTTGTGAATCGATTCATGAGGTTAGGCAATTTAGAAGGAATCGATTCACACTTTTATTTTAGGAAAGAAATGTGGCTCTCTTTTAGGCTAGATGCATTGTCAATCAAAAAGGAAGTCATGAATCGATTCACATGAGAGTGAATTGGCAGGGCATAAATCGATTCATGTTGTCAAGATTTAGGGAAGTCATGAATCGATTCATGCATCAAAGGAAACAAGGAGGAATCGATTCATACCTTCACAAAATCATTTTTAGGGTTTTGACTTTCAAAAAATATTTTCTAGGGTTTGGTTTTTACCATGCAATTTATTTTTTTTGAAATACTTTTCAAAATTCTTTTTTATGCATCATGTATGATTAGAAAAGATCATCTCTCTCAATATCTAAAGTGTCACACACTTTAGGTGATAGGACCTTTACAAAGAGTCCTAAAAAAGGCTTAGACACAAAATAGGGTTTTGAACTTCTTATGATGCTTCTTCTTCAAGCTTCTCCTTTTTGAGTCTTCTTCCTTTTAAAATAAGTCCTGCACTTTGCTCAATGTGAAAGATTAGTAGATATATGTAATTTGTTATCATTCAAAATAAAGGACTGTTTTACCCTTGGTTCAACAAACTCCCCCTTTTTGATGATAACAAATTACATTATGCATAGGGATTAAAAATCTTAAAAAAAGGCTCCCCCTAAGCATATGCATAACAATAATCAGCATAATACCACATATAACATGAGCATAATATTTTCTCCCCATATATAACATGCATAATAATATTCTCTCCCCCTTTGTTTTCATCAAAAAGGAGGTGGGGGTGAAAAAACATACAACATAAGCACTTTATAAACTTGCATAATAAATAAGCAGCATTGCATAGCATATGATATATCAAAAACAGTAGTTCATGCTATGCTCCCCCTTACTTGGTGATCCCCCTTAATAATTTTAGAATGCAAGGCTTTAGTAAAAAGAGGGTGGATCATCATGGTTTTAAACATATGATACCCAAGATAATCATCCTTGGTTCAACAGTATAGGTATCATTTTTAACAAAAAATATGTTGCCTCACAAAATCCAGCACAATAGAGAGAAGAAAAAAAAAACTTTGATGCACACAAAGAAAATTTATTTCACAAAAGTGATAAATTATTCTTAAGGTGAATAGAACTTTTCCAATCTAACCTTCACCGGTGATTCTTCCTCTATTGTTGATATTACTGGTCACATGACTGCTGTTTCTGAGTATTAAGAATCTTTTTGCGTCTCCAGTCATGAACTTTGAGTCTCTGCTATCAAGGTATTGATTTGTCCCCCATACCTTGTAGCACACCTGCACTAAGATCAAGTAGAAAATTTTGGTACCCAATTCTCTTTGGGTCCTTTGGGGTTAGTCATCAAGGGGTTTGCTTTCACAATCCACCTTGGTTTCTTCCAAGTAGGTACAAGGGTTCCAAGCTCACATATTTTACGGATGGGGCATGAAGAGGAGCTATGGTTTCCCTTTTGGCAATATGTGCATTTGAAGATAGTAGGTTTATGACTAGAAGTAGAAGCTACAAAGGTGATATTTTTGTTTGAGCTGGAGGTGGTGGAATTTCCTTGGTACCCAATACCTCTCCTATCAACATATTTATGTTGAGAGTGAAGCAACTGAGTCAAGGTCTTTTCACCAACCTCAAACTTTTTCAAAGATTCTTTCAAAAATTCATTTTCAACCTTGACTTTTTCAAAATTTTGTTTTAGTTCTCGAAATTCAAGGTTGACTGATTTGTGTAGTTCATTCTTTAATCTAGTGACTTCACTTTCAAGAGTCTCGATTTGAGTGGATAGGCTTTTGTTGCTCTTTGTTAGTTTCCTGGATTTTAACAAAAGTTTTTCGTGTTCGAAATATAGAGCCTCAAAAGCTTCACTCAGATCGTGACTACTATAGTCATTATCAATCATATCATCATGCATAGAAGAATCAGAAAGACTAGAAGAGTTAAGGCTTACCTTAGATGAGTCATTTGCCATATGACAAACACCATTTGCAATTTGCTCTTCTTCGTCTGTGTCACTATCAGAGCCAAGACAATCCCATATAGTAGCCTTAGGTGTTTCACATGCCGTGAGACAAATGGCATTTGCAACTTCCTCTTCTTCACTGTCAGAATAGTTGTTCCATGTAGCCTTCTTAGCTTTCTTGGATTTCTTTGAGTTATTTCTCTTTTCAAGTTTGTTGAATTTCATGAATTCTTCAAATAATTCAGCCATGTCTTCATCATCAGTATCTTCTTCAGATTCAACCTCCTTCCTTGCTACTTTAGTAGTTTTAGCAGCAAGGGCAAGAGATACAGTTTCTTTTTCTTGGTTCTTTTTGGCAGCCAGAACCACCTCAAATGCTAGCAATGATCCAATAAGGTCTTCTTGAGGTAAAGTGCCAATGTCTTTGGTTTCGGTTATAGCACAAGTCTTAGGGAAGAAATCACCAGTTAAGGATTCAAGGATCTTTCCATTCAAATCCTTGTTGGTGTATTTCTTTCCTAAGGCCCTCAAGTTGTTTACAATTAAATTTAATCTCTGATGCATTGCTGCGACAGACTCACCTTCTTTCATTTTAAAACTTTCATATTCAGAGGTGAGAATTCTAATTTTAGTATCTTTTACCTGGCTTGTCCCGACATGAGTGGCTTGAAGGCAGTCCCGGATTTCCTTTGCACTTTGACACCCTTTTACTCTACCATATTCTTCTTCACAGAGTGATAGATGAAGGATATTCATGGCCTTTGCATTTAGGGATATCTTGTCAAGCTCAGATTTTCTTAACTCACTTAGGTCGATGGTGTAGATGTCTTCTACCGGTACTTCTTCAGCTTTGCCGGTGGCTTGAATTTTTGAAGTGTCACCATCAGTATTACCTGGTTTTGTGATCTTGATCTTCATCGGGATAAGAGGACCATCCACTATGATTCTCCATAGAGTGAAGTCAATTGCCTGCACATGACATTTCATACGACTACTCCAGTAATCGTAGTTAGTACCATCAAATAGAGGAGGCCTATTAGAGGACATTCCTTCTTTCATGAAAGAACCCATAATTACAGATATGTAAAGGATAAATTTAGAATTGCGAGATGTAAAGCTCTAATATGCAATTCCTAGCTCTGATACCACTTGTTAGACTTGAGAGTCTATAAAGTAACCTTAGAGGGGGGGTGAATAAGGTTATAGGTGATTAATGGATTCTTTTTCAATTTAAAAAAACTTTTTCGATATTGGTTTGGATTAAATGCGGAATAATAATATTTGACCAATATAGAAGGAGAAGAGGAGTAGAATGAGATGATGGACAGATCAATATTGTATACAGCACTACAATAGATAATGAGAAGAAGGATATAGAGAGATCTGGATAAAATTACAATATGATATATTTGCACAGTTATATTGAGAATATGATAATATTAGTATTATAAGCAGTAATATCAAGTATATGATAATATCAATATTATAAGCAAATAAAGTGCAAAATATAAAGAGATAGAGAAGAGAAAGAGACACAGCAATTTAGCGAGGTTCGGGATGAAACCCCTACGTCCTCGGCCTTAGGCTTTTCAACCCTTGGACTTAGTAACCACTATATTGAAGAGAGTTTGATACAAACAGTCGACCCCAATATAAGTGAATCTCAATTCCCCTGAATTGAGAACCTAAGCACTCTTGCTAAGGATTTCTTAAACCAACTCAATAACCCTATTGAGAGACCCAAGTACACAGCCCA
The DNA here is from genome assembly GCA_039519185.1 of Astragalus membranaceus. Classification (NCBI taxonomy): domain Eukaryota; kingdom Viridiplantae; phylum Streptophyta; class Magnoliopsida; order Fabales; family Fabaceae; genus Astragalus; species Astragalus membranaceus. Next base: position 37,433,143 of record CM076851.1, read on the forward strand.
GGATTTCAAAACACCAACTCAATCACCTGATTGAGAGACCCAAGTACAAAGCCCAGGATTTCAAAAACACCAACTCAATCACCTGATTGAGAGACCCAAGTACAAAGCCCAGGATTTCAAAAACACCTTGAAATAAAATAAATTACACAATAGAGTTCTATGATCCAATCCAGTGTTATCAGAACCGGTCCGGACCGGCCGGTCGGACCGGTCGGACCGGGACCCGGTGGTCTTCCTGGGCTGGGCAACGTGCAGGACCGGATCTGCAGTTGGCCCGGTGATGACGTCATCGGACCGGTGGAAAACCGGGTCGGACCGGTGAAAAACCGGGTCGGACCGGTTGATCCTTTTTTTTTTTTTTTTTTTAAGATGAACCAATTATAAATTTTGCATGTTTTCACAAAAAAGGCTTGGGTGGGGTTCGAACCCCCTCCCTAGTATTCAACATTTCAACTTTTTAACCACTAAGCTATCTATTATTTGTTGATACTGTCCCGCATTCATTAAATATAATCAATTCCGGATATGTTAATTTTTTTTGCACATTCTTTCATTAATAGTTTTGATTAAACACACATTTTTTTGACAAATTGATTCAAGTTCAACACTCATAAACATGTTAGTAAATGTATAATTATAAATAAAATTATAATAAAATTTCTATATTAATAAATGTATACTTTCTTAGTATATATTATAATTTTTTGAATTTATTTAATATAGACCGGGTCATGCCGGTCCGACTAGAGACCCGCGGTCCGACCCCGGGTCTAGTGACCCGGTGCCTTGACCGGGTCGATGGCCGGTCCGGGTCTGATAACACTGATCCAATCACTTCAGAGAATGAGTCAGTTTAGAAACTGAGAGAGATGAGTGATCTTAGGGTATTATAGATGCTCTATAAGATGAGGGATGATCTTGCTTTTGCAACCACTTCAAAATTGATATAACAATAGAAGTTGAGGTTGCTTGAAAGCTTTTAAAAAATATAGATATGATTTTGAAAAACAAAGCTTTTTGAAAAACAAGATTCAAAACAGTTGGAGCACAGGATCTCAGATCTAGATCTATAAACAGCTTTTGAAAAAAGATATAACAATTTAAAATCAAAAGCTTATAAAAATAAAACAATGAAGAGCAATAGATCTATAGAGATTCGAATATGAGAGAGTAGAGAAGAAATTGTGAGAATAGGTGTTGTCATTTAGAATTGAAAACACACACCTATTTATAGGTTTGGAAAAGGATAAAATTGTCATCTTTCATTTATGAATGAGTGAATCGATTCATAGGTGATACACTATGAAGTGTGAATCGATTCACACAAATATATGGAAGGTAAGGTATTGGCTTGTGAATCGATTCATGAGGTTAGGCAATTTAGAAGGAATCGATTCACACTTTTATTTTAGGAAAGAAATGTGGCTCTCTTTTAGGCTAGATGCATTGTCAATCAAAAAGGAAGTCATGAATCGATTCACATGAGAGTGAATTGGCAGGGCATAAATCGATTCATGTTGTCAAGATTTAGGGAAGTCATGAATCGATTCATGCATCAAAGGAAACAAGGAGGAATCGATTCATACCTTCACAAAATCATTTTTAGGGTTTTGACTTTCAAAAAATATTTTCTAGGGTTTGGTTTTTACCATGCAATTTATTTTTTTTGAAATACTTTTCAAAATTCTTTTTTATGCATCATGTATGATTAGAAAAGATCATCTCTCTCAATATCTAAAGTGTCACACACTTTAGGTGATAGGACCTTTACAAAGAGTCCTAAAAAAGGCTTAGACACAAAATAGGGTTTTGAACTTCTTATGATGCTTCTTCTTCAAGCTTCTCCTTTGTGAGTCTTCTTCCTTTTAAAATAAGTCCTGCACTTTGCTCAATGTGAAAGATTAGTAGATATATGTAATTTGTTATCATTCAAAATAAAGGACTGTTTTACCCTTGGTTCAACACTTACTTCCAAATACATATTTGCTATTTCCTATATCTGATAAATGACATTCTGCCTCCTAATCCTTTGTTTGAATATGCAGCTTTCCTCAGGAGGAATTACCTGAGCAATTATTACAGCTCATGCAATCAAACATGCTTAGCTGAGTTTAATTTATTTAATTACATTACCATAGGAAACTACGTGCATAACGATAGGATTCACTAGGATGTTCTTACCAAACAAAAATGGATGCTTTTATGATGGACCTGCCAAAAGGTAATTTCAACTTATCCTGTGCCTAAATCTTTAATAATGGATGCTTCATAGAAATCATTGCCTAATTTTGTGTTATCTCTATTCTGTGTTATCTCTTTTTGATATCTCTATTCTCTTCATTTTGCCTAATTTTGACCAATTACTGCAAGTGAGGTTATGAGAACACACCCAGGTCACTATATTTCTTCTAAGTCATTAATAATTACATTTGTCTATTAAAAACTTGATGGTTTGGAATAATGGTTTGTGTTTGCGTGGTTTCATTTTCTCAAAATTTTGACTTCTTTTGTTTGTGGTTTTAGAGGTTATGAAGGTGTTGAAGGCAAAGAAGCATGCAAAGACTAAGAAGCTTGAAGTTGATAAATCTCAATGACGTGTTTCAATGACGTGGTTCAATGACGTGGTTCCAGATGCATCAGTTTAAAGTAGGAAGAGAAAGGCTCTCTTATTTTTCAACTTATGCAAAGGCTCAAATCATTACAGAATTCCTTCAATTATGCTTTGCCACTTCAAATAAATTATATGAACTGTTTTGGAACTAATGGAATGCAGAATTTCAAGATTCTAATGGAATGCCATGGCGGGAGAAGATGGAGAAGCTAGACACGCGCTAGAGAGAAGAGAAGAGTCGCGAAACTGAGAGCCATATGCAAGAGAGAAGATCTGGCGACCTGCACGCAGAGAAGGAGATGATGGGTGACGGTGGTGCATGCGCAGCAATGGCTTGCGAGAGGAAGATGTCACAGCAAGCTTGCCGGAAATTGTCTATCCACCCTGGATGCGAAAAGGTACCATTTTTCTCTTTCACTCTCAATCCCTCTATTTTAGATGTTCATGGTTGAGATCCTTTCTAACAAATTACAATGTGTACCCTGAAAATGTGTCTCAAAAATCTATGAAGTCTTTCCTCGGGTTCCACTGCCACGGGACCTCTGGGATGTTGATGACATGCAGTAGCTTTCTGAAAACATTGGAGGTGCAAAGACACGTGTTTTTAGTGTTACTAATTCCACTATTTGAGTAATTAGTGATTAAAAAGAGATGTTTAATGAATGTTTTTAACTTTGCAGATGTTACTATTTTATAAAGTTGGCAAGGAATCAAAGATAAATGTTATTAAGATTAATATGGATTTGTCTATCAACTATTTTGTTGTCTAAGACTTATGTTTCATTTTGTATCTCTACTAACTTTTATCTATATAGCATTCTATATTTCGAATATCTTAAACTCATGTATTTGAGTAGTTACTAGCGCTCCCCGTGCATCGCACGGGCATTGAAACTAGTGAATTATAACACTCGAGTCACTTTACATGGTTTACAAAATGAGTGTGAGTTGAAAATTTATCAACTTAATATTTTGTCACTTGTCAGCTACCAATGGCTAAAAGATAGTCCATTAGGCTATTATTTCATCCTTTTCTTTTATAAGGCTGCTTGGCCAAATCACTATAAACCTCATGTATGCTATACGTTTTTGGGTATTTGTATAACAATATTTTCAATTTTGCATTTGATTTTAACACATGTCACTTATTTGCATCCGATTGTAACAACTGTCAAAAAAATATTAGGCTAAATTATAGTTTTGTTCCCCTGTTTTAAAAAATTCAGATATTTCGTCTCCCTATTTTAAAACTCGGACATTTAGTCCCCCTATTTTAAAAAAGGGTAAAATATGTTTTTGGTCCCTACAAAATCGGGTCATTCTATGTTTAGTCCCTACATTATTGAAATAGGTGTTTTGGTCCCCATATTATTTTGTCGTTTCTAATATTAGTCTCTGACGTTAAATCATGCTGACTAGGGTAACAGAAAACTGAATTGGCATTTACACATGTATTTTTTTTTTACCTATGTGGAAAATCACCTACTACACCCAAAATATTTTGTATTGTTAATTTTTTTTATTGTTCCAAATTACCGGTCATCTTCTTCCTATCCTCCGGCATGACCGACATAACCTCCGGCAAGGTGGTTGTCGGTGGAGGGTACTCCGATGATGAAATTTTTTGAGGGCTTTGCGAGAGGATTCTGAATATCAAACTCGTTTTTTGATTGAAGGTCCATGGTTGCCAAAAAATAAGTAAGAAGGCGGGCGGTTTCATAGAGAGAGAGAGAGACCTGACAAGAACGAGAGAGATAATAGAACGAGCGAGTGAGAGAGAGAGAGAGAGAGACCTGGCAGGAACGAAAATGAAATCTGGAAATCTAGAACAAAATCGCGATCTGAAGAAACCTAGAAACCCAGATCCCAAAATCATGTTTTCGATTTCGATCTAAAACAACGCAGCGATCTGAAGAATAAGAGAATTTCGATCTGAAGGGACTTAATTAGGCGTTTAGTTTTCGATCAGAAGAAGAAGATGATTTCAATCTGAAGAGGATTTCATGTTTCTGTGTTTTTTTAATTTTCAATTAAAAATAATTTAAAATAACAAGTGAGCATATGAAATTTCCACGTAAGCATAAAAAAACACCACATAATCACTCTAAAAGCCAGTTAGGCGTTTTTGTAACGGTGTTAACAAAAAAACGTTAAAAGGCAACGATGCAACATTTTTAAAAGTTAAGAGACCTATTTGTTACAAATAAATAAGTTAAGAGACCCCGAGAGATATTTTGCCTTTTTTTACAATGCAGGTAACTTTGATTTTTCAATTTTTTTTTTCATTTTCACTATACTCAATAAGAGTTGATATGAGTAATCTAGGAATCCAACTTTTTTTTTAACTTTTCTTCAAGGGCATGTGTAGCCGCCTTTTGCTTACAATTGAAATCGGAGGGAGAAGATCAACATTAGTGACACCAGAGCACTCGGTACCTAGGTCCACCGTGCTTAAAATTTTACAACTTAAACATAAATTATTAAAGTAAAAAATTTAAGTAAATAATATTTTTTGCTTTTAAAATTACGAAACTAGTGTGACCTAGTATGAGTTGGTTTGAGTTTGTGAGTTTGTGAGTTTGTTTTTTAGAATCTATTGCCCGAACCAATCAACTACGGGTTGATTCGGGTTGGTTCAAGTTTGGCTTGAACATGAAAAATGTCCGAACCAAATACATCGATTTAGATTGGATTGTGTGTTGGTTTGAATTTGGCCAAACCATTGAACACCATAGTTTGATCATGAAATGCCTATGAAAAATTCTAACTTCCTCTCAATAGATTGAGCAGCTCAATAAAATTACTTGGGGTAGGCATTATGCAATACCTATAATAAACATAGAATAAAGTATTAAAACGGAAAAAACACAAATCGTTGGATCTAAATCCTACGGATAATTGCATCTCTTACACAATCCCATCTAACTCACTCTTTTCAACTGAGAATGTTGTGTGTAATAGAATCACCTAATATTATCTGACAAAATTTATAACATAGTTCCCTCATGTTTCTTGTTTTTCATATTATCTAACTGCTTGAGCGTGACTCTACTGTCTGTCAACATTCAATAATGGTCAACACTAAAACGCAAAGGTAATACCCCTTTTAATAGAATACATCTTATATTTATTTTTCTCTCAAAACTAAGAACCCTTTTGTTAAACATAAGGTAAAAAGGGGATACACACTTACACTATGAAAATAAGTTTTGTTTGTAAAATTTCAAAAAATACAATGCGTCATAATGTTAAAATATATTTCCCCCAAAAAAAGATCAAACTAGTTATCAACACTAAAACGCAGAGGTCATTTTCATTACTTGAGTGGCCGACACATAAAACGAACATAGTCTATAAAGCATGGGGACAAATGAGAACATCATCCAATGTAAAAAACATACTTAGTCTCAAATGCTCATATAAAGTTCAAAAAAACAAGAGCTATGAAAACCATATGAAAACATTAGAAATCCTAAACATTTCCTGCTTTCTGCATCTCCAGCTCAATTACTTTCCGTCCAAATTTAACGAGTTTTTCTTTTGCTTCAGAAATCTCTCTTTACTTTCCTATAAAATACAAAACAAAAAAATAGTTCAAATATATTTTAAAAAATTAATAGTATAAAAAATAGAAATTATTAACAAACCATTTAAGTCTACCCAAGCATTCGTGAGCTGGCTTCTTTTAGGATAGCAACCGTGATTGTCTTTTCCTCGACAATCTGCAAATTAATAGTGTATTACAAAAAACTAAATGTAACATATATATATATATATATATATATATATATATATATATATATATATATATAATAAAGTAGATACTACCTTCCTCAACTTCTTGATTTTCATATTAAGAGTTCCTATTTTAATTTTATAATAGAAGGCACTCCTTCGCATCCTCCTCCTTTACTGGTACCACTGAAAAAATATTCAAAAGCACCACATAAGCAAAACATTTTAACTTCACTAGAAGCACCACCACTCATATCAAAAAAGACATCTGACTTTAAGAATGTAGTTGAAACCTTATCTGGAAATAACTTCTACTTAGTTATGAGTCTCACATTACTTAGTTAATTAAAGGAATCAACACTCTTGCTTCTTGAAGAGGCAAGAATGAATTATGCAATCATTTTCATCCGGTACTGTACAATTATCATGCAATGTTCACTAGAAGCACCACCACTCATCAAAAAAGACATCTGACTTTAAAAATGTAGTTGAAACCTTAGCTGTAAATAACTTCTACTTAGTTATGACTTTCACATTACTTAGTTAATTAAAGGAATCAACATTCTTGTTTCTTGAAGAGGCAAGAAAAGACTGATTAAATTTCTTGTAGTTAAGGCACAAGTTAAGGCACAAGTTATTGCACATAGGTGGATTATTATTTCTTGAAGAAAAGACTGATTAAATTTAACCGGATAATACAAAGAATTCTGCAAAAGTGTAGCATACATTAACTGAAAATGATACTACGTAAAACGTACTTTAGTCTAAAATATTCAAACACCAAAATTATTAGAAATTGGAAATATTTAGAATGCCATAACACATCTAACAAACACCATCCGTTAAAGCAAACAACCAAGTAATCTTCCTTCTGCTACTTGCACATCCGAAGTCTCTATCTGTGAACAAGTATCTTCTAAGTGCTAAGAGCCTAAGACTACCAACCTGGACAAAGAAACATTTTTTTATTCAAAATATTTATAAACGGACAAAAAAGAGCTGTGAGGGTAGCCATTTTTGACCAAAAAGCAAACATTTAGAGAGTGCATTGCTATATAGCTTTTTCTTCACTTTCGTTTTGGTTTATCACTCTCATCTGCAGGCAGAGAAATTCATTCTGGCTCTCCCTCTCTCTCAGTTTTGAACTTCAAATATCTTGTCTAGATTCACATTTTCTCATCTCACAGCTTTTTTCGTTTTTTTATTTCTTTTTTTAGTTCATGGTGTTGACTGTTGAGTCTCTTTTGGGACTCTCTCTTTGGTGTTTTTGTATGCTTGATTATATCCCCCCCCCCCCCCCCCCCACCCCCCACCTTATATAAAAGATAAGCAATTTCAATCTGTGGGGGTGTTGGTTCTGAAGTTTTGGTAATCAACTATGATCTTCTAGTGAAATACACTGCTCTATACAGCCGTGAACCCGAGCCTAATTGTGAGGTGTATTTGCATAGGGTTGGTAGGGCTAGGCGATTTGGGCGCAAGGGTTTGTTTCTTAAATTATTTGCTTGCTATTGTGCAGTTATCATAATTTTTTTTTTTTAGATAAGCATCATAATATGTTATATTTGTATAGTCATAGAGCTTACTCTTAATTTGTTTATGTGGTGCTGTTGTGCAGTGTCTAAGTTGAACTTCTGGATTGTGCTGTCGGACCGAAATTTAAAGCCAGAAACTTACGTTCCTTCCAATGTGAAAAAATGGGTATTTTTCTTAATTTCTGCATCCTATTATGTTGATTTGTTTTTTTTTCTTATAAGATGCAGACTACCTGCTTAAAGCTGAACGGAGGAGGTATTCATCTTATCATTTCCTAACTAGAAGCGAAAGGAACACATAATTTTATTCATACATGATGATTGAGAATGGAATAACACTTTTAGAAAGAAAAAAATGCAAACACAATATTGTTCATATATGATGATTCGGTAAGTATAGTCGATCATGGTAGTTAATCGGGATACGTATTGTGTATCGTTTTGCCATTTTTTGTATCGTGTATCGTATCGTAATATACATGAACAATAAAAAAATGACAAATTTAGTAAAAAATAAATAGCATAAGCAAAACAATATGTTAAAGTTGAAGATGAAACAAGCAAACAAGAATCAGCCAAAGGGATCAAAGCCTAGTCAACAAGCTGAGTTATTCTTTTGTTCACTAATCAGTAGATAACTAGTCATTAGTCATTAACTAGCTTGTTAGTTTAGAAGTAACTAGTATTTATCTAATGGTTAGTTTTTAACCATAGTTAGTTGTTTTGTATATATTGGATTGACTCTGTAAACAGTTTTTCAGTTAGAATCAATATAACAGAATTCTTCATTCTCTGCATCTTGAGATCAGAGAGATCAATTCCATGGCTCCACTCTCAGCAATTCTGAAATGGTATCAGAGCTCCTAATGAGGGGCTCTGCCACCATCGTTGTGCTTAAGGAAGCTAATCGTTCAATTGTTTCATAGATTCGTTGATTTCATTTCCTCTCAACAATCGTTCAATCGAACCACCGTTCCATCTTGATTCTGACTATGGCGGCAAGTTCCGGTACCGATACCGGCACCGGCGACGGAACCACGTCCAGCAACAAAGGATATCAAAATGACATGTTGAATCCTTACTTCATGCACCCTAGCGACAATCCAGGAACTGCGATTGTCACACCTCCATTGAACGGCAACAACTATCACACCTGGTCAAGGTCGATGATGATGGCGTTGCGATCGAAGAACAAATTGCACTTTGTTGACGGAACCCTACCACGACCTGCAGATGAAGATCGTGACTCACTTGCGTGGGACCGATGCAACACCATGATTATGTCATGGATTAACAGCTCCATCACTCCAGAAATCTTGCAAAGCATCCTATGGATGGACACTGCGACTGATGTGTGGAAGGATCTGAGGGATCGCTTTTATCAAGGAGACATGTTTCGAATTTCAGATCTGCAAGAAGAGATCTACATAACAAAGCAAGGTGATAATTCCATTCCCAATTACTATACTAAATTGAAGAAATTATGGCAAGAACTCGAAAATTTCCTTCCTGCACCTGAGTGCGATTGCGATTGTGGTAATAAATGTAATGCTGCAATCAAGTTTAAAGAATATAGAGAACGTGGTAAGGTGTTGTGATTCCTAAAGGGACTAAATGAACAATACTCAGTTGTTAGGGCACAGATTATGTTGATGGAACCTCTACCAAACAATATTAGCAAAGTTTATTCCTATTTGATTCAACAAGAAAGACAGAATAGTGTATCTGTTGATGAGCCAAAGGTTCTGATTGCTGCTGGTTACCAAGGAGGGGGAGGAACTAGAGGTAGAGGTGAACGTGGAGGAAGAGGAGGCAGAGGCACCAAAGTCTGCTCTCATTGTGGCAAGACAGGTCACACAATTGATGTTTGCTACAAAAAGCATGGATATCCTCCACATTTTCAACAAAGCACCATCAACAATTGCACCACAGAGAATGTGGATGAGGAGGAAGATGAGATTCCATATGATGAAGAACAGAAGGATACAGGGAAATAGGCCTCCACTTCTGAAAACTTGGGATTCACTGCAGAGCAACATAAAGCCATATTGGCACTTCTTCAAGGCTCGAACACATTGCCTGTGAACCACTTTACCACCATCAAGTCAGGTATTATCTGTGCATTACCAAATTGTAAGAAAGAAAAGTCCTGGATCATAGATACAGGAGCAACTATACATGTCTGTTATTCCAAACGTTTGTTTAAATGCATTAGAAAAATAATGACATTACCAAATGGAACACAAATACTCTGTAACCTTGCAGGAACCATATACTTGGATGATAATCTTGTACTTAGTGATGTTTTATACATTCCTAAGTTTTCATTCAATCTTCTTTCCATTCCTAAACTCACTGATGATATTGAATGTGATGTGAATTTTAACAGAAGGAAATGCATGATACAGGACAGCAGGGACAAGGTGATTGGGATAGCTGAAAGGAAAATTGGATTGTATCATCTCATCTCACCAAGCCCAAAGACATCACCAACAAACAGTTCATCCACACTAGCCAACTTTCATACTGTAAACAAACTTCTATCTCTAAGTAGTAATACTTCAAATAATAGTAGTAATCATTGTAACATCTGGCATATGAGATTTGGACATCCTTCTTTTGAGAAATTGAATGAAATAAACAAAGTTTTTCTTTCAATAAAATGTGTTAAATCTGCTAGTCCATGTGATATATGCTATTATGCAAAACAAAAGAGGTTACCTATTCCAAATAGCTCCACAATTTCAGAAAAATGTTTTGACATTGTGCACATGGATATTTGGGGACCATTTTCAATCCCCTCTATTCTTGGATACAAGTACTTCCTTACTGTTGTAGATGATAAAAGTAGATTCACTTGGATATATCCTACGAGGCTCAAATCTGAGGCATCCAATTTAATCAAGTCTTTTGTTTGTTTAGTTGAAACTCAGTTTGACATAAAAGTAAAATGCATAAGATCTGATAATGGAAATGAGTTTTTACTAAAAGATTTTTATAATGAAAAAGGAATTGTTCATCAAACTTCATGTGTGGGAACACCCCAACAAAATGGAGTTGTTGAGAGGAAACATCAACACCTCCAAAATACAGCAAGGGCTGTGTTATTTCAATCAAAACTGCCCAAAGTGTTTTGGGTTCATGCTGTGAGCCAGCCCGCTCACATCATAAATAGGGGGTATTGCTTTTCCCACACCCCCTCCTACTCGAAACACACCCCATAAGGGTGTGAAAAGACCAAAAGGCCAGGCCAAACCTCTTTTTTTTCACGAATTTTCACCTGTTCGAACACGGGCATTCGAACAGGTTCGAATGACATCGTTCGAGTGTGTTAAATTTTGACTTCACACCCTTTTGGGCGTTTTTCACCTGTTCGCATGAGGTCATGCGAACCTGTTCGCATGAGGTCATGCGAACCTGTTCGCATGACCTCGTTCGAACACATTCGAACGACATCGTTCGAGTGTGTTAAATTTTGACTTCACACCCTTTTGGGCGTTTTTAAACTGTTCGCATGAGGTCATGCGAACCTGTTCGAACAAGGTCGTTCGAACAGTCATAAAACACGTCCTCGCAGCGTCTCACGCGAGGTTATTTTTGGAATAAAATTTGTTAAGGGGTGTGAAAGAGTAGGAGGGGGTGTGGGAAAAGCAAAACCCTAAATAGGATGCCCACAAAGACCTGGGAAATCTAAAGTACTTCCTTGGCTTTGAAGTAGCAAGAAACCAAAGTGGTATCTCTCTATGTCAAAGGAAATATGCTCTAGATCTCCTAGAGGAAACCGGTCTGTTAGCATCTAAGCCATACTCTACTCCAATGGAACCTCACCTACAGCTGCACAAGGAATCAGGAAAAACAATCAATGACATCACTGCCTATAGAAGACTGGTAGGAAAATTACTTTACTTGACTCACTCTAGGCCTGAAATATCATATGCAGTGGGAAAGTTAAGTCAATTTCTTGACAAGCCAACTGATGCACACATGCTGGCAGCAACACATATCATTAGGTACATCAACAACAATCCTGGACAGGGGCTACTTTTTAGATCTGATGCTACTATGGTGTTGAAAGGATTCAGTGACTCTGATTGGGGAGCCTGTCCTGACACAAGAAGATCCACAACTGGGTTCTGTTTTTTCTTAGGCACATTATTGGTGTCATGGAAGAGCAAGAAGCAATCCATAGTGTCTCGCTCATCTTCAGAAGGCGAATACGGAGCCCTTGCACAAGCCACCTGTGAAGCACAATGGCTTTTGTACTTACTGAGAGATCTGCATATTCCCCATCCTTCTCCTGTTATTGTATACTGTGATAACAAATCAGCATTGCATATTGCTGCAAATCCTGTATTCCATGAACGCACCAAACATATAGAGATAGATTGTCATGTAGTGCGTGATAAGGTCCAAAGTGGTATGCTACATCTTTTTCCTATTTCATCAAAAGAACAAGTTGCTGATTTGTTCACCAAATCTCTTAGCCCAGGACCATTCTTCAGTCTACAGAATAAGCTTGGAATGATTAACATTCATTCCAGCTTAAGAGGGGATGTTAAAGTTGAAGATGAAACAAGCAAACAAGAATCAGCTAAAGGGATCAAAGCCTAGTCAACAAGCTGAGTTATTCTTTTGTTCACTAATCAGTAGATAACTAGTCATTAGTCATTAACTAGCTTGTTTGTTTAGAAGTAACTAGTACTTATCTAATGGTTAGTTTTTAACCATAGTTAGTTGTTTTGTATATATTGGATTGACTCTGTAAACAGTTTTTCAGTTAGAATCAGTATAACAGAATTCTTCATTCTCTGCATCTTGAGATCAGAGAGATCAATTCCGTGGCTCCACTCTCAGCAATTCTGAAACAATATGATATAATATATCATATATAAACTCCAAAATATTTCAAAACTCAATTCATCAATAAAAACAAGGCCAAAAGTTTTAAAAAAATTGCATTTTCGAAGGGAGTGCAGACCAAAAACATAGTGTGCTAGGTTTGTTTCTTAGTCAATCTAAGATGTGGGATTTAGAATGATTGCTTTTGGCTTATTATATATCATTTAAGAAAAATTTCCACAAAAACCACTTGAGCATGAATTTTAGCAATGCGAATTCGTATCGTAAGATTCAGCAAAGTGTATCGCAGTTCACATCTTTTGGTGCCTAGAATTTAATAACGCCATTTATTAAGCTTCCTTGGCACCAAGTGATTGTTGCAGCAATGCACTTCATAAAACGAACCCGTGGGTCAGTTTTTCAGGGTCAAGTAAGCAGATAGGTTTGGGCAAAAATCCAACCCGACCCGAAAACCCAAAACAAATTGGTAGCAACGGCCGGGTCCTGACGGGTAAACGGGTCTGCGGGTTGAAAAATCGGGTACACGTGACTTGGGCTGGGCGGGTACGATTGCTAATTCTGGGCCCATCGGTCACCGGACCCGCCCGATATTATACTCTAAGTTTGGTTTATATAATTTATATTCCTCTTTCTCAGTACTCACAGTCTGTCACAGAACACGTTTCGCCTTCACAGAGTTGCAATCAGAGCAGAGAAACAGTCAACAGAGACTTGTCCCATCTCTCTCTCTCTCCCTCTCTCTCTCAAACACACACACACACGCTTACCGTAGTACACACGAACATTCAATTTCATTCATTTACAACTCACAATTTCAGTTTCATTTTTCACGCAGCTCACAAACAAACACAAACGAAAACAACACACAGCTCTCTCTGTCTCTGAAGCCAAAAAATGTAACAACACACAGCAAGAAACGAAGAGACCCTAACTCAAACACCTTACTAGCGCCGCTCCGACCTCCATGGCTTCTCATTCATCTCTCCATCTCTCACTCACTTGAAGGGTTTAAAGGTTTGATCTTTATTTCATCTCTTTGATTTTGTATTTCTTTCAATCATCTTTCTTTCTTTTGTTGGGTTTTGTATTTCATCTCCATGGGTTCTCATTCATCTCTCCATCTCTTAGATAGGGTTTTGTATCAATCAATGAAATGACTTTTTCTCTTAAGGGTTTTGTAACGATCTGTTTTAGTGTTGGGCTTTTTTTATTAGTTTTGGTTTTTTCGATTTTAGTTTAGTTATATGTTCTGCTTTATCTTTCACTGATATGGGTTTGACCCTGTTTTGGTTTTGTGTTTTTCGATTTAGTTTAGTTATCTGTGATATGGATTTTAGTAGTTTTTAGATTAGGGTTTTGTGATTATCTGTGATATAATCTGTTGTGATATGGCTTTGATCCTGTTTTTTATTTTCATGGATGGTAGTTAAAACAAGATTAAAAGGTAGTTAAAAATTCAGTTAAATTCAGTTAAATTCACTACAGGAATAGGTTCGAGTAGCACAAGCATCGTGGTTTCACCATGATTCAAAACCACTAAATAATCCAGGATTGTTGATTAAAGGAAAGACAACCAATTTAAAGTAGGGTTTTTTTATAACTATTTGAACTTACAATTCACGATTTTTGATTAAAGGAAAGACAACCAATTCAAAATTTTGGCAAATATGGATTAATTTGTTTCTTCCAGCGCATCTATTCTTTTTTCTTTCTCAGAACATGTGTGTGTTTGTTAGATTAAATTGTTTTTGTGTACATAGAACCTTCTAGGTTTTGGGCCATGGCCCCTTTTATCTTTTATCTTTTTTTTTGTTGATTTTTCCTTTCACCTTTCTTGTTATTTTATTATGGATTCCGCCCATTTTTTCTTACAACAATTTTTTAGTTATTTCATGTGTTTAATCTAAACTTGTTTACCAAAAAACTCAAAAAAAATAATATTGAGGTGTGTCTTTTTATAAAAAAAATTTGTAAAATTTATATTCATATCCAAATTTCTTTTTTGGTTGACTAGATGTACATTTAGTTGACTCTGATTTTAAAATGCCTCTGCTGTGGCAACTTGGTATTCTTAAACCAAATAAAAATAACTGCATCAATTTTTTGAAATCAATATCATACATTTTCTTTCACAAACAACATTTAACCTATCAAAATCATTTCTCTAAAATCAATTAACACACAATTTCTTTTTCTATCAAAATTTATGTAGCTTTGATTTCTCCATCGCACCTGGAGATACGTAGGAGCAAGGGCCCACTCCTGTCAAGCAAAAAAAAAAAATTATTAAGTCTTTTTTTCTCTCTAATTCAAATAAAAAGGGTAAATAAACATTTTAAAAATTAACATTCTTTTTACACAACTAATTAGCAGGTAACCTTCCTTAGAAAGGATGTCGTGGGGTGGTAATAACTTCCCCATACATAACCGACTCCCAAACCCAAATCTGGTTTCAAAGAACCTTATCCATCTCAAAGGGATTTATCAACGTTTGCCGTTTATAATTAAACTTTGGTAGCTGCTTCATTGCCATATCCAAGGAATTTGAAATTTGAAATGTCTTCTTAATGAAATGAAAAGTATTCTTTCCAAAAAAGAAAAACAAATATGTTTCATTAAAGAAAATAATTCTTTTACCAGATTTTTAACCCGTGAATTTTTGGAGGGAAATGACATCCCCCAATAGGGGTAGAGGCCGTGGCCGTGGTGGTGGAAGAAATAGGAGCAACAATATGCTGCCCTATCAAGAATCAAACATTCCTCTAATAGGGGATTGGACTACTGTTCATAGAAGCAGAAACATGTTACAATTAACAGGGTCACAAAAGAAAGAAGATATACCTTCTTCAAGTAAAACAAATTCGTACAGAGATACAGTGATTAATGATAATCCTGTTAATGAAGTCACAGAATATTGTGAAAATCCAATCACTGAAGACATAATGTATGTCGAAGAAGATAATATGGAATTGACTCCTAGACTTAATGGTAAGTCACTGAAGACATAATGAATATCCTGGACTTAATGGTAAGTCTAGACCTCATTTAGAAGTTTTACTTCGAGTTACTGAATCAGTAACTCTAACTCATTATTATCAGAATAATAATCCTGATAATTTTATTAATTACAGTAAATGTCATATCAATAAGATATTGACACCCAGAGAATGGGGTTTAAATCCGAATGGAGACAAGGCAATTAAAATTGCTGAAGACATTATTAAATTTCAAATGTCATATCCTTGTTTTAAATGATCCAATCCTCAGAAGACATTTCTTTTCAAAATGGTGGAATAAAATTGACAACGAAGATCTCCATAAAATGGAAGTAAAAATCAAAGAAGCTATTGATGACAACGAAAAATTTGGTCAAGGTCTTGATATGGCCCATTTAAAAAATTATTACCAAAAGATTCATCCTAATGAATCTGAGGAAAAAATTATGGCTAGAACTCTGGACCATATAAAAAATCAATTCTTCAAAACTTTTGAAGTTAATGAAGAAATTGTTTCTATGAAAACCAGTTCTTCTATGAAGACAAGTTCATCGCATGGATCTATGGATTCAAACATTTTTGAATCTTTAGCTGGAGAATCTCAGCCAGAAACTTCCCGAGAAGTTTATTGGGACTCTCTGATTGAAGCCATGATCCAACAAACGAATAAAGGAAAAGACAAAATTAATTAATTCATTAATTGGGGTCGGCTAGAATTCTATGTGTCGGCAAACATCCTATTCATACATAGTAACTTTCCACAATTGGAGAAAGTGGAGAGAAATTCTTCAACTAAGTAATAATGCTTCTATTATGTAGTTTTATTTTTAGCTTTGCTGTCATTTTTAGTGCGTCGATGGGGCCCCAAGTATACCCGACATTAATTATGATATTTTGTAATTTTCTACTTTTACTGTTTTCTTTCTCTTTTACCGGTTGTAATAGTTAGCTTTTACTGGCTTAAATAGTAAGCCTTAAGTTTTCTATATAAAGGCAATTGGGCCTCAGTTGTAATCACCACTCAACTACCACTTGTAATATATTTCCTTTCATTCTCTCTCTCACTTTCACGCCCTTCAGTTCAATTCCTTTCAATATTTTCTAATTCCTTTCCATTAGAAGAAGTCTTTCTTGCAATAATACTCTGAAATTTTCTAAGATACTATTCTTTTATTAATTATTTTTTCTTCTACTACTCAAATGAGTAGCTAGAATATTGTTGTGGTAGACGAGGTGAATGGTATCAGAGCCATTCCCAGGGTGAAGTAATTATTCATATGAAAAGATTATATATATATATATATATATATATATGTGTGTGTTACATTTAGTTTTTGTAATACACTAATAATTTGCAGATTGTCAAGGAAAAGACAATCACGGTTGCTATCCTAAAAGAAGTCCGCTCACGAATGCTTGGGTGTGAGTGACACGTAGAGACTTGAAAGGTTTGTTAATAATTTTTAGTTTTTATACTATTAATTTTTTAAAATATATTTGAACTATTTTTTTGTTTTGTATTTTATAGGAAAGGAAGAGAGATTTCAGAAGCAAAAGAAAAACTCGTTAAATTTGGACGGAAAGTAATTGAGCTGGAGATGCAGAAAGCAGGAAATGTTTAGGATTTCTAATGTTTTCATATGGTTTTCATAGCTCTTGTTTTTTTGAACGGTCTCAAATGCTCATATAAAGTTCAAAAAAAACAAGAGCTATGAAAACCATATGAAAACATTAGAAATTCTAAATATTTCATGCTTTCTGCATCTCTAGCTCAATTACTTTCCGTCCAAATTTAACGAGTTTTTCTTTTGCTTCAGAAATCTCTCTTCCTTTCCTATAAAATACAAAACAAAAAAATAGTTCAAATATAGTTTAAAAAATTAATAGTATAAAAAATAAAAATTATTAACAAACCTTTCAAGTCTCCACGTGTCACACTCACACACAAGCATTCGTGAGCGGGCTTCTTTTAGGATAGCAACCGTGATTGTCTTTTCCTCGACAATCTGCAAATTAATAGTGTATTACAAAAAACTAAATGTAACATATATATATATATATATATATATATATATATATATATATATATATAATAAAGTAGATACTACCTTCCTCAACTTCTTGATTTTCATATTAAGAGTTCCTATTTTAATTTTAAAATAGAAGGCTCTCCTCCGCATCCTCCTCCTTTGCTGGTACCACTGAAAAAATATTCAAAAGCACTACATAAGCAAAACATTTTAACTTCACTAGAAGCACCACCACTCATATCAAAAAAGACATCTGACTTTAAGAATGTAGTTGAAACCTTAGCTGGAAATAACTTCTACTTAGTTATGAGTCTCACATTACTTAGTTAATTAAAGGAATCAACATTCTTGCTTCTTGAAGAAGCAAGTATGAATTATGCAATCATTTTCATCGGGTACTGTACAATTATCATGCAATGTTCACTAGAAGCACCACCACTCATATCAAAAAGACATCTGATTTTAAGAATGTAGTTAAAACCTTAGCAGTAAATAACTTCTACTAAATTATGAGTCTCACATTACTTAGTTAATTAAAGGAATCAACATTCTTGCTTCTTGAAGAGGCAAGAATGAATTATGCAATCATTTTCATCAGGTACTGTACAATTATCATGCAATGTTCACTAGAAGCACCACCACTCATCAAAAAAGACATCTGACATTAAAAATGTAGTTGAAACCTTAGCTGTAAATAACTTCTACTTAGTTATGACTTTCACATTACTTAGTTAATTAAAGGAATCAACATTCTTGTTTCTTGAAGAGGCAAGAATCGAGTACTGTACAATTATCATGCAATGTTAGCTTGTCAATTCATGTAGTTAAGGCACAAGTTATTGCACATAGGTGGATTATTATTTCTTGAAGAAAAGATTGATTAAATTTAACCGGATAATACAAAGAATTCTGCAAAAGTGCAGCATACATTGACTGAAAATGATACTATGTAAAACGTACTAAATATTCAAACACCAAAATTATTAGAAAATAGAAATATTTAGAATGCCATAACACATCTAACAAACACCATCCGTTAAAGCAAACAACCAAGCACATCCGAAGTCTCTATCTGTGAACAAGTATCTTCTAACATGTTCAGATTTATGATTTCATTATTTTCTTTATTATTTTCTTTACTAGTATCAAAACTTGCATAACACGATAATTAATATTTGAATAAATACCAAAGTAAATTGAGCTAAACTAACATTTTTGTATCACAACAGAAAATGCACTCGTTTCTGAATGAGGAGGAAAGATACATTTAATTCAGCTAAGTTTTCAAATAGGAACTCCTTGCTAAATCCTTTTTGGAATATCATAAATATTTATTCAT
The DNA here is from genome assembly GCA_039519185.1 of Astragalus membranaceus. Classification (NCBI taxonomy): domain Eukaryota; kingdom Viridiplantae; phylum Streptophyta; class Magnoliopsida; order Fabales; family Fabaceae; genus Astragalus; species Astragalus membranaceus. Next base: position 37,452,249 of record CM076851.1, read on the forward strand.
CCAAACTATATTTTTGAATAAAAAATTAAGCATCTTTTATGCAGTTACTGCTAAATCCTTTTTGCAGTAACATTTTAAGCATCACATAGAAAAACCAACTTAAGCATCCATATTATATAGCTCACATACAAAACACTACCATAACTGAATGAAATTATCAAAGAAAGAGCAAAAGAAGCAAAATAATACCAAAAAAACAAACAAATATTTTAAAAAAAAAATAAAATTATGAAATATTTAAGAACCGAAACACTAAAAGTCTTCCTCAAAATCCACACAAATCCACATGAAAAGTTTAAGCTACAGATTATAAACTCCAATACATAAACTCCACGGATTGACCATTTTCCCATTTTGCAACCCTGGCACATAAAGCTGAAGAAAGGTCCAGGAAACTCTTGTTCAAACATTTATCACAATCAAACCAAGGAATCTTAAATTAATTAAATTAAAATACATTTATACATGGACTTGAAATAATAAAACAAGTTAACAAAAATTTAAAGCAGCCTCAATAACTCTGTTATATTGAGATCATACCTGAAATGGAGGAGGATTTGCTGCAGCAACTTCCACCAGAACAACTTCTTCCACTTCCACCAGAGCAGTAATAACGTTTTCCACGTTTTCCACGTTTTCCACCTCAACCTGTAGAAGAGATAATCAAAAAAATGCGAAGAACAAGAAAGCAAAAAGCGAGTTAAGAAAATTGACCTCCGATGAAAGAAAATTCAGATCTGCATGAAATTTGCGGGAGTCATGTGATGAAAGAAAGTGGAGCGCAAATTTTTTTGAGTGAATGAACGGTTTGGAATTTGGCGGGAGAGAGTTAACACTTATAAACTGGGCTAATGGGCCAGAAATACAAGGGCCGAGCCCAAAAACCTGAAAAATACAAAAAATGATATCTAAAAAGAAAAAAAAATCAAAATTAAACTAATTAAACTAATAATAAACATTAGAGAAAGAGAGTGATCCGGGCTGGAATAGATAATAGATAAAGAACACACAAAGAATGGAACTCAACCCGCGACTCCGACAACCACTGACAGTAGTTGTAATCCAAAGCGCCGCTGTCCCTCCACCGTACACCACCAGTAACAATGCGTCACCACCGTGGTTTTTGCCTCCAGCAACGTCCCTCGGATTCCGTGACCGGCATACCAACGCCGCCGCCGTGACCTCCGGAGAGCTTCACCGTCCCACTTCTTCCCTCTCTCCTTTCGGTCTCTCTCTCACTGCTCTTCACCGTCTCTCACTCTCCCCCGTCGTCGTCGCAGCACTCCGGCGGGGTCATCGCCGTGGCACCCGCCACGGATTCCCCCACCGGCGTAGCCTTCCCCTCTCTCTTCTTCTTCTTCTTCTTCTTCCCTTTCTCTTCTTTCCTCTCTCTTTCTTTTTCTTTCTCTCTCCGAAAATCTCTCATTTTCTCTCTACGAAATTTTCTCTCTCCCCCTTCTGGACATTGGCTGCGGCGCTGAGGGAAGAGGAAATGAAAAATTAGGGTTCACCTGCAGCACTTGCCTTATATATTTATTTTTTAGTTTTTCTAAAAAAGGATTTAATGAATCAGATTAATACTTACACCCCTATGTTTTAATCGTACAGCCTTCACCTGCCTAGGTCTCTTCACATATCAGATTTTTAAAAAAAACAATCCAAAACGTCACCTGGGCTCTGCTAATCGCATCCTCTGTTTTAATAATACAACCCCTTGCTACTAATTATACCCCTTTTATTCCTATTTTGCAACCTATCCTGGTTTTATTGTTTATCCTTGCTTATTTTTACTACTCATCAAAAATCATTTTTATTGAAAACATTAATTAAAAAACATTAACATACAAATTTTTTCTATCCAAGAACTACTTAGCCTTTGATTATCTACTTGGAGATACGTAGAACATTAAATGGGTCCACATCTGTCAAGTGCAATAATAAAAACATTTTTTTCTTTTCGTTTATGTCCTTTTTTTTCTAAGCTATTTCTCTCCTATTTCACAAAAAGAACAAAAATATTTAACTATTTATCAAGTCTTTTTTTTGGTTTGCTAATTTGTAAATAAGGGTAAAATAAATATATTTTGAGTTAACAATTTTTACGCATTTAATTAGATGCCAACCTTCGCCAGGAAGGATGCCGCGTGGTGCTAATCCCTTCTCCGCGCATAACCGACTCCGGAACTCGTTTTGGTTCGCAAAAGACCCTCCAAGGGGATTTATCAATGTTTGCCCCTTTAAACCTAAACATTGGTGGCGGCTTCATTCCAAAAGTTCGGAGAATCCTTACCCGAATTTTTTGATCGCTACAGCTGGCGACTTCACTGAAGACTAATTAGGAGAGTCAAACTTTATTAATTAAATGTGTAGACAATTGTGTGAGATCCTGACTCCAACTCTTGACTCTTTGTATTATTGTTCCATTTGAACTATTGTGGATTTATCTATTTGCATGTAGTATTATTTCGTTAGTACTCGTTATATTTTTAGATATTATACTAGATATATTAAAAATTTATTATCATTGATGCAAAAACATATTATAGCGTTACAACAACACAAGCAAACATAAAAACTAAAACATGACAGAGCATAAAAACTAAAACATAACAGCAACAAATACAGTTCTTAAAATCTCGGTCCCCCGGCATAACAATGGCATATAATCTCATCTACGATCCGTTGAGTCTCCGCGTACAGCTCCAACACACTACGAGTCTGAAACATGTCATGCATGTTCAACGTGCTTCGTACGTCGTCATCATTCTTAATCTTCATGAACGGCCAATAAATGCAGCCACCATCTCCACAAGTGGGTTTGCGATAAGTAATATGAGTAACCTCTCGGTCATCACCCCTCACTTGAACCTTAAGCTCTATTTTATCTTTCAAACCTTCAAATGTGATGTCGTCGTGGAGCCTGCATAAGACAGGTTTTGGATATGAGAAGAAGACACCATATTTTCTTCTGGTGATTTGGCTACCATGATGAATAGCGGTAAGTGTGTTGTCTCTTGAGTACAGAGTGGATTCATTGTTCATTTTGGAGTTTGTGGTGTGAAATAAGTAAATCAGAGTGAAATGTTTGTGTGAAAGAAATGAGGGTGAGTGTGGATATTTATAGCAATGGTCATTGATTATGTGCCATTGATATTGTCGGTGCGATTTACACCGTTAAAAATCTATCCCTTGGGGCACATTTACCAAGATGAACAAATGTGGGTCGTTGATCAAAATTATTGGCGGAATCTTGGCCGTTTATTTTCTAAATTTTTTTGCCTAACGGATTTATCTATTTATTAGATAACTCTATTTTGAAATAATCAAAACGGATTTATTTAATAAATAGATAAATCCATTATTATAAATTAACGTAATGAATTTATCTATTATTTAGATAAAGCCGTTTTTTTTCAAAACGGATTTATCCTATAGATAGATAACTCCAATATTGTCAAATAACGAAACAGAATTATGTCTCTCGGAGTTAAATTCAGTGTTTTAAATTTACATACCGGATTTTTCTTTTTTTTTTAACTTAAATCTATTGTTTAGTTTGTTTTGGTTTTTTTCCCAAAACGGATTTACCATTTAATTAGATAAATCTGTTGCTTAAAAATCAACAGGAGCAATCTGGAAATAAAAAAATGGTGGGAGTATGGTAGATAAGGGTGGGGGTAAAAAAATGGGACCTTGGAAAATAATATACACATGCTAAGTATGAACTATAACACTCGAGTCACTTTACATGGTTTACAAAATGAGTGTGACGTTGAAAATTTATCAACTTAATATTTTGTCACTTGTAAGCTACCAATGGCTAAAAGATAGTCCATTAGGCTATTATTTCATCCTTTTCTTTTATAAGGCTGCTTGGCCAAATCACTATAAACCTCATGTATGCTATACGTTTTTGGGTATTTGTATAACAATATTTTCAATTTTGCATTTGATTTTAACACATGTCACTTATTTGCATCCGACTGTAACAACTGTCAAAAAAATATTAGGCTAAATTATAGTTTTGGTCCCCCTGTTTTAAAAAATTCAGATATTTCGTCTCCCTATTTTAAAACTCAGACATTTAGTCCCCCTATTTTAAAAAATGGTAAAATATGTTTTTGGTCCCTACAAAATCGGGTCATTCTATGTTTAGTCCCTACATTATTGAAATAGGTGTTTTAGTCCCCATATTATTTTGTCGTTTCTAATATTAGTCTCTGGCGTTAAATCATGCTGACTAGGGTAACAGAAAACTGAATTGGCATTTACACATGTATTTTTTTTTTACCTATGTGGAAAATCACCTACTACACCCAAAATATTTTGTATTGTTAATTTTTTTTATTGTTCAAAATTACCGGTCATCTTCTTCCTATCCTCCGGCATGACCGAGATAACCTCCGGCAAGGTGGTTGTCGGTGGAGGGTACTCCGATGATGAAATTTTTTGAGGGCTTTGCGAGAGGATTCTGAATATCAAACTCGTTTTTTGATTGAAGGTCCATGGTTGCCAAAAAATAAGTAAAAAGGCGGGCGGTTTCATAGAGAGAGAGAGAGAGAGAGAGAGAGAGAGAGAGACCTGACAAGAACGAGAGAGATAATAGAACGAGCGAGTGAGAGAGAGAGAGAGAGAGAGAGAGAGAGAGAGACCTGGCAGGAACGAAAATGAAATCTGGAAATCTGGAACAAAATCGCGATCTGAAGAAACCTAGAAACCCAGATCCCAAAATCATGTTTTCGATTTCGATCTAAAACAACGCAGCGATCTGAAGAATAAGAGAATTTCGATCTGAAGGGACTTAATTAGGCGTTTAGTTTTCGATCAGAAGAAGAAGAGGATTTCAATCTGAAGAGGATTTCATGTTTGTGTTTTTTTAATTTTCAATTAAAAATAATTTAAAATAACAAGTGAGCATATGAAATTTCCACGTAAGCATAAAAAAACACCACATAATCACTCTAAAAGCCAGTTAGGCGTTTTTGTAACGGTTAACAAAAAAACGTTAAAAGGCAACGATGCAACATTTTTAAAAGTTAAGGGACCTATTTGTTACAAATAAATAAGTTAAGAGACCCCGAGAGATATTTTGCCTTTTTTTACAATGCAGGTAACTTTGATTTTTCAATTTTTTTTTTCATTTTCACTGTACTCAATAAGAGTTGATATGAGTAATCTAGGAATCCAACTTTTTTTTAACTTTTCTTAAAGGGCATGTGTAGCCGCCTTTTGCTTACAATTGAAATCGGAGGGAGAAGATCAACATTAGTGACACCAGAGCACTCGGTACCTAGGTCCACCGTGCTTAAAATTTTACAACTTAAACATAAATTATTAAAGTAAAAAATTTAAGTAAATAATATTTTGTGCTTTTAAAATTACGAAACTAGTGTGACCTAGTATGAGTTGGTTTGAGTTTGTGAGTTTGTTTTTTAGAATCTATTGCCCGAACCAATCAACTACGGGTTGATTCGGGTTGGTTCAAGTTTGGCTTGAACATGAAAAATGTCCGAACCAAATACATCGATTTAGATTGGATTGTGTGTTGGTTTGAATTTGGCCAAACCATTGAACACCATAGTTTGATCATGAAATGCCTATGAAAAATTCTAACTTCCTCTCAATAGATTGAGCAGCTCAATAAAATTACTTGGGGTAGGCATTATGCAATACCTATAATAAACATAGAATAAAGTATTAAAACGGAAAAACACAAATCGTTGGATCTAAATCCTACGGATAATTGCATCTCATACACAATCCCATCTAACTCACTCTTTTCAACTGAGAATGTTGTGTGTAATAGAATCACCTAATATTATCTGACAAAATTTATAACATAGTTCCCTCATGTTTCTTGTTTTTCATATTATCTGACTGCTTGAGCGTGACTCTACTGTCTGTCAACATTCAATAATGGTCAACACTAAAACGCAAAGGTAATACCCCTTTTGTTAGAATACATCTTATATTTATTTTTCTCTCAAAACTAAGAACCCTTTTGTTAAACATAAGGTAAAAAGGGGATACACACTTACACTATGAAAATAAGTTTTGTTTGTAAAATTTCAAAAAATACAATGCGTCATAATGTTAAAATATATTTCCCCCAAAAAAAGAACAAACTAGTTATCAACACTAAAACGCAGAGGTCATTTTCATTACTTGAGTGGCCGACACATAAAACGAACATAGTCTATAAAGCATGGGGACAAATGAGAACATCATCCAATGTAAAAAACATACTTAGTCGCAAATGCTCATATAAAGTTCAAAAAAACAAGAGCTATGAAAACCATATGAAAACATTAGAAATCCTAAACATTTCCTGCTTTCTGCATCTCCAGCTCAATTACTTTCCGTCCAAATTTAACGAGTTTTTCTTTTGCTTCAGAAATCTCTCTTTACTTTCCTATAAAATACAAAACAATAAAATAGTTCAAATATATTTTAAAAAATTAATAGTATAAAAAATAAAAATTATTAACAAACCTTTTAAGTCTCCACGTGTCACACTCACACCCAAGCATTCGTGAGCTGGCTTCTTTTAGGATAGCAACCGTGATTGTCTTTTCCTCGACAATCTGCAAATTAATAGTGTATTACAAAAAACTAAATGTAACATATATATAGTATATACTACCTTCCTCAACTTCTTGATTTTCATATTAAGAGTTCCTATTTTAATTTTATAATAGAAGGCTCTCCTTCGCATCCTCCTCCTTTCCTGGTACCACTGAAAAAATATTCAAAAGCACCACATAAGCAAAACATTTTAACTTCACTAGAAGCACCACCACTCATATCAAAAAAGACACCTGACTTTAAGAATGTAGTTGAAACCTTAGCTGGAAATAACTTCTACTTAGTTATGAGTCTCACATTACTTAGTTAATTAAAGGAATCAACATTCTTGCTTCTTGAAGAAGCAAGTATGAATTATGCAATCATTTTCATCGGGTACTGTACAATTATCATGCAATGTTCACTAGAAGCACCACCACTCATATCAAAAAGACATCTGATTTTAAGAATGTAGTTGAAACCTTAGCACTAAATAACTTCTACTTAATTATGAGTCTCACATTACTTAGTTAATTAAAGGAATCAACACTCTTGCTTCTTGAAGAAGCAAGAATGAATTATGCAATCATTTTCATCCGGTACTGTACAATTATCATGCAATGTTCACTAGAAGCACCACCACTCATCAAAAAAGACATCTGACTTTAAAAATGTAGTTGAAACCTTAGCTGTAAATAACTTCTACTTAGTTATGACTTTCACATTACTTAGTTAATTAAAGGAATTAAATCAACATTCTTGTTTCTTGAAGAGGCAAGAATCGAGTACCGTACAATTATTAGCTTGTCAATTCATGTAGTTAAGGCACAAGTTATTGCACATAGGTGGATTATTATTTCTTGAAGAAAAGACTGATTAAATTTAACCGGATAATACAAAGAATTCTGCAAAAGTGCAGCATACATTAACTGAAAATGATACTACGTAAAACGTACTTTAGTCTAATTCAAACACCAAAATTATTAGAAATTGGAAATATTTAGAATGCCATAACACATCTAACAAACACCATCCGTTAAAGCAAGGATAGCTTGAACTTTATCCGGATCTGGGGATACACCATCAACAGAAATAATATGGCCTAGGTAATGAACAACATCAACTGCAAATACACACTTAGTTAATTTTGCAACAAATTTATGAGTCTGAAGTAAATCTAAAACAAGTCTTAAATGAAGTAAATGATCAGATAAACATAGATTAAAATATCATCTTAAAACAAACTTGTTTCTTGCTCCCCATAATATCCATGTCACAACTAGCCATATAATGTATCTGATTTTCTTCTTCTTTATTATACCACGGAGATAACTTCCATGTTGTAAAATGATCAAGTGGCTCTCTTAATGTACATTCGCGAACACCCCAACCAGATGCTAACCTTCTGCCATACCGATACGGCGACTTTACACTGAAAAAACAAGTGACTTACATATTCTTCGCCTTCAATGCATATTGGACAACAACTGTTGAAATGAGGTTCAATAATTCCACGAGTAATCAAATTGTCTCTAGTAGCAAGTCTCTTTTGAATTAATCTCCACCCGAAAATCTGGATTTTGGAGGGAACATCACTTACCCAAATTTGTTTCATTGTCTTTCTTAAATCATCTGAAAATTCATAGTTTTCACCTAGCTCAATCAGAATATTATAGCAACTCTTACTTATTAATAAGCCTTGGGTAAGATTGCTTGCATGACTTCTGCCGTCTTGGTGATGCTAAGGAAAAACTGGTTAAATTTGGAAGGAAAGTGGTTGAATTGGAGATACAGAAAGCTGGAGGAGTTGTTTAGGAGTTTCTGTTGTTTTCAATATATACTATTGCTACTGTTTTCATAGCTGTTGTTTGTTTAAATCTTATATGAGCCGTTGAGACTAAGCAAGCTTTTTAGATTCTATTGGATTCACATTATACTATGTTCACCTTTGTCCCCATTCACTATCGTATATATACTATATAGACTAAATGTGTTCGTTTTATATGTGTTATTATTTTTTTATCCGTTTTATGCATTTTTTTGTTTGGGTAAAGAGGAGTAAGATAAATCACAGACTCAGACTTGGCCACTCAAATAATGAAAACTAGTACAATCACCCGTGTGAAGCACGGGATGTGGTAGAGATTAATTGGGTGCGAATATGTGGTATGAAAGAATGATATTCTAATAGAAGGAATTCAAGTGGATGCAAAAAGTTTTGAAATCAAGTGGTTTAGAGTACGGTACACCTAATTAGAAATTGCTAAATTACACCATAAGTCCTTTAAGTTGTTTTATTGTAACAAGTTGTTCATTTAAGTTTTTTTCGTACCACGTAGTTCCTTTAAGTTATTGAATTGTAAAAAGATGGTCCTTTAAGTTTTTTTCCAACCACTTAGTATTTAAGTTATAAAACGCTTACATCAGAGGTTCTTTAAGTTTTTTAAATTGCTAAATTATATCATAGGTCTTTTAAGTTACAAAACGTTTACACTTAAGTCCTTTAATTTTGCCAACGGATCACTAACATTTCATCACCAAATGTCCCAATATATTTTTGGTCCAGTAAAGAGACAAAACGAAAATTAACAAGATAGAAAAGCTAGCAGAGAAAAGAGAAGTGGGATTCATAGTAATGCGCCCAATAAATCATGAAAGTCGAATAAAGATACAATGAGTTACATAGAAATGCGCCCTTTCACTCTACATGCCACCAAAAATGAGTCTTCCCTACTCGTCTGTCACACATCCGCTAGAAGAACAAATCGTAAGTTTAAAACAATGAAAGAAAAAAACTAAACAAAGCGTAGCTCAAATTTCATTATAGAAAGGTCTGTGCATTCTTACTTATCTCAGAGCACTTGAGATCGTATTTTGTCACTCTTCTTATTTGTATGAATTTTTTCCCGTTCACTCACTTTAGTTTTTTGATATAATTTTTGACATAATTAATTTATTTCATCCGCTGTGTGAGGCTTTCGCTATTTGTCCGCAACGCTAATAACACTTTTTCGTAACAGCGTTATACTCGTTCTAATACAGTAGTAAAATACTAAAGTATTAGGTATCGTATCCAGAGACTTGGTGATATTATCGGTTGTTTGTTGTTTTGTAAACTTCGAAACTAAAAGCGATAATTTGATAAAAGAAAGTAACAAGTGATAAAAAGATGTTAAGATTAGATTTCATTAACTTATTCCAATGTATTTAACTGATTCATATACATAACTCTATTTTACTCATTGATTATCATCACCATATTATCTAACTTAACTAATTCCTTAGACTAAGTGAAATCAACAACTAATTTGCAAAAATAAAGATTTCTTGACTATTTAAGCAAATAGTAGCATTAAGATTAGGTGATATATTGACTAGAAAACATGATTTTATTCCTAGATATCAAGCTTAATAGGTGACTGAATTTAAGGCACAACCAAAAGCTTATTTTCCAATACAACTCTAGATTCAAAGATAAAGTATAGGAGATCAAACTATAACAAGCATTAAGAGCAAAATTAAATCACTAAATCAATTCATAAAAAGAGACATATATTACTGAGTTAAGTTCAATACATGGATATAAGATAACTAAACCTTACCTCAACAAAAGAGAGTTTAGCAACTCATTTTTATAATAGCTATGATACAAAATATAAAAGAGATGAAAAACCTCGAGAATGTAGCACCCTTTATCCCTCAAGATGAGGCTCCAAGCTTCAATTCCTCAATTCCTTTTGTTCTCTCCTTTCAGTATATGAAATATATTTCAATGTATGATATATCTCCAATGTCACAAATGAAGTTCCTTTATAGGCAAATTCGCTCGCTAAGCGAAAGTATGGGTCGCTAAGCGACCAGTTGCGTGTTGCTGCCTTTGATTGTTTGTGTCTTGTTCGTTAAGCGAGTGTTCAGGTTGCTAAGCGACCAATTGTGTGTTGCCGCCTCTGACTGTGTTGTATCTTGTTCGCTAAGCGTGTTTCAGGTTGCTAAGCGAACGACGTTCTTTAACCGCCTTCCAAGCTGTTGTGTGTCTTTTCCTTCATGTGAAGTATGGACATGCTCGCTAAGCGAGCATAAAGCTTCGCTAAGTGAACAGACTTTTCCACCTATTTGCTTCTTGTGATCTTTTGGTCCTTGCTTGGTTTAAAAATGGCTTTCTTCATTTATGTGCACAATATATTTCACAGAATAAAAGGATAACTTCATAAAAGATATATGCATTTACTATTTTTACAACATTTACTAATATTTATGGAAAAAGTTAAATTAATTTGCATTAAAATCAATTAAGTGCTTGTAAATTGTTAGAAGTTTGAAGTAAATCAAGCACTTATCAAACGCTATCCGATATTTTGCATATTAATTTATTTCAAAGTCCATGTATATGTATTTAATTTAATTAATTATTTTTTTTGATAAGGAAATGAATTTTATTGATAACGGGAGTACAAGGAATACTCCGCCCATGTCGTTACAAATAAGGAAGGAAGGGGCCTCATTAAAACCTCCAAGGGCCAAAACCCGTTGGGAAAAAAACCCGAGGGGGAAAAAGAGTGCCCCAACTACATTGTTGTTCTGAAATACAAGATACATGTTTGTTATGATGATTATAACACAATAATTACAGCCACAAAATGCTCCATGAAAATCTCATGTGCCAACTACCCACTCCCAACCAAACAGCTTTCTTCTTATGTACATGTACACCACCCAGCCTTGAACCGCAATCTGTAATTCTGATTTATCAACAGCACTATCGTATAGCACCATCCAAAGCCTTACCAAGGCCTTTGCTGAATACCAACAACATCAGTACCGCAACGGCTCTATCAGAATCATAAGCACCCCACTTATACTCATGTGAAATACCTTTCTTTGAATGGTTCTTCAACTTTGAATCAGACTACTCAACGGCGAAGAACGCCAACTTGCAAAAGAGAGACTAGAGTTTCTCCCCGCCCATTCATTAATCCAATTCCAGGAGAAGACAACTGCCCTATTAAAAATGGTTTCTGCATCATTAATTTTCCCTTTTAAAACAAACTTGTTTCTTGCTCCCCATAATATCCATGTCACAACTAGCCATATAATGTATCTGATTTTTCTTCTTCTTTATTATACCACAGAGATAACTTCAATGTTGTAAAATGATCAAGAGGCTCTCTTAATGTACATTCGCGAACACCCCAACCAGATGCTAACCTTCTACCATACCGATACGGCGACTTTACCATGAAAAAACAAGTGACTTACAGATTCTTCGCCTTCAATGCATATTGGACAACAACTATTTAAATGAGGTTCAATAATTCCACGCATAATCAAATTGTCTCTAGTAGCAAGTCTCTTTTGAATTAATCTCCATCCGAAAATCTGGATTTTGGAGGGAACATCACTTACCCAAATTTGTTTCATTGTCTTTCTTAAATCATCTGAAAATTCATAGTTTTCACCTAGCTCAATCAGAATATTATAGCAACTCTTACTTATTAATAATCCTTGGGTAAGATTGCTTGCATGACTTCTGCCTTCTTGGTGATGCTAAGGAAAAACTGGTTAAATTTGGAAAGAAAGTGGTTGAATTGGAGATACAGAAAGTTGAAGGAGTTGTTTAGGAGTTTCTGTTGTTTTCAATATATACTATTGCTACTGTTTTCATAGCTGTTGTTTGTTTAAATCTTATATGAGCCGTTGAGACTAATCAAGCTTTTTAGATTCTACTGGATTCACATTATACTATGTTCTCATTTGTCCCCATTCACTATCGTATATATACTATATAGACTATATGTGTTCGCTTTATATGTGTTATTATTTTCTTATCCGTTTTATGCATTTTTTTGTTTGCGTATAGAGGAGTAAGATAAATCACAGACTTAGACTTGGCCACTCAAATAATGAAAACTAGTACAATCACCCGTGTGAAGCATGGGATGTGGTAGGGATTAAATGGGTGTGAATATGTGGTATGAAAGAATGGTATTCTAATAGAAGGAATTCAAGTGGATGCAAAAAGTTTTGAAATCAAGTGGTTTAGAGTACGGTACACCTAATTAGAAATTGCTAAATTACACCATAGGTTATTTAAGTTGTTTTATTGTAACAAGTTGTTCCTTTAAGTTTTTTTCGTACCACGTAATTCCTTTAAGTTATTTAATTGTAAAAAGATGGTCCTTTAAGTTTTTTTCCAACCACTTAAGTATTTAAGTTATAAAACGTTTACACCAGAGGTTCTTTAAGTTTTTTAAATTGCTAAATTATACCATAGGTCTTTTAAGTTACAAAACGTTTACACTTAAGTCCTTTAATTTTGCCAACGGATCACTAATATTTCATCACCAGCTGTCCCAATAAATCTAGCAGAGAAAAGAGAAGTGTGATTCATAGTAATGTGCCCAATATATCATGAAAATCGAATAAAGATACAATGAGTTACATAGAAATGCGCCATTTCGCTCTGCATGCCACCAAAAATGAGTCTTCCCTACTCGTCTGTCACACATCCGCTAGAAGAACAAAACATAAGCTTAAAACAATGAAAGAAAAAAACTAAACAAAGCGCAGCTCAAATTTCATTATAGAAGGGTCTGTGCATTCTTACTTATCTCGGAGCACTTGAGATCGTATTTTGTCACTCTTCTTATTTGTATGAATTTTTTCTCGTTCACTCACTTTAGATTTTTGATATAATTTTTGACATAATTAATTTATTTCATCCGCTATGTGAGGCTTTCGCTATTTGTCCGCATCGCTAATAACACTTTTTCGTAACAACATTATACTCGTTCTAATACAGTAGTAAAATACTAAAGTATTAGGTATCGTATCCAGAGACTTGGTGATATTATCGGTCGTTTAATCCGATTTTCAAATCTTAAGTTATGAAAATAAAGTTGTTTGTTGTTTTGTAAACTTCGAAACTAAAAGCGATAATTTGATAAAAGAAAGTAGGCTAAATTATAGTTTTGGTCCCCCTATTTTCAAAAATTCAGACATTTGGTCCCCTTATTTTAAAACTCAAACATTTGGTCTCCCTATTTTAAAAAATCAAATACATTTAGTCCAAAGAGGGACAAAATGTCTTTGATTTTTTAAAGTTGGGGGACCAAATGTCTTTGATTTTTTAAAATTGAGGGACCAAATGTCTTTGATAATTAGCCATGAAAAACTGAAAATTCCTCTTGCGACTAAATGTCTTTGATTTTTTAAAATTGGGGGACTAAATGTCTGAGTTTTAAAATAGGGGGACCAAATATCTGAATTTTTGAAAATAGGGGGACCAAAACTATAATTTAGCCAAGAAAGTAACAAGTGATAAAAAGATGTTAAGATTAGCTTTCATTAACTTATTCCAATGTATTTAACGGATTCATATACATAACTCTATTTTACTCATTGATTTATCATCACCATATCATCTAACTTAACTAATTCCTTAGACTAAGTGAAATCAACAACTAATTTGCAAAAATAAAGATTTCTTGACTATTTAAGCAAATAGTAGCAATAAGATTAGGTGATATATTGACTAGAAAACATGATTTTTGTAACATCCCTAATTTTTAAAAGACTCGTACTATGATGCCTAAGACCGACTTAATTATTTGTGGGAATAATTAGTCGTGTCTCGGGGATTAATAGTCGAGGGAAATTGTTAACATAATTGTGTTTCCATCGAATTATGGTGTAATTGATGGATTCATGAAGAGAACTTAAGCTGAAGGGCAAAATCGTAATTTTGCACCCTTACGTATAAATACCCTTATGTCCTGAACCATTCAGACACAATTATCATTTTTTCCAATTCTGAAACAAAGTGAAAACTAAAACAGAAAAGGAGAGGAGAGGGAGAGGGGCGCGATGGAGGAGAAGGAAGGCGAGGGGGGATTCTCCAAATTTCATTATAGAAGGGTCTGTGCATTCTTACTTATTCGTTTAGAATTAAAAACACAAACACACTTGTGTCGCAAGAAGATAGCTCAATTTAATTAATATTAATAACATTTCCTTCCCTATAATTTTCAGTTTATGTACTCTATTCCTTGGAGTTGAATAATCACACCCGTCCATCATTAAACCTCCCTTTAAGGAGAATGTTCAAAGAGATGAGGGCAAATCCATTCACAACTTGGATTTGGATCGGTGAGAGCTGGAACTGGTCAATGCCTCATGTGGCGCACTGTCCTAGCTGCTGAGGAGGAAGCGTATTTATTTACGGTTTTGCAGGAAGTTGTCCCAGCTGTTGAGTTGATAGACGGATGAGTGTGGTTGCCAGATCCTTCTAAATTGTTCACAGTTAAATCTTGCTATAGTTGGTTGGTTAATTTCAATTACAACAGTGATCAGGTTGATGATTTAGAGAAGCTGTATGAGTCTATTTGGAGGTGTGCTGCTCCTTCCAAAGTGTCAATCTTTGGGTGGAGGTTGTTTCGCGATTCGTAACCCACTCGCGGTGGTCTATTACACCGTAATGTTATTATGAGTACAGCTGATGCGATTTGTCCCTTGTGTAGGCTTCACTGTGAGGATTCTCATTATTTAGGATTCTCATCATTTATTCATGGATTGTTGCTTTGCAAAAGATATGTGGTTCAAAATTTATTGTTGGTTGAACATTGATTCAGAGGCACCCAATGGTTTGATGGAGCATTTTGAAAATGGATGGGCAATTTTGTTAAAGGGTGGAAAACAAAGAAAACAAAGCATTTGATTTGGTTGACAACGTCTTGGTGTTTATGGTTGTCTCGGAAAGACATTATTTTCAAGAATGAGGAAGCAAATGTTGAGCACATCATTAGGCACATCATTGTCTAAACAATTTGTAATTCGTTGTTTGGGCTTGAGCACCCCTAGTGCTCCATTTAATGAAGTGTTGCTTATCTAAAACAACTTGGAGAACCAAATTGTAGTTCACTAAATCATAACGAATAAAAGTAACAATATCCCTGTAAAAGTATTTAACCATCTCTCCTTGGTTAGCTTGTACAAAGCTCATTGGTTAAAGAACATGAATAAAAAAAAACACCATAAATTGCACATAATCAACACTATTTAATACCTCAACTTCTCCCAACTTAGTCCTAGTCTTACGGTTTCTACAAATCCTCTTATCGCATCAAGAATACCTAAAACTCAAATAACAATAATTCCTACAACTAAACACACTACTAAACTATTGTTTTAGCATTTCATCATAACATTAATATATCATTAGATAGTCAAATAAGCAATCACACATGTCAAATACATCGGTAAGACACTTAATCTTGGGCTATCATTCAACCTCGAGCAACATTTACATGCCTATGGCTTTGGAATCTGCAAAACCCATCCCTTTGTATCATGAACGCTAACCCTTAGTTGATGTTCCCTACGCACATTAACAACTACTCCCTCCGTCCCATATTATATGACTTTCTAGCTAAAAAAAAATTGTCCCATAATACATGACTTTTTAAAATCCCAATGAAAAATTAATGTTTCTTTCTTACCATACCCTTCATTATTTAATAATATCTCTTTCATAACTCTACCAATTTATCTTTCCAATGTCATTATTGAAGGTTAATTTGGTAAACTAACTCACAATCTCTCTTTCCCATACAAAATTAACTACTTTTCTTAATATGTGTGAAATGACCTAAAACGACATATAATATAAGACTGAGGGAGTATAAGCTATGCACGTCTTCCCAAATCCTCCACACCTATAAAATTCCTAACCACGAGCTCCTCACAAGCACCATTGACCTTGTAACCATGATTATTGAGAGCTAGATCACTTTGCCAAAGTATGGTTTCACTCTACCTTCAAAACCCAGTCACTTGTACAACCAACTTACGGTAAGATTGCGAGAAGCCTACTCTTTAACACTTTTATAGAATCGAAACTGTGAACCTTGAACACAATATTGAGAAACTAGGCTGGGAATGGACTTTTTAGAGATAGAGTGAGGAGACATAGAGGGATGAAGGAATATTTATAGCCTCCCAAAACTTGGCTTTACAGTGGTAGCTTCAAAGTGTCAAACTACTTTCTTGACATGTTCCGTTCAACGCGTCATGTGGTAAACTAACATCTTTTGCAGCAACTAAACCGAATAATAGTGATATTTGCAGAGACCAATCATATATTTAAGTCTAAAATAAATCGGCACTCACTTTAAAAAAAACAAAAAAATGTAATGTAAACTCTTTATTAACTACAATATAAAAAGAGTAGTGTTCAAGTTACTCTAAGAGTAACTTTTATAGAGTTAATTCACATCCTAATCATTGATTTAGATCTAATTCAATGGTAACAATACATCATTACTTAGTGATGTATTTCTTTTTGTGAAATTTACTTAGTGATGTATTGTTACCATTAGATTAGATTTAAATGTCACAAAAAATGCTAAAAACTTCTTAGTGAAGCTCCAAGAATGCTAATATTAATTTGGTAGTAAAATCTTGCTTTTGCTTCTTCTTCATGCCCATTCCTATTCCAAACAATACTCTAGAATCTTAATCCTTCATATAAGGAAAGTAACACACTCAACCAACCAAAGAATCTAGAGCTTAGAAAGTCGTGATGTGACACTCTCTTTCATCAACCAAACAAACCATTATAAGGGCTTGAGGAGGAGGATTACATAACCAACCTTTGAGGCTTTGAAACTGATGATCAATTTGTGAAGCCACATTTGACTTTTGACAGGACTTGAATATTCATACCAATATCCTTGTTTACTTTCTAAGAGTTAACTTAGATATTGATATATGAACCAACTTGCTAGAGAATTTTCTGGAACACTAACCACAACCACATTACCTCTAATTTCTCATAGAAATAGAGGTATCAATTCGGATCGCCTATCAGCCCAGCCCATCAGGCCAAATTGTATAATTGGGTCAAGTTGGCCCTTAAATTTCATCAACTCAGCCTAAAGCATGGGCCTACATCAGGTTGGGAAAAATAAAATTTTAAAACAAGTAAAACAGTTAAGTTTCTGTAAAAAAAACGAGTTCAGTCTAACCCAAATAGACCAAGTAATTTGGAGAAAATCAACCAAATTATTTTTGGACTAACGTTGAAGGAGTCCGGCCTAACCTAAAATTTAGGTCATCTGGCTGGGCCAAAATTAACCACTTTAATTGCACATTCCCAACATGTCCAATTCCACATTTCTACCCAAGCTGAGCCATTTTATGGATTTTATATCCTATAGTTGGGGAAAAAATACTTGTCATTTAATCAAAAATTCACACCTCCTCCAAATGGATACGTAAAATGTATAGCATTGAGCGTGTTAAATAAGTAAGCTAGTTCGACTTTCAGAACTGAGCTGTCGAAAGATAGTTTGTTTGTGTCGAAGTTTCACTTTGATTTGATTGTATGTTTTCTATTAGTTGCTGACTCAGCATGATGTCATGGGCTGAGTATATAAGTAGCATCCACAGGGATGCAATGCAGAGTGCGTGAATAATACACTGTGCATATTCAGTTTTTCTGTGTAATTGAATTTTGTTACTCTCTCTCTCTCTCTCTCTCTCTCTCTCTCTCTCGTGTGTGTGTGTGTGTGAGTGAGTGAGTGCAGTGACTCAAAATTTCCAACAAATGGTATTCAGAGCGTGATTGTTGAAGTTTCTGAGAGTGAATCCAATGTGAGAAGACGAGTGAAGTCTCAACGGTGAAAGTGTACCACGATGACGACGAACGGCCATTTTCCGGCGAACTTTCCGATCCTCGGTGGAAGAAACTACGACCAGTGGAGTATGAAGATGAAGGCGATCCTTGGTTATTAGGATGTGTGGGATTTGGTGCAGAACTGACTAGCTCCGTTACCGGCAAACGCAACCGTTGTGCAACAAGCAACTTACCTGCAATTTTTGAGAAGACTGCTAGATCTGAGACAAGCAAAGCAGCGTGGTACATTCTTGCGAATTCCTACGCCGGAGATCAGAAATTGAAGAAGGTGCGACTTCAAACTCTGAGAAGACAGTATGAACTGCTAGGAATGGAAGAGAGTGAATCGATTGCTGTGTATTTCACGAGAGTGCAAACGATGACGAATCAGATGACGTATTGCGGTGAAACGATGTCTGATGAATCGGTAGTGGAGAAGATTTTGCGATCTGTGTCTTCGCGTTTCGATCACATCACTGTGGCGATCAAACAGGCGAAAGATCTATCAACAATGACGATAGAAGAACCTCAAGGATCACTTGAAGCGCATGAACAGAGGATGAATTAGAAGAAAGTGGTGAAGGCTGGCACTGAGCAAGTTTTAGCAGTGCAAACAGGCAACAAAACAGGGGGAAATCAAAGAGGACGTGGTAGAGGCAGAAACAATTAATTACAGAGGAGGAAGCGGAAGAGGTAATTCTTATAACTCAAACTCTGCAAAATCAAACACTAGTGATAATAGTAACAGTAATGAGCAGGGAAGTAGTAGTGGTGAGAGTTATAGAGGAAGAGGGAGTAGAGGTGGCAGAGGATTTAGAGGAAGAGGGAGAAGATTCGACAAGAGCCATATACAGTGTTATAACTGTGAGAAATATGGACATTTTGCTGATGAGTGCTACAGCAATGTTGATGGCAATGATGCTAAAATGGCTGAAGAAGAGGAATAGAAGGAGGAATCTCTGTTGATGGTGATTGAGGAGACAGAGAGCAGTGATGAAGTGATTGAGGAGACAGAGAGCAGTGATGAAGTGATTGAGGAGACAGAGAGCAGTGATGAAATAGTGCAAATGGTGACAACTAAGGAGGAAGGTGAGAGTGGTGAGCATTGGCTCCTAGACACGGGGTGTTCGATACACATGACAGGGAGGAGGGATTGGTTTTTCGAACTTGACCTCTCGATCAAGAGTAGAGTGGGGTTTGCCGATGATAGAACCATGAAGGTGGAAGGTGTGGGGAGAGTGATGATAAGAAAGAAGGATGGCTCACTGTGCTTCATTTCGGGTGTACTGTATGTGCCAGGGATGAAGAGCAATTTGCTGAGTATTGGACAGCTATTGGAGAAGGGATACAGGATGGTGCTGGAAGATAATGCTATGAAGGTGTATGACACTGAACAGAGGTTGTTGATAAAGACAACTCTCTCCAAGAACAGGACATTTAAGATCGAATTGGGTGTGCTGATGCAGCAGTGCTTAGCCACACCAGTCGACAAGGAAGAGTGGCTATGGCATTTGAGATATGGACACTTGAATTTTGGTGATTTGAACTGGATGCAGAGCAAGACAGTAGTGAAAGGTCTGCCGCATATCCATGTTCCAAAGGATGTATGTGCAGAGTGTGTGGAGAGCAAGATGCCTAGGGGTTTCTTCAATCCAAGTGTGCCCAGTAGAGCAAAGAGGAAGCTGCAGGTGATTTTCTCAGATGTGTGTGGCCCCATAGTGCATGAAACTCCTGCAGGTAACAAGTATTTTGTTACATTTATTGATGAATTCACTAGGAAGCTTTGGTTTATTTGATTAGGAGGAAGAGTGATGTGTTGGGAGTATTCAAAATATTCAAAGTCCTAGTCGAAAAACAATGTGGACAGAACATCGAAGTGCTAAGAACTGATGGTGGTGGAGAGTATGTAAATACTGAGTTTAATGAGTTCTGTGAAGCTGAAGGAATAACACATGAGATCACACCTCCATACACTCCTCAGCATAATGGAGTGGTTGAGAGAAAAAATAGGACATTGCTTAATATGGTGAGAAGCATGTTAAAGAGTAAGAATATGCCTAAGAGATAGTGGGGAGAGGCAGTTAATACTGCGGCATATATCATTAGTAGAAGTCCAACAAAGAGATTGGAAGACATCACCCCTGAGGAGGCTTGGACAGGTGCCAAGCCAAATGTGTCACACTTCAGAATATTTGGATCTGTTTGCTTCAGACACGTGCCTGACCAGCAGAGAGCAAAGTTAGATGATAAAGGAGAAGTGATGGTTATGGTAGGCTATCATTCGACTGGAGGTTACAAATTGGTGAATCCTGTGAATAATAAATTTGTGATAATTAGAGATGTGGTGTTTGATGAGGGGAAGACATGGAAGTGGAGTGACAAGGGAGAAAGTTTCACTCCTGTCGAACAAAATTTATTTGATGTGCCTGCTGGTGAAACAGAGTTAGAACTTGAGGGTGAAACTGAGCCTGTCGAAGAGAATGATGGTGAAGAAGGTAGTCGAGAGATACCAAGAAGATCACTGAGACAAAGACAGGTTCCTGCAAGGCTAAGTGACTGTGAGGTGATGACTGATAGTGCAGTCAATGATGAAGGTGATATAGTGCACTTTGCACTTCTTGCTGAGACAGAACCAGTAACTTGGCAGGAAGCAATGCAGAATTCTAAGTGGCTGGAAGCTATGCAAGAGGAGATCAGATCTATAGAGAAGAACATGACTTGGGAATTGGTCGAATTGCCCAAAGGAAAGAAAGCAATAGGTGTGAAATGGATATACAAAGTGAAAGTAAATCCTAAAGGTGAAGTAGTGAAGCACAAAGCAAGATTGGTGGCTAGAGGTTTCCTACAAAGATATGGTGTCGACTATGAAGAAGTCTTTGCACCCGTTGTAAGACTTGAAACTGTGAGAGTTGTGGTAGCTCATGCAAGTATGCAAGGGTGGAAGATACATCAACTTGATGTAAAATCTGCCTTCTTAAATGGAGAATTAATGGAAGAGGAGGTTTATGTCGAACAACCAGCAGGTTTTGTGAAACAAGGAAGTGAGAACAAAGTCTTGAAGTTGAAAAAGGCATTGTATGGCCTAAAACAAGCTCCACGAGCTTGGAATAAGAAGATAGATAAGAGCTTGATCAACATGGGGTATGTGAGATGTATTTCTGAGCATGGGGTGTATGTGAAGTCAGATGGTGGAGATGTGATAATTCTATGCCTCTATGTTGATGATTTATTGGTTACTGGAAACAATGAAGTCAAGGTGGCTGAGTTCAAGAAGAGAATGATGAATACTTTTGAAATGACAGACCTAGGAGAGATCTTTTATTTCCTAGGAATTGAATTTCAAAGTATTAATGATGGTATGCTGCTATCACAGAAGAAGTATGCTTCTGATATACTGCACAGGTTCAATATGCTACACTGCAACAGTGTCGAAACACCAAGGCAGTGAAGGCAGAGACATTCAAAAGGCTAAGGAGCATGCTGAATGTGGTTGATTGTAATAAGTTTACTTAGATAGATTTTGCTGTATTTTGTTGTTTGTTTGTGATAGAAACTAGCTTAAGGGGTGTGTTAAATAAGTAAGCTAGTTCGACTGTCTAGTTCGACTATGTTAAATTAGGCTAGTTCGACTAAGCTAGATTCGACAAGTAAACTAGTTCGACTTTCAGAACTGAGCTGTCGAAAGATAGTTTGTTTGTGTCAAAGTTTCACTTTGATTTGATTGTATGTTTTCTATTAGTTGCTAACTCAGCATGATGTCATGGGCTGAGTATATAAGTAGCATCCACAGTGATGCAATGCAGAGTGCGTGAATAATACACTGTGCATATTCAGTTTTTCTGTGTAACTGAATTCTCTCTCTCTCTCTCTCCCTCTCCCTCTCCCTCTCTCTCCCTCTCCCTCTCCCTCTCCCTCTCCCTCTCTCTCCCTCTCTCTCCCTTTCCCTCTCCCTCCCTCTCTCTCTCTCTCTCCCTCTCCCTCCCTCTCTCTCTCTCTCTCTCTCTCTCTCTCTCTCTCTCTCTCTCTCTCTCTCTCTCTCTCTCTCTCTCTCTCTCTCTCTCTCTCTCTCTCTCTCTCTCTCTCTCTCTCTCTCTCTCTCTCGTGTGTGTGTGAGCGAGTGCAGTGACTCAAAACTTCCAACAGAGCGTCGATCCCATATATTCCTTGCAGTGGCTTTCATTAATTGTATTCCTAATTGTATCTTTTGAACAATAATCAATAAAATGAGTTGAGCTAGTTTTGTTAAAAAAATCCTTGTAGGTAAAAAACAACACAGTTGCCATACTAACATACCACATGAGTGAGTCGGTTTTTTTTAGATACGCACATGAGTGAGTCGTTGAATCAAGAACAATCGACCAACATTTTAAAGTTGATTTACTATAATCGAAACATAAGCTATTTAATATAGGTTAAATTGATGTTTTGGCCCTTTATCTTTGGGGTTGGTGTCACTTTGGCCCTTTATCTTTTTTTTTCTCGTTTTAGACCCTCATGTTTTTTGTGTGTATCATTTTGGCCCCTGCCGTTAGTTTTTTCTAACGGACGCCACGCTGGCAGTTAACTGCTGACGTGGCGATACGTCAGGGTTGACTTAGACCCGATTTGGTGATGTGGCACATAAGAGACCAAATTAAAACTTAAAAAGAACATGAGGGGCCAAATTGACACAAACACAAAACATTCATCTTCTTCCTCCAAACACCACCTCCATCTTCATCTTCTTCGGCGACCCACCACCACCTCCGGTGAGCCTCCGCCACCACCACCAGAAACAGTGACATTGTCTCTCTCTCTCCCCCTCCCCCCTCTCTCTCTCCCATTGTCATTGAAAAACCCAAAAAACCGTAAAACGTGAATCTACATTTTCATTTCGTTCTCAATTCTTTATCAATTTTTGTTGAAATCTTTTGCTAACAGTCAGTTACTGCACCAATTTCGAGTCTATTGCAAGTGGTTTGGTGAATTTTGGTTGAGTTTTGAAGGTTTCCCCAATTTGCAAAACCCAAAACGCGTTTTCCTCTGAAAATCACGTTTTTGATTAAGTTCTTCCACTTTTTGTGAGAATTGGTGATGAATTCTAGTACCTTGTGAAATTTCGCATGAAATGCACTATTTATTTGCTTGATTTGGTGAAGAATTGAGAATTTTGGTGTTCTTGAGGAGAGAGAGGGAGAGAGAGAGAGAGAGAGAGAAGTGATGTCACTGTTTGTGGTGGTGGTGGCGGAGGCTCATCGGAGGTGGTGGTGGCTCGCCGGAGAAGATGAAGATGGAGGTGGTGTTTGGAGGAAGAAGATGAATGTTTTGTGTTTGTGTCAATTTGGCCCCCCACGTTCTTTTTGAATTTCAATTTGGTCTCTTATGTGCCACATCACCAAATCAGGTCCAAGTCAACCCTGACATTTAAGACGCCACGTCAGCAGTTAACTGCCAGCGTGGCATCCGTTAGAAAAAACTAACGGCAGAGGCCAAAATGACACACACAAAAAACATGAGGGTCTAAAACGAGAAAAAAAAGAAGATAAAGTGCCAAAGTGACACCAACCCCAAAGATAAAGGGCCAAAATAGTAATTTAGCCTTTAATATATTCAATGATCTTTGTCAAAAAAAAATATAATTCAATGATCCAGATTGCTTGAATGCGACAAGTGTCTCTTTTTTCAAGTGCAAGAAAAAAGATACTGCATTTCATTCCCAATATAAAATAAATTTTTTTAATTATATTTTTTTGTTTATTTAGATAAATCGACAAATAAACACCACGCACACACACTACCACTGGGCACGCTCGGGTTCGAACCCGAGAGCCGACATCTCAATGTCGTTGAAATTGTCAAGGACAACCAATGATCCAGTATTTTTTTGACAGTGTAGAATAATTTCTAAAATAATTTAATTGTAGAAATTGAAAAGTGAATGTTTATTTGTTTGAGTAATAACTAACTCCTAATCAAAAATGAAAATGTAAAAGTTCCGGCGTATCTTCGATGGAAAAGAAAGCTAATTTCATATAAAAAAACATTTGAGAAATTTTAAATTAATTAATTAAAAATGTATACAATGATATACATTTAAATACATAGACTGTTTTGGATTGGGCCGCAGCCCATGAAGAATATTGGACCGGGACGAGCGGCCCAGTAAGCAACCAGCGTTCCACGACGATTTGGATCGGGTCGCGACCCGTTGAGAAGGTTGGGCCTGTGCGAGCGGCCCAATAGCGACCAGGCGCCACCTTATGCCCACGATGGGAAGATCTACGGCGGAAAGGAATTCTCGCAGGATCCGACAGTCGCCTACAGCGCCCCAAGTACTATATAAGGAGTCCGTGACATCACATGAAAGGTACGTTTTTGACCAATACTATTATACTAAAGATCACCCCACTGACTTGGGCGTTGGAGTGCCATCGCAGGTACACCCCGAGGGAACTCTGCACGCGACCAACCTTCATACAGGAACGACCTCAATACCTGGCACCAAGCCCCCAAGACACCACCAGCACAGATAGACTACTGCAACAAGAGGGCCGATCGCTCAGAGAAGAGTCCGGTTCATTGGCGACCACAGTGGGAGAGCGAACATCCCCACCCTGACTGACATGGCTCCGCGAGGCAGACCACGCGGCGCCCCGCATCCACGAAACATGGCCGCAATTCCCCAGCGACAGCAGACACCGGAGGGCGACGCCGCCGACGTAGGCGATACTGCGTCCAGTGCACAAGGGGCTCCTCCTGGCCACACAAGCGTCATGCTGCCAAACGAGATACTGCAGGAATTGCGCGAGTTGTTGAGAACTAGAAACGGAAACATCGCCGATCAGGCCGCCTCTGGGAGAGCGTACACCGCGCCAGAACAACGTCGCCGCGACGACGAATCATCTAGACCGAGAGGCAACCCCTCCAGAAGGCATAGATCTCCCCCGAGGAGGCTACTAGTACACCGATCGCCCCCAAGAAGGCGAGGAGTGGCCCAGCCACGACCAAAGACCCCCCTCTCCTCGACCGACCCCACATACTGGCCCGAGGAAGAGTCCTACCAAGAATCTTCATACGACTCGTCTGGGTCACTAACTCGGTCCAGAAGCCGATCGCTGGAAAGGTTCCCTCGCCCCTATTGGGATGCGCCCCTCCATCACGGCCTCGTCGATATGATTCACCTCCTCAACGACGTGGTCATCGGGGCCACCACCCCGAGGACTGACCATCTCGTAGGAGGATTGGCGATGATGGCCTGAGACCCTTCACTCGTGGAATCGATGAGTACCCCATCCCGCGAGTGCTAGAGAAGCCTCCCTCTGATCTCAGGATGTACAATGGGGTAAAGGACCCTGACGCCCACCTACGGTATTTTGATTTGGTAATGAAGTATAGGCGGGCGGACGGGCCAGTCAAATGCAAGACCTTCCCTTTGACCTTAGAAGGACCCGCTCTGGAGTGGTTCACCGAGTTAAGGCCCAACAGTATCTCGTCCTGGGAGCAATTGGCTCGAGTTTTTAGCGCCCGCTTCACCGCATCAAGGGTGAAGCCTAAGTCGTATGCTATCCTGAAGGCGATCAGGCAAGGCCCGGACGAATCCCTCCGTGAGTATGTTGAGCGCTTTAACAAAGAGGCCTCCAACGTCCGAGGGCTGGAGGACGATATGGGCTTGTGGTTCCTCCGGGACTGTCTCCGAACTGGTAGTTTGTTTGAGATAGAAGTTGGTGTGAACGAGCCGCCAGATCTCGAAACTTTCCTGTGACGATCGCAGAGGTTCATGAACTACGAGGAAAGAGCGATGGCCACCCAAGCCGTCGCAGGGTGGGCGAAGGAACTCCACTCGAACCGAGTCCAGGACCCCAGGAACTCCACTCAATACCTCGTACTCCCAGATCTTGGTCGAGTGCGCAAACGCGGAGTTTAAAGACATAAAGAGACCCGACCCACTCGTCCTTAAAGAAGGATAACGCCCGTCTCGCAGGTACTGCCGTTATCATAGAAGTAACGGGAATGACACCAACAATTGCATGGCCCTGAAAGACGACATCGAAGAACTGATTAGAAAGGGAAAGCTAACCCAGTATGTCAAGAAAGGGAAAACAGACAAACCAGAAGAGAAGGACAGAGATCGGTCTCCTCGAAAGGGCAAGGCCATCGTAAATGAAGTTGGGAAAAGCTTGAAGGAGGACGAGGATGAATACAGTGAGGAACGAAACGACCAAAGGAGGTCAAGGGGACGCACGGTTGCAGTGGTGATTACTGGAGGGTGCCCCACGGAAGGAGGAGAAACGAATAAGTCATCGAAAAGGCGATGGAAAGAAATAATGAACGCCGCCTCGACCTCCGCGCCCAGTCGCCCCTCAAACAGGCCGCCTTTGGCATTTGGCGACAATGACTTACTTGATGGGAAGCCGAATAAGTATGTCCCACTGATCGTCACCGCAGTAATGGCTAATGTCGAGGTCAGAAGAATCCTGGTCGACCAGGGGAGCTCGGCTGATATCATCTTTGAAGACCTCCTCGACGTCTTGAGAATACCCAGGAGCGAGCTGACGGCCTATCGGGGATCTGACCTGATAGGTTTCAACGGCTCATCCACCACACCCCTTGGGATGCTGGAACTTATGGTAACCTTTGGGGACGACAGCGGGGAGAAACCCAAATGCAGAACTGTGAAAGTAAACTTCTTGGTGTTACCATGTAAGTCGGTATACCAATGTATCGTCGGTCGTCCCACTTTAGGAAAGCTAGAGGCCGTGACCTCGACCGTCCACTTAAAAATGAAATTCTATTCGGACGACAATGACGTGGTCACCGTTCCGGCGGATCTACAAGCCGCTCGACGATGCCACTTCATGAGCATGAAGGAGCAAGGAGAGCATGAAACGAGAAAGACGATCGCCGTGAATAAGGGCAGGAGTCTAGTCAATGTAGCCGATCTAGATGCCCACTACGACCCGGACAGTGACGCGGAAGAAGGAGATGATGACCTAACCCGAGAACTCAAGAAAAGAATTAAGAGACCAGA
Organism: Astragalus membranaceus; assembly: GCA_039519185.1. Lineage (NCBI taxonomy): Eukaryota > Viridiplantae > Streptophyta > Magnoliopsida > Fabales > Fabaceae > Astragalus > Astragalus membranaceus. Next base: position 37,479,491 of record CM076851.1, read on the forward strand.
GCCGGACGGCGAACTCGTCCAAATACAACTGGGGAACGACCCAAAGAAGACAGTATCGATGGGAAGCGACCTTCCCACAGAGGTACGAGATCAGTTAATCCAGTGCTTGAGAGAACACGCTGATGTCTTCGCTTGGAGTGCTGCGGACATGCAGAGGTAGCTTGTCACCACCTGGCCGTTAATCCCACTGCGAAATGGGTCGCCCAAAGAAGAAGGGTGCAGGGTGAGGAGAAAGGACAAGCAGCCAGTAAGGCAGTCCATGATTTGCTGGAAGCCGGGTTCATCAAAGAAATCAAGTACACGACATGGCTATCCAACGTCGTTCTGGTCAAGAAGGCTAATGGGAAATGGCGCATGTGCGTCGACTATCTGATCTTAACCGGGCATGCCCTAAAGACGCGTTCCCAGTACCTATCGTGGACCGGTTAGTAGACAGCGCAAACGGGTTTAGACTACTCTCGTTTTTAGATGCTTACTCGGGTTACAACCAGATCACAATGCACCCACCCGATCAGGAAAAGACAACCTTCATGACAGCAAGAGGGAACTACTGTTACTTAGTCATGCCTTTCAGATTGAAGAATGCGGGGGCAACATACCAGAGAATGATGAGTAGGGTTTTCCAAACACAGATCGGCAAAACGGTCGAAGTATACTTAGACGACATGATCATTAAAAGCAAACAAGACATTGATCATGTGGCCGACCTTAGAGAGGTATTTATGGAAGCCCGCAAGAACTCGCTGAAGCTAAATCCTGAGAAGTGCACGTTCGGAGTCAGGGCGGGCAAGTTTTTGGGGTTCTATTTGACAGAGCGGGGGATTGAGGCGAATCCAGATAAATGCAGGGCTGTGACAGAAATGAAGTCGCCCACTAGTAAAAAAGAGATTCAGAAGCTGAACGGAATGATAGCCGCGCTCTCACGATTCATTTCAAAGGCGGCCAGCAAGTCTCTCCCACTTTTCAAACTACTTAAGAAGGAGGCAAAGTTCGAGTGGTCGGCCGAATGCGACCAAGCTCTAGATCAGTTGAAAAAGGTTCTGTTGCAACCGCCCATCTTGACTACCCCAGAGCCCGGGGAAACGTTATACCTGTATCTCTCCATCAGTGACGAAGCCCTAGCATCAGTGCTGGTACGGGAGGACGGGGAAAAACAGAATCCCGTATATTTTGTGAGCAAAGCACTCCAGGGACCAGGTACCAAAGGATCGAGAAGCTATCCCTGGCACTAATCGTGGCCGCCCGAAGGCTGAGATCGTATTTCGTGGCTCACCAAATCGTCCTCAGAACGGATCAGCCCATTCGACTGATCTTGCACCGGCCTGACTTAGCGGGAAGAATGATCAAGTGGGCAGTAGAGCTCTCAGAGTTCGGCGTCAAATATGAAACGAGAACGGCCACAAAAGCACAAATCCTGACAGACTTCATAGCAGAAATGACCCCAATCCAGGAAGAAGGGCCTGAGCCGACCTGGACACTGTATGTGGACGGCTCCTCAAACGGTAAAGGGAGCGGGGCTGGTTTGATTCTAGAAAGCCCAGAAGGGACGACTATAGAGGTGTCGTTAACATTTTCCTTTTCCACTTCAAATAACCAGGCAGAGTACGAAGCGTGCATTGCAGGACTTATGCTCGCTAGGGAATTCAAAGCACAACGGGTCGAGCTACGCTCTGACTCTCTGTTAGTAGTGTCCCAGATTGGAGAGGCATATGATGCCAAAGATGAAGTTTTGCGGAGGTACCTCGCTAAGGTACGAGAACTGCTCGATCAGTTCGAAAGTGCAGAAGTCCGACACATCCCTAGATCAGAAAATGCAAGGGCGGACGTGCTCTCGAAACTGGCGAGCACAAAGACCCCTGGGAACCACAGGAGCGTAATCCAGAAAATACTCCCTCGACCCAGCGTCCGACTAGAAACAGTCCCAATCACAAATGTCTGCACGGTCGGTCAGGGAGAGTCTTGGATCGATCCCATCCTAAAGTACATCGTGCTGGGGGAAGAGGAGGACGACCCAAAGAAATCAGCTCTTACGCGTAGGCGGGAATCGTCCTACTCGGTAATTGAAGGCAAACTGTTTCGCAGAGGATTCTCAACACCATTACTAAAGTGTCTGACGCCACACGAGGCCGATTATGTGTTGAGGGAAATCCACGAAGGAATATGTGGAAATCACTTGGGGGCACGAGCACTAGCCAAGAAGGCACTTAGAGCTGGATACTATTGGCCGACGATGGAGGGCGATGCAAACGAGCTAGTTAAAATATGTGATAAGTGCTAAAAGCACGCAGATGTACACATCGCCCCTCCAGTCGAACTTAACTCAATGATCGCTCCATGGCCGTTCGCGTGGTGGGGAATCGACCTTTTGGGCCCGTTCTCAGTGGCCCCAGGACAGCTAAAGTACTTAATCGTGGCAGTGGACTACTTCACCAAATGGGTGGAGGCCAAGCCCTTAGCGACCATCACCTCCAAAAACTGCTTGAAGTTCTTCAAGAAAAATATACTGGTTCGATTCGGAGTCCCTGAGGTCGTGGTCTCAGACAACGACACCCAGTTCACGGATAAAAACTTCGAAGAGTACATGTCAGAACTGGGAATCAAGCAGCGCTTTACATCGGTCGAGCACCCACAGACCAACGGACAAGCAGAGGCCGCCAACCGAGTGATCCTGCTCGGGCTGAAAAGAAGGCTGGACGAATCCAAAGGCAAGTGGGAAGAAGAACTCCCCTTCGTGTTATGGGCTTATCGGACTACCCCGCACTCCACCACGGGCGAAACCCCATTTAAGTTGGTATACGGGGTGGAAGCACTTATCCCGGTTGAAATTGGAGAGCTCAGTTGGAGAACTGCAAATCCCAAAACCCCCGATGAGAACGATCAGGGACTCAGAGAAGAGCTCGACTTGGTTGAAGAACTCCGCACCAAAGCATCATTGAAAGAAGCACTTGTGAAACAAGGGATGGCGACAAGATACAACTCAAAGGTCGTCCCTAGAGAATTCACAATCGGCCAGCTCGTCCTCAGAAGAGCGACGATAGGACAGAAGTTCGCAGCTCAAGGTAAACTCGCTCCGAACTGGGAAGGTCCCTACCGAGTCGTCTCGAGGACGGGGAAGGGCGCCTACCAACTTCAAACCATGGGAGGCGGAGCAGTACCGAGAACATGGAATGCGGCCAACCTTAGGCAATGCTTTATTTAAATTTTGTGCCTAAATTCAATTGTAACTCTATCGTTGACACTTGTTGAATTGAATAAAGTAAGTACACCGGGCGGGACACTCTTTTCCCACTGGGTTTTTATTGAGGCCCGCCCGGCCATCACCGCAGATGGAATATTTTTATATGTTGTCTCATCCTTTATGTTTTCCATACAGATTCATTAACCGCCAGGCGGGTTAAAATCAAACCGAGTTTGATAAACCACTGAGCGGGCTCAGAGATGCTTAGTCGATCTAAGTAACACGAAGCGATCTTAATCGATAGTCGCAACCCCAACGACGAGTTAAATCTGGGGACGAACCCTAGTAAACTGTCCGAAGGCTAAAAAACAAATTAAACGCAACGAAGCGATCCCAATCGAGAGTCGCACCCCCAAGGGCGAGTTAAATCTAGGTACGAGGTCTAGTAAACTGCCCGAAGACTAACAAACGAATTAAACAGAACGAGCAAAATAATGATTTTAAAAGCCAAGGCATAGTACATATTACAATATTGGGGCGACTCGAAAGCCGCCCGAACACGAATGTCAAATACTTGGAACATATTACAAAAATTCTAAAGGGAACGATCAAACACAACCACTTCTTCAACCACGACGTTTCCCTGCTCGTCCTCCTCGGCGGGCTGAATGATACGACCGTCCACATGAGAGTGGGAAAAGTTGATAACGTTTGGGTCGAGCACAAGGTCCGGGTAGACACACCGCACCTGAGCCAGATCCTCATCAAACCGCCCCTGGCAAATCGAAACAGTGGATTGGACGAGCCGATCATATTGAGCAGAGGCCTTTTCCCGCTCTTTCTTCAAGGCCTCAATGGTCGACCTCATTTCAGCGGCTTCCAAATTCAACCCGCTCATCTGTCCGGACAACTCGTTAACCTTCCCCACCTCAAGCTGCAATTTCCTCTCAGCTTCAGCTAGAGCGATCTAGGCATCGTCTCGTTCTTAGGTGATGATGGAGAGCGACTTCTTTGTCTCATGAAGGGGATTGACTGTAGGTTGAAGGATGGCTTCTGAATCTTGCAGTTTCTTCTTAGTGGCTTCCAACTCCTCCCAAACTTCTGAGATATAAACATAAGCACGGCTAAGCTTGTTGGTTTTGTCTAAGTTATCACTCTCCAACCATAAATTTTGGGCGAGGAGAATATTACCTTTGGTCCGCTCCATTTCTCCGTGTTTCAACTTCGCAATCAGGTGAGACCCAGCCTTGACCACCTCGGCCGCAAACAGAAGGGGGTCTTCACGAAAACCGCTTATGATGCCCTCATCGGTCATCTCGTCCAGATCATACCCCGAGGCGGGACTCTTTTGAGGTCCTTTGTGGCCCTGGATTTTTTAGGAACAGGATCATCCTGGGTCAGATCAACGGTGGGAAGGGGACGACCCCTTTTCATACCAGCAACGGGCGTGCTGATCTCCCCTCCTACAGCAGCCACGGTGCCCTCAGGAACCGGGGAAAGAGTAACAGCAGGGGTGGACGGGCCGGTCTGGGGCTTCCTCCCTTTCTTGGCTTGCTTCATCAACTCAGCAAAACCTAGACTAGCCATTTCACCTGCAAAGAAGGTAAGAACACGGTTAAAAAAAGGGTACGACTACCCATACCAAGAGCGACTTTGAAACCATTATCGTCGGCCGTTTTCACCAATTGGTGACACTTGATCAAACCCTCCTCCATCCAAGAGGCCAAGTTCTCGAGCAGTCTCAAAGTCTCAATATTTTCGTCACCAAGTTGGCAACGGGTCCTATACGTGGCAGGCTGGCGGCGAAAATGAGCGTACATCCACGCTATGGGATATTTCATGCTGGTTACTCGCCCCAGGGTGTCGATCGCCCCAACCATCCGCCGGGACTCTTCGCAAACGGGGACCACCCATAGAAACGAAGACTTCCAGGGTTTGAGCGAGTCGGAAAAAGACTTGAATATCTTGTAGTCCGACTGAGCCTTAAGACTCAAATGCTCCCACCGGTTCCGATTGCTGCCCGGCTCTGGTCGCCTGCTCGTCTCAAAATTTTTGAAGAACGTCTGCCAATTGCACTCTCGCCCCATCACTCTCAACAACTGCTCAAACACCTTGACAAAGGCCCACGAGTTAGGGTGCAGCTGCGAGGGTGCAACCCCAAGATAGCGGAGAATGTTACGTTGAAAGGATGTAAACGGTGGACAAATCCCGACGTCGCGAAGAACTGTGGCGTACATTGAGAATTTTAAGGTGGGCGGGATCATAGCCACGTGTTCCGTTGAAGAAGGACCTTCCACCGCTCAGCCTGACCCGGTGCGCCAACCAGCTCGGCAAAAAATGACAACACCTCATCCCCATGTTTAAACAGCGAAGGTACCCGGCCTAGCACGGCCGATGAGATCCAGGAACGATCCTCCCCTAATACGCCTCTCCAATCGGCTTCCCCTCTTCCGGCGTCCGACTGGATAACCCGCTCCGAATGAGCCGAGGACGTGGAAGGTGGATCATGACTTTACCCTTCTTGGAAGAATGCAGGGCGAGCAGGCATCGCGAGATCCGACCCCTCAGCCGGGGCTGTAGAAGTAAATCCACCCTCCGAAGTCGTCCTATCCGTAGACGTCCAAGAGCTGGAAGATGGGTCCGTTGAAGAAGGTGGCGGGCTGCCGGTTACGTGGGCGGTTAGCTTCGTCCGCGCCATGACGAAAGATAACCTACAAGAAGGGAGCATGAAAGTCAGACCATCGAAGACGACCTACGGAAAGGGGCGACATGATCGACCCCGGGTCTGACACCCCCTCCTCGCCCATGTTAAGAAGTAAAGAAGTGCGATTTAAATTAAAAGCCCAAGAAGAAAGCTAGATACCTGGAGCGGGAAACGATTTCGTCGCACTAGCTATCACCAGAATAAGGCGATCGAAAGTTAGGTCGCGCCGGAGTTTGAAGTCGCTTATCGAAAAACACCTTGCCAGATTAGCCGGAAAGTAGGTCGCTCGCCGGAGAAAGTAACTCGCCCTCAGAGCAAGAATGTCGGAAAAGAAACAAATTAATCTAAGGGGTGCCCCATATTTATAGGGAGGAAGAGCCAGAACGCGAAGGGGCACGTCTCTTCCCCTTCTAAATTGATGACCTTCCTCGAAAATTGAACCGTGATCATTACGCGCCCCCCTTTGGGAAGCGTGAAGCATTATGACAGTCCCATCGAAGCGTCACGCTTGTCCTTTCAGAACATCATGACTGTCAGAATACCACGTCGCTAGAAGGCGCGAGCATCCTCCATCGAAACGGGCACACGATCAGGTCGTCTCAGCGCAGACGACCAAAGGAGAGGCAGCTCGCCTCAAGAAATGTGACTCTTAGGCCTGAACCCGTCCTAATGAACGACTTCGGCCTGGGGGGCAACTGTTCTGGATTGGGCCGCAGCCCATGAAGAATATTGGACCGGGACGAGCGGCCCAGTAAGCAACCAGCGTTACACGACGATTTGGATCGGGTCGCGACCCGTTGAGAAGGTTTGGCCTGTGCGAGCGGCCCAATAGTGACCAGGCGCCACCTTATGCCCACGATAGGAAGATCTACGGCGGAGAGGAATTCTCGCAGGATCCGACGGTCGCCTACAGCGCCCCAAGTACTATATAAGAAGTCCCTGACATCACATGAAAGGTACGTTTTTGACCAATACTATTATACTAAAGATCACCCACTGACTTGGGCGTTGGAGTGCCATCGCAGGTACACCCCGAGGGAGCTCTGCACGCGACCAGCCTTCATACAGGAACAACCTCAATACCAGGCACCAAGCCCCCAAGACAGCACCAGCACAGATAGACTACTACAACAAGAGGACTGATCGCTCAGAGAAGAGTCCAATTTATAGACAAACAAAACTATTACTGTATATTTATATCAATAGAAAATTCGAAAAGCTTCAAAATTATTTTATTGATAATCACGTTCTTGCTTGTCGCTTGCTAAATATCATGGTACTTCTAATTCCATGATTATTCGTTCCTAATAATACAGTATCTTAGTGACAAGTAGGCTTAATTAAATAATTAACCAAAACATAGAATGAAGCTTGTTCTAGAGGGTAGGCACTAGGTTCATGCATTCAACTTCACAATCAAAAGCCGATCTTCGGTAAACACACTTCATAAACGACAAGTATCACATAATATATGCCAACACTCAAGTCTCAACAACACATATACCATGAACATCACGCGCGGCGCAAACAAACGGTCTTAATCGCACTACCAACCTTTATTTTTATAGAGAAACGTTAACGACACTCTTTTTATACACTCTTTCCAACACTACTCGCTCTATGATCACTTAAAATTCACGTGATTTATTAAATTAATAGGTCATCTTTAAAGTGGTAAAACCCACGTGAATTTTGACTAATCATAACTGAGTGTTAAAGAGAGTATAAAAGAGAATTTTGCTGCCGTTTTTAGTTAATTAGTACTATACTCATGCATCCGCACGGACCGATTGCGTTATGTGACGATTAACTCAAAAATAGAAACGTTAATTTGAAATCTCATTAATCTAAAATCAATTTGTAAAATATAGAGGATGACTTGCATACGGAAATGTGCTGTCGTGTTCTTTTTATGAATTAATTTAGACACTATTTAAATAGTCTGAACATTACCCCGTGAAAATAAAGAAAAATTTAAAGTAGATAAAAAATTGATAAATATTAAAACTAAAAATATAAAAGTATCATTTAGAAACAATATGTGCATTTATCCTGTGTGTTTTTATATATCAGTGTTGTTATCCCATGTTTTTTTTTAAATATCAGTGCAACTATCCCGTGTTTTTATATATATCATTGCAGTTATCCCTGCATTTTTTTATATATCAGTGCAGTTGTCCAGTGTTTTTTTATGTATCAGTGCAGTTATCTCATAGTTTCAAATGCTTATTTGAGTTGATTAGTAGATTATTGTAGAGAGTAAAAGATAGATAGTAGATTATCAATAACAAATATTTATCCCGTGTTTTTTTTTATATATGACTAACAATTATTTGTCCTTTTTTAGGTATTAGTGACAAATATTTGTCGCGTGTGATTTAAATATTAATCAGTTTAAATAGTCATTAAACATTCCTGTTTTTTTAGATAGTAGATTTCAAAAATTATAATTATTAATGACAAATATTAATCCTGTGTTTTTTTTATATATCACTGTAGTTATCCCCCATGTTTTCTATATATCAGTGCAGTTATTTGGTAGTTTCAATTGATTATTTTAGTTGATAGTAGATTATAGTAGATAGTAAATTTGTTAGATAGTTGATTATCAATAAAATATAATTGTTTTAAATATTAATTAGTAATTTAAACAGTCATTAAGTCTGCTTATTTTTTAGATAGCAGGTTTGTAGTAGTAGGCTTCAAAATTTTTAATTATCAATGACAAATATTAATCTCGTGCTTTTTTTATATATCAGTGCAGTTATCTCGTAGTTTCAATTGATTATCTTAGTTTATTAGTAGATTATAGTAGATAGTAAAAGAGAGATAGTAGATTATCAATAAGAAATATTTATTTTAAATATTAATCAGTGGTTTAATTAGTCATTAAATATTATTGTTTTTTAGATAGTAGGTTTATAGTAGTTTTCAAAAAAATTAATTATCAATGACAAATATTAATCCTGTGTTTTTTATATATTGGTGTAGTTATCCCGTGTGTTTTTATATATCATTGCAGTTATCTCATAGTTTCAATTGATTATTTGAGTTGATTAGTAGATTATAGTAGATTATTGCAGTTATCCCGTGTTTTTTTAGATAGTAGGTTGATAGTAGTTTTCCAAAATTATAATTATCAATGGTAAATATTAATTATAAATTGTCAAAAAAAATTATAAATATCAATGGTAAATAATAATCTCGTGTTTTTTTAATAATAAATTGTCAAAAAAAATTATAAATATCAATGGTAAATATTAATCCCGTGTTTTTTTTATATATCACTGCAGTTATCCCGTGTTTTTTTATTTATCAGTACAGTTATCTCGTAGTTTCAATTGATTATTTTAGTTGATTAGTAGATTATAGTAGATAATAAGAGTTAGATATTAGATTATCAATAAGAAATATTTGTTTTAAATATTAATTACTAATTTAAATAGTCATTAAGTCTTCTTGTTTTTTAGATAGTAGGTTTATAGTAGTAGTCTTCAAATTTTTTAATGAAAGTAGTGTTTGTATAAATTTAGAAATTTAGTTAAAAGAATTAAAGTGAAGTGATAAGAGAAAGAAAATAATTATTTATGGGAAAGGTAAAGTAAAAAGAAAGACGAAAGAGAGTGTAAAAGAAAAGTGAAAAGGAGGAAGGAGAGTGTAAAAAGAAAGAGAAAAAAGGAAGAAAGAGAGTGCAAGAGAAAAGTGAAAAGTAAGAAAGAGAGTGTAAGAATAAAGAGAGAAAAAGAAGAAATAGAGTGTAATGACATTTTTACCCTCAAAAATTTGAGGTGTCTTTTAGATTGAATGGTGTTATTGGTAAAATCATATGTGGTTTAGTTGTATAAATATAGTGTAGATCAGTTTAAATAGTCATTAAGCCTTCTTGTTTTTTTAGATAGTAGGTTTACAGTAGTCTTCAAAAATTATAATTATCAATGGCAAATATTAATCTCGAGTTTTTTATATATCAGTGCAGTTATCCCGTGTTTTTTTATATATTAGTGCATTTATCTTGTAGTTTCAATTGATTATTTTAGTTGATTAGTAGATTATAGTAGACAGTAAAGGAGAGATAGTAGATTATCAATAAGAAATATTTGTTTTAAATATTAATCAGTAGTTTAAATAGTCATTAAATCTTCTTGTTTTTTAGATAGTAGGTTTATAGTAGTCTTCAAAAAATTTAATTATCAATGACAATTACTAATCGTGTGTTTTTTTATATATCAGTGCAGTTATCCCGTGTTTTTTTATATATCATTGCAGTTATCTCGTAGTTTCAATTGATTATTTTAGTTGATTAGTAGATAGTAAAAGATAGATAGTAGATTATCAATAAGAGATGATAGTAGATTATCAATAGGAGTGTAAACAGATTTCAGAGAGAAAAGTTAAAGGTGATGGTTTTTTTTTGTTTTTTAGTGTGACTCATTTACATTTTTAAAGGTAATTTTAGTAGAGTAGTGTTTGTATAAGAAAGAGAATAAATGTTTATGGGAAAAGTAAAAAGAAAAAAGGAAGAAAGAGAGTGTAAGAAGAAAAAGAAAGAAATAGAGTGTAATGACATTTTTACCCTAAAATTAGATATGTCTCTTGTTAATAAGAAATCCAAATTGGTAATTTCATAAGAGATTTGTTTGTATAAATAGATATTTTGTATAAATAGATATTAGATAGATTAGATAATAATAATCACAATCATAATATAGTCATAATAGGATGCACCTAAATCCAACCATCCAAGACACAAACAAAAAGGAGGAATTGGAAGAGAGACAACAACAACAGAAACAAAAAACAAAAAAAAACATAGTTTTATACAGTCACGAAATATTTAAAAACATCAGAATCCAAGACAAAACACCAAAGTTGTTCCAGTTTTTTTTTAATTATATATAATAATTATATTATAATTAATTACTCCTAGTAAATCAGGTGACGGTTGGGCATCGCAACGACGTCGTCAAGCATCCACATGTTCATGTAGTTATTCTCCCATTCAGCATCGCCAGACAGCGGCACAGACTCAGCTTCGGCTTGAACCTGGGGTTGGGCCTGGACCTGGGCCTGCTCATTCTCTAACTCTAGAAACCATTCAAGGTTTGATATTTGTTCCTTGAGGTCAATATCCTCAAGCCCAAGCCCAATGGGATCTGAGCTGGCAAAGGAGCTAGCCTGATCGGGGCTGAGACACCGTTTCTTAGAGATGTGCTCCGTTGGTGTAGAGAGAGGAACTGGAGCGGCGGCAACGGTGTCTGGGAAGTTCAGTTTGGCCTTATCACCACGGATGCGCTTGGCGGCGTCATCGTAAGCTCTAGCGGCTTCTTCAGCAGTGTTGAAAGTACCGAGCCAGACACGGACACCTTTGTGTGGGTCCCTTATTTCAGCAGCCCATTTGCCCCATGGCCTTTGTCTGATTCCTCTGTATACATTTTTGCGGGTTCGAACTCGCTTACTCTTATCTCCTCCATTGTTACTCTTCTTCTCTTCAGTTGCTGCAGTTTCCACGCTTCTTTTCTTCTCTACCTTGTCACATGCTACCACTACCACAAACAAACAGAGTACAGTTTAGTAAGTTTAGTACTTTCATTGCGTTATCATCACGTGACACCTCGTAGGCTCGTACTACTTTACAGAAAAAAAATAAAAAGAAAATTAAATTGAAAAAACTTTTCCTCTATTTGATGCATGTGGTTGGTGTTGGCTTGCTGGTGGCTATTATAATTCTTTTAATCATTTTCTTTTCGTTACCTTGTCATTAATGGATAGTTTTCACCGGGTTTTAATCATCTCTTTTTCGGTTATTACAAAGAAAAACGCGAGCGAGACAAACATTGACATCTCTCTTGATATTTAATTTTCTTGTCGAGTCCACCGCCGTAATCCTCTCGCTAAGATCGGAGGCACCTCGAAGGCGGGACAATTAGTCCAAGAATTTAAAGCTGCTCTATACCCAAAGTGAAAATCGAACCCTCGAGTTAAGGGATGATGAGCCCCAACCACTCGACCACACCTTTGATTTTAAATTTTAATTTAAGAATGAGTAAAAGCATGAAGTTTCGTCCAAACCTATTCAACAAATACGATGTATCTAGTTAGATAAACTAAACGTCCAAACCCCCAATTTTTAAGTAACAAATATGTATTAAGACAATTTTAAATATCATTAAATTTTTTGGTCAAACAAAATATCATTAAATTTAATTAGCATTCTTTGTCAAAAAAAAAAGAATTTAATTAGCATTCTGGTCAAAAAAATATTTAATTAGCATAAAACCTACCATAAATTAACATGTCATAAAAATATCAACTTTTATTTTAATTATCATAAAATATCACATTAAATATGAATAAAACATGAATTTGCCATAAAAATCATTGAATTTTATTTTAATTATCTGAAAAATCACATATATGAATTTTTATTTTTAGACGGTATAAAAAATCTTTACACTGCACCATGAATATCAATTAAACCCATATAATTATATTTGATAAAATAATTATTTGTTTTACTTTCTCAAATAAACTAAGAAAATTAAAATCCAGAAACTCAACCATCTAAAATCATCATCAACAAACACCTGAGGAAAAAAGGCAAACCTAGACAAATAAATTTTGTTTAAAAAAAGTTAAAATAGAAAAGTAGATAGGAACATGTAGGGTGACGCTGAAGAATCTAGAACACAAGAAAGTGATAGTAGTAGGTAAAAGATCAAAATCAAAAAATGATACCTTTTTTGTCTGAGAGCGGTGGTGGTTTGGAAGTAGCGGTGGTTGCACTCGCCGTTGAACACAAGCCAAGGAGATCAGAATAAGCATCCAGCTCAGACCAGAAGTTTTTCCGGCCAGCAGAGTTAACACCAATGAAATCAGAAATGATAGCACCTCCACACATATTCAAACTTTCTTAGAGAAACACAAAATATAATTGGGAAGAGAGCTCAAGTTACTTGCAAGTATATCTTAGATTTATTTATAGAGAGAGTACTCCACTTGCTTATCACTTACACTTCTGGCCCCACTCTAAGTTCTGGATCATATAGGGTTGATTAATGATCCAACGATGGAGAATGGAGATTTGTGTACGTGGCGTGTTTTGGTTGGTTTTGATTGAAGACGGTGTTGTGTGGGGTTTTGTGGTTTTGCTTTGGATGTAGGAAGAGCAGCTGGATTTAACGCACGTCATAAGTGGTTCCAAGATTTAACGGGAGAGAAAGAGAGGATATACGCTTAGATTTTGGGTGTGTGGGGGTCACACCCCTTGATTTCAGCCATAATGACTACTTTAGCCCATGAATAATTATTTTTTCATATTACTCCCTAAGTACCATATTATACGACTTTCTAACTAAAACAATTTGTCTCATAATACATAACTTTTTAAAATTCCAATGAAATATTAATATTTCTTTTATACCATACACTTATATTTTATAGATGTATTTGTTAACTAAAGACAAAATTGTGATGACTCACATATTAAAGTGAATAATACTTCAAAAGCACCATGTTGGAACTTGGAGTTGTAACGTCTTCCATTGCGTATAAAGTGAGAAAAAAACAATAGTTTAATTGTTACGCACTATCGACATAAACATTTTTACGATCACAATAAATGACAATTCATTGTATGGTTGACATATAAGGTAGTTACTAATTAATTAATTTTTTTGTGACGTGTCAAGTTGCAATTAGTAAATGATGTAAAACATATACACCTATATATAAATTAAATAAAAAACAATCAAACTTTAATATTTTGGAACAGGCCGATAATGTGAAGAGCTTTTATTATGTAACAAAAAAAGTGAAGAACTTTTGTGCATAAGCCTCGTGTTAAATGTTCTATCCCCGTTTTCACGGTTGTCCAGTTGAGCAAAAAACTCGTTTCTTACCATATTTTTTTCGCCATTGTTTTTTCAGTTTTCTCGTAGATCGAACTATGCGTTAGAGAATCAAAACTTTTAGATCAACAATGTAAAATACACGATAGTCACACAGTGTCACACGACTGACACGAGTCTTTTACATTTTATTTTTGGTTTTCAAAATAAAAGAATATGCATAGTAGAAAAATTAAATGAATTTTTGTTAATTGATGTGAGAGAAAATGTTTGAAAGCTAAAACCTTCTCTTCTTTTGTTTGATTGTGTAGAAAGTGGGAGAGAAGAAACCAGCATAGTTATGGAAAGAGAAATATATCAAATACTCAATGTCATAGGAATATTTTCTCCACAAAGAAAAACCTATTATCAACTCAAAATATTTTCTCTAAAAATCCTTCCTTACAATAAAGTGTTAATTACTTGTGTTACCAGTTACTTTTAAGTTTTTTTATTACCGTATTATTAGTGTGCAGACCTAAATTGAGGGGTAAATAGTTATTTTGATCCCTCAAAGTGTTAGGTGCTGTCAATTTAGTCCCTCACTAGAACAAAAATGCAAAAACATCCTCCACTGTGTATTTCGTCCATCACGTTAACTTCCATCTTTAACACTGTTAAAGTTGCTGACGTGGCACATTTAGTGCCATAGTGGTTGCCACATAGGAAGGGACAAAATTGACAAAAAAAATATATTTTTTAAATATTTGTTTTTGTTATGAAATTGATCCAAACAAGAGTAAGATATAACCATTATAATAAACTATAGATGAAGAAGAAATAGAAAAAGAGAATGAGAGAAGAAAAGAGCATTTGCATTCTACTCTTGAAGGTGTCATGTACATTGCCATATAAGTCCTATTTATAGGATACAAATCTTGTAACTTACAAACACAAAGTTAAGAGCAATAAGAATGAGTTAAAGCTCTTTACTCATGGGAGTTATATAGTATCCTAGGTAAGATGAAAGGACTAAGGAGAGATGGACATCCACCAATTATTCATAACACCCCCCCTTGAATGTCCATTGAGGACATGCCTCATTAAAATCTTACTAAGAAAAAACCCAGTGGGAAAAATTCTCAGTGAAAGAAAAAGAGTACAATATCCTTTATATGGGAACTGCCTCGTTAAAAACCTTTCGTGGAAAACCCAATGGGACAAAACCACAACAAGGAAAAAAGAGTACAGTTTTCTCCCCCTGTTTGAAGAATCTCTTAAGAATATACATTTAGATTTTCTCCCCCTGATGCATATGAAGCAATATACTTCGTAATATATCCTCATTTCAATTGAGATTCATAGTTGGTATTATCTTCGGGGTTTCTTCCTTGAATTGTTGGTATTCGAACATGATATGAGAAAGTGATAACTATAGATTGTTATGTAGATCATGATGATGCCTTAATGTCACCATATGTAAATAATCATATACTTCAGAACTGGCTTGATCTGGACCAGAAAAATATCTTGTATCTGCATGGTTAATTTGATGGACATATATTCATAAAATAATTGCTTCAATTCAATCGTAAAAATATAAAATAAATAGATCTCACTTTGTTATAATGCATTTTGGTTGGTGATAAATTCTATCTCACTAATATGTATCAAATAATATTATCACATCAATCCATATGACATCTAGTAATATGCGCGCACTAATTTAAAGTCTTCTAGATCGAGATATTTGATATCTTCTTGAGACACACATCATGTACTCAATAGAGATATAATTTATCATGATTCAATTAGCTAATTGATCGATCTGCAGGTCGAGACAAAACTTTGTTTAGGAGAAATATTTATTTAAGATATTTTTATATCTTCAATCCTTCTAGAAATTTCTATTTAGAGACCAACCGGAGAGGTTCAACCTCCAAATCCATCAAATATAATTTGAGGTCCTTCATATCAAACTCTTTCTTTAAGCAATTTAAAATATGCATTGAGATGATTATATCACATGTGTGCAGATAATATTATCCCATGGAGGGATTATTTCAATTGGAGTAATCATCTCAAGAGTCCAAACAGCCAATCTCGAAAAATTAGATCCTTCTAGGATCCTCATATAACCATGACTATCAAATAAGTCATACAAAAAGTTATAACACATCCATCGTTGTATTTAAGCCTTTCAAAATTACTTGCATTCACTACAGGTGAATTTATCTTCGAAATCAAATGTTAAGTTTGTGCGAATACTTTTGAACATCGAGTCTAACTAGATTCACATCTTCGGCTGTATAGACTATAGGTCGGAAAAACATTTTTCATTCCAAAGCAAGTTTAATTCTGTTTCAATTGCATTTTCCTATTTTGGCCAATTATTTCTTTGTCTAAAGTCTTAATAGACTTTGGTCCATGATCCTCTTCATCATTTATCATATTTAGCGCTACATTATACACACACAAAATTGTGAATGTTGACTTTGTTTCGGTTCCATATCACATTTCATTATTGACATAATTTATTGAGATCTCATTTCCACAAATTTCAGGTACCTAACTGGAACTTGAAAATTAATTATGTCAAATTACTCGTTAGGAGTTTCCATATCCTTTTTTGGGCAATATTGCTTTTAAGCTCATTTCCTTGTTCTAAGGTTTTTATTCTTTAGAACCGACTAAACCACATGCTTCATGCGTGGTTAAGATTCATTTGCAACGTCATAGTGTCCAACAGAGACATTAATTTTTATTTGCGTATTGCAGCTGGTGAATAATTTACAAATTAAATTTTGCAAATGAATTATTCTTTGAACTTCTGGTTCACATTGGTTTATAAGAGGATCAAGATAAGATAATAATAATTTATTTCAACTAATATTAACTTCCATATGCTTATCTCTCCCCCTATTGTTGGGAAAACTAATTCATCAAAATGATAATTAGCTGATTAAGCTATAAATACATCTCTGGCTATTGGCTCAACATACTTTATGATGGATGGAGATTCATATACTCATATAACGATGCAAGCAAGGCCTGGAAGAGTGTATCGTCGAACAGGAGGAAGGACTTCGTACCGTACCAGGGCTGGCTCTCATCGATTACTGCAAACTCTACCCTTCTCAGTAAAGGATGGCGCCTACTACTAAAATCCCGGTTTTTGATCTTCGACTTAGTAAAGGAGCCCGGAAACCATTCTTTAAGGATCCATCAAAAATATCTTAGATGGATAATATTAGGTCATTTTGACCAAAAATCAATTGTAAAGGGGAGAACTTACAGATATATGTTAACTTATTGGCTTGATGCGTATCAATGTGTCAGCCTGCAAGATTTCATGTTCCCAAGTAGAAATTGGAAGTTCCATCTCATAAGTATTGGTCATATAATTAACTTTAGATGTCTAATGAATGGTTCTTCAAGACCATTTTATGAATGAACATAGCTATGTGATGTCCAATATCAATTCTAATATACATACAATACTTACCAAATGATTCTAAGATAATTCACATACTGACCTCTTACTCAAATTAGTTAAGCAAGTAATCTCACAAACTTCTAGTTGTGAGTTGACGACAAATATATTTAGTATATATGTGGTCATCTAATTGATGCATCAATTAAAATTATAAAATATCACGTGATTGATGTATTTGTTTACAAATATTACGTTATACACATTTTAGAAGTGTGAGGGGACTTATTCTTTCAAATTCTCAACTTCCTTTGGGAACTAGTAATACACAAAAGTTAATGGATTGAAGAATCTACGGGCTCTTCAATACATGTTCACTAAAATTTTTAACTATTTTTCGCATCATAATAGACTCGGGATGGCCCAACCGGTCTTGCCAACGATAAACTTGTTACAATCCATAAACTTCTGGTTTAAGGTAGCATGTGTTGTACTAATATGCATTTAGTATAAACCAAAAGAAACACAAGTATTTTTTTTCTAATACACATTTGTATTTTCTAAAGTAAGTCTCATGATATACAGACATTGAAAATTTTCTCCATTTATTTTTCGATATGGTATAAAAAATCCACTTAGATGAATATCCTTGAAACTCAATTAGTTTCTATCAGGGCCGTCCCAAAAAATTTGGAGGCCCTGTTCAAATTTTAAAAATTAGGCCCCTGTTCAAATTTTTAAAATATAATGGCCAGGGAAAGTACCAAAAATTGGTACAGTGCTTTCCTAAAAAAAATTCTAATAGTTTGTTTCTATATTGAAATGAAAGGGAATATATTAATATATTGTTACATTTATGTGACAAGTTCTTGAGTGACACAGTGGTATGAGTGATACATGGTAAGTAACATGTGGATGGGTTCAAATACTGATGTTGACATTTTGCCAGAAAATGCACACAATTTTTATAACATTGATTAAAAACAATATAATGTCCCAACGAGGGATTGAACACGCAGCCACTAAGAGAGCAGATGGATTTACGTAGCCCGCGCTTCACCACTACGCTATGGGAGTTATTTGTTACAAACAAATCGAATATTATTATTATATATACATTTAATTTACAATTTTTATTAGAGGCCCTAAAAAAATGACATTGGGCTGGGGCCCTGTGCGGTAGCACAGCCCGCACAGGCCCATGGACGGCCCTGGTTTCTATGAGACTGGAGAGAATATAGCATCAATGTGTAAAAGCTTTGTTCGTCAAACTAGGTAACAATGCAATTAGCTCTTCTAGAGCCTTCAATTACATTTACAAACTTTTGGCTGCAAGTTGATAATAAGAACACACACTATCATATGACTTTCTGGTAGTTTATATGCATAACACATGACACACAAAAACTTATTATATTGAAGAATCTTCTGGTCCTTCAAAAATATTAATATGTGTCTTCATATTTATATTAGAAAAATATAATTGAGCACATACTAAATAGTAAAATCACGTAGACTAGAATTCCAAGGGTAAGTAGAAAGAGAAGTTACACTTGGAAAAATTAAACTTTGCCATAATGTATATGAGTTACTACATCATTATTTTCATAAAAGTAAAACTGTTATACCATTATGAGAAATAGTAAAGAATATAATCATAAATCATATATGTCAAAAATAACTCTATATCATGATAATAGATTTTTTTTTATCATCATTCACTTGTAGCACACTCAATATTTACCTTTCACATACAACATATCAACTTTTGTTTTTGTTACATTATTTATAGAATGCAAAGAAAATCATAAAAGATTATCAAAGTGGAAAAACAGACTTTTTGTTATGTTCTTCAAGAACTCACCATAAACTTTTATAAAGGGTTATCAAAGGAAGTCATATTTTATGATCACATGTTTTTCAAGAACTATATCTCACATCTAAACGATGACCAAAGATAAATCATAATTTATGTGATTTATAACTTTATTCACTTTTGGGAATAAAGTTCAATCCATTATGTGGTCTTTCACATTTTAATCATTCATAAGTCCTTTGTTCAATCACAATAGTGGCTAAAATTTCAAAATATTCTAAAAATATTTTCTCACTTTTGCTACTCCAGGAGCATATTCAAGTAAAACTAAAATCAAATAGATCTTTTAGATTACAATCATGGTCTAAAGATTTAGTTCTTCAAGAACTTGACAACAAATTTTTCATTAGTGATGATCAAGAAAAATTATCATTCATGAAACAATCATCCAGGGATGGTTGAATATTAAGATTTAGTTCTTCAAGAACTTGACCACGAGTTTATATGATTATCACCATTCTTTGATCAATTCTCCACGGGTGGTTGAATATTTTTTTTTTAAGTTCTTCAAGAACTATCACAAATCTTCACATTTTGAGTAATCCTACAAGGATACTCGAATATTCATTTTTTTTTCAGTTCTTCAGGAACTATATATAACAAATCATCACAAACAATGATAAAAATAAAAAAATTCTTTAAGCAATCCTACAAGAACTATATCACAAGACTAAGCATTGGAAAAAAAATGCTTTGAACAATCCTGCAGGGATTCTTGAATATTAAGTTTTATCTCTTCATTGAGTTCTTTGTGCAATCCTTCTAGGATGCTTGAATGAGGAATTCTTCTAGAATTCATCAAGGATAGACAAACATGATAGTCGTCATTATGCAATCCAATAGGGATGCATGAATGTTGAATTCTTCAGGAATTCATCAATAATAGAAACATGATAATCGTGGTAGCTAAATAAAATTCTCAATAAAATTTCTATATTAGCATGATAAAATAAAAGCTATAAGAAAACAAAACATGATAACATGAGTTAGATAAACTATAAGATAGTAGAAGAAAACATATCTTTGCCAAATAGCCTACAAGCTTATTAAGCCATCTTTTTGGTAGAGCTTCGTGCTGATAACGTGTTATGAAATTGATCCAAACAAGAGTAAGATATAACCATTATAATAAACTATAGACGAAGAAGAAATAGAAGAAGAGAATGAGAGAAGAAAAGAGAATTTGCATTCTACTCTTGAATGTGTCATTTACATTGCCATATAAGTCCTATTTATAGGATACAAATCTTGTAACTTGCAAGCACAAAGTTAAGATCAATAAGAATGAGTTAAAGCTCTTTACTCATGGGAGTTATAGAGTATCCTAGGTAAGATGAAAGGACTAAGGAGAGATAGACATCCACCAATTATTCATAACAGTTTTTTAATAAATAACAAGATAAAGGTACAAATTGAGAGAATCGATAATTATTATATTTTAATACCAATAATTATTTTTTTTGTTTTTATAAAATTGTTTAATTAAGTTCTTTTTCCTATGATACTCTTTATTGTTCATCATTCATTTTCCTTATATTTCTCTCTCTTCAATAAGTAATTGAAAGTATAATTAAGAAGCAAATAATTAGTCCCAAGAAGGTAGCTCAGTTGGTGAGCTAAGGGACACGAAGGAGTTGCAAAGTTGCAAGAAGGAAGTCAAGAGTTCAAACCCCGGAAACTAACATGCCCCACCCTCACTAACATTTGCTTATCAAAAGAGAAGCAAATAATTAATGTAATCTTAAACAATAGAAATGTTGAATGAAAGAACAAATTTCTTCTTAACTGGCTAGCAAAAATGTATGGGTGGAGTAATGAATATTTAATATGTTATGTAAAAGTATTTAATACCAACACCATTGGTTTCTTAAGTTTTAATATTAGGTACTCCCTTCATTCCTTTTTAAGTGTCGTTTTTTTTTAAAAAAAAATATTGTTTGTTTTTATTCGTTGTTTTTAAAATTTAATGCAACATTAACTATTATTTTGTCAATAATTACATTTAACATTTTGCTAATAAAAAAACAAAAAATTACTTTTAAATAATTACCAACTACTTTGCTTATCAAAAAAATTACGTTTAAACATTTATTGTAGAGAGATAAATATGTAAAATGAAATAATAAATACTCCCCCAGGTCCACAATATAAGAGAAAAAATATGTGTCACAATATAAGAAATAAACATTGTTTTCAAGGTGTATTAAATGTCTAATTTCAGTTCTACCCTTATTTACTTAAAAAGAATGTTTACGAGATGCATGTATTGTCTCCACTTTCTCATGTGGTTTAGCCTTATTACTTATAGGGTAGTTAATTAGGAGAATAAATTCAACTTTTTATAAAAAGGGTGGTTTTTATTGGTAAACCAATATATCCTCCACGGCGAATGCGGAGACTAATCCTTCGACGTATCTGAGATCCATTTAAGGGATTGACCTCTTCCAACAAATATTTTTTCTAAACGCACCAGTCAGTGATCGAACCCAGAACCAAATGGTTAAGGAACCCAATTATCTACCACTTGTGCCACATCATGTTGGTTATAAAAGGGTAGTTTTGGAAGAAAAAAACAAGTTTCAATGTTATTCCTTGGTATGTGAGATGTCTTGTTTTTTCTCTTATATTTGTTAGATGTATTGGTTTGCAAAATCTTAACTACCACGGTAAAGGAACATAAGTAGTATTTGCCATTTGGTAATGAAAAGAAATCTAAGGAAAGCTTTAAAGGTGTAATTACATTAAATGCATTTAATGAAATATATTTAATGATGGTCATGTAATTTTATGGTATTTATTTATAATTTTTTTGGTAGCTTTTCAAGTGTTGATTTTTTTTTTAAAAAAAGTGTTTGTTTTTATTCCTCGTTTTTAAAATTTAATGCAACATTGCTTTTATTAATAATTTTTTTGGTTAAAGAGTAACTGTTAAAAAAGTTAATATTTCAGTCCAACTTGTATCGAGACTTATCGAGACTTATGAATGAAATGCACTAAGCTTCTTATTCTAAAAAAAGAATTAAATATTATTTTGTAAATATTTAAATCTTTATAATATTACAAATAATTCTTTTATTAAAAATATTATTTTTTCATCTTTTTTTGATACAATTTATTTTGTTCAGTTTTATCAACAAAGAATTATTTTATTATTTTTCTCACAAATAATTATTTCATTAAATATATCACAATGTGTGACGATTTATTTTAAAAAACTGCTTGTCAGAAAAAAAAACTTTAAGAAACAGAAAATTGTTTTTAATAAGGTTTTGTTTGGCGCGTCCCATCTGTTAGCGGATAAAAGTAGCGGTTGAAACTAACAGGTGAAGAATACACGTGTTTGGTAAGCACTAGCATTTAGCGTTTTTTGGATAGCGTTTAGCGTTTTTCCAAACACTACTTGAAGTACTGTTTTTTCAAACGCTAGCGGATAACAAATAGTGTCTCACTTTTTTTTTTGGTAATTTTACCTTTTTTATTTTTCTTAAATTACTTCTCTATCCTTATTAAATAAATTTAATCATGAATTAAATAAAGATGTCCTTTTATGTCATTTTATATTTATCAGCTCTAGCTCAACCGCTAATTTTACCAAACACATCATTTGCTATCAGCTAGCTTATCTGCTATCCACTATCCGCTAGCTCATCCGCTATCTGTTAGCTTATCTGTTATCCGCTATCTTTTACCAAACATAGCCTAAGTATAATCTAGAAGCCCCTTTATCTTTTTTCGTTTGAGTTTAATTTATATACACAATATATGTATACATGTTTTACACTGCCTACTAATTATAGGTTGACACGTCATTAAAAAGAAATTAATTAATTAGTAACCACCTGACCATGTATTTGTTATGGGTGGATAGTGTAATAAGTTTTACGAAGTAAGTGTATACTAATTAAACCCTTTTGGTTTTCTATTTTTTACCAGTTTTCCCAAATATAAAACTATGATAGAAACTCAAAATCCCCGTCCCACATATTAATTCCGTGGTGCAATTTGCTTCGACTTTAAACAAAAAGTCATCTGATTTGGAGATGAAAATAACATGAGGCTTAGTTAATTTGGTTTGGTTTGGATGGTACAAAATTTAACTAATCATATTAGAATAAAATGCGGTTAGGATTAGATTGAATAATTCAATTTTTAACAAGCCGGAGAAAATCTATTATAAACCTTCAAAGTCAGTCAAAATGGATTAATCGTGGAATAAACCTATTAAAATCAGAGAAAAAAACACAGTGGCACGCGCCACATTCGAGAACATAAAAATGGAGTGTGGATAGATCTGCCAAAGGCGAACCCGGTTCAACAGGCATTGGTAGGGTTTTGCGTGATGATAATGTCCGTGTTTTAGCTAAATTCGTGGTCTCAGTTGGAACCAGAGACTCTAATGAGGCGAAATTCCTGGCAATAGTCTTTGCCCTATAAATATCATGAGATAAAGAATGGCTAAAGATGGGTAGAGTGTTGGTGGAATCAGACTCCAAAATTGCTCTTGCTTCGATAAAGTCCGCTTGCCACTACAAGAAATATGCTTTCTACCTATGAAAATCACCTACAGAAATATTTTGGTTGGTAATGCCTTAGTTTCTAACAGAATAATCGTCGGTACATTTTTTTTATAAGCAAGTCACCGGTACATGATTGCATTAATAGCGCTTTGAATCCTGCCTCATTTTTTATGGACCAAGGATTGATCGATAATTTCCGACGTCAAAGGCTGTTGGTATTCAAAATTTGAACATTTTATCATTACATTTAATACCCTCCTATCCCTCGACCTCATTCATTCATCTCCTTTTTAAGTCTCACTCACCTACCCACACCCTCTTCTCCCTCGACCTCCTCAGCCCTCCGCCATCACCCCCAGTCACAACCACAGCTCCGCTCTCACTCCCAGCCACAATCCCTACCACCGTCTTCACAACCCACCACCGGCGCATCCCTCATTCCGGTCACCTTCACCAAACACCGATGTTTTTTATAGGCTAAATTGCTGTTTTGGCCCTTTATCTTTGGGGTTGGTGTCACTTTGGCCCTTTATCTCTTTTTTTTCTCGTTTTAGACCCTCATGTTTTTTTGTGTGTGTCATTTTGGCCCCTGTCGTTAGTTTTTTCTAACGGACGCCACGATGGCTGTTAACTACTGACGTGGTGTCTTAAATGTCAGGGTTGACTTGGACCTGATTTGGTGATGTGGCACATAAGAGACCAAATTGAAATTCAAAAAGAACATGGGGGGCCAAATTGACACAAACACAAAACATTCATCTTCTTCCTCCAAACACCACCTCCATCTTCATCTTCTCCGGCGAGCCACCACCACCTCCGATGAGCCTCTGCCACCACCACCACAAATAGTGACATCACTTCTCTCTCTCTCCCCCCTCTCTCCCCTCAAGAACACCAAAATTCTCAATTCTTCACCAAATCAAGCAAATAAATAGTGCATTTCATGCGAAATTTCACAAGGAATTAGAATCCATCACCAATTCTCACAAAAAAGTGGAAGAACTTAATCAAAAACGTGATTTTCAGAGGAAAACGCGTTTTGGGTTTTGCAAATTGGGGAAACCTTCAAAACTCAACCAAAATTCACCAAACCACTTGAAATAGACTCGAAATTGGTGCAGTAACTGACTGTTAGCAAAAGATTTCAACAAAAATGATAAAGAATTGAGAACGAAATGGAAATGTAGATTCACGGTTTACGTTTTTTTTGGGTTTTTCAATGACGAGGGGAGAGAGAGGGGGGAGGGGGAGAGAGAGAGAGACAATGTCACTGTTTGTGGTGGTGGTGGCGGAGGCTCACTGGAGGTGGTGGTGGGTCGCCGAAGAAGATGAAGATGGAGGTGGTGTTTGGAGGAAGAAGATGAATGTTTTGTGTTTGTGTCAATTTGGCCCCCCATGTTCTTTTTAAGTTTCAATTTGGTCCCTTATGTGCCACATCACCAAATCAGGTCTAAGTCAACCCTGACATATAAGACGCCACGTCAGCAGTTAACTGCCAGCGTGGCGTTCGTTAGAAAAAACTAACGCCAGGGGCCAAAATGACACACAAAAAAAACATGAGGGTCTAAAACGAGAAAAAAAAGATAAAGGGCCAAAGTGCACCAACCCCAACGATAAAGGGCCAAAACAGCAATTTAGCCTTTTTTATAATTAGTATCTTTGGTGACGTTAGAAATTTTTAGGAGAGAGAAATATGAGAGAAAAATGAGATAAGATATGAGAGAAATTAATGAATAAGCGACATAGACACTAACACTAGTACAATTAAGGGATACAATGTCGATTACGGTGGCCCGTATATCAACATTAAATTATCAATAAATATTTTACCCACATAATAAACATTATGGGTATTGCAAATTAGGATGTGTCACTGAAACCCATATCGAGGGAGATTCAGTAGTGGGTATCATAAAATGAAAGACTGTTGTTAAAAGTTGTACCAACGGCCCGTCAAAAAAAAGTTGTACCAACGGAAAAGTAACCTTGGGTATAACAATAAGACTTTATTTGACGTTCGTAAAATCGTCACTATAGGATATATAGATGTCATTCAACCCTGATTATAATTATGTTTCTACATCCAACCCTGCTTATATTACATTATAATGACCATATGATGCATAAATTAACTGTAGTTATATAAATTTGCCTGAAGTAAAATAACTTGCAATTACAAAAACTTTCCAAAAAACAACACAAAGTGCAATTATATAAATTTGTTACGTGAAACACTAAATTCAAAAAACTAAACCGTAAAGTGTAATTACGTAAACTGTTTACGTGAAACACTAACAAAAAAACTAAACCATAAAGTGCAATTACATAATGATTATCGCAATATAAATATTGACTCCACACTATCATGGTTGTCTTGGACGCATCTGTTGAAATCCTGGTGTTGGAATGAATTGTATCATAAGTGTTTGTGGGGTTGGGGTCATGGATGATGGTGGCGGTAGGTGTTAGGGACCATGAATGACAGTGGTTGGTTAGGTGAAATTGCTAGATTGATTGGAGTTAGTTCCCTAATTGGAACCGCCTTCAACCTTAATGTGTTAGGTACAATTGGCCCTCTCATCCCATACCTCCTTCCCCTACCCCGCACAAAATACAAAATTACCAATTCAGTCCCCAACTTTTATCATTTAATATCAAAATGGTCTCCAAATTTTGCCACTAAAACCAAAATAGCATAACTGCAACAATAAGGGCAGAAAAACATTATGTATATCAAAACTAATAGAACAACAATATGGATTGCACGTAACGAAGTTATGTAATTGCACTTTGTGTTGTTATTTTTTGGAAAGATTATGTAATTGCACATTTTGCTTTAGGTAGGTTTATATAACTACAGCTTATTAATGCATAATATGGTCATTATAACTTAATATAAGTAGGGTTGAACGTAGAAATAGAACCATGCATGAACAGTCACTACAAAAAAAGGTTATTAGCGAGTGAATTTTCCCTCGCAAAACGTCCTAAATTCCGTCGCTAACCATCATTTGTGAGGGAATTAGCGAGGGACTGATTCCCTCGCTAAATTTCTCCTCGCTAATCCATTAGCGAGGGAATTTGAATCCCTCGCTAATTCCCTCGCTAATTAGCGAGGGAATCAATTTCCCTCGCTAATTTTGACTGCCACGCGTGCCAATTCTAACTGCCACGCATCCCATTTCCCTCGCCAATTCCCATGCAAATTCCCACCTGATTTAATTTTTTTGTAAACCTGCTTTTATACCAGCTTATTTTATTAATAAATAATAAATTTTAAAATAAAAATTCTGAGAATAAAATATCTGAATAACATACAACCCGAATCAACATAGCTTAGTCTGAAATGTTAGAACAAAATACAGAAATGTCAAACTGATAATACAACAAATCCTAATTATAGTCGTTGCTATCTGAGGACTCCTCATCTTGCTCCCCACCATCTTTCCGGATATTCTTAAAATAGTTCATTACCACTTGTTGCATACGGGTCACCTTTGCGAAGTCTTGCTACATTTTTTCATAGCCTCAGTAGAGGTGCTGACCTCCTACCAAGTGGTCTGCAACTCCTGGTGCGTAGTCTACAGCTCCTACTGCTGAGCCTGCAGCAGCTCCGCATGAGACTGCACTAGCTGCCTGAGTTGCTCTATCTCCGTAGCTGAAGGAGTAGGAGCTATTCGACTGCGTCCTCTGCTGCTCCCGGCCCCAAACTGGCCCATACATGGAGCCAAGGGCCCCGTACCATACAGGCGGCACTTCTTCCAACCTACTGTCTTCTCCCAATTGCTGTTTGCCAGATCTATCATCTCAGAAGTAAGTTGACCAAGTGATTCAGGGTTCCAGCTCTCCTGAGTCAGTTGAGTCATGATCTCATTAATTTGCTCCTGTTTTGCATAACCACAAAACATAGGATAATTAGCACTCCATTTTAACAAAGCACTATATAATACAAATCCAAAACCATTTTTTTTAACCAAATAGGCATCCTGTCAGAATTTATTAAAAAAGAGAAAAAAAGACAGAGAAGAGCACAATGGGGGACTAGACCAAAACCCTTGGCATAAGAGAAGCTAAAGACAAGACAATAATAGGGAGCCCTTAAAAGAGTCCCCTAAAACACTTCATCCTAGAAACTAAAATAAAGCTAACTAACAATAGTTAGATAAACAGAAAAAGTCCTTGAAGTAGGAGATAAAACCAACCAAACTCTGGCCAATAACTGAATTTCTAAAAACAAGGACTCACTTACAAAAGTCAGATAAAAAAGAAACAGAGACCGAATTCGTCTTAGACAGAGTATTATAGTCTGCTATTTTCTGAACCAACTTCTTTTTGTGTTTCAACTTTCGGGTTGTGGACACCACCGATTCAGACTTATCAGCAACAGTTCCATGAGTCATATGGTCATCCGCGTCGTCTAACACGTCACCCTAAAGCTTCCACGAAATTCTCATGTCAGCTGCTACCATGTCAAACTCTGAGGCATAAAGCGAATCTAGCCTGGTGGTGGGTGGTTGAGTGGAGTCACTACTAACCCAGCTAGCATCAGGGGTGCTAGGGGTAGAAGCAATAGGCAACATCTGTATCAAAGTAATCTCTTGCGTCTGCGCCACATGAGACAATTTCTTACCATCCTCTAAAGCAACTGAGGCATGTACATTTGATTTCTCTTTAGATTGCATGATTTGGGCTCCAATTTCAGATTCACCTTGTTGCTGATGCATCTTTAAATTCACATTATTAGAAGCTTGAG
Source organism: Astragalus membranaceus (assembly GCA_039519185.1). NCBI lineage: Eukaryota > Viridiplantae > Streptophyta > Magnoliopsida > Fabales > Fabaceae > Astragalus > Astragalus membranaceus. The sequence continues at coordinate 37,507,778 of CM076851.1, forward strand.
ACTTAGAGACCTATTTTGCCTGTGAGTGCTTCCTGCCTTTGCAACCACTAATGGTATGACCGACAGTCTTGCAATTCAAACAAAATGAGGGCAAATTTTCATATTCAATGCCCACTGAGAAGTCATAACCCAGCCTCTCAACTAGGATTTGATTCCTAAGCTCTGATTTCAGAACTATATCAACCAGGATGCGAGCAAAATGACCAAAAAATTTGTCAAATGAGCTCTTATTTGTTGTATCATCTAGTCTAATTGGTATACCAACACAACTAGCAATATCAAAAAGGATTTTAGGTCTCCAATATTCTTGAGAAAGACCTGTAAGCCTAATCCAACGTACATTTGTATGTTTTATAGTTGAAGGGTTAAAATCAGGCTGCCAGTCAAATAACCGCAACAATCCTGGCTTGCATTGCCAAGAAGGTTGCGACTGAACTCTCCGTAAATCATCAACAGAGGAAAAAGAAAATTCATAGTAACCTTTCCCCAAAGAGATAAGACTCCACTTACCAGTCAGTTTCCAAAGATCTTGAAGCTTGGATCTCAAATTAAACACCAGTCGTGATAGGTGTATCTCCCTTTGATAATAACATTCTGCCAAGAAGGTGGGACTTGCAACCCTCCAAGCCTGCTAAATATTCTTCTTCAGGAATGGAAATTGTTAATTCATCTCCTTTGATACACAGTCGTGGAAGTTGACTCAAAGAAAAATCACAAACTTTATCTTTTGTACCAATTAAAGCATCAGCAAAAGATTTCCCCAAAGCTTGTTTCGACTTTCCCAACGATTGGTTTTTTCCCATAATGGCAGAATTTGTGGATCCACCAGGTAAAGAGCACCCCCACCATAAAGTCATGGCCGGAATCAGCGCCACCTACTCCCAAAGTAGTAGGCTCCAGTTTTCGAACCAACGCCGCAAACATGTTGTCTGACGCTGGGCCCACCGGAAGCACCTGCAGAGCATAGGAACTTGTAGTGTGATTCTCTAAAAAACGCGCTGTCGGAAGTCCAGCAGACATAGCCTCAATTCTCATAGGGTCATGAAAATTACTTGGTTCCACACGCCTCGGTTGCAGCGAAAGCTGCGAACCAACAAACGCTGATGATGCCAGCTTCGAAAGGAGCGCTCGATTGACACCTTCGCGGATAGAAACGCTGACGTCGCCAGCAGTCACGTGATTTGATGGAGGAAGGACCAAACGCAGGTCAGGCAGAAGTGGGTCCTCCATAGTTGGCGGCTAGGAAAGGGACCCTAGCAGAGGCCTCAATCCTAAACCATTTCAATTTCAAGCAAAAAACATAAATCAATTCACTATTAATTTCAATTTCAATAAACAACTTCAATTTCAATAAACAACTTCAATTTCAATAAACAACTTCAATTTCAACTTCAATTTCAATTTCAACTTCAAATTTCTATCCTACACATATTCTACAAATCCTAATCCTATTTTGTTCTTCTAAAACCCTACCCAAACCACAATCAACAATATCACAAAACCTAATCCTATTTTGTTCTTTCAAAACAACAATATCACAAAACTAATTTCACTAAAAGTACCAAACAACAATATCACAAAACGAATTTCGACAAATCATAGCTTCTAACAAAACAATATCATAAAAAATAAAAAGCAAAACAACATCATAAAAAAAATCAAAACCTCCAAAGGGAAAGCTCTGGTGGTGAAGAGGGAGAGCTCCGTGTTGGGGAAAAACAACATAGAGAAATAAAACGAGCACAAGAAAATATTTAACTACATCTCACAACACTCTAAAACAAGAGTATAAGAGAAAAAACAAAGTCAAATACAACTTAAAGTATTTCCGACTGGTGCATCTTGTAAAAGAGAACTTGAGCCCCTTATATAGTCTTGGTCTCCTTCTTCTTTCACAAAACTAAGCAATGTGGGACTTTTTCAAGATGTCAATTTCAATCAACTCCAACAATCTCCACCTTTATTGTAATTGACCAACGTGACATCTTCCGCTTTCATTGTCTTCATCGACAATCATAGTTCAAAAGAACTATCATACTCCACCATAGAGAGTATACTTCACTTGAAGCTAAACCACTCCAAGAATTTTATCCATGCCGAAAGCCATCGCCATAACTTCTTCAAGATGCTCATTTCCTATCAACTCCAACAATCTCCACCTTGATTGTAATTGATACCCGAGACATCTTCATTGTCTACACCGACAATCATAGTTCAAAAGAACTATCATACACCTTGTGCAGCCCCCAATTGTATCACACACATCGTTGACTTATATTTTCCACAAGCCAAAATTGATTGTTTCACCAAACTTCTCTATCAAACTTCTTTTCTGATGTGGAAGATGAGACAAAGCTACAACCACGGAGCATACTAAGAAATTTATACCCCACCGAATTTTTGATGTGGGGTTTGCGATGGATTTAGCGAGGAAGTAGTCTGTCGCTACGCCCCTTCGCTCTTCCCAAGACCTGCAACGGTCAGAGGATGTTTGCACTGGACCAAAAATCCGCCGCTAATCAGCTCGTATAGCGTGCTATTTTTTTTCAAATTCCCGCCTTTACGTAGCACGGGACGTGTCCGTCGCTAATATTGTCCCAATTTCCGCCGCTATTGTCAATTTGAATTGACAGGCCACAATCCCTCGCAAATTCCCTAGCTAACGTCAATTTTAGCGATTGACTCCCTTTCCCTCGCTAACGTCTGTCGTTAATACATGTTTTTTTTTGTAGTGAGTTGAATATAGAAACAATATCATATATTACTAAAAAAAACAGGGGACTTTTATTACTAAATATTAATTAGGTCTCTGTTTATATAACTTAGTATCAATTTGGTCCCCACGAATACAACCCATTTTTTGAAAAGAGAGTATCAATTTAGTCCCCAAATTCCAATTTAGTTCAAAAAAATTACGTGACGCGACAGGCTGACATGATTTTTTTTTTTGCATTTTAATTGGTCCTTGAAATTTACCACATAGACACTTAACTGCAACGCCAACTCGGTCAACACTGTTAACTGACAGTGGTCGACGGAAGGAGTAAATTGAATATTTAAAAAACTTGGAATTAAATTGGACTTTTTTGAAAAGTTAGTGACCAAATAGCCATTTAATATTACTCGTTGAGATTTTATCCTGATTGATAGAATCTCGTCTGCTCATAATATTTTTTTATTATATTCAACAATCAATTTGAGTGGGAGACCATACGGCACCGATCAGAGATCGAACACAGGACCAAATGGTTAAGGGACTCAAGTATCACCACTAGTGCCACGTCATGTGGGTGATGAGGGATTTAATTGATCTCAATGCACCATAAGCATGCTCTAAAGAAGACACATCAGATAAATTTAATTTACCCATTAGCCTCCTTACGCTAAATATGCTCTAAGAAAATAATAACAGACAATATTTACAAAAGGAAACTAGGGCCAATGATGAGGCATCCGTATCAGGCTGGAGGTACGAGTATGTACGCAAAGTACCTTGCCATACTTGCTAGTTACTACGTATATTAGAGGTTCGTACCTTGCTATACTTGCTAGTTACTACGTATATTAGAGGTCAGAGAAAATACCGTAAGCATGAAGATAATGTACGGGTTCCATAAAAAAGAAGATAATGCATGCACAGGTTGTAAACTCATGATGAGTAGAAGAAGAAGAAAAAAAACGAAAGAAACAAAAAAGAAAATTAATAAACGATCAGCATAAGAAAACAAAGAATTGCTGAATTGATCACATCACATTTACAAACTATATGCAAGTGGTGCACATAAGGCCGAAACTAACTTGAGTCAAACAAAATGGGTGCATTTGATAAACAACTAAATTTAAAAAAGATATTTATTCAATAAGATATCGATATGAATCGAAACAATAAACAACTTAATCAAATATTTATTCAAAACATCTTATAGATATTATAAATTGTGTATAATAAAGGAAAAAGAATTAAAAAAACTTCACATAAGTTTTTTTATAATTGGTCTAAAGATCGTAAAATTAAAATCACCAGAAACAGTTATATATATATATATATATATATTATGTTATTATAATATAAAAAAAAGTTCAAAAAAAACTTTTAAATGGCTCGATAAATAAAATACATCTGACTTTAACCAACATCGTTGGCCCTGGCTTAATCTGCCTTGGGACACAGGGGTCGACCCGATGCTCCCGGGTTCTATTCTCGTAGTGGACAAACTCGGTGTTGGCCAGAGCGAAATTTAATCCTAAGCACAAGCGGATATTAGTCTTTCGTTGAAAGCGTTGGGACACTCCGTAGATAGCAAGGTGATGATCCGAAAAAAAAATATATCCGACTTTAAGAACCTAGCTAAATTTGATGTACGTGAATTTAATAATATTAAAAAATATAAATGCTTATGAAACAATTCAATGTTTTATTGAAGATTTTTTTCTCTACAATTGTCAACCTCTTTCCATATTATCCAATCTCCCCACCTCCACCGCCATGCATTTTGCAAAGAACTTTCAAGAGGTCCGCTATTTAGCTAAGCTTTAGTAGTGAATTTTTTCCCGGCAAATAGAAGGAACGAAATCTCGTTAAAATCTTCTGATGTTAAAAAATATCAAGAAGGAAAAGAGTACTTCGCCCTATTTTTATTAAAATAAGAGAAAAAAAAAGAAGAAAGAAGAGAGGTCAAAGGGGGACTAGATCTACCAATACCCTCGACACGAATAAAAAGTAAAGACAAAGCAATAATAGACGGACCATAATTTGAAGACCCCATAAAACAATCTCTCCTAAACACAAATTCTAAGACGTCGGATATATTTGTCATAATAATCTAACTGCCCTTATAGCATATATACAAAAATGAACAATTTCAAAGGTTTTCTTCGTTTGTTGTTTCTTCTTTATAACGGGATTTGTTGCAACCTGCAAGTAGAAGCCTCAGCCCACTCACTAAAGCAGAACTGCAAAAGATATTTAAATTTTAAGCCACAATTATTCGCATTTTCATTCGCAACATGGATATCTAACGCGCCCTTGAAAATCATCATCAATATCCAGAAGAGCGCGCGCGCGCGCGCACATATATATATATATATATATGATATTCATATATGATCATATCTAATGGAGTAATTACCAACGATGGTTGATCCAAGTGGTAATTGGATTTGGATCCCACTCCAAGGTCTTGAGTTCGAATCTTAGGTGTGGTAAAAACTCTGTTGCGAGGGGAGAGCCACACGGGACGACAAAATCGGAAACTCGTGACCAGCCAGGTTTTCCGGCGTAGATTAGTCACCGGCAAAGCCGGTGGAAACTACGCATCAATGACATGGTAACCAAAAAAACTATCTAATGGAGTAATTTATCATTATCATGACAAATGTTATTTGGATAAAAAAGTGTACCAAAGGTGGACCAAAATACTAATACATATGGAATACATGTATACTATATTTACGTTTTATTTTAAATTATGTTCAGGTATTATACGCATATAAAATATTTAATTTAAAATAAAAAAATAAATATATTATACGCGTATTCTCTCCGTATCCCATATGTATTCGTATTTTAGGTACATTTTTGGTACACTTTTTTTATCCAAATAACCTTTCTGATCTATCATGGATGACTTAAGGGAACTCTATCGTATTTTTTTCCAAAGCTTTGACGAAATGACAAATAAATATCACATACACATACAATACAACAGACACATTCAGGTTCGAAATAGAGATCGAGCTGACATTCTCGTATCGCTAAAAAATTGCCAATGCAACCAGTAGTAAAGGACACATAACCCAATTGTGTTTAGAGGTGTCAAACTGGACCGCTTGGTCCGATGAGCCAAAGTGAAAAAGAAGACAAATCAGTCTAGTTATCTAATGGCCTGTTTTTTATAGTCCAACCCAACCTAAAACACTATGTTAGTAGGCTGGCTTGCCTAACCAATTTTAACAAAGGAACATAAAAAATATTTAAAAAAGCATTAAAAAATAGGTCTACTCCGGCCTATTGGCCAACTGAGTTGGACCAACTTGACCCAATTTTTCCGGGCCTCAATCTTTTTAGTCTAGCCCTAAACATTGGGCTATCGAGCTAGTTTATTGAGCTGGGCCTCAATTGATACCTCATGTGTGTGCATCATTATGAATTAAATTAAATTATAATTTTTTATCAAATTTTAATGATGCAATCTTTAAGAATCTACGTGGGTTCCACAACTTCACATATATATTTCATTTACATATAATTTTTGTTTAACTTAATACATTAATTGATGCGAAAGAAACTTAATATATTAATTCAAGTACTTTTAATTAACTAATCTGCGACAAAGCTAAAAAGTTAATGAAGAACATGAATTATCTTATTGCCTTAAATTGTTCAAGTGTCCAAGTGTTTCATTTTAAATCATGTCCATTGTCGTGGATGGAAAAGACGACTTTTATCATATTCTTGTCCATTAAATCAATCATGTCTATTTAAATATGTTACAGACCGTAAGAGGCACATTTAGCAATAAAACATGGATATGTCCGATCACTTTTATCTATATCCACAATAATTAAGCCTATTTTTTACTCTCATACTTAGATGAGTCAGATTCATTTAATCGATCCAACGAATCAAAACCTGCAAGAATCTCTATAAATACTGGCTCGCATTGTCATAAATAGGCAGATTCTCATTTCCTAGATATAGTACTCTATTATTCTCTATACTGACTTGGGCATCAGAGTGGCATCGCAGGTGCCCCACTCGAGATCATTTCAACGCATCACTCGGACGGCAGGAAACCTATCAACAACAGTCTCCATAGCACTGCTAGGTACTAAACAAAATATAATTGGCATTACCAACAAGGGTTGGTCCGGGTGGTAACTGGACTTAGATCTCACCCCAAGGTCTCGGGTCCGAATCTTGGGTGTGATAAAAAACCCTGTTGGAAGGGGAGAACTACACGAACCGGCAAAGTCGGGTACTCATGGCTAGCCAGATTCCCCGGTGTAAATTAATCACCAACAAAGCCGGTGGAAACTACGCACCAATGACATGGTAAAAAAAATATAGTTGTGATTATTTTTGCATAACTAGTTAATAAAAATAATTATTATATTTGTCAAAAAAATATAACTATAGGCTTGCAACTTGTCAAGTGGTAGTATATGAAAATGACGACTTATCTTAAAAGTTTATAAAAACAAATCAAACTTGGATGGTAAGTTGAATTACTTTTGTCACTTTAGTATTTATTGAGTTTTACTGTTTCACATTCACGAACCTTGCTTCACAATGAACCACAACTTGCATACAGTGTGGCGTACTTTAACGATGAACCGATGAAAAGTAAGTTCTTAAATTTACAAACTCACGATGAGTGTGCATTGAAGCCGCTTTAAGTGGTTGGGCCCCTAAATTTTGGTGTGGGAATTACCTGCAACCGCTATATGATGCAACTGCTGCATTCGCATGAGTATGTGGCTGGTGGTGGTGGAGTTGCTTTAGCGATCAAACAGTTATCCTTGTCGGAATTGTGGGTGCTACGGTGGCGACAAGTGGCTCTGTGGGTTGGGTTGGGAGGCACAGTAATTAGGTGTGAGAGATCAATTCTAGATATAACGGGGACTTAAATGTATGTTTGGTCTTTGTAAATAGGTCATAATCTATTTAGGTCTTTGTAATTTTTTTTTTAAAATGACCCTTGTAAATGTTACGTGTTTACGGTTAAGCCCTTCTGTTAATTTTTTATCTAAAAAAATTGACGTGACTAACGGAGATGACGCCAGCATGACATCATATACGATTAACAGAGAAAGATTGAAACAATTCAGTTCCGCTCCAAACTGTTCCAAAAAAAGGGAATAATTAATAGAGAAAGATTGACATAATTCAAAAATTATAATCTTTCTCTGTTAATCATTCTTAATGTCATGCTGATGTCATCTCAGTTAGGTAAGTCCGTTTTTTAGATGGAAAGTTAACAGAGGGGCTTAACTGTAAATGTTTAATATTTGCAAGGACCATTTTAAAAAAAAATTACAAGGGCCTAAATGGATTATGGTCATATTTGCAAGGGTCAAACATATATTTAAGCCTATAATGAGACCATAATATCCAATGATTCAAAAACATTGTATATTGTACTCCCCGGTCTCATTTTGTTATTTTAGCAAAATCAAATTTACCTAAATTAATTATTGTTTTACATTTTCCATGAAACATTTAATATTTTTTCCACTCATACCCCTCTTTATTATGGGAACTCTTTATATCTAATAAATGATTCAAATTTATATATGTAGAGAGATAAGGGTGGTTAAATGATAAATTAGACAACACTATTTAAAAAATCTAAACTACTAATCATTTTTCTTAACGGATGTGCTAAAACCTTTAATTGCAAACAAAATGTCAGCCCGTATTTCTGTTGATGGAAGCGATGAATCCAGGCCTTTGCTTTCTGACCATTCTCGGGCCAGTAGTATTCCCCGTGTATGTGGAGTAGTGCGTAATCCTCCTAATGCTTGCTCCCTTTCCTCAGCCAGCCACCCTGATGAGGGGTCTTTTCTCAATAATGTTTCGGTGGGAGATTCAGGTATAAGGATGGGTAATGCAAGATTTGAAGAGGACCTTGACAACAAAGTGGCAGGGAAGCTATGGAAAATTGCAACAGAAGATTTGGGTGTCACAGGTGAAGAGGTGGAAGAAGTGTATATTGAGAGAATTAAAGCAATGGAAAGTAGAGATCAGGAAGGGCAGGGAAGGAAGGGGAAAACAAGTAGTATGTCTAAATGAAGATCTACTCATTAAATATGAGAGGGTGGGGGGAGCAGAAAAGAGAAGACGCATCAAACGCCATGTTTCCTCCGGTGGCTTTGATGTATGTATGTTCCAAGAAACTAAGCGAAGTGGGTTATCTAGGAAGATGGTAGCATCTGTTTGGGGAGGAGGTGAGTTTGACTTCTTAAGCAAAGACGCAGAGGGTCAATCAGGTGGTCTATTATGTATATTGGCGCGTGGCTTATTTGATGTGCAATCAACGTCTGTTGGGGAATTTTTCTCATGTGTTACGGCTAAGCTTCACGATTGCACTTGTTACTTGGTGATTATATACTCAGATTGTAGTCTGGCAGGCAAAAGACGATTGTGGGATGCTCTGCGTGAAATGAAAGAGGAGTTGGGAGCTGGTCTCTGGTGCCTTGTCGGGGATTTCAATGCGGTGGTTTGTAGAGGGGAAAGAAGAGGCACTGCAGCCAGAGAGTGTACTACAGAAATGAGGGAGTTCAGCTCATTCGTGGAAGACATGGATCTCATAGATGTACCCATCCTAGGCAAGAAGTTCTCGTACTTTGGGTCAGATGGTGTCACGATGAGTAGGATTGACCGGTTCCTCTTGTCCGAAGATTTTATTTCTAGGTGGCAAATTACAGCGCAGTGGATTGGTGATAGGGATGTGTCAGACCACTGTCCGATTTGGTTGTTAAGTTCCAATTCAAACTGGGGCCCGAAACCTTTCAGATTCAATAACTGCTGGCTTGAACACAGTGACTTCATGAAAGTGGTGGGGGATTGTTGGTCCTCGGTCTCTATAAATGGGAGGCACTTCTTCATCTTAAAAGAAAAGTTGAAGCTATTGAAAGAGGAGCTGAGAAGGTGGAATAAGGAAGTGTTTGGTCTTAGGGACTTGAATATTGAAAATATTGTAAAAGACTTAAATGAGGCTGAAAACTTGGCAGCTGAGGGGGGGATCCCCTAAAGTGGAGCATCGTAGATTGTTGAATTCCGAGTTTTGGAAGGAAATGCACATCAAGGAAAGCCTGCTTGCACAGAAATCTAGAATCAAGTGGTTGGCGGAGGGTGATACGAATAGTAAGTTCTTCCATGCTTGCATTAAAAGTAACAGGCGTAGATTGCAAATTGTTAAGCTCCAAGTGGGTGATACTTGGATTGATGATGTAGAAGGCGTTAAAAGGGTAATAAAGAATCATTTTGAGGAAAGCTTCAGAGATGAGGGTTTCAATAGGCCTACTCTTGATGGGGTACACTTTAAGAAAGTTAATCAGGGAGATAATGAGATGTTGACCAGTCCTTTCACAATGGAGGAAATTAAAGAAGCTGCATGGGATTGTGATGGTAACAAGTGCCCGGGACCGGATGGGTTCAATTTCAATTTTATAAAGAAATGTTGGGAAGTCATAAGTCCGGAGGTGTTCCAGTTCTTTAGTGAGTTCCATTCTCTAGCAATGTTGCCCAAGGCTATGAGTTCCTCCTTTATGACCTTGGTGCCAAAGAACAAAAATCCCCAAAAACTTGAGGAATATAGGCCCATCTCTCTTATTGGATGTATGTATAAGCTACTGGCTAAAGTTTTAGCGGGGAGGCTAAAAAGAGTCATTCCTAAGATCATATCGGAGAATCAAAATGCTTTTATTGGCGGGAGAAATATCCTTGACGGCGTTGTGGTGGTGAACGAAGTCATTGATATGGCCAAAAGGTTAAAAAAGCAATGTCTGATACTAAAAGTGGATTTTCAAAAGGCTTACGACTCGGTGTGTTGGAAGTATTTGGATTACATGATGAGTAGAATAGGGTTCAATTCTCTATGGAGAAGGTGGATGATGGAATGCGTCTCATCAAATTCTATCTCTATCTTAGTGAACGGTAGCCCTACGGAGGAGTTCATAGTGCAAAAAGGACTAAAGCAAGGAGATCCATTGGCTCCGTTTCTTTTCGTAATAGCGGCGGAAGGACTTGCCGGGTTGGTACGGAAAGGGGAAGAAGCCGATTGCATCAAGGGGTTCAATATTAGTGACAATTTGTCGGTGTCTATGTTGTAATTTGCCGATGACACGATCTTCTTGTGTGATGGTAGGGAAAGGAGTATTTGGGGGATGAAGGCGGCTCTAAGAAGCTTCGAGATGGTATCGGGGCTTAAGGTAAATTTTGCTAAAAGCAACATTGTTGGGGTGAACATGGATGAGAGAGTAGTGAATGGAATATCTTCTTTTTTGGCTTGCAAAGTAGGCTTGATTCCGTTCAAGTTCTTGGGTGTTCCGGTTGGGGCCAACCCAAGAAGGTCAACAACGTGGCAACCGGTGATTGATTCCATGAAAGCTAGATTATCCTTGTGGAGGAGTTCCAAATTATCTATTGGTGGTAGAGTAGCACTAATTAACTCGGTGCTTTCCTCACTTCCACTTTACTTGTTTTCTATGTTCAAGGCTTCGAAGAAGGTCATCGGCGAAATACAAAAATTACAAAGAAGGTTCTTATGGGGAGGTGATGATGAAAATAGGAAAATGGCGTGGGTTAAGTGGAGTACGGTGTGCAAACCGAAACATTTGGGAGGGTTGGGCGTTAAGGATCTTGAAGTGTTTAATATAGTGCTCCTTGCAAAATGGAGATGGAGATTGTTATCGGAGGATAATACTCAGTTATGGAAGGAAATTCTGAAAATAAGGTAAGGGGATTACTGTTGTGATATCGGTGCTACCTTCTCTAATGCTAGCATGAGAAAATCGTCTTTGTGGTGGCGCGATTTTGTGAGCTTAGGCGATGGGCTGTCAATCGGCCAGGGATGGATAAATAATGTGATTAAGCTGAAATTGTGCAATGGTACAAGGGTGAAGTTCTGGAAGGACAAATGGATTGGTAATGAAGCTTTGGCTGATTTGTTTCCCTCCTTGATGGATGCGTGCAATACGAAGGAGTGTACGGTAGCGGAAATGGGTTCGTGGACGGAAACGGGATGGATATGGGATCCGAACTGGTGTACATCTGCTGCTGAACAGGAACCTGCTGCTGTAGCAGCGGTAACAGCTCTGTTACGCGATGTCCAGCTGCAGTGTAACGTCCCGGACAGATTCATTTGGTTGCCGGATGTGGTACGTGGCTTTACGGTGAAGTCTTGTTATGAATGGGCGAGTAATTCTCTTCGTGGTGGTGATTTATTTAATGAAGACCCGATGCTAGAGGCGTGCAAATCGATATGGAAGAGTGATATGCCGTCTAAGATACTGTGTTTCAGCTGGAGGTTGATGTTGGACAGGCTGCCAACAAGAGACAATTTGCATCGTAGAGGAATCTTGTCATCTCCATATGAGCTGTCTTGTCCCTTTTGTTTCCGGGATGTTGAGTCGGTTGTACATTTGTTTTGTAATTGCCCGGTTGTGCGTTCGGTATGGCGTGGTATTTTTTCTTGGATTCATTTGGATGGTGCATTGGAAGATAGTATTCTAAGTGCCTTCCAGCAGGTTAGCAAGATTGTGAAAGGGAAGAAAGCTTCTAGGATCAAGCACTTGTTTTGGGCTGCAACAACATGGCAAATTTGGTTAGCAAGGAACAAGACTTTATTTCAGGGAGTGGTGGCTAATGTTAACTCTGTAATTTATTCCATTAAATATGTTTCTTGGAGCTGGTTTGTGGCTAGGAAGGGGAGAAATAGCGGGGTATCTTTCTCGGAGTGGTGTAATTGCCCTTTGGGGTGTATATCTCTTTTGTAACACTTTGTCTATTCGAGGTACTCTTTTTTCCTCCTTGGGTCTTTTTCCCAAAGGGTTTTGGCTCAGGGAGGTTTTAATGAGGCCTCTCCCCTTCCCATAATCTTTGTAAGGGTTGGGTGCACCCCTAGTGCCCCCTTCAATAAATCTCTTGCTTATAAAAAAAAAAAATGGGATGGATGAAGTATAAGATACAACCTTTCCTAAAAAAAAAAGATACACACAACCTAATAGTCTTGGGTAGGCTAGACATAACCTTTTGTTAGTAGTTGTAAATTAACTAGAGTTAGAATTAATTGTTATTTAATTTTTGTGGTTAGTTTACAGTTAGAGTTAGTTAGCTAGCACAGTCTTGTATAAAAGTTTAGATGTACACTTCTGTTTCATTGTTCATACACACGATGAATTCTTGCATTATGTTTTTCCATCTTCTCCACGAAGTTAAGATGGTATCAAAGCTCAAAATTTGAGTTCTAGTTTCGTCGTCCATCTTCCTCCTTTGCAAACCTAGCTTTGCATTTCAATCTTTCTTCTTCAAATCTTGAGCGATTGAACACGATGACGAACCAGAATCTTGATTCATATGCGGATTTCGCAACCAATTCTTCGAATCCGCATTACATTCATCCAAACAAGACTCCTGCAGTTGTCTTGGTTCAACCATTTTAGATGGCGTCAAAAACTTTAAGCCATGGATTTGCTCTATGCACATTTCTCTAATCTCGAAGAATAAGATGATTTTTGTTGACGACACCGTCACCGCTCCAACGAAGACCGGTTCACTCTACAATCAATGGTTCTAGCATGGATGTAAATGTCTATATCAACAAGTTTTGTCAAATTAAAAATTATATTCAAAGAATGGAAAAAATTAGGGTATAGCAATGCTCTTGGTAAGAGTTAAAAAAGGTTATCCAAAAACCTAAGGCTATTTTTGGGAGAAGGAAAGAAAACCCTAGCCTTGCAACTCACACATTTATTCTATAGGCAAATGTTAGTGGTTAATTGTTAAGCGGGTGAAAGAAATATCAGTTTGTGGAGTTTAAACGTCAAACCTCCTTCTTATACTTCTTCGAAATCTCTTAACTCGCTCACTGAGCTACCTACTTAGGACCTTACAATTTACACCTAATCCCAAAAAATAGGCTATCATTAAAAACAACTAAATAAAACATCAAATTTAAAATTCGGAAGCATAACTAAACTGACTTAAATAAATTAAACACAACTAATTAAAATGCTGTCCCGCATGAGGATTCTTATTGGGCTTGGGCCTTCATCGTACTACTTATACCAATTTAAGGGGTGTAGCTTTTTGTACCCCCTCATTACACCCTATACCCCCAAATTTCATTTAACCCCAATTTACCCCTCTCATTTTCACCAAAATTTACCTTGTCTGGTGTGGGTACCGATAAAGCTCGATGTGGGTGCACGATTAAAGTTACACATGAGTTACCTTGTGCTTGCAACCTTGGTTATTTGCACGTTGTAGGTGGTCTAATCCCATTGGAAGTTGTTGACTCGCATCGGATGAAGCTCAGTTTGGATGATATGGATGAGGATCGAATGAATCAGGCATCGGCAGATTGTGAGATTAGTTACACCATTGAGACGATCTGGAAGCGTTTTAATGGTATGGAAATTACTGAGAAATTTGCATTTAAGAAACGCCTTGATGAATTTGCCTTTCCTAGCACAACATCTATGGTTCCACATATCTCCAACGTCAAGATGAAGGGGGCACCAAAGAAGCAGAAAGAGTATGATGTGAAACGAGACCCTTCTTTTTTTGAGCATGTGGATGAGGCAGTGAAGAACTGTAGATATCTTGTGTTGCAGGCTAAGTTTTGATGATGAAGTGGTTAAGAGGTTTTGATGATGAAAAAGACAAAAGCTAAAGTTGATAATAAGAAAAAGACAAAGCCAAAGTTGATAGCCAAAGTTGATGAGAGTGACCAAAGGCAAAAGGTGATGAAAGTGACAAAGTATCAAAGTCACAATCCAAGACAATCAAGCTCAAGAATTGAAGTTTCAAGATATAAGGGTAGTCCTTAGGGTTTGGGTGTGTCTTAGGAAAAAGTGTAAGCTCTTACGAAGGTCAGCTCATCTCTCAAAGTCCCATGATTTTCAAAATGCATGCATGCACACGTAAACACAAAAACCATTTTTGAAAAACCCTAAAATCGATTTCTAACTAATTGTGAAAGTCCACAATCGATTTCTAAACTAAATGAGAAAAATCGATTCTCAAGTGTCTTTAAAAGGAAAGAATCGATTCATATTATTTTTACCAAAGTGCATAATCGATTCACAAGTATTTTTCAAAAAGAAAAGAATCGATTCACACTATTTTTCACTTAGCAAAAGAATCGATTTCTACATGTCTCAGGAAAGCCAAGAATCGATTCATACAAATTACATTGAGTATAAGAATCGATTCCTAGCCCTCCTGGATCTCAAGAATCGATTGCCACCTCTTTTCAAAGTAAGTCAAAATCGATTTTTAATTAAAAGAAGAATCGATTCCTAGATCCAATGTTTTCAACAAAGAATCGATTCCTACGTAAACTTGATTTTCTCATAGCCTATAAATAGAGGCCTCATAGCCTCCATTTCTCAACAACCCATTTCACGAATCAGAGAACTTTTGAGAAAAACTCTTCACGCTTTTACTTTTGCTCGTCACGCACCGTTGGTCCGTCTGAGCTGATCTTTTGCTAAGAGTTAGTTGGGGTTGCATTTTTCAAGTTGTAATATCTGCCTTCATTAGAGGTATTTCTATCTTTACATTTGTTATTATTTAATTGTTGTGATTTGTACTAGGGAGTGGGGTATCTCTCTAGGGTAGCTGTTTGTACTAGGAAGTGGGGTATCTTTCTGGGGCAGCTGATTGTAACAGGGGTGGGGTATCTCTTGTTATTGTTGTAATAGATTTGAGGGCTCTCCATAGGTGGGGTATCCTAGGAGGAGAGTGCCTGAGTCTTTAAAGGTTTTCCAAGGCACCTGTAAGCCTTGTTGTTTTGGTTAGTGGAAAATCTCACAAGGGTGTGAGGACTGGACGTAGGTCACTAGGAGGTGACCGAACCAGGATAAATCTCTGCGTGCTTTACTGCTTTCCTGCTTTACTGTTATACCGCTTTACTGCTTTATATTCTAATTCCTTCGCTTCCACTTAACCTGCGCGAAAATTGATCTAAGTCATTGAAAAGGGGAAAAACGTTTTCGAAAGATCTGAAAAGTTTTTAAATCTCAATTCACCCCCCTCTTGACACTGGAGCCACTTGGTAACAAGAACGACACCCAGAACTCAATCAAGCAACCCTCTCAACGGTCATCAAATCAATCCTCCAAGTTGTCATCAAAGCAGCAGGCACCCTTACAACAAGTCTCACAGTTACCCTCACAGTGGTCAGCGAAGGAGCGGGCACAACGTGGCATGCATTTGATATCCCACCTTCCTCTACATATTCACCCTTACGTTGATGACATTATTGATGTGGACAAGGATGGAAATTGCTTGTATCGATATATTGCTGCCTCACTTGGTTCAGGGAGAGGAAAGTTAGCAATTAGTTCGCCAGGACCTGATTCATGAATTAGACAGACATCATGAGCTACATTCTCAGGTGATTGGTGGTTTCCTACCAACTATTAGGGATTCATTATATGTGTGTGGTCATGGGCACCAACCGCTTGAGAAGTGGATGACGATGCCTGATTTGGGGCACGTTATAGCAACCAAATATAACATAGCCTTGGTTGCGTTAACATCGACGGAGGGTGAGACGACCCTCGTTCTCATCATAGTAACCCTTGACACTTAACCTCTTAATCTCAAAAGAGAATAAATTTAAAACTTAAAACGTATATAACTGAACATGCATCACATAGATAAAAACATAATTTTAAGAGTTTTACAAAATATGTGGCAATACTAAAGTCACTCAAAATATATCAGAGTAATACAAAACAACGGAACATAAAAACATAAAACAAAACTAGCTAAATAACTAATGTGACGAGACTCAAAAGACTGACACACTGGCTAAACAAAACTCAGGTTCTCTCAATGAGACACCTGACTGCTTCATCATACTGCATCGACATCCTCAGTGCCTTCAACGTCCATTGTGGAAGGAGAGTAATCTCCTTCTGCTACAAGGGGCTCCTCGGCTGGATCTAAGCGATACAATAAATATACAAACGAAAAAGACCAAAAGCTAAGATACGTGTACAAGTCAGCAAAATGGGACGATAAGGTAAAGCTCGATTTAAACATGTCATAAGCACACCAACTCAATTTATTTCTTATCTTCTCTTCTTTATTAATATCTTATTTTCCAGACTCTCTCTATGAGTATGTATCGATACTATATGCTGACTCTGGCCATATACTGTTGCCACTAACGTCCCTACTATATTTCGGCGACGCCCACCCCGACTGTCACAATGGAGTCCGAGTGTTATAAGCCGTTCCCCACCAACTGGTGTCCATAGTAATCTAAACCTAATATTACCCCACCAAATTGGTTCAGTACTTGACCTCGTGTGTCCCATACCACACGGCTTGTGGACTTACAACACATATGCAATCTATATGATTTTAATTTAATTACATCTTAATCCGTATGCCTTACTTATCTTGTTGATCAGTACGTCGTACTATCTTTTGCACTACGGTTAAGTATTCATTCCACTTTATATCTCTTTACGACTCTTAATTCACTTTCCACACCTAGGTTCATTATGAAATCTTAATATCATTATTATGAAATAAAGTCATAACTATATCAATAAGACACTTCAGCAATTCAACAAATAACCACAATTAGCACATAAGAACTTTATAACATTTAAACAATCAAAGCAATCAATAACAATATCCCAAACAATTAATCAATCACTCAATCAACCAAATAATAATATAGAAATATCCTACGTGTTAACCGATCCTCGACGGCCTAAACTTCACTTAACTTTAGCTCCGAAAAGTAGTCAAATGATCTTTAGGTATCGCTGACTATTTAACTCTAGTAGAGCTTGGACCACTCTACACATATTCAAATTAAAACTTTGCGCTAACCTGTCCCGACGAATACGGTAGCTTGCCCCCACCTGAATATAGTACGAACGTAACACTTGCTCCGACAATACCGACACGTGCTTGAGTACCAACACAAAGCTATGAAACTACTAACTCTATAAGGACGGACGTAACACTTGCTCCAGACAACACCGACACATACTCGAGCAAAGCAACGAAACTACGAACACAAGAGGTTGGTTGTTTGTGGTTGAAGGTTTCAAGGAATATGAGAAGGAAGTGTTTTGGTTATGGAATGAGTAATGAATCAAAGAACTTGGCTTGCTATTTATAGTAAATTCCTTGGACCTTGCTTACATCATGCTAAGCATGAGGGTGTATTTTTTTCTACTTTTGTGTTGTCAAGATTTTAGAAGTGCTTTGAGTGACTCATTAAAGCAACACTTAGGTGGCCTAATTCAATTAATCCAGCACAAAAGTGGTGAAGCATGAGGTGTGTTTTTTCTACTTTCATGGTGGCATGTCTAAGGTATTAAGAGTGAGTCATCAAGTAGCCTTTCATGTGGCCAAATCTTACTAAACCAACTCATAAACTTTGTAAACATGAGGTGCACAATTTTGTTTTCTCTTCCTTTTTGTAACACCCCATTTCTACCCGACAATTTAAATCATAAATATCAGAGTTCAAAAATTATTTTTCAATTCATCCAAACGGGATGCTACATTTACCTCAATTCCAACACACACAATTGATAACAAAATTCATCATTTCAAAACATAATACGTAGCTCCTCAATAACTTGGGCGAATCCCTCAAGTAACTCAAAATCTACAAAGTATAATCCATCAACACGCAGCGGATTACAAGAAATAGTTCAAACATAGTTGTAACAACATCAATAGAAAATCCATCAGTGTCACACAAGTTTAAAACAAGATAACTACTATTCGCCCCCCAGGTGCTACGTATCAGAGCGTGACCGACTCGGCTACTAAAAGACCCTTGGTCTTCAATTGCGACTACCTGCACGTTACCCACTGTAATACCCTAATTTTGTCCGATCATAATTGAAAGATTTTTTTTAAAAATAATAATCTTTTTTTTATGTCATGTATTATTTTCTTGTTTTTATTGCTATGAGTTTTAATCATCAAAAAAAAAATATTTTATTTAGAAGTAAAGAAACAAAAAATAAGCCAAGGAGGAAATAGGGGGGTTTGTTAAAAAAGATTAGAGGTGCAATCGGGATTGGGCCATCTAAAACCCAATCCAATTCCAAAACCCTAGCCCAATTCTCATGACCCTAACACTCCTTCACCAAAACCCTAACCCATCCACCCAATCCATAACCCATGACCCAACTCACCAAACCCTAACTTTCCCTCTTCCTAACCCTAAATTCGGCCACCACCAAAAAACCCTAAAAAAAAAATTTTAACTACCCCCCTTACCCTAAAAACCATCCACATTCAATCCCCCCCTTTCCCTAAAATTTGGCCACATTCACTCACCTTTCCCCTCCTTGATTTTCGACCCACTCCCCCTTTTTCCTCCTTGGAAATCGATTTTTTTCCTTTCTCACACTCCACCTTTCCTCTTTTCTCTCAACTCCCCACTTCCCCACACTCCATTTCCCAATCTCACGCTTCCTTTCTCTCTTTCTTCCACTCACACTCAACCCTTCCCTTCTCTCTCTCCCCACTCCCTACGGCCCCCATCTCTCTTTCCTCTCACACACTCATTTTTTTTCTTTCCCTCACGCATCTCTTCCCACTCTCCCTATCACACACTTCACACATGGCACTCCCTTCCTTCCTCTCACCTTCCCCTACCCCATACCTTCGCATACCACCATACCCCCCCTCTCACAAGTTTTCTTTTTACATTTTTCTTCACCAACTACTCCCAAAACCCCAGTCACCACGAAATTTCTGCCCTATGTCATGTCAAACCACAGTCAACAAAACTACTGTACAAGATATGGTAAAAAGAAGCCCCAAAAACAAAGCTCATCCGGACTTGTTGGTATAAATTCGGCCACAACTGAAGAGAAAAGGGGGGAGGAAGAACAATCAATTTTCGGGTCTCGGTGAAATAGTCAAAAAATAGAGAGTAATTAGCTAGTTCTTTTCTTATTTTTCGTCTTCCCTCTTTCTCTGTATTTTTTTCATATTTTTTTTTGGTGAGACCTAAAAAAGGGGGCTCCATGTACAAAGTTTATGGACTCTGAAGTTTTATTCTGTTGTTGGTGAGATCAAAAAAATTCTAGGTTCAATACTACTGGATCTTAAGATACTATAATATTTTTTTCGGATTCATTGTATTGTTATTGTTCTTGCTTTTTTAATTATTTAAATGGTTGTTGTCTTTTTTTTGTTGTTGTTGCTATAATATGTTTTATCGTTGTTGTTATTTTGTTTTTAGTTGCTGTAATTTCGAAGTTAGGTGTTAATTTAGTTTGTTTTCTTTGTTATTTTTCTTTTCTTTTTTTGGAATATTGTGAAGATGAAATATTATACCCAAAAAAAAAACATCATTTTTCAGCAAGGCACTTAGTTTTATTAAAATGAAGTCCTAAAAAAAAAAATTAATTAAATAGTTGCTGTTTTTATACATATTAAACTATTGTTGTTTTTTTATTATTTAAATTGTTTTTTAAATGTTGCTGATTTTCGGTTTAAATAAAGCCCTTTTTTTTAAATACTAAAAAAAAATGTTTGGTTACTAATACCACTATCTTTTTTTTTGAAAAAAAAGAAATAATAATAATAATTATTTTCCAAAAGAAAAGCAAAGACACACCTTTTCGATATAATAAAAATGACCATTATTTTTAAAAATAAAAAAAGGGGGCATTTCTTTATGAATGAACAAACCGTTTCAAATCCAACGCGCATTAGTATAGGTATAAAAAAAAAAGCGTTTCAGAATTATATGTTTCATAGTAAATTAATAAAGGGGTAAAAAGTAAAAAATCAAACAACCGTTTTTAGCGTCAAAACGCTATATGCACCCCAAGCAACCGTTTTTAGCGTCAAAACGCTATTCGCAACCCCGGCAACCGTTTTTAGCGTCAAACCGCTGTCAAAACCCCCATTTTTGATACAACACCCCTGTTATTCGCACCTTTTTTTTTTACTATCATCCCCTCCGTTTTTATCTCTACCATAACGTTTCCGAACCGTCCTTTTTTCTTTCAAGTAATCAAACTCGCGTAAAAAAAAAATAGGTTGTCACTAATGGTCACTCTGAGCCTAGCTTGTTTGACTGTTAGGGCTAACCTCCATTTTTCGAAGCGGTTTAGTAGCAGTGATCACTCTGAATTAATTCGTCTGGTCATCACAAACAACCGCCTAAACTTCTAGAATTTTTCAGTTAATATAAAAAACAACAAACGTAATCTCAACTCCCCTTCCTTTAAAAAATCACGCTTCCCAGTAAGCATTTTTCAAACAAACCAACGCTCAATCACAAACCGGTTGTTTAGAGCGGTCACTCTGGGCCTAGCTCGTTTGAACGCTGTAAACACCTTCTTTTTCGAATAAGCCATTAGTGGTGACCACTCTGGATTTATCTGTTTGGTCACCATGAACGGCCTCTAGTTTCCGCAAACTTTTCAATAAATAAAAAGTACCAACACACAAATATTTTCTACCCAAGAACTACGTAGCTTTGATTTCTCCATCGCACCCGGAGATACGTAGGAGCGGGGGCCCACTCCTGTCAAGCGCAAAAAACTAAAATTTTTATTAAGTCTTCCCTTCCGTTTTTTTTGCAAATAATAAAAAGGGTAAATAAAAATGTTTTTCTTTAAACTAATTTTTTCTACACATTAGATTAAAAGGTAACCTTTTTAGGATGTTGCGGGGTGCTAGTACCTTCCCCGCACTTAATCGACCCCCGAACCCAAAAACAAAGGTTTTTTCAATGTTTCCCTAAAAATAAATATTGATGGCGACTCCATTGTTCAAAAACAACGAAGAATCCCTCCTCCGGATTTTTCGGTCGCTACAAGAAAATCATACCCATCCAAAAGGATCCCCGTGGAAGATGGACCCTGAGCTATGAAGGACCTTATGCAGTAAAGAAATCATTCCCTGGAGGGGCCCTAACCCCCATGAAAGTAGAGGACGAAGACGTCCCACTCCCGATGAATTCTGATGCGGTCAAATACTATGCCTAAAAATGCATATAAAGATAAGAGAAAAAAAATGAGCCAAGAAAAAAGCTCGCTAGGCTGAAAACCCGAAGGGGCGGCCTAGGCAAAAATTAGAGCGACCCGGTGGATTGAAAACCCGAAGGGGCAATCCAGGCAAAAATTAGGGTCAGGAAGTTGGACTAAATAAATGTTTAGGCAATCAACAAAAGCCGGATAAGGAGTTGATCAAGGTCATGAATATGAGCGGCCGACATTGTTACTTCAAGGACACTAACTACCCCAAGATCTGCTTAGTATTTTTGCCTTTTCATTTCTTTCAAATTCTTAATATGCTCTCAAGCCAGTGTCCCTTTCGCACACTCGGCTCCAGTCTTAATGTCAAACACTTTCCCTTCTTCTTTATTTTCCCTTGTTTTGAAATGACATTTTATGGTAGTTGATATTGAATTGTGAAACATGTGCATGACTACAAGCATTACAGATTATTACGAAATTTCTAAAGGTCACATAAACGAGGCGATCTCCCATAAATAAAATTGCAAAAAAGATAAATACATGCAAGATCACTTCAAAAAGGCGAATGATAACAATAGGCCGCACTTCAATAGCACTACTTTGGGCAACTCCCGTATCTTACGTCGAAAGTCCTGCGAGTTGATCAACAAGAAGGGGCAAGAAAGAGCAAACGAGCAAGAGCAAAAGAGCAAGAGCAAAAGAGCAAAAGAGCAAAGCGAAAGAGACAAGAAAGAGCAAAAGAGCAAGAGCAAAAGAGCAAAAATAGTCAAAAAAAAAAAAAAAGAAACAAAAGCAAAAGTCATCCATTACATTTCATTCATCAAAACCAATCATCACACATGCATACATTACATGCATATCATATGCATAGCATCTGCTGTTTTTCAACTTTAAGTGTCGGTCCCTCCAGTTTTTAACGAGCATCGATCCTACATCAAACCAAATCACAATGTTAGCACCAAGTCTAGCAGAGATCCTTCAGACCAACAACGGTCCTTCAATCCAGATCGCATGTCGCGTTATCGAGCAACCGACCAATCAACCGACCCCAGGTCCTTCAGTTCAGTTTGAATCAACACGTCCAAGCAACGACTTCGAACTCTACCTTCAGATCACTACGTCGACACTGAGCGCGACGGATCATCCGACCCCAGGTCCTTCAGGTCAGTTCGAATCAACATGTCCAAGCAACAACTTTGAACCATACCACCAGATCGCTATGTCGACACTGAGCGCGACAGATCACCCGACCCCAGGTCCTTCAGACTAGCTGTGTCAGCCTAAGACTCAGTGTACGTCCTTCGCGGCCGCTCGAAAAAGGCCACCCCACAAGCAGACCGTATTACTAGCACCATAAGCTAGTTGCGCTCCTTCGGACCCATCGGTCCCTCAGGCTTAGGCATGCCCTTCAGACCCCGACGGTCCCTCAGTCGAACTCAAGTCGATGCGTCAAGCATTGATTCTGAATTAGACCATCAGAGCCCCAGTGCTCCTTCAGATCCCCAGCAATCCTTATTTACTTTCTCTCCAAGTCAACCCAGTTTTCATAATTTTCAAAAAAAAAAAAAAAACCAAAAGTCTCAGTCTGGACAAAATTAGCGTCTTGTTATCTTTATTTCTATTTTCCTCGAGAAACTCGGAACCCCTCCGATTTCCTAGCAAAATATAAATAAAGAGGGGCAGCTGTAATACCCTAATTTTGTCCGATCATAATTGAAAGATTTTTTTTAAAAATAATAATCTTTTTTTTATGTCATGTATTATTTTCTTGTTTTTATTGCTATGAGTTTTAATCATCAAAAAAAAAATATTTTATTTAGAAGTAAAGAAACAAAAAATAAGCCAAGGAGGAAATAGGGGGGTTTGTTAAAAAAGATTAGAGGTGCAATCGGGATTGGGCCATCTAAAACCCAATCCAATTCCAAAACCCTAGCCCAATTCTCATGACCCTAACACTCCTTCACCAAAACCCTAACCCATCCACCCAATCCATAACCCATGACCCAACTCACCAAACCCTAACTTTCCCTCTTCCTAACCCTAAATTCGGCCACCACCAAAAAACCCTAAAAAAAAATTTTTAACTACCCCCCTTACCCTAAAAACCATCCACATTCAATCCCCCCCTTTCCCTAAAATTTGGCCACATTCACTCACCTTTCCCCTCCTTGATTTTCGACCCACTCCCCCTTTTTCCTCCCTGGAAATCGATTTTTTTTCCTTTCCCACACTCCACCTTTCCTCTTTTCTCTCAACTCCCCACTTCTCCACACTCCATTTCCCAATCTCACGCTTCCTTTCTCTCTTTCTTCCACTCACACTCAACCCTTCCCTTCTCTCTCTCCCCACTCCCTACGGCCCCCCCATCTCTCTTTCCTCTCACACACTCATTTTTTTTCTTTCCCTCACGCATCTCTTCCCACTCTCCCTATCACACACTTCACACATGGCACTCCCTTCCTTCCTCTCACCTTCCCCTACCCCATACCTTCGCATACCACCATACCCCCCCTCTCACAAGTTTTCTTTTTACATTTTTCTTCACCAACTACTCCCAAAACCCCAGTCACCACGAAATTTCTGCCCTATGTCATGTCAAACCACAGTCAACAAAACTACTGTACAAGATATGGTAAAAAGAAGCCCCAAAAACAAAGCTCATCCGGACTTGTTGGTATAAATTCGGCCACAACTGAAGAGAAAAGGGGGGAGGAAGAACAATCAATTTTCGGGTCTCGGTGAAATAGTCAAAAAATAGAGAGTAATTAGCTAGTTCTTTTCTTATTTTTCGTCTTCCCTCTTTCTCTGTATTTTTTTCATATTTTTTTTTGGTGAGACCTAAAAAAGGGGGCTCCATGTACAAAGTTTATGGACTCTGAAGTTTTATTCTGTTGTTGGTGAGATCAAAAAAATTCTAGGTTCAATACTACTGGATCTTAAGATACTATAATATTTTTTTCGGATTCATTGTATTGTTATTGTTCTTGCTTTTTTAATTATTTAAATGGTTGTTGTCTTTTTTTTGTTGTTGTTGCTATAATATGTTTTATCGTTGTTGTTATTTTGTTTTTAGTTGCTGTAATTTCGAAGTTAGGTGTTAATTTAGTTTGTTTTCTTTGTTATTTTTCTTTTCTTTTTTTGGAATATTGTGAAGATGAAATATTATACCCAAAAAAAAAACATCATTTTTCAGCAAGGCACTTAGTTTTATTAAAATGAAGTCCTAAAAAAAAAAATTAATTAAATAGTTGCTGTTTTTATACATATTAAACTATTGTTGTTTTTTTATTATTTAAATTGTTTTTTAAATGTTGCTGATTTTCGGTTTAAATAAAGCCTTTTTTTTTAAATACTAAAAAAAAATGTTTGGTTACTAATACCACTATCTTTTTTTTTTTGAAAAAAAATAAATAATAATAATAATTATTTTCCAAAAGAAAAGCAAAGACACACCTTTTCGATATAATAAAAATGACCATTATTTTCAAAAATAAAAAAAAAGGGGGCATTTCTTTATGAATGAACAAACCGTTTCAAATCCAACGCGCATTAGTATAGGTATAAAAAAAAAAGCGTTTCAGAATTATATGTTTCATAGTAAATTAATAAAGGGGTAAAAAGTAAAAAATCAAACAACCTTTTTTAGCGTCAAAACGCTATATGCACCCCAAGCAACCGTTTTTAGCGTCAAAACGCTATTCGCAACCCCGGCAACCGTTTTTAGCGTCAAACCGCTGTCAAAACCCCCATTTTTGATACAACACCCCTGTTATTCGCACCTTTTTTTTTACTATCATCCACTCCGTTTTTATCTCTACCATAACGTTTCCGAACCGTCCTTTTTTCTTTCAAGTAATCAAACTCGCGTAAAAAAAAAAATAGGTTGTCACTAATGGTCACTCTGAGCCTAGCTTGTTTGACTGTTAGGGCTAACCTCCATTTTTCGAAGCGGTTTAGTAGCGGTGATCACTCTGAATTAATTCGTCTGGTCATCGCAAACAACCGCCTAAACTTCTAGAATTTTTCAGTTAATATAAAAAACAACAAACGTAATCTCAACTCCCCTTCCTTTAAAAAATCACGCTTCCCAGTAAGAATTTTTCAAACAAACCAACGCTCAATCACAAACCGGTTGTTTAGAGCGGTCACTCTGGGCCTAGCTCGTTTGAACGCTGTAAACACCTTCTTTTTCGAATAAGCCATTAGTGGTGACCACTCTGGATTTATCTGTTTGGTCACCATGAACGGCCTCTAGTTTCCGCAAACTTTTCAATAAATAAAAGGTACCAACACACAAATATTTTCTACCCAAGAACTACGTAGCTTTGATTTCTCCATCGCACCCGGAGATACGTAGGAGCGGGGGCCCACTCCTGTCAAGCGCAAAAAACTAAAATTTTTATTAAGTCTTCCCTTCCGTTTTTTTTGCAAATAATAAAAAGGGTAAATAAAAATGTTTTTCTTTAAACTAATTTTTTCTACACATTAGATTAAAAGGTAACCTTTTTAGGATGTTGCGGGGTGCTAGTACCTTCCCCGCACTTAATCGACCCCCGAACCCAAAAACAAAGGTTTTTTCAATGTTTCCCTAAAAATAAATATTGATGGCGACTCCATTGTTCAAAAACAACGAAGAATCCCTCCTCCGGATTTTTCGGTCGCTACACCCACGTAGAGGTAACATTCAAACAGAAGGGGTGAGTCCAACAGTATAAAAGAACGAATGATGAGTAGTATGTCAGAGACTCAGACAACCACATTTACCATAAAACAACCACAATAGGATACAACCAGCGGTAATCATCAGTCATACGAAACCAACAAGTAACAGCATAAGCAAACGACAAGCAACAACAATTTCGGGTACGACGTATCATTACACCACAACATAATTACACCTCAACATCCTCACATCAACCAAGTAACAACACTAGCAAACAACACAACAAGCAACCCCAAGGAGCAACAACACCATGACATGAATGTATGTATGAAATGCAACCCGCACCACAGGCATATGCATGTGGTACCAATCAACGTAAACAGCCTTTGTGGCTTCAACAACAACGTGGTGAGCAGAGCTCTAAGACCGCAGCCTACAACAACGTGGTATGCATATGCAATGCATGGGACACCATGTACGACGCAACGGGACAACCAACAACATAATCAACAACAACATACATTATGCACAACAACGTCATCAACATCAACATTAGTCATATTCGACCCAACTACACCATCATCAACGCTTTGGTCATATTCGACCCAACAACAACAACAACAACAACGTGATTTGGTCATATCGACCCAACAACAACAACAACAACAACAACGTGATTTGGTCATATCGACCCAACAACAACAACAACGTGATTTGGTCATATCGACCCAACAACAACAACAACAAGGGTTAATCATATTTGACTCACAATAGCAACCTCAACAGTTTAGCCTTATGGACTCACAACGACAACATCAACAGTTTTGGTCTTATTGACTCACAACAACAACATCAACATGTATTTGATCATTATTTGAGACTACGCAACGTCACAACACCGGGCAGCACAGTGTGACGCCCCTCAACAACACAATCAGCCACATAGACAAGCCTGGGCGCCCAACAGCAGGCAAACTGGCGCAGCACAGCACTAGTGCAGAATTTCCTACAGCAGTGCACCTACTTCGGCGAATTAATTAAAATATCAAACGACATCGGATTTCAACAAACGACCACTCATTGGAAAGCTCTCTGAGTATAGTTTCTGCCTATGATTTTCATTTTTCGAAATAAGCATCCAGTTGGTACAGTTTTTCAAAATACTACACTGAGGTACCAAACTTGGACAGAATTTCTTACACAACTTGCAACCAAATTTTCTTCCTCATTTCTTAATGAAATTTGATGAAACCAGTGCCTATTTTGTAGGGAATTAAGTCTGCTTTCCAACTAAACAAGAATCATTCAAAACGGAGTTCATTTGGGGACGCAAAACCATGAAAAACCGAACCTACTCACAGTTTGGTTCCAGAAATTTGACCTAACTTAAAACAATCATAACTTGAGCTACACAACTCTAAGTCTAACGAAACCAGCGCCAAAATGACCGGCGTTAAGTCTATTTTCAAAAACAATCAGCCACATAATTTTTGGATCAACCAAACAATACCAGTTCTCGAAAAACCGAACAGTGCCCAGAAAATGCACAAAACCGTAAATAAGTAAAACTCATTGTGTTCAATCACCAAGCAACAATTTCAAACAACACATACTTATACATTTCGTCGAACACCACATAAGCATAGTAACTTCACCTTCAAAACTCATAGGGTAATATCATCAAACACTTAGCATGCGATTTAAAATTCACTTACACATTCTATCAAACACCTTATGTGCAACGTTTTACTAACAATCCAATCAAGCCAATAACACTCAAAATAACACTAACAACATACATATAATCATAAAACCAATCCAACACAAGGTCAAACAAGTCATAAACATGGTAGGTCCCTATTCCCACATACAATCCATCATGCATCCCATTATACAATTTAACCCACCCTTACCTTAACAATTTGATGGAGATGAAATCCTTCCAAGAAATCACCAAAAAACGCAGCAACAGTTCTTCCCTTCTATTTCTCCCTTGCGCGATCCCTTCTTCTCTCCTCTCCCCTCACGTCGCACACCCTCTTCTCTTCTTTCTTTCTTTTTCCTCTTTTCTTCTCTTCTTTTCCTCCTCACGGCGCTGATGCCTTTCTTTTTCTCTCTAAGTCAATAAAACACTAACCTAGACTTATGCAATGTGGGCTCATGGGCCTTGGGCCCTTTTTACACCCCTTTCATTTACTTCCACTACTCCCTACATAATAAAATACCACTCCCCTATTTACTAACCACCACCTCTTAGCTAAATTAAATACCCTCTTATTATTTTAATATAACTAACCACTATAACACCTAATTAAATTAATTAAATAAATACTTGAATTATTTTGGGGCGTCACACTTTTCCTTGTCAAGACATATACTTATGTTCTGTACCTTGCAGTATTGGGTTGACTGCAGTTGGTAGATCTCTTGCTGCCTGGCTGGAGGTTAGTGTGAGCGGAGGGGGAGTACCTGCGAAGCCACTCCGACGCTCAAGTTAGTATTGAGAATAGATGAGTGATTTAGCTAGGAATGAGAGTGTGTACCTTATGGAGGCTATGGAAGCCGGTACTTATAGGAAATCGTGCCCGTTTGTGGATCGTCAGATCAATTGAATCGATCTTAACCATTCAAGTGTGATGGCTTTAATTGGGCTTGCATGTTGTGGATATGGGCCGAAATGATTGGGCCAATCCATATCCAATTGCTAAATGCACCTCCTGGTATTGCTGAATGGACCTCCTGGTCCAGTCCAGAACAGTTGCCCCCTAGGCCGAGATTATTTCGAAGGATAGTCTTGGCTTGAAGAATTTTTGTCGATCTACCCGAAGCGTTACTTCATCTGTCTTGTCGGGTCGTATAAGATCTCTTCACCGCGACTGTGACTCACACCTCCCCTCGTGTAATCCTTGTACCAGGCACCGAGCTGGGGTGCCGTGTCCTGATGTTGGCGCCCTCATGGGCGCCTTTTGCCAAGCTGCCGTATCCTGATATTGGCGCCCTCCTGGGCGCCTTGTTGTTGTTCGTTACTGTTCTCGTTTTTGTTGTTGATGGTGCCCTCATAGGCGCCTGGGTGCTTGGTTGCTAGGCGCTGGATACCTCATTGCGAAGCAGGATTTGGAGCCCGCCGACTTGTGCGCTACACTTGGCTGCCTGCAAAACAGGATTTGGCACCCTTTTGGGCGCCTGGATGCCGATTTGCGCAACCCTGGGTGTCGACTTGAGAGAGGGATTTGGCGCCCTCCTAGGCGCCTTTGGCCCTGTCTTGCGCGCTGCGCTGCCTCCCTGCGAAATAAGTTTTGGCGCCCCCCTGGGCGCCTAGATGCCGTCTTGCGCACCCCTGGGTGCCGGCTTGCGAGAGGGGGTTTGGCGCCCTCCTGGGCGCTGGCTTGCAAAGCGCTAGCTGCCCCATTGCGAAGCATTTTGGCGCCCTCCGGGGCGCTAGGTGCCGGTTTGCGTTGCGCTGGGTGCCAGTTTGCGAGAGGGGGTTTGGCGCCCTCCTGGGCGCTGGCTTGCAAAGTGCTGGCTGCCCCCTTGCGAAGTGTTTTGGCGCCCTCCTGGGCAATGGGTGCCGATTTGCGTTGCGCTGGGTGCCGGTTTGCGAGAGGGGGTTTGGCGCCCTCCTGGGCGCCTTGGGCGCTGGCTTGCAAAGTGCTGGCTGCCCCCTTGCGACGCGTTTTGGCGCCCTCCTGGGCGCTGGGTGCCGGCTTGCGCTGCGCTTGGTGCCATCCTGCAGAACATGTTTTGGCGCCCTCTAGGGGGCGCTTGGGTGCCGACCTGGATGTGCTTGGTGCCATCCTGCAGAATGTTTTGGCGCCCTCTAGGGCGTCTGGGTGCCGGCCTGGATGTGCTTGGTGCCATCCTGAAGAACCTGTTTTGGCGCCCTCTAGGCCGCCTTCGTGCTTTCCTAGATGTGCTTGGTGCCATCCAGCAGAACATGTTTGGGCGCCCTCTAGGGAGCATGGGTACCGGCCTAGACGTGCTTGGTTCCATCCTGCAGAACATGTTTTGGCGCCCTCTAAGGCGCCTTGGTGCCTTCTTGGATGTGAACCTAGCCCCTTTTGTGCAAAGTTTGGGGTGTATTACCACTAAGGCAGGATATTTGGGTTTTAAGTAGATAGTTGCTAAGCTTGCCTTGCTTTATGAAGATGAGTCGACGCCCGTCGGGACAATTTGTAATGAAGTATACCCTTAGCACAGTTTACCAAGACTCGGCTTGGATAGAACTCGCTCGAAAGGGGTTGTGACCACCAAGGTCAGCTCGAAGTATGCTCTTGGCACAGTTTACCAGGACTTGGCCCAGATAGAACTCGCCCAAGGGGTTCCACCAAGGTCAGCTCGAGGTATCCTCTTAGCAGAGTTTACCAGGACTCGGCTCAAATAGAACTCGCCCAAGGGGTTGTGACCACCAAGGTCAGCTTGAGGTATCCTCTTGGCATAGTTTACCAGGACTCGGCCCAGATAGAACTCGCCCAAGGGGTTGTGACCACCAAGATCAGCTTGAAGTATCCTCTTGGCACAGTTTACCAGGACTCGACCCTGATGGAACTCGCCCAAGGGGTTGTGACCACCAAGGTCAGCTTGAAGTATCCTCTTGGCACAGTTTACAAGAACTCGGCCCAGATAGAACTCGCCCAAGGGGTTGTGACCACCAAGGTCACTTATTTGTTTTGGGGGGCCATGACATCCTTGACTTCCAATACTTGGAGAGATGATCTTGGCTTTGAGCTAATGTTGAGGTTGCCCCTGCGATTCAGGCAGTGCCTCCCTGCATGGTACGTTGGGTCTCAAACTTGCCTCGCTCCACCCCTAATTATGGAGTTAGACCCTTTGTTTTTCTTAATCTTAAGGAATTTTCTTTGTAACAAGTGTTAATGCTAGTGAGCTAGAGTAAAAACTGTAATTGCAAAATGAATTTTTGTTAATCATTCATTTCGGGCTTTTACATCTTCGTGCTTTAACATCAGAATTATTAACTGGGCCTAGCCATAGGTTCAGGTTTTGATGCCCTGCTTCCTACTCAGAGTCACGGGTCTCATCCTCCTCTTCATTCACGTATTGGGCGAGCTTCCCTTTGCGGATCAGCTCTTCAATGTCATCCCTGAGGGTGTTGCATTTGCTGGTACTGTGCCCATAACCTTTGTGAGAACGACAATACTTCTTAGATGTTCGGCCTTTCCTTTGCACGAGAGGTTCGGGCTGTTTGATGTCCTGACACTCCGCGTCGACGCATTCGGCAAGGATCTCAGCCTGGGATGTGTTTAGCAGGGTGTACTCTGAGGAGCGACCTTGTCGGGGTCGGGATTCCCGAGGAATTATCTCATCTCGGGTTCCCTTCTGCCATGGTTCTTCAATGGCCTTGTAAGCCAGCTCTTCCTCCTTACTGCCAACCTTGGCTTTCTTGGTACGCCATGTTGTGTTCTTCATAGTCCATGTACTTTTGTGCCTTCCGAAGGAACTCGTCCAAGCTTCAGGGTTTGTTAACCTCCACGTTCCTTTGAAACAGACTTCCCTTCTTGAGGCCATCCTTCATCCAAAAGTGCCTCCTCTTGTCTTCAAGGTTCCTGACGTTGGCAGCCTCCTTGTTGAACCTTTCCAGATATTCTCTAAGTGTTTCTTTCTCTCCCTGCCTGATTGCCCTAAGAACCTCTTCAGATTTGGGTTTCAACCGGGAGGCAATGAAACGAGCTGTGAACATTCTCACCAGTTGACTCCATGAGGAGATGGAGTTTGGCTTTAGCTCTTGAAACCACTCTAATGCGGAATTTTCGAGAGTGAGGGGGAAGATTTTACAGTGAACAGGCTCCCTGGCGCCTCTATAGCGCATCATCAGGGAGAAGTGTGCGAGATGGCGGTCTGGATCTCCGGTTCCATCATACATCTTGAGAGCTGACAGCTTTTCCAAGGCCCTTGGAATTCGGCATTCATCCACCCTTCGAGTGAAAGGTCCTTCATCGGAAAACCTTATTGAGTTTCGAAGGGAGGTGTCTTCACAGTCTGAATCTCGACAATTTCAAGGAGATCAAATGGTGGCTCTAATAGAGGACTACCGTGACTGCTTTGCATGGGATTACCATGAGATGCTAGGCCTTGATAGAGGTATACATTGATGATGTGGTAGTCAAGTCCAAGAGTTTCGAAGCCCACCTAGTGGAGCTTGAACAAGCTCTAAAACGGATGAGACTCCACAATCTCAAAATGAACCCTGCTAAGTGTGCTTTTGGCGTGTCTGCAAGCAATTTTCTAGGCTTCTTGATACACAACCAAGGCATTTAAGTGGACAAGAACAAAGCTCGAGTTATCCTTGAGGCAAGACCCCCTAGAAAGAAGAAGGAGTTGCAGAGTTTAACTCGGCAAGATCAACTTCCTAAGAAGATTTATCTCCAACTCGGCCGAAAAGATGAAAGCTTTCTCACCCCTGTTGAGGATAAAGAATACTGAGGAAATGATATGGGGAGCCAAGCAGCAGGAGGCCTTTGACAAAATCAAGGCTGCCTTAACTAATCCTCCTATCTTGGTACCTCCGCTTAGGAAGCCTCTGAAGCTATATATTGCGGCCAAAGATCAAGCCATCGGCTGCTTGTTAGCTCAAGATGATGATAATGGCGCCGAGCGTGCTATCTATTATCTTAGAAGGATTCGCAATGATGCTGAGACTAGATATTCTCCTATTGAGAAGCATTGTTTTGTCTTTATTTAATGCTTGTACTAAGCTGGAATATTACTTATTACGTAAGGAAGTTTTGGTTGTGTGCAAAGTTGATATTATCAAGTACCTTCTTAATAGGCCCGTCTTACATGGAGGACTTGTTGATAACTCTATTTTATATAGAGTTATTTGTACATCTAAACATAACTAATTGCTTGAAATCAAATATAATATGTGTTAAATATAGTAGTATGAATAAAGATAACAACATTCTATCTTTCAAAGAAGAATCAAGTAATGATTTAAGCATTTTGTATATATATTGATATGTTTGATGTGTTTGTTCAGTGCACTTTCAGTTAGGTACAAATACGCCAAGGAAACAACAGTGCATCTGCACTAAGCTACAAGTAAAGCAGAACAACTGCACTTTGGTGCTTCTGCACTAAGTGCTTCTGCACTAGGTGCTTCTGCACATCCTGCGCTAAAGGTTTATAACCCCACAATGGAAGCACCTCAATTCATACCACTGCACCAAAACTTCTATGACATCATGCTTAGTCACAAGTCACATGAAGACACATGCCAACTTGCATAAGGAGGTGCCTACTATAAAGAAATCGTCATGAAAGGCTACTCATCTAAAGACACGTGGCCTTCATCAATTGGACCTCTCCTTTAAGATGAGTGATGGACTCAATCCTCTCAATTAAAGATCAGAAAAGCAACCATGGTTAAGCCTTCTTAGGTTAACTTGGTTTTCAAGCAAACCCTCACTCAAGGGAAATCTCCAAGGCTATATAAAGGCTCCCACTTCTCACTTGAAAAGCATCGCATATCTCACTTTATAATATGTAGATCAAACACTTTACTTATAATTTAGTAGTTTTATTTCTTATAGTTTTAGTAGTAGATAGTTGACAAGAAGGTAAGGAAGGAATCGACAACTTCTTCCTTCACTTCTTCATCAACTTAATTAGGTGCTACTGCACCAGGAAGTCAGTGCTTCTGCACTGCTGGGCAATTTCATGCAAGAGTACTTCAATCAGTGTAATCTCTATCCTATTGATATCTCTTGTATTTCCATCTATATTAATATGTTTTATTCCATCCATCTTTGCCTTGCAATGCATATTATGAGCTAAAACCTTTTGGTTGAGATGTCCTAACTTTATAATGAAATTTTGAGTAAGTTATTATGCCTTTTAGTGTTGTACGCATTTTGGCTCTTGTGTTATACTACATCCATCTTATTTTAAGGTTGATCTCTTACAATAAGTAGAGTTATATTCACAGACATGGTTTATAATTAGAAATTAAGACTAATAAGGGTGAGTGTTTTAATAAAGGCTTTGTTAACTTGTTTAATAAAGAAATTGTGTTAAAACCATGTTAAGTCCTAGACATAGGATAACATAGTCCTTAGGGGTGAAACAATGGGAACTTCAAAGGCAGGAGTGAACGTATTTAGCAAGCCCAGACATGGGAAGCTTGTAACGAAACTCTGAAGAAAGTAGCTGAAAAGCACACACTTGTACAACTGCACTCAATGCATCTGCACCTTAGTGCTTCTGCACCACTAAAAGCATAGAAACTCTCAAAAGAACATTATTTAGTAAAGACATCTCTACCATCATTCTCAACTGATTTCCTTCGTATTCTTTTACATATTTGTATTCTGTTTTCACTTAACATAAAAACCCCAAATTTGTGAGTAGAATAGTAGTACTAATTTATATGCTTTCTAAACATACATAAGTTAATCCAATCCCTGTGGGTTCGACCTTTCTTATCATTATATTACTTGTTTTTGACTGTGTATACTTGCACATCTTTTTCACACACCACTTGTCAAGTGGGCCATTAAGTTAAATGTGTTTGCCTTGACAGACATGCCATTAAGAGTCGTCAAAGGGCAAGCCTTGGCTGACTTCTTGGCTCAACATCCGGGTGTAGAGATACACGACACCCCAGCCGAGTCTATTAACTATCTGGGCCTAAAGCCTTGGGTCCTCATGTTTGATGGCTCAAGTACCGAAACCAGGGCAGGCATTGGAGTGGTCATCACCAGCCCTTGTGCTCAAACGTGGAGATTCATGTGCAGGATAGGGGATCAAGCCTCCAATAATCAGGCCGAATATGAAGCCTTGATCATGGGACTTGACATCCTGGCCGCCATGAAAGCCCAATATGTAGAAATCAAGGGGGATTCACAATTGGTGATCAAACAAATCACTGGGGAATACAAGTGTTATAACACGAAGCTTAGACAATTACCAGCCTCGGCGCATAACTTGTTGAAGTTGTTCGCCGATGCGGTCATCATGTATGTCCCTAGAAGCGAGAACCAAGAGGCAAACGATTTAGCCCAACAAGCCTCGGGTTACAAGGAGTCAGTGGCCAAGGTATGGCAACAAGATGACTCAGTTCCGGCCGAGGAGGACCCTGCCAATGCTTGGATTGGAGTATTGACGGAGTACCTCCACAATCCAACGACTGACACTGACTTCAAGACTAAGAAAAGGGCATTGAGGTACATCTTGATAGGGGACGACCTATATAAGAGAAACACCAACGGGGTGTTGTTACAATGCCTCAAGAGAAAGGATGCGTATATGGTGATGGCACAGATCCATGCAGGGATTTGTGGCGCACATAGGTCTGGCCCCATCATGAAATGGCTGATATACAGACATGGATACTATTGTCCGACGATCACGGCCGATTGATTCCAGTTTGCAAAGGGATGTGAAGTCTGTCAGCTACATGGACCAATCCAGAGAGTGCCTGCGGATGAACTTCATCCCATTGTCAAACCTTGGCCATTCAGAGGGTGGGCCATGGATTTAATTGGCAAGATATACCCTCCGAGCTCGAAGGGTCATAACTTTATCACTGTGGCCACCGATTACTTCACTAAATGGGTGGAAGCCGCGCCTTTAGCAAGTGTCAATCAGGCTGCAGTGATTAGGTTCATAGAAAACCAAATCATATACAGATTTGGCATTCCTGAAACCATCACGGCCGATCAGGGCACCATGTTCACCGGGGAACAAGTGGTGGCCTTTGCCTAGGAATATGGCATCAAGATGAGACACTCGTCTCCTTATTATGCTCAGGCTAATGGGCAGGCAGAGGCTACCAACAAAATCATCATCGAGCTCATCAAAAAGAACATAGAGGATAAGCCTCGGCGGTGGCACGAGACCCTTAATGAGGTCTTATGGGCAATGATGAATTCTAGGTCCACGGCCACAGGGGTGTCTCCCTATCGTCTAGTGTTTGGGCAGGATGCCGTGTTACCTTTGGAAATCAGTGTGGCATCATTAAGGGTGGCTCAGCAGCATGCCCTCGGCATAGATGAATACCAACAAGCCATTTTGATGGAGTTGGACTCGTTGGACGATGACAGGCTGGCTGTCCTCAGCAAAATTGAAATGAATAAAGCCAAAACGGGCCCGAGCCTACAACAAACACGTCAAGCAGAAGAAGTTTGTTGAGGGTGACCTAGTGTGGAAGGTTATTCTGCCACTTGAGAGGAATGATCCCTAAATTTGGCAAGTGGTCCCCGAATTGGGACTGACCCTACATTGTAAGTGAAGTATACGACGGTGGGGCATACCGTTTAATTACGTTCGACGGCGAAGAGTTCGAAATGATTAAGTACGAGGACAGGCTACTCTTTCGCTGCAGCAGAGCCTTCCCCCTCCACAGATTCGGACCCCTCCTGACCAGAAGGGAGTACAGCTGAAGCAGGTGCAACGGTGGATCAGTTTGTCAAGCGGATACGAAGCCTTTCCCAGGAAGCTATTGTAGATAACACATTGCTTTGGCCGCACTCCTTGTCATAGAGGAAGACTCCTTTTTGAGACTCTAGCTCCTTGATGAGCTGATCCAAAGGCTTGCTCTGATTATATAAGCGAGTTTGTTTTGTTGTGATCGAGGCCAGGTTCTTGGTCGCTTCTTCCTGCCTAGGACGTAAAGCCTGCAGCTCTATCTGGAGCCCTGTCAGAAGGGACTCAATCTCTTCGATTCGACGCCTGGTCGTTTCCTCCTCAGCTAGCACCAATCGGCATTCTGGTCCCTTCTCACCATAGGCTGAGAGATACATCTTCTTTTCTGCCTGTAGGGCATTCAGGCGATCCAGTGCTTGTTGGGCTACGTCCTGAGCAGCGCGGGATGCCGAATAGGCCCAGGAAATCTTCGAAAGCCGATAGGCTATGTCCCTAAGGGTCTCATTCTTTTGCATTGACATATCATCTGAGGAGGATAGCCTGAAGGTCAAAGACCGCAGGTCTGAAAGCCGGGTAGGATCAGTAACAATTCTTCCTCGGATGGCATCCTCTAGTCTCTGTAATTCCTCCCCCGGAGGGGGAACTACCTGAGGATGACTCTGGGAAGCAAAGTACTGAGCCACCTCCGCTTCAGTCACTGGTGTGGGATCTGGCTAAGAAGGAAGAGGAGGAGAGCACATGGGAGGAGGTGACTGATCAGCAATCAAAGGTGCATCCGGAACCGGGGGATCAGTTGTCTGCGGGTAAAATAACTATGAGAAAAACTGAAGCGCCAGCAAGCAAGAAGAAGGAAAACAGGAGAACACCGTACCTTAGATTTCTTGGAGGGACGAGAGGTGTCTTCGGCCACCACAGCAGCCCCATTGGCCGCTGGCTGCGAAGGAGCAGACGATCGCCTAAAGGTAATGGGAGAATCCCTATTATCTTCTTCCACATTACGATCGGCAGAGGGCCCTGCAATTAGAAGGGAGATGAGGATGAGAAAAGAAAAAACAGGGGAGTAAACAACGAATGTACCATGAGAAATAGAGGACATACTCGTAGTTGGCTGAGACCAAGTGGATGGCCGCCGAGTGGAAGTTGGAGACCTAGGTGTTTTCTCGACAGAAGAGGGAACGATGCTGGTGCTTGTTGGTGCTGAAAAGGGAGTTGGAGCTGCACGAGAGCGGCCGAGGTACTTGGAGAGATAGTCACCAAGCACCCGAGGGAAGACCAGGTCTTTAACCCGAAGCCACTAATTCGTAAAGCCACTGGTTTCCCCCGGAGACACCTCGTAGTGCGCCCACACGCTCTTGGTGACTTTGTAGTAATTGCCAACGACCATCTTACACACCTGACCATCCACCATACCTTCCTGACAGTAAGGATCATCCAAATATTGGTAGGGCAGAGGGACATGCTACATCAGCCCAAATTGTTTACAGACAAAGTTGGGATAATAATACTCTGCAAGAGCCTTGCTAACGGGAAGAAGCCAGATAGCCAATTGGCAAATCCCTGGCCACTAGAGCAGACCGTCAATAATCACGAGCAGTGCTGCGCTTTGAGAGATAATGCCGATCTTCCATTCTTTGAGGGGCGAAGATCCAGGTAGGCCCACACCTCTCGTCCAGCACAAGACACCACGTCATCTCAGCAACATTTGTCCTCAGAAACTCCTTCATAATTTGAGCCACAGTCAGCCGATGGCAGGGAGTGGCTGAAAGTTGAGGGCCCAAGCACTTAATGGTCGGTGACTTAGGGATGGTCAATCCAACGGACAGAATGTGAGGGAAATAGAGAGTGGCCCACAACTGCAGAAACCACATAGGACCTTGAATCTTGGAGACTCAGCTGTAGTCCCTGATCTGGTCGAGCATGACCTGGATCCCTTGGTAGAGCTCGCCAAGAAAATATGGGGCCCAGGCGTAAACTTCCCCACTGGTCATCAAGGCAATGAAGGGCTGCAACTCTTGGACAACACCGACAGAGGCAGTGCCATAGAAGAATCTGCAAAAGAAATACACGAGGAAGGCAGTGTGCTCCTCGTCGGTAATATGGGCATCAGACTTAGAATTCGCAACCAGAAACTTCGAATAAACCCCTCCTGCATGGACATGGCCTAAGTTCACCTTCTTGGGCAGTCTTGCAGGATGGACGCATCGACCAAATGCGGGCAGGCCAGTGATGGCAGCCACGTCCAGAATGGTGGGGGTAACCATGCCCCAAGGGAATATGAAAGCATTAAAGGTGGAAGACCAGAAGCCCAGGAGGGGCAAAAGAACGTCAAAATTATGTGGGATGGCGAAGGTAGAAAGAGCGATCATGTCACGAAGGCCCCAAGCTTTCCAGGCATCTTTCTTGACAGGATGAATCTTGTTGAATCAGGTGTGATAATCTTCGGTGGGTTTGGCCCAATCTTGGGTGATTGGTATACCGAGACAGGCCGAAGCGTTAAAGCCTTCACGGACAACAGAGGTGGTAGGCCGCAATGTAACGCCGCCTGAAACGGCAACAAGGATATCTTGGGGGGAAACCTCAGCAGTAATATTCGTCGAAGATGGTCCGGAAGAGGAAGAGCTCGGTTGACTGTCATCTTCGCCGTAACTGTATCCACGATTCTGAGAGTCTGAGTTTGATGACATGGTGGAAAGTAGTGATGATATCAGTGGAGGGAAAGGTTTCTGTTTTGTGGAAGAAGAAGGGAAAGAAGGGAGAGCGAAGCGTTTCAAGAGAAGTAAACAGTCTTGCGTGGCTGTAGCTATTTATGGTTTTCGCAAACCACGGGAACCGTTGCGCCGCCTTATTATCCCGTGCAAAGCGGAACGCCAAGTGCCACAAAACGGAAGGTTAGTCGCTTCAAACGGTCACATCAAGTCATATCAAAGGGTTTTTGCACCATCAGTCACTTCCTCGCGGCCATACGACAGCACAAAAAGGGGGGCAATTGTTAACACCCAAAAATAATTAGGTCATAGGCCGAGGGCTGAGTGAGAAAAAGGAATAGAATTGGAGTGTTGAGGCAGGCCACTAGACAAAGTTTTAGGAGATAGTTGCCAAGGAAAAGAATCCAGAGAAGCTCTCGGGGCATATCACTAGACAAACTCCCCGAGGAAGGGGTCAGCCCGAGGAGCAATGAGCGAGGCCGAGGGAGAGCAAAGCCTTAGCCTATAGAGTGCCACGGCCAGGGCGGGCTCGGGTGCCTGAGTTACTGTCCGAGGACGAAGGCTAGCTGAGTAAGCCAAGTGGCTGATGTAAGGCAGGCTTGCTTGGAAGGCAAGTAAGGGAGAAGCACGAAGACAGAACGTGGGAGCAGTTGAAGATCAAGCGAAGGTGCGAAGCCTTGGGAAAGCGGAGTGAGGGAGTTCACCCCACTAACCGTGCTAGTGAAACCGTGGGTGGTTACTCCGTCTCCTTAGGGCTTAGGAACAATGATAGTCGTTGATCTTAGATTGATCCAACGGTAGGCAAATGTTGGCTATAGTAGTGGCCGACGAGGGCCTATGTATATAAATAGGAGAGCAATTGTAATAGACACACATCAATCAAACCAAAACTCTATGTTTATTTTTATCTATCTTCTTTATCGCATTTTTATCTTTATTTTTATGCATTAGTCAGTTGTATAATCCAAACCTCGCAGTCCCCCTCACCCAACCTGACCCTTTCTAGAGGAGTCAGGATACCCACAGTCAAAGAGCAGAGTTTCCTCCTTGGCGCAATCGCTTGAAGAACAGAGGAATCAAAACGCTTGTTCAAACCTGTGGCCGAACCCACGGCTAGGACCTAAGAGTTTGACACATGGAAACAATACTTAAAACCGTAAACAACTTTTAAATTATTATACCGAATTTACCTTAAAAATGATAAATCCGAAAATCCAAAAAAATTAACCCAAACATGTAAATGTGATAAAAAGTGAGAGGGGTAAAACGGGGATAAATCAAGTTTGTAGGGTATGGTGCCCAATAATGGGTAAAAAGTGTTCTTTTTGTTGGGCTTCCCCTTAGGAGTGGATTCCCACAAGGAGTAATTTTCCTATATAAATGAAAAGCTTCTTTTGTCTCGATCATAGTCTCCATAAAACACTTTTGAGAGCCATGAACATTCTCCATGAAAACCAGTTGTTCCCAATCCCAATGGATATCTCTCCCCTGTTTACCAGTCCTTCGTTGTGGACATCAACAATTAATTTGAAGGATAGAAACAATTTAGAACAAGGACAAAGAATAAGATGAAGACCCAGTACTAGAAAAGTTGAGAGAGCGACAAAGAGAATAGGAAAGGAATTGGTGTTTTGGAATGTTGCTCATTGGATGATATCAACAATCTAAAGACTAAAAACCAACTTCCATGAATTTCACTTGAAAGTACAAATGACTAGATCCTTTCTTATTGTCCCAACTAATCAGATTTGATTAATATATTAGACAATATATTTGTCTTTAATTCATTACTAATAATACCATAACATATAATCAACTTTCTTCCCAGCTAAACTAATTTAGTTTACTTTGAAATACATAAATTGTGAAATAAATTAAACTACAAATTCTTCATAAGTGTCCTCCATCCGTCACTGACTTCTTAGATGCAACATACATGCAAGTCATAAATTTGAAGAGCTATTATATAGCTCTCTTCAAATCAGCCACTTCTCCATAAAGAGTTACATCAAAATATCTCAATGTTCTTGAATATGGCCCAGTAGATTCATCTAAGCTATCAAAAGGGTTGATATCTGGGGCAGGTGATTCAGCTGAGTCATCAGGAGGACTGTAATACGGAGCAGGTGATTCAGCTGAGTCACCACCTGAAGGAATGTAAGGTGAGGAAGGTGAATCAGGTATTAAAGCCCTGGAAAATGCTACTCCAAATTCACAACTAAATGTATAAATTATTGCTATAATCATGATTAATTCCAACATGTTCCTCATTTTGAACACAAGTGCTGAAGTTATATGCTAACCATTCTTTATCTGTTTATTTATAATCTTAAGTTTCTTGGTTTATGCTTATTACTTAACTTGATTAATTATTTCTGTATAATGCATCTTAAACGCATTGCTTTTCCTTTGAATTTTAACAGTTTAATTAGCATATTCATGAGCTTATTTTCATTGTCATAAATTACATTAAGTTGTAGTATGCAAGTTTTGGAAACAGTTTATGATGGTGTACATGTAAAACGATCTGATATTAAAGTTCAAAGAAAACAGTTACCCTGATAATTAAAGCAAGGAAAAACATATGGGCACTTTGAATATTCATCTAGAGCACTTTAAATTTCTGCAAGATGAACTTGTGACAAAATATATCTTAGAGCTGCAAAAACAATGAAAAAAGTAATTTGATTTACTCCATACTCATTCTGTCTTCTATTAAGCAAATGTGGAAGAGTTTCATTTCCCGAGCAAGTAATTTGATTTACTCTATACTCATGCTGACTTAGCGTTTGAACTTATAACTTTTAAGCTCGGTTTAGTAAGTCTCATCCGCTAGAGGATAGCGGACTTGACTAGCGGATGATGAATTGTAAGGTACCCAAAAATGGGTAAACCTTCAAAACACAATGCACTGAAAATAAAATGCTCCTTTCCAGGGGAGAGACATCCTTTAAAAATGAAATAAAAAAACTCTTAACATTCTTTTTCATTGATGCATTTGCCTTTTACATTCGATGTATATATAACACTTCAAATATATAGTGTGCTAAAAAGATAAGGAATCCAATGTCATAACAAATTGACTAAAAAACAAAATAAAGAAATATAAAATGGTGATTCATATGCTTCTAGAATCTTCTAGATGCTTCTTGATAGGTCCATAGTCCCTTAGGCATTTGGACTTTACTTAATCCTTCTTGAGTCATTACATGAATAGTCGTTGTAGCGACCGAAAAATCCGGACGGAATGGATTCTTCGAAGTTCTTGAATGAAGCCGCCACCAAAGTTTTAGTTTAAGGGCAAACATTGGAAAATCCCTATTGAGTGGATAAAGGGGTCTTGCGGACCAGATTTAGGCTCGGGAGTCGTTTATGCGTAGGGAAGGTATTAGCACCCTACGACATCCTTCCTAAGGGAGGTTACCTTTTAACTAAATGTGTAAATGTTTATTAATTCAAAAATAATGTTTTT
This sequence comes from Astragalus membranaceus, assembly GCA_039519185.1. Taxonomy (NCBI): domain Eukaryota; kingdom Viridiplantae; phylum Streptophyta; class Magnoliopsida; order Fabales; family Fabaceae; genus Astragalus; species Astragalus membranaceus. Next base: position 37,550,718 of record CM076851.1, read on the forward strand.
ACCCTTATAATAATAATAATAATAATAATAATAATAATAATAATAATAATAATAATAATAAAAAAAAAAACTCACTAAACACGGTTAGTTATTTTTTGTATTTTTTGGAGAAAAATGAGATAAATGAATTTAAAGGGAAAAAAAGGGTTTTTTTATTAGTGCAATTGACAGAGGTCGGCCGCCCTCTGGTCCTACGTATCTCCTGGTAGAGAATCAAATCGCACGTAGTTCTTGGGCAGAAAAAGTTTGTGCGTTGAGGTTTTTTAGGTGTTTCGAAATTGGGATAGGCATCCGTGATGACCAAACAAGTAAAACTCAGAGTGGTCACCACTAATAGTCCGCTTGAAAAAGTTGTTTACAATGATCAAACGAGTTAGACTCCGAGTGACCATTACTAGCAACCTATTTCGAATTTGTTTTTTTTTTCTTCTAAAATATGGTAATGGAAAGTGAACAAGATTTTGATTATTTAAGATGACGTATGTTGTAAAAAACAAAAGGGCTTTAATAAACATAGTTACTTATATAGCTTGTCTAAAGAAAATAACAAAAATAACTAAATGAGAGTGGTTAACATAAAATAAAGGAAATGGGAGTGGGTTGTGTGCACAGTGTACATATACGGTACAGATGGTAATATGTATAAATATAATAAAACAAATGATAAAACAAAAACAATTAAATGAAAGGGGAATAAAGCAAATCTAATCCCTAAATCACAAACGATCAGAAACAAAAGAGGGAGAGAGTGAGAGAGCGCCGCTTTGAGTGATGAGAGAGTAAACGTTCCATAGAAAAAAAGAAATGTTTACAGAGAGGGGAAAAGAAGATCGGAGGGGTGCGGAAGCGAGTGACGGAGGAAGGAGTAAAGACGACGGTGAGGGAGGAACGCGTCGGAGGGAGGACCGTGGTAACGGCGCCGGCGTTGGAGAGAGGAGGGAGAACGACAGTGAGAGAGAGTTTGCGACGTACGGTGAGAAAAGGGAGAAGGAGGACGGACGGTATGCGACGGTGATGACAGCGATGTTGCGATGGTGGTTGACCGATACGAACAAAAAGGGGACGCGGCGGTGATGGGATTTTCCATGGGCTGACGTCGCCGCGCTTGGTGGCTACGGCGAGGGGACGACAGCGTGATGGTCCTCGTGTTTCAGGTTTGTTCTTTCCCTTCTCAGACTTTCTTCTCTTGATTTGGACTCTGCTTTTGGAAATATTTATTTTTATTGGTGCTGGGATATTGTTGTTGGTTTGGTGTGTGGCTATGGAGGTTAAAAAACGAGAAGGAGAGGGGATGGTGGTGACAGTGGCAGAACGCCGGTAGTAGTGGTGCGAGGGGAAGAATATAGTGGTTGTTGGTACGATGGTGGTCCGTGAGGTGGTGTTTGAAGAAAACGTGGGTGGCGGCGGTGGTTGAGGGGTTGGCCGCGGTGGTGATTGTTGGTGGTGGCTGTTTGGGACTTTTACGGTGGTGAGGGAGGGAGAGACCGAAGGTGAGGAGGATAGTGTCCTTGTTGTTTGATTTTCTGGGTTTTTTATTACTGTGTGTATCAGTCCCCCTTTACTGTTTCTGCTTCTGTTTTTTTTTATAGAGTAGTAAACTAATGGGACAAATTTTGTTGTTATGATTTTGCAGAGAAATCAGAGGTAGTGGAGCAGCAGCAGCAATGCCTGCAAAGCTGTCTTGTTGGAGCAAAAAAGGGAAAATGGGAGAACAGCAAGAAAGAATACTTGTTTTCCTTCTCAAAACATCAAAACAGTGGCTGGCTGCTAGTCCCTTTATTTTATTTTGATTATTATTTTTTGTACTTTTACTTTTAATTAATTTTTGTACTATTTTGTATTTTGTTTTTTTGTAACAAAGTTGACTTTGTAAAAACATTGATTAAAAAAAAACATTTATTTGCAATCTGATTTTTATTTGATTTTTATAACAAAATTAAACCGATAACAACGACGAAAAACATACGTACGTGACAAGACGCGAATGCGCGTCCAAAATGAGAATACGTGAATTCGCGTACTAAAAAAAAACAACCGTACACAACGAGACGCGAACACGCGTTCGCAACGAGGACAAAAATGTGTACACTATTAAAAATCGCACGCGCGCACAATGAGAAGTAACACGCATATACACGACTGGGACCGACACACATAAACGACAAAAACAATATTTTGGATTTTCTAGTTTTAAATTAGCCGGACAAAATTAGGGTATGACAGCTGCCCCTCTTTATTTATATTTTACTTGGAAATGTGAACCGTTTCAAATTTCTCGAGTAAAATAGAAATAAAGATAAAAAGACACTAATTTTGTCAAGACTATTTTTTATTTTCTTTTATTATTTATTTTTTTTTAGAAATTCTTGAAAAAAAGGGTTGACATAGAACAAAAGTAAATAAGGATCACCGGGGATCTGAAGGAGCGTTGGGCTCTGATGGTCTAATTCGCAGTCGATGCTTGGCGCATTGATTGGAGTTAAACTGAAGGACCGACGAGGTCTGAAGGGCATGCCTAAGCCTGATGGACCAATGGGTCTGATGGAGCGCAAACTAGCAATGGTACTAGTAAAACGGTCTGCTTGGGGGGTGTGGCCTTTTTCGAGCGGCCACAGGGGCAAGGTCAGGTCGTTGACCTGATTTGCGCACCTCGAAGGACGTGCACTGTGTTTTTAGGCGGACACAGCTAGTCTGAAGGGCCTGGGGCCGGATGATCCGTCGGTTGCTCGATAACGCGACGTGCGATCTGGATTGAAGGACCATTGATGGTCTGAAGGAGCGCTTGGGCTCTGAGGGACCACTAGGGGGTCTAAAGGAGTATTGAGATTCTGAATTGTGGTATGAGACCAATGCTTGGAGCACTGACTTTGAGGGAACAAATTATTGGGATTGACACATGGCGTACTTGCCAAGGACATACCTAATGAATGCATTTACCTGAGAAGGGAAAAGCTATCTATATCTGGCATATCTGAAAATGCGATGAATGATATATGCGTGCAATATAGGTATGTGAAATGGTAAGTGTTCGATGGGGTGAATGAAGTGTGGCAGATGCTGTGAGTTGAAGTTGATGGGACATGGAGGTTGACGAACAACGTGTGTGAATGCAGATAGAGTAGGAATGTGGTCGTGCTGATTGATTTTGGTGGAATGATGACCGTAATGGAATGAGCAATTTTTCTGTTTTTGTCTTTTTTTGCTTTTCTCTTTTTTCTTGGTATATGAGTGTATGAAATGCAAAGTGTGAATGATATGCAAATGTAATGCCTTGACGCGAATGCCATGCATGGTACAAAGATATGATTAGTGATGTAAAAAAAAAAAAAAAACTCTTTTTGGGGGGGCAACGATGAGACCGGCACTTGACACGTCTATCGAAGCAAACAATGTCATGTGTGTGATGTGATGAACGTGCAATGATTGGTATCTGGGGGATGATGAATGAAATGGGTGTACCATGGGTGTTGAACCTGGTGGAATGAGAAAGTCGACAACGGTGTATGAAATGTGGATGTGACTGTAGTGATTAATTTTTGATGTGATGATAAATGCAATGAATGGACTTTTCTTTTTGCTATTTCTTATTTATTTTTGCTTCTTTTCTTGATGCATGCAATGCGAATGTGAATATGATGCGAATGTAATACTTTGATGCAAATGCTATGGTGAATAAAGAAAACACATGAATGCATAGAAAATGATATGATTGGGGATGTAGAAAGCTTTTTGGCAACGATGAGACCGGCATTTGGCATTTTTATTGAAAGCAACACATGTTATGGGCGGGTATGCATGTATGCATATGCAATGCGTAATGCGAAAGAAGCGAAAATGTGTAGGCAAAAACAAGTCGAACGTGAATGCATGTTCAATACTTGCATGAGAGAGTGGTGATGCGTATGATCAGATGCAGGGTTTAATTCTAGAATAATGAGGACATGTCTAATGCATGATTTGTTGGTAACAACATTTTTTGTAAGGATGCAAAATGTTTGATGAGAAACAAAACTTTTGATGCTGGAAACAGAAAGCTGAACCTTTTGAATTGATCGTTCCTTGGAAGAAAGATTTTGTTGGCTTGGACTTGAACTCTGGTAAGCTCAAGGTTGTCACCTTGAAAAGCGTGGCTTGCGGCAATGTATTAGTGCCCTTTCTAGAGATCGAGATGTGTATTTGCAGATGGGTTCTCATTTGGTTATGATGACCCATGATGACTAAGCTTTCAAGTCTAAGATGCTAACTTAGAGGGATTGTCATTATTGTGTGTCTCTCTCTTTGGAGCATTTGCTTAATAAATATGAAAAACAGTGCGAATGCAAATGAATGTGCCAGTTGACCCAGGGTTCAAGAAATGTAGGGTATAGTCAAGTGTGATACATGAGTGGAGTGGAGGATGAGGTTTATCGGCTCAAACTTATGAGAGATAAGCTTGTCCCAAGGTAAAAATGTTTGACTGCCCCAATTTTGACTTCAAATAGTGGGGAGTGAAACAGTCTGCCTTTGTCTAGGGAGGACAATGACAACTAAGGATATAGACTGGTTGAGGGATTGGGAACTATGCAGGTATTGGGGTGACGCGTGGCTAGGAATGAATGGAATGGGAGGCAGAAGGATTCTTTCGGGCCGAGGGATATGAAGTCCCGGTCTACAAGAGGACAAGGTTGCCCCAATCCATGAAAGGTGAAGATTGCCCCATCCGAGTGGGATTGTGACAGGGTGTAAAGTTAGAATGTAGTATATGAACGGGATGAAAGATGAGGGTATTTTGGGGATGCTAAAAAAAATCTCCCTGAGTTTGAGTGGAATGGGGGGTGAGGTATTGCCCCATTTTGATATGATAAGTCGAGTAACTGCCTTAGTAGGGATTTGTGGTTTTCCTTGGGAAGGATTCCACAAGCTAAGACAGTCAAGAGTTTTTGGTTCGATGAAAATTCACTTTGTTGATGATCACTGTTATCTTCTATTGATGAACTTCAAGCGTGCAAGCCCTTTTAAGTTTTTTCTTATTTTCTTTTGTAATAATATTTTTCTCTTTGTTTTTTTTTTTGAGCAAATAAATTATTCTGATTAGTTTGTCCTATAGTATAAGCTTTGAGAAAAATGGAAGCAACCAATCACTGATCAGAATAGGCCTTTGGATTGTAATATGGCCAGTGGTTAATGATTCATGAAGGAAATGATTTCTTTGCTCCTGAGAGTGTTCGGGGTTGGTTGAGACAAAGAATCTTTTATGCGTTTTATGGTAGAATGAACCTGTTTTGGGGTTGTAGCGCATCTGAGGGTTTATGGAGGATAGGACGCTTAGGCCGAAGGAAGTGTTTGTGGGTTTATTTCACACAAGGAAGTTTTATATGCTCGATGGTGTGAAGTATCAGCTCATAATTTCTACCGCTTTGGTTTTCAGGATTTTTCACTCCTCTTTTTTTTTTCTTTCACTTTTTTTTTTGTGATTTTTCTCTTTTTTTTTCGAGCTGAGCGAGCTGTTAGATATGGGATTGATCCCTGTCTAAGGTGTTTGAAAGATTTTTGATTTTTTGGCTTGAAGTGGGTAGCAAAGGGCATTTCTCTTTTTTTGGATTTTTGGATATAGGAAAATGGCCAAACTCCAATTCAACTCATGATTGCTTATTTTCTTGAAATTGTAACTATGGGACAAAACTTCATTTTAATATATTTGCTTTTCTTTATTTATTATTTTCTTTTTTATGCCCTAATTTTTGCTCAGGCTGCTCTCGCGAGTTTTCAACCTAACGGGCTTTTCTTTTTTGGATCTCTTTTGTGTTTTTTTTTACTCAAAGGACTTGCACGAGTGTTTAGAATGCTAGCAGAAAATCTTAGTGATCATTACTCTGCCCTAGTATGGAGCGTACAAAGTGTTATTCGTGAAATTTCATCACTGGGGGAAAGCGAATGAAATACTCTTGTGGGGACTGGGCCTTTTATGGATGGTTGGGTCTGGTTTTGGAAGTGGCGGAAAGACAGGGATAGTATAACTGACTCAAACAACGACAAACACACATGTCAGGCTAATTTATTTTGCAAATGCTTCATAGAGAGTTGACATCGGTTAAGATAGAACAATTTTAATTGCTAAAACCACACAAGTTAACAAAATAGACATTTAAGCTTCTTATCACGGGGGTGAGATTTATGTTGGCTGATGCCCTTGGTGGGGCATGCAGTGGCTAAGGGTCGAGCCTATGGGAGTAGGGGTTTGAGGACGATACAGTCAATATTGTAGTGACTATGATGGGGAATGAGTTATTGGTGAATTCCATTGAATGGTTAAGTGGGTAGGTGGTTTCCATAAGTGTGGTAGGATGAAGAGTGAAGAACTTGTTGTTGGTGAATCAAGTTAGGGTATGGCCACATTTTCCAAGGAAGAGGAATCAATTAAAATATATTTTCAAAAAGGCTTCGTCTCTTATCAAACAGCATGTCAAAAAAACTTATGAGTTTCATTTTTTATTTTTTTGGAAAAATTATTTGAATAAAGCAGAATGCATGAACATATGGATGTTGTACACAGACAATGATGCAGGTGAATGGAATGCATAACGATACCCTAAGCAAGTGTGTGATTTTTTTATTTTTTTATTTTTTAAAGTCCATCTAGAGTGAGAGGCTAACAAAACAATAAAAAAGATGGTAATATGTATAAATATACGGTACAGATGGTAATATGTATAAATATAATAAAACAAATGATAAAACAAAAACAATTAAATGAAAGGGGAATAAAGCAAATCTAATCCCTAAATCACAAACGATCAGAAACAAAAGAGGGAGAGAGTGAGAGAGCGCCGCTTTGAGTGATGAGAGAGTAAACGTTCCATAGAAAAAAAGAAATGTTTACAGAGAGGGGAAAAGAAGATCGGAGGGGTGCGGAAGCGAGTGACGGAGGAAGGAGTAAAGACGACGGTGAGGGAGGAACGCGTCGGAGGGAGGACCGTGGTAACGGCGCCGGCGTTGGAGAGAGGAGGGAGAACGACAGTGAGAGAGAGTTTGCGACGTACGGTGAGAAAAGGGAGAAGGAGGACGGACGGTATGCGACGGTGATGACAGCGATGTTGCGATGGTGGTTGACCGATACGAACAAAAAGGGGACGCGGCGGTGATGGGATTTTCCATGGGCTGACGTCGCCGCGCTTGGTGGCTACGGCGAGGGGACGACAGCGTGATGGTCCTCGTGTTTCAGGTTTGTTCTTTCCCTTCTCAGACTTTCTTCTCTTGATTTGGACTCTGCTTTTGGAAATATTTATTTTTATTGGTGCTGGGATATTGTTGTTGGTTTGGTGTGTGGCTATGGAGGTTAAAAAACGAGAAGGAGAGGGGATGGTGGTGACAGTGGCAGAACGCCGGTAGTAGTGGTGCGAGGGGAAGAATATAGTGGTTGTTGGTACGATGGTGGTCCGTGAGGTGGTGTTTGAAGAAAACGTGGGTGGCGGCGGTGGTTGAGGGGTTGGCCGCGGTGGTGATTGTTGGTGGTGGCTGTTTGGGACTTTTACGGTGGTGAGGGAGGGAGAGACCGAAGGTGAGGAGGATAGTGTCCTTGTTGTTTGATTTTCTGGGTTTTTTATTACTGTGTGTATCAGTCCCCCTTTACTGTTTCTGCTTCTGTTTTTTTTTATAGAGTAGTAAACTAATGGGACAAATTTTGTTGTTATGATTTTGCAGAGAAATCAGAGGTAGTGGAGCAGCAGCAGCAATGCCTGCAAAGCTGTCTTGTTGGAGCAAAAAAGGGAAAATGGGAGAACAGCAAGAAAGAATACTTGTTTTCCTTCTCAAAACATCAAAACAGTGGCTGGCTGCTAGTCCCTTTATTTTATTTTGATTATTATTTTTTGTACTTTTACTTTTAATTAATTTTTGTACTATTTTGTATTTTGTTTTTTTGTAACAAAGTTGACTTTGTAAAAACATTGTTTAAAAAAAAACATTTATTTGCAATCTGATTTTTATTTGATTTTTATAACAAAATTAAACCGATAACAACGACGAAAAACATACGTACGTGACAAGACGCGAATGCGCGTCCAAAATGAGAATACGTGAATTCGCGTACTAAAAAAAAACAACCGTACACAACGAGACGCGAACACGCGTTCGCAACGAGGACAAAAATGTGTACACTATTAAAAATCGCACGCGCGCACAATGAGAAGTAACACGCATATACACGACTGGGACCGACACACATAAACGACAAAAACAATATTTTGGATTTTCTAGTTTTAAATTAGCCGGACAAAATTAGGGTATGACAGTCGTGTTTGGTAAGCACTAGCGTTTAGCTTTTTTTGGGTACTCGCTACTTCAAGTAGTGTTTTTTCAAACGCTAGCGGATAGCGTATAGCGCCTTACTTTTTTTTTGTCATTTTTACCCTCATTATTTTTCTTAAATTTCTTCTCTATCCTCTTTAAATTAAACTAATCAATTTTAAATCTTTATTTTTTATGTCATTTTGCATTTAATAGTTAGTTTAAGTGCTAGTTTTACCAAACACATGATTTGTTATCCGATAGCTCTTACGCTATCCGCTAGCTTATCTTCTATCTGCTACATTTTACCAAACAGAGCCTTAGTTTATGTCACTTTTAGCGCTCGTTTTCGCTCTTATTAATTTAGTTAAATTTCTCATTATCCTCTATCAAATGACCGGTCTCTCTCATTTTTAAGCATTGAATAAAAATGTTCATTTTTCACCATTTAATACTTACAAGTTATTTTAACTACTAATTTTACCTAATTTAGATTCGCACATAGCTTATTTGTTATTAAGTGTTCACTATAAGCTCATTCACTATATACCTAGGTCATCGACTAACTTTTTTATTATTAGCGACTTTTTATCAAGAGAGCATTAAAAGTGGCTATTGCTTATATAACAATGGTCAAACAAAAAAAAAAGTGGCTAATGCTCACTCATAACTAGGGATGTTACAACATTTGATTCCATGTTTCCTTGAAAGGTCGAGTTATATGAGGACGGGGAGTGAGGACATGAGGCAAATAAACTGCTTTTTTGACTTGTTTGTTTTAGGAGAAATTGGAATAGAGATTGAGAGAAGAGAGAATTATACAACAAGAATTTGAAATCAAAATATATTAATTCATATAAAAAATACAACGACAATATTTTAACAAACAAAGCATTCAAGATCCTGTCAAATGAGCTTACAAAAATTTCTTGGAACCTTTTTTGGCAAGCTCTTGGTAATTAAATATCCTTTTTATTTTCCTTCCCCCACTCTCTCTTAAGTGAAAATTCATGACTCAAGTTTGACTCATTACCAGCCTTTTTTAGTACTACTTTAGGGACTCAATAGCACTTGAATGAGATTGTTGGAGTCTCTTCCAGCTTAACCATGGTCTTAGATTCAAATCCAGTCTTAAGAATACAACAATGTTTAAACTTTTGAGAGAAAACTTTACGCTTATTATGATTTTACCGGGCTCGAGAGATTAGTCTCTATAATTATTTGCGGAGAATACCCCATTTATATTAAAAAATAGTACTACTTTAGTGGGACATGTGTAAATATAATACTTTAATATATTTACAACAAATCACTTTAGCTAGTCCCACATTAGTTACATTTCTCACTGTCCTAGGAAGGTAGCTCAGTTGGCAAGTTAAGGGACATGAAAGAGTTGCAAAGTTGTAAGAAAGAGGTCTTAGGTTCAAACCCCAGAAACTAACATTCCCCCGCCCCTATTAACATTTGCTTATAAAAAAAAAGTTACATTTCTCCCTTTAATACCTTGTGGAATTTGTCCAGTCCACCACCAACACCTGAGTAGGGGAGACTCTCTTGGCCCTTAGACCCTAGCCAGCCAGCAGAGGCGGATTCAGGGGGTGTTCCCCGTGTTCCCGGGAACACCCCAAATATCCTCTTTTAGTGGTAATACACCCCAAATATCCTGTCTTGGTGGTAATACATCCTGCCTTAGTGTCATTGAAGGAACACCCTATTTACCCCTGAAGAAAAAGGAACACTCAAATTTTGCATCCATTTGCACCAAAGACCCAAATTTCACTAACCCAAACACCACACACTTTTATTATAAAAAAAACACCACACATATATGCTATTTCAGTGGATCCTAGTAAATCACATCCTGCATCTTCCTGTTACTTAGTTGTTTTTATCAGCTTAGACAATTTGGCAAATAAACACTACAGACACTATCAAATAATCCTGCATCTTTCTTCCTTTTTTTTCTTTTTACTTTACATTTCCCTTAAATAATTGTTCTCTTTCTCTTATCACTTCACATTAATTCTTTTAACTAAATTTCTAAATTTATACAAACACTACTTTAATTAAAATTTTTGAAGACTACAACTATAAACCTACTATCTAAAAAATAAGAAGACTTAAAGACTATTTAAATTAGTAATTAATATTTAAAACAATTATTTCTTATTGATAATCTACTATCTAACAAATTTACTATCTACTATAATCTACTATCAACTAAAATAATCAATTGAAACCACCAGATAACTGCACGGATATATAAAAAACACGGGGATAACTGCAGTGATATATAAAAAAACACGGGATTAATATTTTCCTTTGATAATTATAGTTTTTGAAAACTACTATCTCAAAAAACAAGAAGGCTTAATGACTATTTAAACTGATTAATATTTAAAACACACGCGACAAATATTTGTCACTAATACCTAAAAAAGGATAAATAATTGTTACTGATATATAAAAAACACGGGATAAATATTTGTTATTAATAATCTACTATCTATCTTTCACTATCTACAATAATCTACTAATCAACTCAAATAATCAATTGAAACTATGAGATAACTGCACTGATACATAAAAAAACACTAGACAACTGCACTGATATATAAAAAAAATACGGGGATAATTGCAATGATATATATAAAAACATGGGATAGTTGCACTGATATATAAAAAAACATGGGATAACAACACTGATATATAAAAAAACACTGCACTGATATATAAAAACACACAGGATAAATGCACATATTGTTTTTAAATGATACTTTTACATTTTTAGTTTTAATATTTATCAATTTTTTATTTGAAACTCCTTTTTTATCTACTTTAAATTTTTCTTTATTTTCACGCGTGTTTATTTGCCAAATTGCTGAATTGTGTCTGTAGTGGGGATTACTGTCATTATGAAATGTATAATTTATTTATTTAAATATATTATAGTTGTTTTTAATTATATTTTTAGCAAATTGTGTATTTAAAAAATTTGACACCCCCGACTCCGGGGTCCTGGGTCCGCCACTGAGGAACACCCTATTCTAAAATCCTGGATCCGCCCCTGCTTGGTGAAAAAGAGATAAGATAAAAGGTTCTAACATGGTTGATCATTCTCACTATTTCTTCATATTTTATTAGAAGTACAAATTAAAATCGAAAACTACTTCATAATTATCAACACATTTGGTAAAAATATAGCAAAGTATGCGTAAAAAAATAGCAAATCACATCTTGAAGTCATAACCATCTCTAGCATATTGTTTGGTAAAACTAGTAATCCTAGAAATAACATACTTTGAAATTTACTTTGAATAACAACTCCTTGACACAACACAACCCCCCTCAGATTCAATGTAACAAGATCTGGCGACAGTTGAATGGTCAGTACAAAGGGAAAAAGTAACTAGAGCCATATTTTTCTTTACGGTGAAAGGCTAAAAAAATACAAAAGCACTAAATTAACTAATTTTTTATACAAATCCCAAAACGGGTTAGTGGAGCATGACAAGATTTGTATCTCGATGTTTCGAGTTCAAATTCCCAGTTTGTCTCTTCTTTAAAATAAGGTAGATGTAATTTTTTTTTGCAAATGCTCAAAGTGCCTTCGACCGAAGGGGCATCCATCCCCTCTCCCTAATTTTATTGTAACAAAAAAACACTAATTTTTTATACAACTGCTGGCTGTCTACAACAAAAAAAATCAAATATTTGGTGAGTCAACTATGCGCAAGCTGGTGGTCTTTGCAAGCCGCCATAGACAGGTTTGATGTTGGAACATCTAGAGGCAGGAGGGATTGGTCCAATCCTCAGGTCTATATTCCGAAGTTGAACATTTTGGCATGGGAACAACTTGCTACACCTTAAGTCCACTGCAATTGGTGAAATTGTGCTTCCCCTTATATTTGTAAATCCTATATTCTTTATCTTTACAAGTGAAGGCTGCATGGAAATAAATTAGTGTCCAAATTAGCATGCTTCAACTTCAAATATGAATGGTTTGTAAAATTATAGAAGTATGAATGGTTTCTCAATTTTGGCCCAACCGAATGAGTCGGCCCGATGGTTTAGTGCTTTGGGTTGGGTTCACAAAATAGAGACCCAAAAAGAACCGTGCCTTTTTTGGCCAAACCCAGTTGGTCCATGACCGAACTAGGCCTACTTTTTTGAAACTTGTGTTTTTATTTGGTAGAATGTGAAGTGGGCCTGGTCGGTCCACTAGGCCTACGGTTTTGGACTGGGATGGGCTGCAAAAAACGCAGCCCAATAAATAACTAGGCTAGTCCAGCCCAGCCCGCTTTTGCCCTTTGGCCCATTCGGTTGGGCCGAGCCGGGTCGCCCAGTTTGACACCACTAGAGTTGATGTCTTACTCTCATTTGTACAAAAAGTCTACTTGACCACAAACTTAGACAACATGTCTTGTGTTGGTAAGTATAATTATGTGGAAAATTCGCCGTTGATGTAAAGATTCTTGGAAATTTAGGTATGATTGATTAATCTCATATTGACTAAGAATGAGCTAAATGGTAATTGTATAAATGAAGTGACTCATATATCCAATGTATATATCAAGATTTGTGGTGAAAATGTAGTGTCATTTGAAATTTGAGTACGAGTAGTCAATTTCACATTGACTAAAATTGGTTCGATGAATGATGTGTGTGTGTGTGTTTGCTCATTTCTTGACCAAAAGGAAATTTTTTAATGAAAAATATTTAAAAAATTAATTAAACTTCAAATTAGTTTAAATAAATTTAACTCCAAAAACAAACGGATTAGGTGATAAAAAAAATACCAAAATGATTACATTGAAAGTTTTTTATTTTTCTTAAAAATATGCAATGCAACAAACCTTAATCCCCAATGGACAACTCTAATTTTTGTGCAATGTAATGTCAACAACTTGGAGGTCTTAATAATCAACATGAGAATAATTTAGTTAGGGGAATGTAGGCGAACTGCAATATAGCACATATTCTAATGAATTTAAAAGAAGAAGAAAAATTCAACAGCCAAACCTTCTTTTGGCAATTTGGAAAGCACTGATACTCTTGGTCAATGATGATTGGATTTTTAACAGTTTCCATGGTTATGTCACTGAAGCTAATATCTGATGCTGCACCTGGATACTTATCTGGCCATGTTTTGATTCTAAGGCCATTCGTTGTACCAACCAATGTACAATTCTCCACACGAACATCTTTCACTTCTAATTCATCCTGATACTTTCCAAGACTTCCAATACTATCACGCAAATATAGATCAGATATATCAATTATTCAATGAATCTAAAACTGTAATTGTTCTTATAAATAAGACGAGCGGGAGTAAAATATTAAGAAACATAAGTATCAATATTTATTTACCTAATACCATGTCCTGGACCACATTTGAGTCTATTGATGGCAACATTGTTGACACCTTGTATCATAGAGACACAATCATCTCCAGTTTCAATGTTGGTTCTTGATATTTTCACATTGATGGAATGACTAACATGAATTCCATCAGTGTTGGGGCTAGTAGCTGGTGCATTGAGTTTAATTATTCGAAGTCTAATGTTTGCTGAGTTAGTGACAAATATGTGAAACCCTTTGGGGTTTACTGAATTAATGTTCTGTATAATTCCGTTGGTCACTTTGTTAAAATAAATGCTCTGCATTTTCAAAAACCACAATACTCATATAGTGATGAATTATATTGACAAGTTAGTAATGCACTACTTCAAATAATAAAGCAATGTTTTAAAACTTGAACCAATGTCAGACCACTTTATCATAGTTCAAATAACTAAACCGTGGACAAAATTGGTTCACGATTCGGTCTACCGAGCCGCTGGGTTCGATTTTTATAACATTGTTATCATGACATAAACTTCTATTTAGAGTTTAACGGGCCAAATATTAACACACCCGTTTTTACTACATACACCTCTTCTGTTTCGAAGGTTTGTTTGTTTGTTGTGTTTTAGTTTTGCTTTTCGAAAATTAATTGGGCTAAATATGTTTGTGGTTCTTATAAAATTTGCGTTTTTTGTTTTTATTCCCTCAAAAAAAATTCAACAACTTTTGGTCCCTACATTTTATTTTTTTCTTCAGTTTTAGTCTCTCATAACTTTTAATAGCGGTTCATGACATTTAATAGTGTTTTTTACCCTTTTATAAACACTATTAAAAGTCATGAAGAACTAAAGCTGATGAAAAAATAAAACTTGGAGACCAAAAGTAGGTGAAAATTTTTCGACGAACTAAAATAAATAAAAAAAAACTCAAATTTTATAGGGACTAAAAACGTATTTAACCAAAATTAATTTCTAGAACTTTCAGAAAGGTGGGGGGTTGGTTAGAAAAAACGGGGTGTTGATAGTTGAATCCTAATTTAGATAGTGAACTTACACTAGGGGATCTAATACATGTGTTGGTTGGGTCTGCCTCACAATTTTGGTTATGTAACCATGCAGACCTACCCTGACCATCAAAAGTACCTCCACCAAGGAGTTTTACACCAGCTAGGTTCTGAAACATGAGCCATTCTCCATTCACATACTCACTAATATCTGTTGTGGCCAAAACAGTACCAACAACTTGGATTGTTACAGGGCCTGGTGTGAAGCATGGCCCTGAAAAGAACATTGTAGATACAAGGAATCTGCCATGAGGGATTAGAAGCCTGGCTTGTACTTTTGACTTGCAAGTTGCTCTCCATGCATCCATAAAAGCCTGCAGATCCAGGTATAACCAATAAGGCCCGTCAGGTATTAATTACTAATAGTCATAGTGTTAGATTGTGGTTAGCAATGAGCATGGTGCTGCGCGCAGAATGTTGTTGCGCCAGTAAGAACCCTCAGATCTAGAGAGAGAACACTTATCTCTAGATTTGACGGTCCTCGCGCATCAGATGATCTAGATTCGTTCGCAATTGCAACTGTAGTTGCAACACAAAGGTTTTGCAGGCCTATGTAACCACCTCACAATGCCAATTGCAATTAGTACACAATATCAAAGATCACGTCGCAATGCCAATTGCAATTTACTATAATATCAAAGATTGCGACCTAATCGCAACCGCAACAGTAATTTAAAACGTTGTTAAGAGTGTAGAGTAATTAAATTTTGATTCAAAGTTGCAAATTAGTCAAAGATGAAATTTGATATTGATATCTTCAAAATCCAGCATGATCATATCATGTTCACAAGATTATGCTTATGCTATGCCAAAGAATAAATTGTCAATGTTTGCATATGTCACATTTCTTCAAATTTGTCAAGGGAGAATTAAAAGGAAATTTGTAAATATTCTTAGTGTTTATTCTTAACAGCACTTGACCCTAAAGCTATATTTCAAATCAAAACAAAAAGACATAATCCTATAATTAATTAAACTACCTGAGTGCAGTCAAATTTGCCATTAGGTTTGGCTCCAAAGCTCATGACATTAACTATTTTCTCACCAGGAGCAAGAACATCCTTAGCTACATTTTTACCTTTGTAAATGTCAGGACCAACAATTGGCCTTATTCTTGGACCAGCATTCACATGATAAGCCAATGCAAAGCACAAAATTAAAACAACAACTCTCTTTGCAGTGACCATTGAGTCTCAAATTTCATATAATAACTGTATTTTTTATTTTTATATATATTTCTTTAAAATTTTCAACTAGAGGCCTCATGGAGAGGCTAGGAGAAAAAATGGTTAACCTTCTTTTCTCTGGTTCTGTATTTCATACCATGTTTTCTGGTAAATTAAATGGTTAACATTGATTTCTATTTTTGAGGATAGAAATCAGTGGAGAATGATAGCTTTACTATTCATTTTAACTCCTAAATTCTGGCTCTTCAAATTATCCTACAAAGCAGGCTATATTTTGTCTAGCTATATATAGCTACCTCATTCCAATAGCATCATGGATAAAATAAAATGTAACAATTGTCCCACTATTTCACTGTTTTAATTTGGTGGGAAAATAATATTCTGTCACCACAATCACTGAAATATTCTTCCACTAACATAGAATATTTCGATATTTTATCCGTCTCTGTCTCAAATCATATGTTTTACTGCCATCGCTTTGTTAAACAATTAGATTAACCGACAACTAAATCTATGAAATTATTTTATATATACTAGCAATTTATTTCAAAGATTTTACTTACTCGTTGTTAGTCTAAAATTAATGGTCCCTCATTTTTGGTTGCCTTAACAATTTTAGCGACATTGGGACGTTAGCTCCTGGGTTCGAACCTAGGTGTGACCAGTGGTAGTGTGTGCGCGTGACGTTTATTTGCCATTTCATCTAAGTAGACAAAAAAAAAGTCTAAAATTTATGAAACTTGTATTATTTTAGTTTTTTATTAATTAGAGATAACTGGGTTTCATGGATGCTTAACACACTCTAGAAAAAAGGCAGAAAACCGTTACCGTTTTAAGCAGGTGAATGAGCTTTTCCGCGTGTCATTAATATTTTTTTATAGGCAATGTTAGTCATTAAATGTTAGAGAGATAGAGAAAATATTCGTTTCCAGGGTTTAAACATTTTTTTTTTATCAAAAGGGTTTGAACCTTGAATGTCTCAAATTTGTGTCTTAAATAGATATTCATGCTGTCAGTTTTTTATTTATTTATTTTTGTAATCAATAAGAACTTCATTCATAGGATAGGTACTCTAACTCGTAACAAACTAGTTACACTGATTTGAGGCATTCAAGAGGACATTTACACCTGTCCAAAAAAAGTATCTAGTCTTTTTACCCCTTGGTATGTGAATTTTTTTGTCATGAGTCTGGGATAGTACATAACTAGCAACCCATAAACTCAAATTCAGTTTGTAAAATTTAACCGAATTTCATTTCAGAGTTTCACCATGTTGAAGAAATGAGTTTTGGAAATTAAGTACCTTATATCACAAGAGCTCAAATTAGATTATTTTAAATGAATTATATCCTTATGTGAATTTTTCACATGATATCAATGCGAGTTGGTACAAGTGACGAGTTATTTGGTTTCACTAGCTTAAATAAGCATTATAAAATATAAATAGAAAAAATATGTACTGCGATGATTTGAACTTGTTTCTGCTAGACTACTAAACAAATCACACCAAAAAGGCAGTGAGATTATGAGAACAAAACTGCTTAATAGATAACATATATTCTATCTTTAATTACATAACTTGATGGAAATTAAAAGAAGCCAACAAAGTCCCAAACACACTTGAACTCTTAAAGCTGCAGAAAACCTTCATGTTAATTAGTCTTCGAGCTTAATTATCCATACATATGTATTTCATATACTACAAAAAAGTAGTACTAGACACCATATATATATGCTATAGTCAAAAATTCAAAGAGTTAGCACTTAGTACTTAGTAGGCCTCTAAAATCTAAAACTTAAACAAACTAATTAAAGATCAGATTACTATAACATAAACTAATTAGTCACTGCCCAACAAAACCTTTAACCTGCAACTCTGCTCTCTTTTCTGCAAGTGAGATCTTCTATAGTAGTGTGCACAACCGTGGTTATGGTAGCACTATAGTTTGGATAGAATTTATATTGACAGAGATTTTGAGTAGCTGCAGGAGGAGGGTTTGGTTTGCCAAAACTTTTCTGTTTTCCAAAGAATTTCTCTATCTCATAACCAATCTTAGAAAGCTCTATTTGAGGTGCCATTTTTTTGATAACTAGTACTACACAAGGAATTGTGTGGTTTTTGTGTTATGCTTTGAGTATATAACTTGAAGGGGAAATATATGTATTTATATAGCTCCATAGTCTATATTATTAAAGCACTATTTCTACCTAGAGTTGAGGGAAGGAATATGTTTGGATTAATAATTTATTAGAGCATCACGGAAGGTGGCAGAATATAGTATACGTGGTTAATCCTACATCAAATTATTTTTGGGGCAATAGTTGTAAAACAAAAAAATCTACATATTTAAAAATTCAAACTCTTTTCATTCGTGTCTATTACACAATTTGTCATGAAATAGTTATCATGCATACATTGGGTTGGGCCTCAAGGGGTACTCAATTTTATGAAAGGAAGAAATTGCATAGAAAATTGACCACTACAAGCGCGCTGTCGTTTGTCTGGCCTGGTGGGCTTGGGAAAAGTGGTGTATTTAATTTTGTGTCCGAAAAAATTATTTCATTTTATTTTTGTGTGTGTTACTCAATTAAAGTACGTGTTTAGTTTGACTTCATCACAAAGCTGCCAACGGTCATATCCCTAACTTACGCAATAAGTTGTGACCAGATTCGTTGAACAGTCGTATTCCTTACTTCTCTCACAAGTTTTGACGAGATTCGTTGCGAATATTTTTCTATAAATAGACCACTATGCTTAGTTCACAAACTGCCATGAAAACTTGCAATAGTACCGACTTTTCTTTTCTTCTCTCTCTATTCTCGTTTCTTTATAAAATTGGAGTGGTCTTTGTGCCATATTCGAGTGATCTTAGAACCATAATACGAGGATGTAATTCTTGAAAAAAATTCTATCATGCAGTGGAATTTTGACTAGGCTGTTTTATCTTAGAGACTTCGTTGCTAATAGCATGCTTGCACAAATTTAAGCAGTGATGCGAAACGTCTTAAAGAGAGCGCTGTTGTCCGCAACTCAGCCAAGTAATTTCTTCGGTGGGTTGATTTTCTTAAACAATTTTCTGAAACTGAAAAACAACAATTTTTTTTTACTCATTCAGACTTGATTTCAGACATGAAGAAAACTGCATCACTTTTACTCGTTTGAAAATTAAGTTTTGAACACGTTCAAGATTTACATCTGAGACATGTAAAATGTAACATCCTGTTTTCCGTAACCAGTAATTTAAATTGTATGAGACCCTAATTATTGTGTTTGATTCTATGCTTGACCTTATGTTTGTCCTAGTATTCAAGTGTTACTATGGGTGCTTTGATAGGTTATTGCATGTCCATGAAATAGAGTTTGCGTTGTGAAAAAGTGAAAAATTGAAAATGTGTGGCTTTGGTCTCCAAGCTACTCTGTGACACCCAATTTAGGTTTAATTTAAAATAAAAAGTTTAATAAATTAGGTATTACATTTAAAATAAATTAATTAATAATTATAGTTCAAGGAAAATTAAATATAAATAAAAAAATATTAAAAATGGAAAAAGTTGTGAGACCTGATTTAGGTTCTTAAAAGTTCACTATTAGAGAAAAGAAATATGTGAAATGGTTAAAAGTGACATATATGACATTGTAGAGTTCACTTTAAAATCTCATTGTGAATATTGGTTGGAGATGATCCGACTCCTAGAAAAATATCAAGATTTATTTCTTATTCTCCCTATATAAATTCCATTTGAACATTGACAAATTTTAAGTAGTGGATATTGACAGTGTTTGATCCTTATAGTTGGGGTAATTGGTCTCAACATGACTTGAGTTATGATCCTTATAGTCCCTATGAATCTTTTTCAGAGTAATAGATGAGGTGGGATCAGTTTCAATTTTTTTTTTTATAAACTAAGGTATCATCTGCGTGCAATTGTAGAGACTAATCATTTGATGTATTCTCTGCGTCTATGTACGCGGAAACCGGGTGTTCTCTTAATTTGAATCTAACTCTAAGAGCACATCCAATGGAGATTCTTTATCTGCAGCTCGCCGGCGTATCTCACTTATAAACCTGTTTTTTATGGTTCACAACTGGAGTGCTCTAGCTAGCTGCTGGCACATTGAACAAATTTTCTCTTACGAATTTGGTTCATAGCATATTTTCTAAACAAAGAAAATATTTTCTAATCAAATGGTTCAGAGCATATTTTCTAATCAACCGAGTTAATCAACAAAAATCTATTGAAGCCTCAAGTGAAAAATGAGACCAGCGCATCATGAATGACAAATGAGACAAAAATTAATCGAAGTCTCAAATGAAAAATTAACTAATTAATATTTTTATGTATTAATTAAATAATAATAAGTGAGTGCACCATTGAACATTTGAATAATTTGAGATGCTCTAGCTCCGAGAAAAATATCAAGGTTTATTTCTTATTCTCTCTATATAAATTCCATTTGAACATTGACAAATTTTCAGTAGTGAATATTGATGATTGACTAAAGAAGGGATATATACCTCAATCCAGTGTGATCCATATAATTGGTGTAATTGGCCTCAAGATGGCTTGAGTTATGATTCTTAGAGTCTGTTTGATTTACAAACAGTTAAGTAACATGAACGATTTTCAAATCAAACTGAGTATAATTGGAGTTATTCAGTCCAGTCATTTGTTTTTTAGCAAATCAAACGCACACTTATAGTCGTTACGGGTTTTTTCAGAGTAATAGATGAGGTGTCCTAATCAGTTTCAAGTTGATGACCCGTGAATAGTAGAATAGAAGACATTCATCATGGTGTCCTAATTCACATGCACATACCAAGCTTGCTTAACGAGGTTGTGATCCTCTTAAAATTATTCTATTTGATTTTTTCAAAAATTATTCTACATGATAGCCCCCACAAGCTGTCCGGATAAGGTCATAATATTTCATGGAATAATACAAGGTAAGAAGCATATTCAAGGAGATATTTTTTTTAATAATCGTATTCAAGGGGATTTGCAACAATAAAATAAGTATATACAATAGACGGTTGATAGAAAATAAAGTATATACAATATACAATAAATAGAGCAAAAGCAAGAAAGCAAATACAATAGACAATTGATAAAAAGTGAACACGATACGATACTCAAAATGTATCTTAACTATTAAATTAACATATAAACGTTTTCTCTTGTTATATTTGTAGAGTCCAATCTTAACCAATACAAGATTCCAAACTTTTTTTTGAACCAAACTTATATTTTATTTTTTCAACAAAATCTGGCTCTAACATAATATCTAGGTTAGGATATTCGAAATATAAGAGAGATTTTTTATAGGCGGAGTGGTTAAAAATTTAATTTCTTGGTTGTTAGAGAAGAGTGGTGAGCGGGGTTTGAACCCGTACATCTACTTTTTTTGATAATTCAAAATTTATTGATAAATCATTTAGCTTAGCATTATCGCCACACACTCTTTTCACTTTCTATGAAGGGTTTGAGAGGGTACTCAATTGTGTACTATAGATAATGACAAGAAGATACACTGAGGTCCAAAAGGTACCGTTCAAAAAAGTCTTGAGGAGAGCTGCACCAGAAAATTCAACCAAAACAAAAGAAGAAGGAGGATCACCTACATTAATACGGTAGATATAAAATAAAAGAAGAATGGAGGATGATCAATGATAGTTTCATTTTCTTAAACCTACATAAATACTTCAAATTTTATAATTTCAACGTAACTAGGAGCCGACTTCTTTTATTGTTTCACAGTACAACAGAAAAAATCTTTAGCAGCGCTTACTTTTGATCTTTAATAGCGCTTTGTAAGGGCTGCTTATCAATGCACTACTAAAGGCATTGTACAAAATAGCAGCGCTCCGAATTCAACCCTCTAATGGAAAAAAGGCTTTTTATATCGGTTAAAATTGACATTTCATATCGGTTCCCGAACCGATGACGAAAAAGGAGATATAGAAAGTAGGGACATTTCATATCGGTTCCTGAACCGTTATGAAAAGTTGTTTTTATATCGGTCGCCCCTAGAACCGATATGAAAAGTCTCTTTTTTTTAAAAAAAAAATAGACTTTTCATATCGGTTCCCATAGAAAACCGATATGAAAAGTCTTTTTTTTTTAAAAAAAAAGAGACTTTTCATATCGGTTTTCTTTGTGAACCTTTGAGTAATTACTTGAAACAACTTTGTTATTAATACAACCCCACACGGTACGAGACAAAACATACGAATGAAGGAGTAAAATCTTCATTCATCCATTCATTTCGTTCATTCATTCATCCACTAAAAAAAGGACCAAAAGAGAAAAAAATCATCCACATTGCATTCATTACCCCCACCAAAGCATAAATCATTCTATCATGCAACCATGCGTTTCATCACAATACGTGCATCTAAGCAATACAATTACATCTTATCTGCATACGCATACACAGTTTATCAACTTCATTATTCCATCAACTTCAACACCCATTATCCGCTACATCTCATTCACTACCCCAGCAAACACCAATTGTCGCACACGCTTGCATTGAAAGTCTCATTTCTCAACTCAAAATTTAAGAACACATCTGCATGCATTACTAATATACCATATCATAAATCATTGCACCATACATTGTATTTCGACATCAAGTCATGCGTCTACCACAACTCTTGCATCTAAGCACTACGCGTGCACATTCATTCATTCATCCATTCATTCGTTCATTCATTCATTCATTCATTAAAAAGAAGGCCAAAAGAGAAAAAAATCATCCACATTGCATTCATTACCCCCACCAAAGCATAAATCATTCCATCATGCAACCATGCGTTTCATCACAATACGTGCATCTAAGCAATACAATTACATCTTATCTGCATACACATACACAGTTTATCAACTTCATTATTCCATCAACTTCAACACCCATTATCCGCTACATCTCATTCACTACACCAGCAAACACCAATTGTCGCACACACTTGCATGCACGCATACTCCATTCATTGCATTATTAAGACATGCCAAATATAGATAGTTTTTCCTTATCAGGAAAATGTATTTATTAGGTATACCCGGGAAAATACGCCAAGTATCGATCCCTATATCCTGCCCCTCGAAATCGGCACTCCAAGCGCCAACCCCATATCGCAATTCGGATCACCAAGCTGATCCTTCAGACCCCCATCGGTCCTTCAGAGCCCCAACGCTCCTTCAGACCAACAATTGGTCCATCAATCCAGATCGCATGTCGCATTATCGAGCAACCGACGGATCATCCGATCGCAGGTCCTTCAGTTCAGTTCGAATTAACAGGTCAAAGCAACAACTTCGAACTCTACCTTCAGATCACTACGTCGACACTGGGCGCGACGGATCATCCGACCCCAGGTCCTTCAGACTAGCTGTGTCAGCCTTAGTCATAGTGGACGTCCTTCGGGGTGAGCAAATCAAGTCAACGACCTGATCTTCACCCCCATGGCCGCTCGAAAAAGGCCACCCCCAAGCAGATCGTTTTACTAGTACCAGTGCTAGTTTGCGCTCCATTAGACAATCTTGGTCCATCAGGCCTAGGCATGCCCTTCAGACCCCATCGTTCCTTCAGTTGAACTCAAGTCAATGCACCGAGCATTGATTTTGAACTAGACCTTCAGATCCCCAGTGATCCCCTTTTTACGAGTTTTAGGACAAAATTAGTGTCCTTTTATCTTTATTTCTATTTTACTTTAATCTTCTGGAAATCATTCAAATTTTCTAGTAGAATATAAATAAAGAGGGGCAGCTGTTATACCCCAATTTTGTCCGCTCTCTTCTTACTATAGTCATTTTTATCATCTAGTTTTGTGTGTCGTAAGTCCCGGGTCCTATTACCGCAAGTTAGTTTTTGGGCTCGTTTAGACGCTAGTTCGTTTTATTGGGTCTGTACTTAGTAATTCACTTTATTGGGCCTATGTTAGATTTTCTCGTTTGGGCCTTGGCCCAACTTGTCCTTTTTCTAGATTTGTCTTTTTAAAATAACATTTTCTCTAATTTAAAAAATCAGTCTTTTATTTACATTATCACCAAAACAAAACAAAAATTACATAAAAATAAAAAAAATAGAGAAGAACGAAAATAATAAAAAGGGGGTGTCAGTAGCATTAACCTTCAGCCCAACAAGCTGCTTGCCCAGCAAGTCGACTTGCCCAGCAAGTTAACTTGTCCAGCAAGTCTCTTCACCTAACCCTTCACCTATAAAAGGAGGCCCTGTCCACAGTGAAAAACACACACAGTGATTCAACAAGAACACTGAACACATTCTCTCTCTCTCTCCCAGCGAAGTTCTCACTCTCTATCTCTCTCTCCCCCTCCCTTTTTTATTTTATTTTTAAATATTATTGATAATTATTTTTCACTAGTTGCACTTTTCAATTTTTCTTCTTTGTTAACATTTCGTTCATATTCAAAATAGAAAAATAAAATAATCATTTTCCTTCAAAAATAAAAATCTTATTTTCAAAATAGGGGATTAAGTCAGCCGTACGGCCGGGTTAGTCACCGCTTTAGGACAAATGGGTCGTACGGCTCAAGAGTCCTAAAATACCTATTCAAATAAAATCACTCCCTACACAAATCGTTTTCTTCCAAAAAATTAAAAATCTTATTTTCAAAAACAGGAGATTAAGTCGTCCGTATGGCCGGGTTAGTCATCGTTTTAGGATAAATGAACCGTACGGATCACAAGTCCTAAAATCCCTAAATTAAAAAACACAAACAAACCAAATTTTTTCTACCCAAGAACTACGTAGCATTTGATTCTCTACCCCGAGATACGTAGGAGCAGATGGGGGCCCATATCTGTCAAATGCAATAATAAAAAATCTTTTTAAGTCTTTTCTCAAATTTTCTTTCGTAGTTCTCAATAAAAATGCAAAAACAAATATTTTTCATCAAGTCTTTTCATTCATTTTTTTTTATAAAAGGGAAATAAATATTTTCAAAGTTAATATAGTTTTGCCCAATTAATTAGAGGTAACCTTTTTCGAAAGGATGTTGTGGGGTGCTAATACCTTCTCCGCGCATAATCGACTCCCGAACCCCAAATTTGGTTTTCCAGACCGTTTTCTTTTTCAAAGGGATTTTTCAGTGTTTTCCCTTATAATTAAACATATATGGCGACTTCATTGAACGCGAGAGATCCTCCGGATTTTTCGGTCTCTACAGCTAGCGACTTCATTGGGGACATTTTGAGAGTCAAGCCTAACCTGGTTAGTTGTGCCAAACCTTACTTTTTCGGTATTTATTTCCCTTTCATCTTTTATTCTTGTTGCATGTTATATTTTATATGATATGTGAACCTTAGGATAGAAGACTATATTTCTTTTGCATATGTGTTGTTTGCTTTGCAACTTGGGGTACACTTGACATTTTTCTCCTACACACACTCCACTATCACACTTCTGCACACACATGAGAATAGTCCTATACCCGAACTGGAGCATAGCCTAAGTTAGAACGAGACTACATAGTGATGGCCGACTGGATGTGCGTCCTGTTGGGCGGTCACGAAAGTCTCACCTAGAGTTTGGTCTCTTTTGAGAATGCTGTCACTCCTAATAGCTTGCCTATTGTTGGGATCAGTGTTCTTAACTGGGGTCGTTGGCTCTAGGAACCTTATTTAGGACCCTTTAGAGCTACCCTTTGAAAGGTTCACTCAATAGAAAAGCCTTAGACCTATTCTCTTAGGAATCCTTGTAGGACAAAAAGGAGCTTCATACCCCTGCACTCAAACAAACACTAATACATTTATCTCATTTCCCTAAAAAAACTCAAAAAAAAACCTATTTTATTCTTGCAAGCATGTCTCATGCATTCTTATTTTCCTTCTTCTCCGTTTATCATAAAAAAAAGAAATATATAAATGAACTCATGTTGCATGGATCTCAATGACCGTCGGGGAATTATAAGACATTTTTTAAGAGAGGTGGATGAAAGTATAAGGAAAACAAAAAAAAAACATGCAAGTCAGACCACCAGAATCATATTTTTTCTTCGAACAAAAAACTTACAATTCCCCGACGCGATGAATAAAATCATAGATTCGCATTTCATGCACATTCATTCATTCATGAGCAAAAAGGCAAGTTGGTTCGTCAACACTCATGCGTCTGATTTTCTTTCTCCAAAAAACAAACAAAAATATTCAAAATCATGTCAAGCATCATGCATTCTTTTCATTCCATGCATTAAAAAAAATCATTGTGAGTATCATGCATTTTGTTTCCTCGCATATAAAAAAAACAATGTTTAAGCCATATAATATAAGCATCACATTTATCATGCACCACCGTTCATTCATAATCATTCACAAAAATCATCATCACATAGTGTGTTCATCACATCATTTGCAACGTCATTATTATGAATTACATTTCAAAAAAAAACATAACATTCATACATCATTTCACTCATATTGCCATCCTAGTTCAAATGCATCATTTCTAAATAAAAATAAAAGAAAGTCATGTCATTATTCTTGCTGTCGTGACCGGGGTCCCGACGCAGACGGCTCAAAATTGGTATTTTTAGGAGTCGCCACCCAATTTATTAAATAGGGAAAATTGAGAAAAACCTATCTAAGAGTTATTGGTCTGCGTAAACTAGGTTGGATTCGAGAGTCGGTTATGCATAGGGAAGGGCAAAAACTTAATTCCACTACACCCCTAGTACATCCGTCCTAAGACAGTTACCCTAAATCTGGTTGTGCAAATATAAATTACGAATTTATTTGTTTTACCCAAAAATAAAATAGAAGAAAATAATAAGGACTAATTTGGAAAAGTTTAACTTTGACTTGACGGGGAAGCCCCGCTCCTACGTATCCTCTGGTGCAATAAGGACTATTTCTGAAAAAGTTTGTTGGTTGGTTGATTTTAATTTTTTGAAGGGGTTTGAGATCACCAAGTTGTACAACTCAGGCGTCTTAAACCGGGATCGACAAGATGTCACATCTCAGCCAATCCCTGTTTTATATTTTTTAGAAAATAGGTGTTAAAGAAAAGAGAGTTGATTATTTGAAAAAAAATAATTAGCTTGACGGGGAAGCCCCGCTCCTACGTATCTCCGTGTGCAGAGAATCAAAGGCTACGTAGTTTTTCTTGAAAATATTTGTTTGCTTTGTTGATTTTAATATTTTGAAGGGGTTTGAGATCACCAAGTTGTACAACTCAGGCGTCTTAACCGGGTTGCGGGTTTGATAAGAAGTACATCTCGATCAAAGCCATTTTTATTGATGTTTTAATTCATTTTTAGAAATAGATCACAATAATAATAATATAAATAATAATAGATAATAATAACAATAATAAAATAATAATTAAAAAGGAAAGATAAAACAAATAAATAAAAAAATATAAATAAATAATATATATAGAAATAAACAAACAATAAATAAGTAATCAATGAATATGTACATAAATAAATAAAGATATAAATAATAAATAAACAAATAGATATAAATAAATAAATACAAAACTAACCTCAAGCTGATAAACGCAATGAACGCCGAACCGGACCGAGCAGTCTGACCAGGTCAACTGCGAACCGGGCTGCTTTGAGAACCGGAAAACCGACTCAAAAAAGTACAAAATAATCAAAGACAGACTTTTAGTGTCTGGACCGCAAATGCTAGCCCAAAAATCACTTAATCTGCCAATGACTCCCCCCTTTTAAATTGGTTTTTCGGATTAGCATTTTATAGTCATTTTTTGGAATCCGACAATTAATTTTTTTGATCCTCTATTTTTACTGATTAATACCTTGTCTCCTGGACAGCTAGTGATTTGTGTGTAGCTGACTCAGGGCTTGTGTGTAGCTGACTCAGCCTTGAACTGTTTCCATTTCAGGTTCCTTGGGCAGCTGGTGAAAGCTTGCTCTACAAGCTTAGGAGCAGCAGCGGAGGCGCACGGCTGCTGGCAGGGATTAGGGTTTTTTGGGCCTTTCTCTATTTTTTTTGGTTAGGTGTAATAATTTTTTGGGCCCATTTGAGGCCTGTTTTTTTTGTGACTTTGGCATATGTTTGGGCCAAGTGTAACTAGACATTTCTGTAAATAAAACTTTTCCACACACCTCCTATTTTAATATTACTATTATTATTACTAAACAAAGGGAAATTAAAAAGGAACGCAACAAAACCTGTCGGACTAAACACGATGAAATGCTAAAACAACGACACGACGAATACGCGCACAAACAAAATATTTTGTCAAAGGGATTTATTTCATCATTATTATTTTTTTAGTAAAAGGAAAAGTAAATAAGTAAATAACTAAAAAAATACACCGGTTAAAATTGGGTGTTCACAGTTTCCCCTCTGTGCTTACTTTCTTACGAGATAATACATAAAACCGTGTTTTCTTGCATTATCAAAGTAAGCAGTAAGTGCAGACACGAACCTCAATTTTAATCGGTGGAACATGCACAACTGTGTTTTGATTGTTAAAGTTAAAATGGGTAACAGTGCCAAAGCTAAACGGATAGCACGAAATTAGCACAAAACAAATGTCAGGGCGAGACCGATAGCATGCAAATTAAAAGCAAATGCCAGGGCGAGACCGATAGCAGAAAATTAAAAACAAATGCCAAGGCGAGACCGATAGCAGAAAATTAAAAACAAATGCCAGGGCGAGACCGATAGCAGAAAATTAAAAACAAATGCCAGGGCAAGACCGATAGCAGAAAATTAAAAGCAAATGCCAGGGCGAGACCGATAGCAGAAAATTAAAAGCAAATGCCAGGGCGAGACCGATAGCGGAAAATTAAAAACAAATGACAGGGCGAGACCGATAGCGGAAAGTTAAAAACAAATGCCAGGTCGAGACCGATAGCAGAAAACTAAAAACAAATGCCAGGGCGAGACCGATAGCAGAAAATTAAAAGCAAATGCCAGGGCGAGACCGATAGCAGAAAATTAAAAGCAAATGCCAGGGCGCGACCGATAGCAGAAAATTAAAAAAGATGCCAGAGCGAGACCGATAGCAGAAAATTAAAAGCAAATGCCAGGGCGAGACCGATAACGGAAAATTAAAAACAAATGCCAGGGCGAGACCGATAGCAGAAAATTAAAAGCAAATGCCAGGGCGAGACCGATAGCAGAAAATTAAAAGCAAATTCCAGGGGGAGACCGATAGCAGAAAATTAAAAGCAAATGCCAGGGCGCGACCGATAGCGGAAAATTAAAAAAAAATGTCAGGGCGAGACCGATAGCAGAAAACTAAAAGCAAATGCCAGGGCGAGACCGATAGCGGAAAATTAAAAACAAATGCCAGGGCGAGACCGATAGCAGAAAATTAAAAGCAAATGCCAAGGCGAGACCGATAGCAGAAAATTAAAAACAAATGCCAGGGCGAGACCGATAGCAGAAAATTAAAAACAAATGCCAGGGCGAGACCGATAGCAGACAATTAAAGCAAATGCCAGGGCGAGACCGAAAGCAGAAAATTGAAAACAAATGCCAGGGTGAGACCGATAGCAGAAAATTAAAAGCAAATGTTAGGGCGAGACCGATATTGGAAAATTAAAACAAATGCGAGGGCGAGACCGATAGCAGAAAATTAAAAGCAAATGCCAGGGTGAGACCGATAGCGGAAAATTAAAAACAAATGCCAGAGCGAGACCGATAGCCGAAAATTAAAAACAAATGCCAGGGCGAGACCGATAGCAGAAAATTAAAAAAAAATGCCAGGGCGAGACCGATAGCAGAAAATTCAAAACAAATGCCAGGGCGAGACCGATAGCAGGAGAGAAAAAATGAAAAACGTAATGTAATGCATGTTCACTTGTGGATGCCTTTGTTTTAGTGCTAGAACCATTGTTGCGAACCAAGGATCTTTGACCAATCGAACTTTCGTTTACTTGCCTTCACCTCTTCCTTATAACCGCAGTCGCCCTTTCATAGCATCAATGCCCTTATTCACCTGATTGAAAGCACCCCCCTTAAACCTAATGAAAAGTTATTAGGGAGCTTTCGTGAGAAGTGTGGGTCTACTCTCCCCAGTCAACTGAGTTTTCTCTTTTTTTTTTCAATTATTAATGTGTTACTGACACATTCGTCTTGAAGTTTGCGAGACTTAAACCATTTTACTTGAGACATAGATTAAATGAGTCAATTATGAATGAAAGAATAAAGGAAATGAGCTGGGCGAATAGGTCATGAATGCATGGACAAATGAACAATAGCAAATGTATGAAAAACAGCAAGATTGATGTGGTATTGACTAAGATGAAAGAGTACAGAAAGGAAGGAAGGTCACCAGTAGGAAACTTCACACAGACTTTGCCCCGTTATGACTAGGTCAATCCCCTACTGGCCGATCCTCTTGAGAAACCTTTAATGCGACTATTAGAGTGGAATCCGATTCTGACTCCTTTCCAATGCAGTTATTAGAACCCTATTGCCCCAGTGTAAGCGTGCTCGCGAGTCCTTTTTGAGTATGCCATGTTATGCCCTTTTTCTTTTCTTTGCCTTAATTTTTGCCTAGACCGCCCTTTTGGGTTTTCAATCTAGCAGACTTTTGTTGACCCTAACTTTTTCCCAGACCGCCCTTTTGGGTTTTCGATCTACCGGGCCCTTATTATCCCTAATTTTTTCCTAGACCGCCCTTTCGGGTTTTCAATCTAGAGGGATTTTTTCTCTCTCTTTTTTTTAGGCATAAAACTTCTTGATAGCGTTTGAATTTATTGGCTTTGGAAGTTCACGTCCTTCCTTGTCGAGCAGGACTAGGGCTCCACCCGGAAATGCATGCTTGACTACGTAAGGCCCATCGTAGTTAGGCGCCCACTTACCACGAGCGTCTTCTTGGTGTGGCAGTAATCTCTTCAAACCAGGTCTCCAGGTTGAAATTCTCTTGGACAGACTTTCTTGTTGAAGGCTCTGGCCATTCGACTTTGGTATAACTGCCCGTGACAAATAGCTGCCAATCTCTTTTCCTCGATCATATTCAACTGTTCAAACCGAGTTTTTACCCATTCTGACTCTTCCAGATCTGCCTCCATCAAAACCCTCAAGGATGGTATTTCAACTTCCACAGGGGACACATCTTCCATTCCATACACTAAAGAAAATGGCGTTGCCCCAATGTTGGATCGTACGTTAGTGCGATAAGCGTGTAGAGCGTAGGGTAACATCTCATGCCAATCTTTGTAATTAATCACCATTTTGGCGATGATTTTCTTGATGTTCTTATTTGCGGCTTCCACTGCACCATTCATTTGGGGTCTATATGGAGTTGAATTGTGGTGCTTCATCTTGAAGTTTTCACACAGCCTTTGCACCTCAGAGCCATTGAGGTTAGGAGCATTGTCTGTGATTATCCTTTCAGGAATTCCATATCGGCAGATGATGTCCCTCTTCAGGAACTTGGCAAACACCTTTTGGGAGATGCTAGCATATGAGGATGCTTCTACCCACTTTGTGAAATAGTCAATTGCCACCAATATGAACCGATGCCCATTCGATGCCTTCGGAATAATCGGCCCAATCACGTCAATCCCCCACATGGAAAATGGCCAAGGGCTCGTTAGGTTATGCAGAGGAAATGGAGGTGCATTGATCCTGTCGGCGTACAGCTGGCACTTGAGGCACTTTCTTATATGTACTATGCAATATGTTTCCATGGTGGTCCAATAAAAACCACTTCTCATGACTTTGCGGGGCATCATATGCCCGTTTGCATGGGTTCCACAGATTCCTTCGTGTACCTCAATCATGATTTTTCGAGCCTCTTGAGCATCTACGCATCTCAACAAAGTACCATCTTGGCTTCGCTTGTAAAGTATCTCACCACTCAGAAAGAAATTCATTGCTAGCCTTCTAATTGTTTTCTTGTTTACTTCACCTGCCCCTGTTGGGTACTCTCCCTGTTGGATGTACCGCTTTATATCACAGAACCATGGTTCACTATCAGGCTCTTCTTCTTCCATATTAGCGCAATGAGCTGGTTCATTCTTGACTTCTATACAGATGGGTTGGACCTCAGCATTGACATTCAATTTAAACATCGCCACCAAGGTAGCTAAAGCATCGACAAATTGGTTCTTATCTCGCGCCAGATGGGTGAATGTTACTTCTTCGAAATTTTCTACCAATTGGGTTAAGTGTTTCTGATAAGGCACTAACTTTGAGTCCTTGGTTTGCCATTTGCCCTTTACCTGGTAAATGATGAGTGCCAAATCTCCGAACACATCTAGTCTTTTCACACCAAGGTCGATTGCAACCTGTAGTTCATTTGCGCATGCCTCATACTCGGCGATGTTGTTGGTGCATTCGAAACTCAACTTGATGGCCACAGGGTATTGTTTACCCTCCGGTGAAATTACTACTGCTCCGACACCATTTCCATGCATGTTGACTGCCCCGTCGAAGTACATTCTCCATGCCTCTCTTGTTCCTTTATCTTCATTAGTTGCCATTACTCCTCTTTCCATGTCATCCAAACTAGAAGATCTCTCTTCCGCGAGAGGGTTATTAGCCAGATAGTCGGCGATGGTACTTCCCTTGATAGACTTTTGCAACACGTACTTGATGTCATATTCCGATAAGATCACTTGCCATTTCGAAACCCTTAAGGAAACGTGGGGGCTTTCGAAAATGTACTTTAGTGGATCAAATCGTGAAATCAAACAAGTAGTGTAGTACAACATGTATTGGCGAAGTCTTCTAGAGGTCCAGACTAAAGCACAACACGTCTTTTCAATTCCCATGTAGCAGGTTTCGCAGTCATTGAATTTTTTACTCAAATAATAGATGGCCTGCTCTTTTCCCGCCATGTCATGTTACCCCAACATTGCTCCCATGGATGATGGTAATACCGTTAAGTACAAAATCAATGGCCTCACTGGTGTTGGGGGCGCCAAAACAGGAGGGTTTGATAAATAATCCTTTCAAAAGCTTCTTGACATTTATCATCCCATTTACCTGGTTGGTTCTTCCTTAA
Organism: Astragalus membranaceus; assembly: GCA_039519185.1. Classification (NCBI taxonomy): domain Eukaryota; kingdom Viridiplantae; phylum Streptophyta; class Magnoliopsida; order Fabales; family Fabaceae; genus Astragalus; species Astragalus membranaceus. The sequence goes on from CM076851.1 coordinate 37,583,537, forward strand.
TAACTTGAATATCAGTTCGCATGTACTAGTCAAGTTGGCAATGAATCTTGCAATGTAATTGAGTCTCCCCAAAAAGCTTCTTACTTCACGTTCACCTTTGGGGGTAGGCATCTCTTGAATAGACTTTATTTTATCAGGATCCACCCTTATACCATCCCTACTTACAATGAATCCGAGTAACCTCCCTGAAGATGCCCCAAAGACGCACTTATTGGGGTTCAACCGCACTTTATATTTCCTGAGCCTTTCAAATAACTTCTGCAGTACTGCCACGTGACTTTCTTGCTCTTGAGATTTTTCCACCATGTCATCCACATACACCTCAATTTCTTTATGCATCAAATCATGGAAGAGTGCGACCATGGCACGCTGGTAAGTTGCCCCAGCGTTTTTCAAACCGAAAGGCATCACCCTATAACAGAAGGTTCCCCATGGGGTAATGAATGTCGTCTTTTCTTTATCTTCAGCATTCATGAGAATTTGGTTGTATCCAGAGTAACCATCCATGAAGGAAAATCCGTGGTTCTTGGCAGTATTGTCAACAAGCAAGTCAATATGTGGAAGAGGAAAGTCATCCTTTGGACTGGCTTGGTTTAGATCTCGGTAATCCACACACATCCTAACTTTCCCATCCTTCTTGGGCACTGGGACAATGTTGGCCACCCATTCTGGGTGTACTGAGACCTCAAAAACTCCCACCTCCCATTGTTTAGTCACTTCCTCCTTGATTTTCAAAGACATATCCGGATGCATCTTCCTCAGCTTTTGTTTCTTTGGCTTTACATCCGGAAAGAGAGGAATATTATGTACTGCTATTTTTGGATCAATCCCAGGCATATCTTTGTAGGACCATGCGAACACATCAAGATATTCTTTAAACAAGGTCATCATCTCCTTCCGCTCGGGGTTGTCGACAAACCTTAACTCCTTCCTATCCTCTTCAGTCCCCATATTAATGATTTCTATCGTCTCGTCGTTCAAACCAAACTCCTTTTCGGTGTGCCCTAACAGTTTAGAGAGTATATTAATTGCTTCGTTATCTTCTTTCGACTCAACATAGTCTTCACCAAAATTCGCGAGGGGATCAGATGACAGGTTCTCGACGTTCTCATAATGGGGCAAATCTTCAGCGAAATCGGGATCCCTGGAGAGTAGTTAGCGAGGTTGGAGGGGGATAAACACAATAAATGACGAGAGAAAAAAGGATAAAAGAGAGAAAGTGAACTAGAGCGTGAGAATGCAAAAATGTAACAACACAAATGGGAAGAAATGCATGCAAATTCAATTCTTGTCTCAAGCAAAATAACAAAAGTCTCATAGCCTTAATCGGCTAAAAACAACAACAAAATAAAAGACGATTACATGAAAGTAACAACATCAACAACTGGTTCAGCTTGCCAATTGCTCAGTGACTCTTGATTGTTGTAAGGGAGAACGGCGCCACCCGCTTCCGAACTATCTTTGTCCATCATGTTGATCACAAGGCGGTGCATAGTGCCTTCTATATCTTCGGGTGCTAGCACTTTTGCTGGCGCTGGGAAAGTGTCGCTCAAGCGTGGAATCAACTGAATTCCCTCTTTACCCCTTGTTGGTTTCTTTGACTTCATCTCGAGGCTTCCCTCATAGCCAATTCCCATGGTGTCTGACTTATGCTTCACGGGTATGGGAGTGAAAGTTCCTTGTAAGTGACGACCCAAACCTTTTCCCTCTTCATAGCCATTTTTGGTCATTATCCGGACCACTACTTGATTCACGCTGCGACTCAACGAGACTCCTTCGGTAACTCCAGATTTATCCACCTCGAAACTGTGGCACATATTTGTTACTTCTTCTTCAGTGTTGTCCACATAGGGTAGAGACATAGGTTTTGAGAACAGCATTCCCTCTTCTCCACGGATTGTGATGATGTTTCTATTTTCAACAAATTTGACCCTCTGGTGGAGAGTCGAGGGTACTTCCCCAGCTTCGTGAATCCATGGTCGTCCCAATAACACGGTGTATGCCGAATCGATAACCATGACTTGGAACAGTACCCGGAAGACACTTGGGCCAATCTCCAATGAGAGCACTACTTCACCCAAGACACTTCTTTTAGATCCATCAAAAGCCCGCACCATCAAGGTTTGAAGGGTCAAATCCCTTTCCCTCAATCCTAGCGCTGTTAAGGTGGTCATAGGCAGGACATTAAGGGTCGATCCACCATATATTAGTACTTTGGCTTTCACGAATTCTCGACACTTCAAGGTGATGTGCAGAGCCCGATGTTCTCCTATTGCCTGAGGGTGTACCTCATTCTCGAAAAATGTGATCAGGTTGACTCGTTGCATTGGATCTTCCATATTGACCACCGTTTGGGGAGTCACCTCAGGTTTCACAAAAGCTTCTTCCAATGTTCTCAACAAAGCTTTCCTATGTATCTCGGAAGAGAGGATGAGAGAAAGCAACGAGATCCGAGCTGGAGTCTTTTTCAGTTGCTCAGTCACATCATACTCACTCTGTTTCATGATTTTTAGGAATTCTCCTTCCGATGGCTCTTCAGCCTCTTTCTCTTTCTTTTTCTTTTCGGATTCTTCCGGACTGAAATATCACCCACTCCGGGTTATTCTGCTAACACTCGCAAGGTTTTCCACCGACTCCTCAACCCCTTTGTTCTTGCTTATTTCACTCTTAGCGGTGCTTCCCACAACTTCGACTCAGGTCTCATAGTTCCAGGGAATTGCATGAGTATCTTTGCAAGCAAAGGGTGTGGGCTTCTTTATAGTTACTACAACCTTCTCAGGTGCTGCAGGTTGGTTGAGTGGTGGAACTTTAAGCACAAAACGTTCCACAACATCATTCTCCTCCTGAAACATAGACCCCCTAGCTTGCACCACTCCTAGTGACATTAGGTTTTGAACTCGAGATTTGAAGTCCCAACAATCTTCAATATCATGGCCTACACAACTATGGTGGTACACACACTCTTTCTTTTCGTTATACAGGGCATATTTTACGACCTCCTTTGTTGGTGCCAACATTTCATAGCCGGCTGGTGTAATCCTTCCCATATTTCTATCATAGGGGTCCGGAGTTTCAAGACCTTCTTGATAGTCTTTTGGTCTCCTTCCACCATACTCACTGCCCTATTTCCATCGTGATTATGGAGAGCATTGCTGTTGATATTTGTTCCCATCTCTTCCTGGATGTCAAGTTTCCCATGAGTAATCAATCTTCTTACAGCCGTCTTGAAGGCCTCACAATCCTCAATGGAATGTCCTGCGGCCCCCATGTGGTACTTACAAGTCAAGTTTGGATTATACCATGCTGGAAATGGAGGCTCCCAATCTTTCACGGGCACCCCTGCAATCAAACGGGCATCTGCCAATCGTTGGAATAGTTCAGTGTTGGTGATGGAGAGTTTAGGGAATGGTGGGAAGTTGACTTGTGTTTGGCGGAAATTTGGACGGGTCTGCTGGTAGTTTGGCCGTGGTTGTGGGTAGGTTCCTGGGATGTTGTTTACGGGGAGTGTTTGTATGGGTGAAGGGTTTATGTTTGGGTTCATTGTGTAAGGTGTATTCAGGCGGGGTCGGTTATAGTATGGTTGTTGGGGAGTGATGTTTGGTGATGCTCGGATGAAACTGATTTCTGGATCTTTCTTCTTTTGAGTATAGTTATTTTTAGATTGCCCGCCTTCTGATTGCTCTACCTGAAGTTTTCCATCTCTTGTCAGCATCTCAATTCTTTCTCCAGCAGATATTAAATCTGCAAAGTCCCGGTATGCAGCCCCTGCTATTGCTGCCACATAGGGAGATCCTAACGTCCCTAGGAAATAGGAGAACATCTCTGATATAGTGAGTGGTGGTTGGACTTGTGCAGCGAGAGTTCTCCACCTTTGGGCATACTGCTTAAAGGTCTCGTCATTATTCTTCTGCAGGATTCCTAGTTGCTCACGGGTTGGAGCCATATCCATATTAAACCTGTACTGATTCATGAAGACATCGGCGAGGTCCTTCCAACAATCAATCTTAGAGTGGTCCATTTGGATATACCATTCCAACGCCGGCCCAGTCAAACTCTCATGAAAAAAACTCATGAGAAATTTTTCATCCTTGGACCATATCGACATTTTGGTGCAATAAGTCCTCAGATGCAGAAGAGGACTGGTGCTTCCATCGTACATCGTGAAATCAGGCACTTTGAAGTCTCGAGGGATGACTACGTCTGTAGTAGGGCAGAGTTCGTCTATTCCCAAGGACCCGAAAGCACCAGATCCCTGGATTGCTTTGATCTTTTCCTCCATCTTATCCATCCATGATTGTCTGGCCCTGCCCTGCAGCGTCGTTGCATGCCTTTCACCTTCCCCATTTTCGACATGGAATAGTCCCCCACCCCTGTCCCCAAGGTATGGGTTTTCAGGCCCAGTAGGTCCCATAGCTTCATAGCCCATCCCGACGGGTATGTCGAGCGCTATGTTATGTGGACCCTCACCTTTGTTCGGGAACCTTCCGCCCTCACCCCCAATTACTCCTATTACCCTTGTTGTCAATAGAGCAATAGTCTCCCTTACTGCCTGTAGGGTCTCTTCCATCCCCAGCAGAGTCGCCATCTATGGTGACCGGGGTCCCGACGCAGACGGCTCAAAATTGGTATTTTTAGGAGTCGCCACCCAATTTATTAAATAGGGAAAATTGAGAAAAATATATCTAAGAGTTATTGGTCTGCGTAAACTAGGTTGGATTCGGGAGTCGATTATGCATAGGGAAGGGCGAAAACTTAATTCCATTACACCCCTAGTACATCCGTCCTAAGACAGTTACCCTAAATCTGGTTGTGCAAATATAAATTACGAATTTATTTGTTTTACCCAAAAATAAAATAGAGGAAAATATTAAGGACTAATTTGGAAAAGTTTAATTTTGACTTGACGGGGAAGCCTCGCTCCTACGTATCCTCTGGTGCAATGAGGAACTCAAAAGTCACGTAGTTCTTTCTGAAAAAGTTTGTTGGTTGGTTGATTTTAATTTTTTGAAGGGGTTTGAGATCACCAAGTTGTACAACTCAGGCGTCTTAAACCGAGATCAACAAGATGTCACATCTCAGCCAATCCCTATTTTATATTTTTTAGAAAATAGGTGTTAAAGAAAAGAGAGTTGATTATTTGAAAAAAATAATTAGCTTGACGGGGAAGCCCCGCTCCTACGTATCGCCGTGTGCGGAGAATCAAAGGCTAGGTAGTTTTTCTTGAAAATATTTGTTTGTTTTGTTGATTTTAATATTTTTTTGAAGGGGTTTGAGATTACCAAGTTGGACAACTCAGGCGTCTTAACCGGGTTGCGGGTTTGATAAGATGTACATCTCGATCCAAGCCATTTTTATTGATGTTTTAATTCATTTTTAGAAATAGATCACAATAATAATAATATAAATAATAATAGATAATAATAACAATAATAATAATAATTAAAAAGGAAAGATAAAAAAAATAAATAAACAAATAACTATACACCTAAAAAAAATATAAATAAATAAATATATATATATATAGAAATAAACAAACAATAAATAAGTAATCAATGAATATGTACATAAATAAATAAAGATATAAATAATAAATAAACAAATAGATATAAATAAATAAATACAAAACTAACCTCAAGCTAATAAACGTGATGAACGCCGAACCGGACCGAGCAGTCTGACCAGGTCAACTGCGAACCGGACTGCTTTGAGAACCGAAAAACCGACTCAAAAATGTACCAAATAATCCAAGACAGACTTTTAGTGTCTGGACCGCAAATGCTAGCCCAAAAGATCACTTAATCTGCCAATGACTGCCCCCTTTTAAATTGGTTTTTCGGATTAGCATTTTACAATCAGTTTTTGGAATCCGACAATTAATTTTTTTGATATTCTATTATTACTGATTAATGCCTTGTCTCCTGGACAGCTATTGATTTGTGTGTAGCTGACTCAGGGCCTGTGTGTAGCTGACTCAGCCTTGAATTGTTTCCATTTCAGGTTCCTTGGGCAGCTGGTGAAAGCTTGCTCTGCAAGCTTAGGAGCAGCAGCGGAGGCGCACGGCTACTGGTAGGGATTAGGGTTTTTTGGGTCTTTCTCTGTTTTTTTTTTGTTAGGTGTAATAATTTTTTGGGCCCATTTGAGGCCTGTTTTTTTTGTGACTTTGGCATATGTTTGGGCCAAGTGTAACTAGACATTTCTGTAAATAAAATTTTTCCACACACCTCCTATTTTAATATTACTATTATTATTACTAAACAAAGGGAAAGTAAAAAGGAACGCAACAAAACCTGTCGGACTAAACACGATGAAACGCTAAAACAACGACGCGACGAATACACGCACAAACCAAATATTTTGTCATCTACATGTGTCATTGCCCCTAAAAAAACAAAAACAAGAACAAAAAGTCTTTTAGCATAGTTAGTCTTTTCAAGTGATCATTCCTTCATGCATTTCATGCATTTTCATCATGCCTATACATTATAGTTTGTTCATTCATGCATTACATTTTTTTAAAAAAAAACCATGAGCATAACTTAAAAAAATTGTGATGATAGATGAGACGTTCTTGCGAAACACACTCTAATTGATTATTTTTCTTTGGAAAAGTTTAGCCTTACAAAACAAGGTTGACTAATTGGTCCATTTTGCCAGCAAAGCGATGCATCTCATCCATCCCATGATAAATGATCAAATTGGTCCATTTTGTTAATTAATGTTTTATCCAAAATTTCTTCTATAATGTTTATAACTAATTTTAACTCTCTATGAAGCATTCGTATGGTGAACTTGTATGCCATGTGCATTTACTCTTGTTTGAGTCAGTTAGTGTCCACATCTTTGCATCTTATCATCGTCCCTTGTACATGTCTACAATGTTTTAAAACTCGGACCGGTGACCGACTCGGTGAAGGTACCGGGTCACTGGGTCAATAGTCGGACCGAGGGGTCGACAGTTGAACCGCATGACCAAAACCGGGACCGGATGACTCGGACCCGGTCTCTATTTCGAGAATTTTCAATACCTATATAGTATATAATATAAATTTCGTCCCTGTAAAATTAATAACTATGTTTATTTTATATCTACTAAAATATGAAAAATTCCCAAATTTTCAGGACCTATATATTTCATACTTGTAAAACTTAATTTGCTAAAATTACACACCATGCCTATTTTATTTTTATTTGCTTGGTATATATTAAATAAATTTTAAAAGTTCATATCATGCTTCAATAAATATTTAGAACAAATTTCATAAGTTAACAACTTAATATTAAATAAATCTTTAAAAAAATACTTAATATTAAATAAGTTTGTTGAAACATAATATTAGTATTACAAGCTAATGCCATGAGGATGAGCGTACTTGACTTTTTGGAAAAGAGGTACCAATTATATATATTTGAAATAAATAATATCCTCAATAAGATTGGTAGCCTCATGGTAGCGGTCAGCATTTGCTTTTAACAGGTCAGGGGTTCAAACCCCACTAATGGCATTTTGTTGAGGGTTTGGCATTTTGTTGAGGGTTTTTTTTGAGTCTCTTTTGTTTTAAGTAGTTTACAAATAGTCATACATCGCATAGAATGAACGGAACAGAGAGGAGAATGAGATATAAAAGCAAGACATATGTCATTGGGAAACATACTTACCTAGATGGCAATCACTAGTGGGGGCCTGCGTTCGCGCGGCCCCTCCCAATTACAGTTCAAGGATTTGATAAAAAAAAAAAACAAAATGCACAACCCGGTCCGGTTCGAGCCGAGTCACCGAGTCACCGGTTTTTCCAAAAACCGGCCGAGTCACACCGGTTCCCACCGGTTTGCTGCATGGCCGATCCAAAACCTTGACCGGCTCGATTACCCCCCCGGTTCCCGGTTCGACCGGTCCGACCGGTCGGACCGAGCCGGTTTTTAAAACACCGCATGTCTAGTCCCACCCGGACCACCCTGTACATATTCTCGACACAAGTACCTAGTTGACTATTTGGTTTGTTCTCATTGATGAAATTTCATAAACCAACACTTTGGTTCCTCCAAACTAGGGCAAGTTAGTGACCACTTAAACATCTTGTCAACATATATTCACTCGGTGCAAGTGCAAGTCTTTTGCAAAAAAAAAAACATAAAAAAGGGCCCGTTAGGTTGAAAACTCGCAAGAGCAACCTAAACAAAAATTGGGGAGTAAAAAGAAATGAAGAGAAAGAGCAAATATACAAAAATAAATAAATTTTTGTCCTAAAGTTTAGTTTTGAGAAAGTAAGAGCAAATAAATTTTTGTCCTAAAGTTTGGTTATCTCTCCATATCCTACAAATAATAATAATAGTAACACCCTTTGCTACCCACTTTGAGCCAAAAAAATAAAAAATCTTTCAATCACCCTAGACAAGGATCTATTCCATATCAAAAATGGTGTTTCATTTTTATCAGCTTACTCAACTCAAAAGGAAAGAAAGTGAAAATCACACAAGAGAAGTGAAACTCACGAAAAGAAAAAAAACCAAAATAATATAAAATAAAAAAAGAGAGAAAAAAATCAGAAAAATGGTAAGCTGATACATCATACAATCAAACACATAAGATATCCTTGTCTGAATAAACCCTCAAACGCTTCATTGGGTATAATTATCACTTCTTTCATAAACCCTCAAACACTTCATTGGGCCTGATTATCCGTCGTCTCATAAACCCTCGAACACTTCATCGGGCCTAATTATCTTTTCTTTTATGAACCCCTAACCATCGGCCACATTACAACCCTATAAAGTCCATTCCGATCAATGACTGATTGCTTTTGTTTTCTCAAAGTTTTAATTTTAGGACAAATAAGTCTATTTATTTATAATATGTTCGCTCAAAAATCAAAGAATGTTAAAAAAAAATAAAAAATAAAATAAAATCAAAGATTTGCTCTCCAAGGTGCATTCAAGTTGCATTGATATAGAGACAATGTTTAGTGATCACCGAGTGAGGTTTTCATCATATCAAAAAACTCAAGACAGTCACAGTCTTTGGGATTCACCTAAAAGAGAACCAAAAGTTTATACTAGGATCACCACCTAGATCCCAAAGTGGGACATTCCTTTTATCATCCATACCACTTGAACTTGGAGATTTAGCCATTGTCCATCTCATTCATATACCACACCCAATCCATAAAGCCATACGACCAACTCCAAAAACCCATAACCTTAACTCTGTCACCTCTCACAGTCTCACTAAAAGCAACCATTTGAAATACCATTCCAAAGTGGGGCAATCCCGTCATCCTTCACTCCACCTAAAATTAAGGAAATTCACCTTCCACCCATTTCATTCCCTTATTCACATCCATAAAGCCACACCAGGGCAATTTCTCAACCCACTATGCTAAATACAACCTTTCACAAACTCTAGTCAGGGCAACCAATTGTCATAATTGGGGCAACACCAAACGCCACGGGTTGAGACAAAATCCCTTGCTTCCCACCTCTCATTTCAAAGCCAAGGAATTTCCAATTCATCATCTTTTACACCCCTAGCTGTTTTCACCACTAGACAGAGGCAAGTTATGCACTCACAATCATCAATGCTAAATTGGGGCAATCCCACATTTCTTGAGTTGGGGAGAACCTACCTTTCACGACTTTGGCAAAAACCTGTCATTTATCCCTTCATCTGTCCATACCCTAAATCTCTAGAACCCCGAGTAGACTGACTCATTCATCTATATTTGCACTACTCTGCATGTTTACTAAACAATACTTCAAAGAGAGTGAACACAAGCAAATAATGTGATACTGAAAAGCCACTCAGTTAACTTTGTGGACCTGAAATTCTGCCATCATGGGGCATCATAGTCAAATGGAAGAGCAATATGAACGAGTTTGCAAATACGACCAAAAAGTATACTTTTTCACATCAGTGTCTGTAGATAACAATCTTGAGAGATTGCCAAAGTTTGAGTTTAGATCAATAATCTAATTTTTCCAATAAATTACGACTCCAAAATACTCATCTCTCTACTTCTTGCATTGAAAGTCTCATTTCTCAACTCAAAATTTAAGAACACGTCTGCATGCATTACTAATATACCATATCATAAATCATTGCAACATACATTGTATTTCGACATCAAGTCATGCGTCTACCACAACTCTTGCATCTAAGCATTACGTGTGCACATTCATTCGTTCATTCATTCATTCATTAAAAAAAAGGGCCAAAAGAGAAAAAAATCATCCACATTGCATTCTTTACCCCCACCAAAGCATAAATCATTCCATCATCCAACCATGCGTTTCATCACAATACGTGCATCTAAGCAATACAATTACATCTTATCTGCATACGCATACACAGTTTATCAACTTCATTATTCCATCAACTTCAACACCCATTATCCGCTACATCTCATTCCCTACCCCAGCAAACACCAATTGTCGCACACGCTTGCATGCGCGCATACTCCATTCATTGCATTATTAAGACATGCCAAATATAGATAGTTTTTCCTTATCAGGTGTATTTATTAGGTATGCCCGGGCAAATACGCCAAGTATTGATCCCTATATCCTGCCCTCGAAATCGGTGCTCCAAGCGCCAACCCCATATCGCAATTCGGATCACCAAGCTGATCCTTCAGACCCCAATCGGTCCTTCAGAGCCCCAGTGCTCCTTCAGACCAACAATTGGTCCATCAATCCAGATTGCCCGTCGCGTTATCGAGCAACCGACGGATCATCCGACCCCGGGTCCTTCAGTTCAGTTCGAATTAACATGTCAAAGCAACAACTTCGAAATCTACCTTCAGATCACTACGTCGACACTGAGCACGACGGATCATCCGACCCCAGGTTCTTCAGACTAGCTAGGTCAGCCTAAGACATAGTGGACGTCCTTCGAGGTGAGCAAATCAGGTCAACGACCTGATCTTGACCCCCATGGCCGCTCGAAAAAGGCCACCCCCAAGCAGACCGTTTTACTAGTACCAGTGCTAGTTTGCGCTCCATCAGACCATCTTGGTCCATCAGGCCTAGGCATGCCCTTCAGACCCCATCGGTCCTTCAGTTAGTGCACCAAGCATTGATTTTGAACTAGACCTTCAGATCCCCAGTTATCCCCTTTTTCCGGGTTTTAGGACAAAATTAGTGTCATTTTATCTTTATTTCTATTTTACTTTGAAAATTCTGGAAATCATTCAAATTTTCTAGTAGAATATAAATAAAGAGGGACAGGTGTTATACCCCAATTTTGTCTACTCTCTTCTTACTATAGTCATTTTTATCATCTAGTTTTGTGTGTCGTAAGTCTCGGGTCCTATTACCGCAAGTTAGTTTTTGGGCTCGTTTAGACGCTAGTTCGTTTTATTGGGTCTGTACTTAGTAATTCACTTTATTGGGCATTTGTTAGATTTTCTCGTTTGGGCCTTGGCCCAGCTTGTCCTTTTTCTAGATTTGTCTTTTTAAAATAACATTTTCTCTAATTTAAAAAATCAGTCTTTTATTTACATTATCACCAAAACAAAAATAAAATTACATAAAAATAAAAAAATAGAGAAGAACGAAAATAATAAAAAGGGGGTGTCAGTAGCATTAACTTTCAGCCCAACAAGCTGTTTGCCCAGCAAGTCTCTTCACCTAACCCTTCATCTATAAAAGGAGGCCCTGTCCACGGTTAAAAACACACCACAGTGATTCAACAAGAACACTGAACACATTCTCTCTCTCCCAACGAAGTTCTCGCTCTCTCCCCCTCCCCTCCCTTTTTTATTTTATTTTTTTAATTAGTTTATTTTTAAATATTATTGATAAACTTTTCATTTTTTCTTCTTTGTTAAATTTTCGTTCATATTCCAAACAGAAAAACAAAATAATCATTTTCCTCCAAAAATAAAAATCTTATTTTCAAAATAAGGGATTAAGTCAACCGTACAGCCGGGTTAGTCATCGTTTTAGGACAAATGGGCCGTACGGCTCAAGAGTCCTAAAATACCTATTCAAATAAAATCACTCCCTACACAAATCGTTTTCTTCCAAAAAATTAAAAATCTTATTTTCAAAAACAGGAGATTAAGTCAGCCATACGGCCGGGTTAGTTATCGTTTTAGGATAAATGAACACAAGTCCTAAAATCCCTAAATTAAAAAACACAAACAAACCAAACTTTTTCTACCCAATAACTACGTAGCCTTTGATTCTTTACCCCGAGATACGTAGGAGCAGATGGGGGCCCACATCTGTCAAGTGCTATAATAAAAAATCTTTTTAAGTCTTTTCTCAAAATTTCTTTCGTAGTTCTCAATAAGAATGCAAAAACAAATATTTGTCATCAAGTCTTTTCATTCATTTTTTTTTTATAAAAGGGAAATAAATATTTTCAAAGTTAATATAGTTTTGCACAATTAATTAGAGGTAACCTTTTTCGAAAGGATGCTGTGGGGTGCTAATACATTCCCCACGCATAATCGACTCTCGAACCCAAAATTTGGTTTTCTAGACCCTTTTCTTTTTCAAAGGGATTTTTCTCTGTTTTCCCTTATAAATAAATATTGATGGCGACTTCATTGAACGCGAGAGATCCTCCGAATTTTTCGGTCGCTACAATATATATATATATATATATATATATAACTGTTTTAATACAAACACCACATGGTTCGTGTGGTGTTGATGAATTTGATTTCGTACCAAATACCATTATTCAACTTGAAAATAACATGAAGATAAGGACAACCAAAGAGAAAAAAATCGGAGAGAAAACAAAGGAAGGATAAACAATAAAAATACAATTAAACAAATAATAAAGACTTAAATATGTTTTAGGTCCCTGCAAATATAGCGTGTTTTGATTTTAGTCCCTGCAATTTTTTTAAAAAAAGGTCCCTGTAAAATCAACTTTTTTTAAATAAGTCCTTCTGTTAGTCCAACTTTACAAAAAACACAGTTGACTAAAAGAAATCTGATGTATAATTTTTTTCCATTTTTAATTTTTTTTAAAACTGATTTGGCAATCCATTTGATGATGTGTTATTTTTTTTTTAATTTCTAATTTCTTTAAAGGTGAGTTGGCATTTGAGGTGGATAGTAACTCTTCTTCCTTTTTTTTTGACCAAAGTAACTCTTCTTCCTCTTTATCTCTTTCTTCCCCTTTCTCTTCTCCCAAAAGCCATAGAAATGGAGAGAAGCTTCATCCTCCCTCCCATGGCCGCCACCCATCTTCTTGGCTGCGCAACGTCTCCGTCCGCCCACATTTGGCCAAAATAATAATATATTTGTCATCCTCACATCCTCCTCTTTCTTTCTATTTAATTAGATTTCAAAAACGAAACACCTTGAGAAACGACCGTCACTTCAAACTCATTTTCCGGCTAACTCCGGCCGCCTCTCATCATCCAAGGCCACCACCATGTTCCCCTCCTTCTCCTCTATAATATTCATTTTCGTTTCAAGCGAAATGGGCTCGAAATACGTAGATCGAAAAACCTCGAAACCGTAATATTTCTCCTATATTTCGGAATATCTAGACCTCCAATCCGAAAACTAATTATAGGTTTGAAATCCCCACACCATCTACTACATTATCCCTCAACGAATTTTGTGATCGGAAAACCTTGCTCCAGAGACCACCGCGCCGGAATCCTCCACCACCGTGACGGATATTATAACAGCAGAGGAAGATCAACATACAAAAAAGATGATTTGAGATGGTGGGTCGAAGTGAGGGGTGGGCTGTTGTTCTTGATGGATAGGGGAGTGTTTGTGGTGAATTTGATGAATGAATGATGAATTGATGATGTTGTTTTTGTTTTTTCTTTTTTTCTGATGAATGATGAATTGATGATTCTGGTGAATGAATGATGGGTGGGCTGTTCCTCTTATTTGATGAATGAATAATGAATTGAAGAAGAATGATTGTTTGTGAAAGAGAATGAGAATAGAGAGAGATGATGAGTTCTTGGTTGGTAATGAGCAGAGAGGGTTGAGAGAGATGGAGAAGAAATGGAATAATAGAGAAAAAAGTGTTTTTTAATTTCAATATTATGTGCCAAGCCATGTAAACACAAGCAGTTTTTGTAACAGTGGGTTAACAGAGAGATTTTTTTAAAACAAGTTGTTTTTGTAGGGACCTTTTTAAAAAAAAAATTTGCAGGGACTAAAATTAAAACACGCTATATTTGCAGGGACTAAAACATATTTACGCCAATAATAAATAATTTTTTTTACTGAACAAGTAATAAATAAATGTGCATTGTTCTTTTTGACAAATAAATAAAATTGGATATTGATCATTATTTACACAAACTTTTGACCCAGTTAATTTCGTTCTCGTTTGGCAGATTTGGCTGGTGTGATCTTTTCAGATTTGTTGTATCAATTTTGGGGGTTATTCTCGTATTTTCTATTTATTGAATTAAGAATAAAGAGAACAGGATAATAAAGATGAAGAATAAGAGATTCAGATCACTTTTCATTGAGGAATCAGTCCCTCCTATCACATTTTCTTTTCCAGCTATATATTCCTCATCAACAAGCTACGTGGGGTAACATGATCGAGAATGAATTATCTTATGTTCTCATTGGTAAAAGTAATGGATAACGGATAATCTAGCGAATAACGGATGAGTTAACAGATAACAAATAATGGATAAGCTAGCCGATAATAAATAATATGTTTGGTAAAACTAATGGTTAAACTAACTAACAAAATGGGGTCGGAGGAGTACTTTTTTCCTTACGAATGATTTTTTTTAATGAGAGTTTGCATCAGAAGATTTTAAGAGACTCTCATCCTCTTTATCTAAAAAAACAATAAAAGAAATAGAAGTGCTTTAAAAAGGTGAGATTTATTTTACATTATTTTCTCTAGATTTTTTTCACTAAAGATCTGTGATTCCTCTCTCAAGTCCTAGCCGATACAGTTTTCAGTGATACTTAATTTAATTATTTAACTAGAAGTCTCGAAACTTTAGAAGAAAAAATACACAAAATTAACTTTTATAATTGGATTAAAACAACTCTGCTCGCAACTTGTTGCTATAGTTGCACTTGTAGCACCACACAGAGCTGGAGAGAGCAGATTCATGATAGTAGGAGTCACTTCAGCTACCTACTCAGTTAATTTATTTTCTTACTTGTTTTGTTCAGATTTATCGGTTGTAACCATTGTAGTGAGTCCAATTGTTCGGAAAGTCAATTAGAATTTCCAAGAATTAATATTAGTATCCGTGGAAAATTCAAGAGACACATTTGAAGAGATTGAAAGATGTATCTAGAATGTTGAAGATTTCTTAAAGTGAAGTGTCTTGGACATGTAGGATAATTAATACCCACGATGCTAAATACATGAATGGAAGCTATGCTCTCTCCTATAAATAGAAAGACTTGTGAAGAGATGAGATATGCCTAAATGAAGAGGTGAGACATCCCCATTTATGGGTGACAATGTAGAGAGGTGGAGAATCTCCAACCAGGTCCTAGTGAGAGGAGAGTGCTGGTGATTATTTGTTGTGTGAGATGTGAGTGTTACCATTCATTGTAACTTTTAGAGTGAGAAGAGTATTTTAGGGTGATACACATATTGGGGTTGGGTTGCAAATTGATTGTAATCTATATTTGAGAAGATGAATGAATTGTGTTGATGTGTTACCGTGAACGTAGGCAAGAGGTGCCGAACCACATAAATTATTTGTCTTCTTCTCTCCTTTATTCTTGCAGTGTGTTTATCTATATTCCCTCAAAGATCCTTGGGCGTGTGGGTTAATCCGTTGACGTGTGCGATTTTCCCCAACAGTGGTATCAGAGCAGTTATTTCCAACACCAATTTGGTATCTTAAGTATTGTTTTATTTTGTTTAAGCTCAACAAGAGCCAATTTCATTTTTAGTCAAGACTATGCAATGTGTTCTGGAATCAATTGATGGGCGTTATGAATGCTGCTACAACACTATTATCTTGTTTGTTTTAATGCCATAAACTCTTTCTAAAATTGATCCTTTAGTTAGGGCAGTGTGGTTAAATTACTAGAAGGGATTAAATCACTTATTTCTCAAAATAATATGGTAATCTAGGTAATGGAAACATTAACTAGCTTTGTAAAGGTAGGAATGGTCACCAAAACCATAGTGTGGTCTGAATTGTGCTTCACTAACTGTAAAATGAACCTAACGAGAGGTTATGAATAAGGAAATCTTAGCAACATTCTGCTTAATTGTGGCTGGAAAGCCCATTTTCATATTCTGCCCATTGGTGCTCTAGTAGCAATATTTATAGCACTGAGTCAATTAAGGCAAAATTATTGAATTAAGTCTTGACTGTTTTCCACCAATTTTCACCACAACCTTAATTTTTATTGTTTACTGCACTTTACAATTAATTTTTATTCTTTTAAACAATGATGAATTTATCTTGCTTTTATTCTTTACTTTTGCTCATAATCTAACTACTAGTTCAAAAAGTTGAAAGTTAATCTAGTCAATCCTCATAGAAACGATTTTTACTTTCACTTTATTACTTGGTTTGTCTATATACACTTACACATCATTTCACACAACATTATGTTTCTCCAAAAAAAACTTGAGTTACTCCCACGACTTGCATCTGAAAAATTGCTCATTACAAAATATTTAGCTTTAAATAACATGGTAACAAGAGTGCGCCCCCTCTCTTCAAGAGCATGAAAGAGAGAGGGAACTTGTGAGGCAGTAATTGTGGTTATCATAAGTGATGAGACACTTACTAGAAATGAGGATTTTCTCTAAAGGGATTTTCTAATGAGTATTGCTATATTTCGCTTAGTTCACAAAGGCCACATCCCACAAATGCACGATAATGATATGACTGGCCGTTCACAAACAAGAGTCTGAAAATTCTGTCTTTCCTTCTACGCCAACTTCGTGGGTGTTTTGGTCTTTCTCTGTGGTGCCTCTATTTGAATCAGTTGTAATTTTGTTCACGAACATCGTCGAGATTGTGTTGCAGCTGGTTGTCTTTCGGTGAAGATTGAAATGAGTAGTTAAATTTAGGTTTTTTATAATGCATTTATGTAGTTAATCCAGTAGGAATTAGGTTGGATTAGGTGTTGTTCATATGCTTAATGTTATTATTTAGAGTTTCTGCTATGCCTGATGTGATGTGTCCATCTGAGGCACTGTTGATGCTTCGTAAGTAAGCTAGTGGCTTACAGTTTGTGTAATGTTTCGTTGGCCTCTGCCCGTTATAAATGAAATATTGCATATTTGACCAAAAAAAAGAAAGAAGCCCCAAGTATTTGTTCTTATTCCATTTAAAACATATTTTTTTAACTTTATAGTTACTGCTAAGTTATTCTTTGATAATATAGCTATTCATTTATTGGTTGATTCTGAATTCGAAAATGATTTTTGTTCTAAATTTAGTACTCAATGTTAACTTTTTTTTGTTGATAATCTTGATATTAACTTTTTGATGAATAAGCTTAATTTTCCACATCACATAAACAAGTGTTGTGATATTTATATGCAGATTGTATATAACATAATTGACGTTATTGGGAACTCTAGGGGAAGTTGATCTAGAAATCGATCTATTGATCACTTTACAAATGCTCTTGACCTTGCAGATGTTGGTAGACGATTTGTGACATCTTCATCTCAACGCAAAAAGAAGTTTAAGTCTCCACTACTCATTTGTTTTTAGATATAATTGGTTACTATAATTATTATTTACATTTCTCGTTAGTCTAAGTAAAACAACACTTTTTACTTTATGGCTTACTTTCAAAAATTAATCAGCAGATGAAAGTTTTAAAAAAATCAATAAAACTTCTTGACATTAAAGAAAATAAATATTTCACTTAAGAATACAAATAAGTTGTCGTCAAAATAGTACAATAAGCTATCCTAAATAAATAAAGTGGGCATCACCTCTATCATTGGTTCATCATCGATAGATGGAGCTCTATCAGTTACCCCGATTGATGAGATAATTCACCTAGATGATATCTTTGTCGTATTTTATTAGCCATGGTTTGGAGGTATATGGTCTATTTTTTATTTTAGCTATAGCAAGAAAAATGTTACCAACTTAGTTGTCCAGCCAGACGAATTCAAGCATCCTGATGTCATCACCTCTATATAATATAATCAAGTGTTACGAATTGTACTATTACGGTGCTCTTCTCAAATCGACGGTTTTCCAAATTTAAGGGTAAAATAGTCATTAACACGCTAAAAGACAAAAAACTATCAATTTTTTTTTTTTGCAGTTTTTGTCTGTCTTTTATTTACAGTTTTTGTCGCTTTGAATCTGTACAACACTAACGCAGAAAAAAACCTGACGCAGAAAAAAAATAGAAAAGAAACTAACAGAAACAAAAGAAAAAAAGAGAAAACCAAAACCTTACTTGCACGAAAAACAAGGGAGAGAGAGAGAGAGGAGAAAACTGCGGGTTTTTTTTTATTTAGGACCATTGCTGGCTACCCACGGAGTGTCCCAACGCTTTCAACGAAATACTAATCTCCGCTCGCCTGTAGAACCAAATATTAGACTGGCCAACACCAAGTTTTAACGTGGGCGGGAATCAAACCCGGGAGCAAACCGAGTCGACCCCCACTACAGGTTGAAAAGAGGGGGAGAGACAATTATTACTACTAATATATTTGTATTTGATTTTTACTACTATTATATTGGTTTTTGATTTTTACTACTACTTACAGTAACTTACTAAAACCAATCAATTTTACCACTAATAATTGTCAAGAAAATTAACAACTATAAAAAATTTCAAAATAACAATTTGTTAAAATAATTTAATAATTCAGTTAAAATGATTAAATTAACAATAAATGATTTAGAATAAAAATATAAACAAGTGGCAATGGGAGCGGCAACGAGAGACTGATAACAAGAGTGACAACAGGAGACTGACAATGAGATCGGCAACAGGAGCGACAACGGGAGACCGACAACGAGATTGTCACTGGGAGAGGCAACGGAGAGCGACAACGGGGAGCGGTAACGAGAGCGGCAACGGAGCGCCAACGGGGCGGAAAATAACTAATCAATTTGATCACTGAAAAAAATAATCTAATAAAACTAATCAATTTAACCACTAGAAAAAATTCCAAATTAACTTTTTATTCTCTTGAAAAAACAAGAAGACTTGATAACTATTCTGACTACTAATAAATATTAAAAAAAACACGTGACAAATATTTGTCATTAAAACCTAAAAAAACGACAAATAACTATCATTGATATATAAAAAAATCACGGAATTTATATTTGTCATAGATAATTATAATATCGATAAAAATAATTCCAAGATAACTTTTTTAATAAATTAATAATTTAATTAAAATAATTAAATTAATGTTGAGTAATCTATAAAAAATATAAACAAGCGGCAACAGACAACTGAGATCGGCAACGGGAGCGGCAACAAGAGAATGGAAACTGGAGGGGGCAGCGAGTGTGCATATTTTATATTAGATTTCATTTTCTTTTTTGAGTTTTAGTCCATTTTTACGATTAGAAGAAGATACAGACTTTTTTTAACTTTATGCAACACAAGTTTTTTAAGCAAGTTGAAATATAGTCATTTTATCGAGTATTATGGCTGAAATTTTCTTTCAATTTTCTTTTTTGATTTTCATGTTCAGAAGTCGCCCCCAGGGTGACTTCTGAACTGTGTTTTTTTATTTTTTATTTTGTTTATATTAATTTAAATAAAGTTATATTAATTAATTTAATTAATTTAAAAAATTAATAATGTTAATTTAAAAATAATTATAAAATGTGTGTCGAGTAAAAATTATACGCTATATAAAAATATGGAACTGACTGTATATATTTAATTAGTGGCACATTACAAAATTCAGATAGAAGATGGAATAATGAAGGGTTTTGACTAGTCTTGTAACACCCCAATTTCCGTAACCTTGAAAAGTGGCACTACACTTAAATAATCTCATTTCTAACTTTTCTTTTGAAAACATATAGGTTTATTTTCGGTATGGATTTTCTAAATTTTGAGAAAATATAGATATACAAACATAATATATATATGCATCATATATATATAAGTCATCATCCATCAATGATGACCATCCCCATAGGCTCACAACCGTCAACAAACAACGTGCACTTAAATATCTTACAAGAGTTCCTAAGACTAGTACGTACTACTAAGATTAAACATATCTTGAATCAGATTAAATATCCTAAGCAGACAGAATAAATCATTGACAGCTTCACAATCCTCTTCTAGAAATTCGATCTTGTTGTGTCCAGAGTGGCTCAGCAGCCCACCCGACATCATCTGTAATGTAAGGGGTGAAATACTCGTACACAAGTTTGCAACACGATGGTTACACAAGTTACACATAACATGATACAATCACATGCAATAATTTACTAGATAATATACAAGCATAATTTGTTCAAGTGACTCACATCAAATTAAATCAAGACTAATAAAATCAATCACACACAATCACCAAATCATGCAAAACATGAGTAGTATTATAGGGAAAATCAATCATCAATTGTTAGTCAAATAAACTAGATATCACACTTATCCTCTAATCCATCAACAAGGTTAGTCGACTAACTAAATAATAATATACTTAACCTACTCCATGGAGATTTCTCTATCATCTTGAGCGTAAAGCCGTTTCAACTGCCCTAACATGATTGTTTGCAATGATAAGATATTAAATCCATACTCCAATCATTCTGACTCGAGCGCTGCACCGTGTCAGGCTCACCATGTCGGGTAGTACGATTTCCTCCAGCCAGAGATTCTATCACTGACTATTGGTAGGAGTTCGAAACACAAGTGCCCCTAGAAGGTCTGTAGTCGACCCAACCGAACCTATCCTCAGTCTTATATACTTGATAGTACTATAAGAAACATCATGTATTTGCTCTTAGTAAAATCATCAATCTTACTCATCTAATCCAAAATCAACTTGATAATCAGTTCCAAAAATCCATAGAACAACTTATGAGATTACACATTAGCTTATCAACATCCTCCTAAGTTATGTCAATAAGTAAAACAGACACCCAAAATTTCACTTAAATCTAAAGAGGTACTTATTTTGCTAATCCCAGAAATAAACTCTTGTAAACAAGATCACCAAGCACACAAATCACCAAAGAATAACTAGATAATATATATATATATATATATATATATATACACAAGTGATAACTCTATTTTATATAGAGTTATTTATGCATCTAAACATAACTAATTGCTTGAAATCAAGTGTAATATGTGTTAAATATAGTAGTATGAATAAAATAACAACATTTATGGTTTCAAGATGAATGCTATTCATAATTTAGCACTTTGTATATATATATATATTGGTATGTTTGATGTGTTTGTTCAGTGCACCTGCAGTTGATGCACCTGCACCAGGAAAACAACAGTGCATCTGCACTAAATACATTTACAACAGGGCAACTGCACTAAGGTGCATCTGCACCATCCTGCACTAAAGACAGATTACCCAACATTGGAAGCACCTCAATCCATACCAATGCATAAACACCCCAATGGCATCATGCTTAGTCACAAGTCACATGGAGGCACATGCCAACATGCAAAAGGAGGCGCCTACAATTGAAGACCATCATGAAGGGTCATTCATAAAGGACACATGGCCTTCCACGATTGGACCTCTCTTTGAGGTTGAGTGTTGGACTCAATTCCCTTCATTAAAGTTCTGAAAAGTAACCATGGTTAAACCTCCTTAGGTTAACTTGATCCCCAAGCAAACCCTCACTTGAAGGAAACCTCCAAGGCTTTATAAAGACTTCCACTTCTCACTTGAAGACATACATTCCAATATAATCCATAATCATCTCCTCTCTTGTATTTTATTTCTTTTCCTAGTTTTAAGTTAGTAGTTAGTTTGCAAGAAGGTAAGGAAGGAATTGACAACTTCTCCCTTCACTTCTTCATCAAGTTAGTTAGGTGCAGGAAATCAGTGCATCTGCACTGCTTCGCAAACTTATGCAAGAGTTCTTCAATAGGTGTAATCTCTACCCTGTTGGCATCTCTTGTACTTTCCATTATATCATGTTTTATTCCATTTATCTTTGCCTTGCAATGCCTATTATGAGCTAAACCTCTTTGGTTGAGATGTTCTAACCTTATAATGAGCTTTTGAGTAAGTATTGTGCTTTTAAGTGTTGTATGCATTTTGGTTCTTGTGTTATACTACATCCATCTTATTTTAAGGTTTATCGTTTAGAATAAGTCGAGTTATATTCACAGACATGGTTTATAACTAGAAATCAAGAACTAATAGGGGTGAGTGTTTTAATGAAGGCTTTGTTAACTTGTTTAATGAAGAAAACTTTGTTAAAACCATGTTAAGTCCTAGACATAGGATAACATAGTCCTTAGGGTGATACAGTGGGTACTTTAAAGGCAAGAGTGAACTTATTTAGCAAGCCTAGACATAGGAAGCTTGTAACGAAACTCTGAAGAAAGTAGTTGAAAGGCACATACTGATGCAGCTGCACTCAATGCATCTGCACCACATAAAAGCACAAAAATCTCAAAAGTGATTTATTTAGTGAAGACATCTCAACTATCATTCTCAACAGATTTCCTCCATATTTTCTTGCACATTTACATTCTGCTTTCGTAAGCTTAAAAACCCAAAATTGTGAGTAGTGTAGCTGCACTAATTTATATCTTTTTAAACATACAAGAGTTAATCTAATCCCTGTGGGTTCGATCTTTTATACAACTTGTTTGTGACTGTGTATACTTGCATACTTTTTCGTACACCAAGTTTTTGGCGCCGTTGCCGGGGATTGCCATTAATTTTTGTTGTTTAGATTTAAAAATTCTTGTTTTATTACTCTGGTATTTTGTTTTCTGTGCAGAAGCATTAGGTGCAGATGCACTAGCATATGCGCAGAGCCAAATCACCAGAATTTGAATTAGATCCAGAGATAGAGAGAAGGTTTAGAAGTTGCTTAGACTCCAGAAACAAAGACTTCAAAGCTGCAGAATCACAATGTCTCAACAAAAGTGAAGAAGAGAGATCTAGACCAGGTTCCATTGGAGGATCAGTTAGAGGTGGTCCAGACTCACATCATGAACCTGAGGATGATCACAGAAATCAATTCATCAACATGGGACCAATAGGTATGATTAATGATAGAAATAGACCCATGAGGGATTATGCTATGTTTGATCATCAGAATATGCAAACAAGTATAGTAAGACCTCATATTGATGCTGTGCATTTTGAATTTAAACCCATGATGTTCCAAATGCTACAAACAATTGGTCAATTTGGCGGATCTCCCCATGAGTATCCCGATGAGCATTTAAAACAGTTTTTAGAAATATGTAGTAACTTTATCATTCCTGGTGTTGGTGAAGAAGCATTTAGACTTAAGCTATTTCTATATTCTTTGAAAGATAAGGCTAAATCTTGGTTGAATTCATTAGAGCCTAATTCTATTCATTCATGGAATGAAATGGCTGAAAAATTTTTAGCAAAATATTTTCCACCCATCAAAAATGCTAGAATGAGAAATGATATTACATCTTTTAGACAAAAACAATTTGAATCATTATTTGAAGCATGGGAAAGATGGAAAGAGCTTTTAAGAAAATGTCCACATCATGGTCTGTCTGTCATTATTCAAATGGAAACTTTTTATAATGGTTTAGAACCCTCAAACCAGAATAATGCTTGATGCATCATCTGGGGGTGTGTTATTAAACTTGTCTTATAATGAAGCATGTGAATTTATTGATAGAATTGCAACAAATAGCTCTAGTTGGCCTACTGAGAGGGTGAGTGCCCAAAAGAGACCATCAGGGGTACATGAAATTAGTGAAGTATCTGCCGTATCTGCTCAGTTAGCCTCACTGACAAACATGTTTAAAAACTTCACTTCAACCAGTGCACCTGCACCTGGTGCAGCTGCACCAACAGAAAACACTGCAGCAGCCATAGAACAAGCCCCCCCAGGTGATACAAATTGTGTGTATTATGGAGGAGGTCACTTGTATGAGGAATGTCCTAGCAACCCTGTCTCTGTCAATTATGTAGAATACAATAGGAATAACAACCCTCACTCTAACACCTATAACCCTGGCTGGAGGAACCACCCAAATATTAAATGGAAGAATACTAGTGCACCTGCGCAAAATGCAGCTGCACCAGTCACACCACCAAGATTCCAATCTCAGAACTACCAAAGACAACAACCACCTGCCAATGATAACTCCTTAGAAGTCTTGCTCAAATCCTTCATTAGTGAAACTAGAACAGCTAGGCAAGCACACGAGGCATCTATAAAGAATTTGGAGAATCAAGTGGGACAATTAGCAACAGCTCTGTATTAAAGAGCAACAGGTACACTACCATCAAACACAGAAGCTACCACATCCCACAGGCCAGGTTAGGAACAGGTGAAAGCCATTTCTCTTAGAAATGGAAAGGATCTTGCAGAACCTTATGAGATTGAAGGTGAAGGTAAGGGAGAAAATGAAAAAAAATAAAAACAGAAAAGAAAAAAGTTTGCAAGATGCAGAAGCATCTCATGCACCTGCATCGCAAGAAGTTCAAATACCAATGTTAGTTCCTGAATACCCCCCTCCTCCTTATCCCCAAAGATTAAAAAGGGCACATGAGGAGAAGCAATTCAGTAAGTTTCTTGAAATCTTAAAACAATTACACATCAATGTTCCCTTAGTTGAAGCACTTCAACAAATGCCTAATTATGCTAAATTTATGAAAGATGTGCTTTCAAAAAGAAAAAGATTAGGAGATTTTGAAACAGTTGCTATGTCCAAAGAATGTAGTTTAATTTTGCAAAACAAAATACCAAGAAAATTGAAGGATCCTGGTAGTTTTACAATTCCATTTTCAATTAGCAAATTCTATACAGGTCGTGCATTGTGTGATTTAGGTACAAGCATCAACTTGATGCCTAAATCCATCTTTACACAACTAGGAATTGGAAATGCTAGGCCTACTACTGTAACACTTCAACTTGCAGACAGATCAATAGCCTACCTAGAAGGGATTATTGAAGATATTTTGGTTAAGGTTGGCAAATTTGTGTTCCCTGCAGATTTTGTTATTCTTGATTTTGATGCAGATAAGGAAGTACCGTTCATTCTTGGGAGACCATTCTTGGCAACTGGGAAAGCACTGATTGATGTACAGAAGGGAGAACTAACCATGAGAGTAAATGACCGAGAGGTGAAATTCAATGTGATGAATGCTTTGAAGTATCATGCAGAGGATAATGCAGAATGCTCAGCCATCATCTCTCTTGATCAAATAGTGCAGAAGCAGTCCCATAAGCAGTATGATCATCTCACCAATGCTCTTGCATCTGATGCTCCTGCACTGCTAGGTGAAGACGTGGTAGAAAAGGAGAGTGTGGGAAGAAGAAATGAATCAGAAAAAGAATGAGGTGTTAAAGAGATTAAGCCTGAACCAGACCCTAAAGAAGCACTCAACAAACAACAAACTCTCCCAACTCAATGCCCATCTCACAAAAATCCAACTCCACAAACTTTGGTGAAAGTGTATCCTAATGGGGAGGTGGAATTGTTTGATGAAGCCACTGGTTTCACATTCCAAATCAATGACAAAAGGGTGAAGCAGTATTATGGAGCACATGTGGTGAGGGACAAAGGCACCACTCATTTCCAAAATCTCTAAATCAATGAGATAGTCAGGCTAAAAGACTCTTAAATCAAGCGCTTGTGGGAGGCAACCCATGATTTTGAATTATTAATTATGTTCTTTTTTCAGTTTTATGTTTTGAAGTATTTTGTAGGAAAACAGAGGTGGATGGTGCAACTGCATCTAATGCAGATGCACCAAAAGCTGAGGAGCCCAAGAAGAAGAAGCAGAAAGTCAAACACATTCCTGTGAGATCAAGCTCAAGGCTCAGGAGTGGAGCCAAAAAGTAAACTTTAATGTTGTTCAATTATTTTGTTTAAAGTACTTTGTTTAATATGCTTGGTTTGTCCCACATGTACTAACCCCTCTCCCCATTTTTGAACAAAATTCCTTTTTGAACTCAACTTAGAGCAGTGAGGACACTGCTCAACTTTAAGTTTGGGGGAGCACTTTATGCATGTGTGTGTTTAACTATAGTTTGTGTGTTTGCTTTAATATTTGTTTATGTTGATGTGTGTTTGCTTTGATATATGTTTGTTTTTAGGTGGGTCTACATATTTAAATATGTGTTAGGATTTGATAGATTTGAAGCATGATCAGCTTAGATTCTTTTTCACAAACTTAGCCAAATGCTTTGAACTGAATTTTAAATGATGAAAGAAGCCTTGCCTTCCCCAAATAACCAATTTTATTATTACTTTGACACATCAAAGCTGAGTTTTGAAAAGAACCTTGCTATTTAAAAAACTATCTGATGCAAGAGGAATTTTTAGAAAGTCATGGTCAAAAACAAATTTTTACTAAAAAGATAGAAGAGCATAAAGAATTAAGTTTGGGGGAGTTTCCATGAATACTAAGGTTGAGTATGAGAAACTTAGAGTAGCCAATATCATAGGTTATCAAAAGAGATTACAAAGTGTCAAATTGAATGTAAATAGCTATATTGGCCTGAATCATAAAATTGTACCCGTTCCAAAGTGCATGAGAAAAGAAAGAAAAATACAAAACAAAAAAAAAGAAAAGAAAAGAAAAGAAAAGAAAAAAAGTATGCATAAGGGGGTCAGTGAGGAGGGCAGTATATGCTACAAAAGTCTTGAAAGTAGTCTCAGTGCAGCTGCACTCAAAGCTCCTGCACCATCAAAATATAGTGTACCTGCACTATAAAAGTTCAGTGCACCTGCACTTCAGAAATGTGATGCACCTGCACTCACAGCATCTGCATCATGAAAAAGCCACCAAAAATAAGAATAGTGCATTGGCTCAACAGTTTTGAAATACTCAATCAAAGTCTTTTGTTGTGCTTAAAGCCCCCCCCCCCTAAGTCTTGAAGATGTTGTTAGTCTAGTCTATATTTTGAAACACCTTTGCTTTGACCAAACGTGATCTAAAATTTTCCAAAGGCAAAAAGAAACTTTTTACTTAGTTTTGGAACTGATTGATTCTCAGGGGGGACACACACTCACACTAATGAGTTTTAATAACTTTGGATGTTTGGAAAATCAAAGGCACAAAGACCAAATTTTCTAAGAAAATGAAGTTCATATAGTGCAAGATCATTCTTTGAAAAGATTTAAGCTGATCTGTTCTTCTTGATTATAAATCTTAATAGTGCTTTCTTTTTGTCATTGCTTGAGGACAAGCAACGGTTTAAGTTTCGGGGTGTGATAACTCTATTTTATATAGAGTTATTTATGCTTCTAAACATAACTAATTGCTTGAAATCAAGTGTAATATGTGTTAAATATAGTAGTATGAATAAAATAACAACATCTATGGTTTCAAGATGAATGCCATTCATAATTTAGCACTTTATATATATATATATATATATATATATATATATATATATATATATATATTGGTATGTTTGATGTGTTTGTTCAGTGCACCTACAGTTGATGCACCTGCACTAGGAAAACAACAGTGCATCTGCACTAAATACATTTACAACAGGGCAACTGCACTAAGGTGCATCTGCACCATCCTGCACTAAATACAGATTACCCAACATTGAAAGCACCTCAATCCATACCAATGCATAAACACCTCAATGACATCATGCTTAGTCACAAGTCACATGGAGGCACATGCCAACATGCAAAAGGAGGCGCCTACAATAGAAGACCATCATGAAAGGTCATTCATAAAGGACACATGGCCTTCCACGATTGGACCTCTCTTTGAGGTTGAGTGTTGGACTCAATTCCCTTCATCAAAGTTCTGAAAAGTAACCATGTTTAAACCTCCTTAGGTTAACTTCATCCCCAAGCAAACCCTCACTTGAAGGAAACCTCCAAGGCTATATAAAGGCTTCCACTTCTCACTTGAATACATACATTCCAATATAATCCATAATCATCTCCTCTCTTGTATTTTATTTCTTTTCATAGTTTTAAGTTAGTAGTTAGTTTGCAAGAAGGTAAGGAAGGAATTGACGACTTCTCCCTTCACTTCTTCATCAAGTTAGTTAGGTGCAGGAAATCAGTGCATCTGCACTGTTGGGCAAACTTATGCAAGAGTTCTTCAATCGGTGTAATCGCTGCCCTATTGGTATCTCTTGTACTTTCCATTATATCAACATGTTTTATTCCATTTATCTTTGCCTTGCAATGCCTATTATGAGCTAAAACCTCTTTGGTTGAGATGTTCTAACCTTATAATGAGCATTTGAGTAAGTGTTGTATGCATTTTGGTTCTTGTGTTATACTACATACATCTTATTTTAAGGTTGATCGCTTAGAATAAGTACAGTTATATTCACAGACATGGTTTATAACTAGAAATCAAGAACTAATAAGGGTGAGTGTTTTAATGAATGCTTTGTTAACTTATTTACTGAAGAAAACTTCGTTAAAACCATGTTAAGTCCTAGACATAGGATAACATAGTCCTTAGGGTGATACAGTGGGTACTTTAAAGGCTGGAGTGAACTTATTTAGCAAGCCTAGACATAGGAAGCTTGTAACGAAACTCTGAAGGAAGTAGCTGAAAGACACATACTGATGCAGCTGCACTCAATACATCTGCACCACATAAAAGCGCAAAACTCTCAAAAGTGATTTATTTAGTGAAGACATCTCAACTATCATTCTCAACTGATTTCCTCCATATTTTCTTGCACATTTACATTCTGAGTAAGCATAAATACCCAAATTTCTGAGTTGTGTAGCTGCACTAATTTATATCTTTTTAAACATACAAGAGTTAATCTAATCCCTGTGGGTTCGATCTTTTATACTACTTGTTTGTGACTGTGTATACTTGCACACTTTTTCACACACCAACAAGCAACACATAATTTGTGCACATCAACTGAGTATTAGTATTTCCCCTTACCTTAGAACTTTATCAAAATAGCTTGATGAAAACTATCTTCAAATTCCTCAACACTTATTACTCATCAAAACAACTATGTCTTAACTCACTATAATCATAAATATATCATAACAAAAAGTATTTTACTAAAGTTCTACTTAATACTTGTTTGTTTAAAAATGCAAAGAAACTTTTGTTTTTTTTTTAAAGAAAATCCCCTTTGATAGATATTCTTTTCATAAGTATATATTAGAGTTAAAATTTTGAATTAAAATCTAAGAGTAGATAAAGTCTATAGTTTTCATAATTATACTTTTCATAAGTATATATTTGAGATGCATTTAGGGAAACTTCAGTAGCTGGACACGTTTGGGGATTCATTCAGGATCGATTTGATGTTCGTGGAAGCAAAAAATTCGAGTACGGGGGTTGTTCGTGCAGTTCCGTGCGATTGTTAAAGTCTCATTATTGTCGTTGTGTGCGATTTCATCGCCAAAGGTGAGTTATATACTCGCTTAGGTTTGTTTTCGATATTGAGTTGCATGTTTTCTGAATCGAATAATATTGAGTCTCGTTTTCATAAAATTTCGTGCAAACCGTAATTGCGAAAATGTGCATTTTTTATGTTCTGCATATGGTGATTCTTTGATAAATGATTGATGAATTGTTGATTGTTTGGACTGGATAAATTCCTGTTATCAAAGGTTGATGAGTTAGGTATCGATTGGAACGAAGTTTGGACACGAAACAGAGTCGAAAACTGCACGAAATGGCATCTCTGTAAGTCTGTGTGACAGGCACGGACACGGGTCGTGCGTTGCCTTCTGTCACTGGCTTGCAAAATGTTCATTTCGCGCACGGACCGTGCGCCTTTAAGCACGAGTCGTGCGTATTCTTCTGTCAAAATTTTCAAAATGTGTCCAAAGTTTTCCTAATTGATTCCAAACCCATCCTAATGCCTTCCCCTACTTTATGCAATGTTAAAAGAACCGTAATTCGTGAAAAACACGTAGGTATGATTGAGGTTAATATTATGTCATGATAAGTGGACTATGTGTCCCATGAGGTTGAGGCTAAAGAATGTAAGGTAATGATGATAGGCTATTGATTGTAATTGAAACGATTATGTTGAATGTGATTGAGGTGATTTACATTAAATTATGTAATCAAAGTTAGTAAACACGTGTGAGGTCTTGTAATTGTTAAGGCGGACTAAATGTCCTCTGAGGATATATATATATATATATATATATATATATATATATTGTTTATGAGACGGCCCAATGCGGGTGAAATTATATTTATTTATATAATTTGAGGATGGGTGACGACCCAGTTGATTAGTATACTAGGGGAGGGGAAGTCATGATCCCCAGAACCTAGGCCTCAGAAGGTTTGAAGTTAGCGTAAGCTAGTGGAGAGGTTCAATGGTAAAGGCGTGGTCATTACCGGAGATGTACTATGGCATGACAGGAAAAGATATATGCACGTAGGGCCTATATGGACTACGATTAAAGGAAAGGGAATAAATGAACTGCGAGTGTGTAGTAAGGGGTCTCGATAGGACTCACTGAGATAATGTTTATCTCACCCTTCATGTTTTGTGGTTTTTACAGAGAAGCGAGGAAAGGCTAAGGCAAAGAGGCATGGCTAGGCATGACCTATCCGAGGAGATGTCGAAGATTATTTTATTTGCTTATGCTAGTTTTCCCTAGTTATTTCTGTAAATCAATTGTATGACTTGTACATGTATTAGATGTTGTAAATCGTTTCCGCTATTGCTGTTTTTGATATTGAATAATAGGAAATAAAATTGATCACTTGATGAGTTATATCAAGTTTTTAATTTTGTTCAATATCCAAATGCAGGAATTTTACTCTGATGTATACTAAGCTGTGCATTTTAGTATTTCTACTTGTTAGAAATATTAGGGTGTTACACTTATTTTCAAATAATGCAATGTACTCTAAACCATACTCTAATATTGAAATAAATATATAATGGAATAATAATAATAATAATAATAATAATAATAATAATAATAATAATAATGAAAAAGGTTTTGTATTAAAAGGAAATATAATGAAACAAGGGAGTTTGATATCCACGGTTTTGTGTTTGAATGAGAATGTTAGTTTTGGAAAGAACAAGGTAACAAATAAAAATTTGAAAACAAAAGTAAAGAACTTTAAAAAAATCATTCAGAGTGGGATTTGATCAAGCTCCAAAATGTAGACAGTGAGTTTCACTCTCTGAAGAATAAGGACAAGCAAAAAAAAAATAAAGAAAGCTAGATTTTATAAAGAGAGAAGAGTGAGTCTAACCTTGATGAGCTTTCAGCTTTCAGAAAGTTGTGAGAAAAAATTGAAGAGGGGTTTCTATTTATAGCTACCACAGCAGCTTGCCCGGTTAAAATAAACACACACCTACCGGTGCCAACTTTTATACTTGCTTAACACACCTAGCAACCAAACGATCGACATACACCCTTGATTTGCGGCCAAATAACGGAGAAAAACCACAGTCATTATATCTATCCAGTTACGGATCATATTTGCAACTGCTACAAGCTCAAATTGACTTTCAAAGGCTTCGAGATGACCAATTAAAAATAATTTGGTGGTAAATTTTTGTTCTCAACGGGGAATAAAAAAGCACCCATTTCTCATGTAGTAAAACATAATAAAGGTATGGTGAAATCTGGAGCATTGATACAATCCAACGATTGATATTACCCTGACTTCAGTGACAGCAGGAAATAATGACAGCTGAGAATCGCTATCCAACATGAAGAGAGTTTCTTGCTTCTACCAATCACTAGTATTTTACCCGTGTACGCACGGGTGATACCGTATCTGTTTTAATTTCGTATGAAATTATAAATACGTTGAAAGTTGCAAAATATAATAAAAAAAAGGAAAAACTTGAAAAAATGCTATATTTTCAAATTTATTTAAATAGTTGTGTTTGAAAAAGTTTAAAAAAGTCGGTATTTCTTATAATATTGATAATGGAGTAAAAATGAAGAAAAATGAAAATGGTCCTCCCGTTGGCCCTTCTTCCATTGGCACTCCCGTTGGCGCTCTTTATGTAAAATAAGATGTAATATTAATTTAATCACATGCATTTAATTATAAAATAGTTATTTTGTAATATTAAGTTAATAACAGATTTTTTTGGAAAAAATAATTTTGAAACTTTTGTTAGAGGTATGTTTTTTTTTATTTAAGGTAAAATATGTACTCCCGTTGGCGTTTCCGTTGGCACTCTTATTGGCGCTCTCGTTGGCTCTCTCATTGCCGATCACATTACCATCTATCGTTGTCGCTCCCTTTGCCGATCCCATTGTCTCTCGTTGCCGCTCTCGTCAACGCGTCAGATTTTGTTTTTTTTCTGTAAAAAGCAGCCAAAAGCTGTTTCGTTTTTTAGTGCCAGTTTGACGATTTTGCCCCTACTATTTGCCAAATGGCAAAATTTTAAGATGTCTAAAATAGACATTTTGCTAGCAGTTGATTTTATTATATTAGAGTAGAAGAACAGTGTGCCTCAGTCTCCTGTTGATTCTATTATATTATATCGTTGTCGCTCCGTTGTCACTCGTTTCTGCTTTTTTATTCTAGATCGTTTTATATTATTTTAATCATTTTAATTAAATTATTAGAAAAAAAAAGTTAATTTGAATTTCTAAAATTGATTTAATTTTTGTTGACAATTATTTGCGGTTAAGTTGATTGGTTTTAGTAATCTAAGTAGATTACACTAAATAATAATTTTTTGATCATTTAGTAATAACTTAATCATTTAAAAAATATTAAATAATTTAAAAAAGTATTTTTTTAATTTTTGACTGTGGTTAAATTTTTATTGACAATTGTTAGTGACTAAAAAAATATTTTGGAATTTTTTATAGTGATATAAATTTTGTTGACAATTGGTAGTAGTTAAATTGATTGGTTTTAGTATATTTTAGTAATTATTAAATTTTTGATCAATTAATGTTAATTTAATAATTTTAATTATATTATTAAGAAAAAGTTATTTTCAAAATTTTGATAGCGGTAACATTTTTGTTAACAATTGTTAGTGATTAAATTGATTACTTTTATTAGTTTTAATAGATAATTGTAAATAGTAAATATTTGATTTTTAAAAAAAATAAAAGTAAAGAGAAAATTTTTGGTCAGCGCCGGGGCTGTCTCTTTTTCGAAAAAGCTGTGTTTTTTGAATTTGCGGGAAATTGATGTGTTTTTTGTTTGCAGGACAAATCTGCGTTTCTCTTTTTTGCAGGAAAAATGTTGCATTTTTTTCATAAAAGCTGCGATTCACGAATTTGCAGGAAAATTGCTGCATTTTTTATTTGCAGGAAAACCTGTATTTTTGACTTTCGCTGGAAAAAGCTGCTTTTTTTGCTGAAAAAATTGTCCTTTTGATGTGAATTTACAAAAATACCCCAATATTTAGACAAATGGCAAAAATCTAAGATGTCTAATTTAGACATTTTGCTGACACTTGATTTTATTATATTACAGTAAATAATAATTTTTTGATCATTTAGTAATAACTTAATCATTTAAAAAACATTAAATAATTTAAAAAAGTATTTTTTTAATTTTTGACTGTGGTTAAATTTTTATTGACAATTGTTAGTGACTAAAAAAAATATTTTGGATTTTTTTATAGTGATAAAAATTTTGTTGACAATTGGTAGTAGTTAAATTGATTGGTTTTAGTATATTTTAGTAATTATTAAATTTTTGATCAATTAATGTTAATTTAATAATTTTAATTATATTATTAAAAAAAGAGTTATTTTCAAAATTTTGATAGCGGTGACATTTTTGTTAACAATTGTTAGTGATTAAATTGATTACTTTTTATTAGTTTTAATAGATAATTGTAAATAGTAAATATTTGATTTTAAAAAAAATAAAAGTAAACAGGAAATTTTTGGTCAGCACGGGGCTGTCTCTTTTTTAAAAAGCTGCGATTTTTGAATTTGCAGGAAATTGATGTGTTTTTTGTTTACAGGAAAAACTGTATTTTTGTCTTTCGCCGGAAAAATCTGCGTTTCTCTTTTTTGCAGAAAAAATGTTGCATTTTTTGCATAAAAGCTGCGATTCATGAATTTGCAGGAAAATTGCTGCATTTTTTATTTGCAGGAAAAGCTGTATTTTTGACTTTTCCTGGAAAAAGCCGCTTTTTTTGCTGAAAAAGTTGTCCTTTTGATGTGAATTTACAAAAATACCTCAATATTTAGATAAATGGCAAAAATCTAAGATGTCGAATTTAGACATTTTGCTGACACTTGATTTTATTATATTATAGTAGATGGAAAGAAGCCCCAGGTATTTGTTTCTATTTCTTGTAAAACATATTTTTTTAGCTTTAGTCCTTGCTAAATTATTCTTTGAAAATTTAGTTATTCATTTATTTGTTGACTCTGAACTCAAAAATGATTTTTTGTTTTAAATTTAGTATCCAACGTTAACTTTTTTTGTTGATATATTCGATGTTAACTTTTTGATCAATCAGCTTTTTCAAATCGTGCAATTTAATCATTACTCAATTAATTAATTAAAATAAGATTATAATTGTTCTGGACTAGATTAGGAGGTCCATTCAGCAATACCAAGAGGTACATTTAGCAATTGGATATGGATTGGCCTAAGCATTTCAGCCCATATCTACAACATACAAGCCCAATTAAGGCCATCACACTTGAATGGTTGAGATCGATTCTACTGATCCGACGATCCACAAATGGGCACGATTTCCTATAAATATCGGCTCTCATAGCCTTCATAAGGTACACTCTCTCATTCCTAGCTAAATCACTCATCTATTCTCAATACTGACTTGAGCGTCGGAGTGGCTTCGCAGGTACCCTCCCAGCTCACACTAACCTCCTGCCAGGCAGCAAGAAACCTACCAACTGCAGTCAACCCAATACTACAAGGTACAGAACATTGGCGACCACAGTGGGAGATATCTATCTTTCACATCATCACTACTCCTTGAACTTTTCTCTAACTACTCCATGGCTCCCAGAGGCAGACCCCGGATTCAAAGCGTTGCCATACCCGCACCCCGACCAGAGGGTACTCCTGAGGGCAACGTCGCCAGTCTGCCTAACGAGGGTACCAGTCAGCTTGCCCAGCCCTCGAATGTGAGCCAACTTTTGGATCTCCTGTGCAATCGCACTCAAGCTATGCAGCAGCAGGAAGCTCGCCTAAGGCAGATTGAAAGGCGTGTGGCTTCCCTGCCCGAGCAGCCTCCACCCAGGACCTCCTCACGTGCATCCCCCAATTCTCGTGAGAGGTCAAGGAGTCGGGTCAATACCCACCAGAAGCACCACCGGGGATCGCCATCGAGGAGATCCCCCGACCGGCGCAGGTATCGAGATTCAGACTATGAAAACACCTCCCCTCGAAACTCAAGAAGGTTTTCCGATGAAGGACCTTTCACTCGAAGGGTGGATGAATACTGAATCCCAAGGGCCTTGGAAAAGCTGCCAGCTCTCAAGATGTATGATGGAACCGGAGATCTAGACCGCCATCTGGCACACTTCTCCCTGATGATGCGCTATAGAGGCGCCAGGGAGCCTGTTCACTGTAAAATCTTCCCCCTCACCCTCGAAAATTCCGCATTAGAGTGCTAAAGCCAAACTCCATCTCCTCATGGAGTCAGCTGGCGAGAATGTTCACAGCTCGTTTCACTGCCTCCCTGTTGAAACCCAAATCTGAAGAGGTTCTTAGGGCAATCAGGCAGGGAGAGAAAGAAACACTTAGAGAATATCTGGAAAGGTTCAACAAGGAGGCTGCCAACGTCAGGAACCTTGAAGACAAGAGGAGGCTCTTTTGGATGAAGGATGGCCTCAAGAAGGGAAGCCTGTTTCAAAGGGACGTGGGGGTTAACAAACCCCGAAGCTTGGACGAGTTCCTTCAGAAGGCACAAAAGTACATGGACTATGAAGAAGACAACATGGCGTACCAAGAGGAAGCCAAGGTTGGCAGTAAGGAGGAAGAGCTGGCTTACAAGGCCATTGAAGAACCATGGCAGAAGGGAACCCAAGATGAGAGAATTCCTCGGGAATCCCGACCCCGACAAGGCCGCTTCTCAGAGTACACCCTGTTAAACACATCCCAGGCTGAGATCCTTGCCGAATGCGTCGACGCGGAGTTTCGGGACATCAAACTGCCCGAACCTCTCGTGCAAAGGAAAGGCCGAACCTCTAAGAAGTATTGCTGTTATCACAAAGGTTATAGGCACAGTACCAACAAATGCAACACCTCAGGGATGACATTGAAGAGCTGATCCACGAAGGGAAGCTCGCTCAATACGTGAATGAAGAGGAGGATGAGACCCGTGACTCTGAGTAGGAAGCAGGGCATCAGAACCTGAACCTAGGGCTAGGCCCAGTTAATAGTTCTGATGTTAAAGCACGAATGCAGAATGTAAAAAGCTCGATATGAATGATTAACAAAAATTCATTTTGCAATTAAAGTTTTTTCTCTAGCTCACTAGCATTAAAACTTGTTCCAAAGAAAATTCCTTAAGATTAAGAAAGAAAAAGGGTCTAACTCCATAATTAGGGGTGGAGCGAGGCAAGTTTGAGACCCAACATACCATGCAGGGAGGGACTGCCTAAATCGCACGGGCAACCTCAACATTAGCTAAAAGCCAAGATCATCTCTCCAAGTATTGGAAGTCAAGGATATCATGGCACCCCAAAACAAATAAGTGACATTGGTGGTCACAACCCCTTTGGCGAGTCTATCTGGGCAGAGTCCTGGTAAACTGTGCCAAGAGGATACTTCAAGCTGACCTTGGTGGTCACAACCCCTTGGGCGAGTTCTATCTGGGCCGAGTCCTGGTAAACTGTGCCAATAGGATACTTCAAGCTGACCTTGGTGGTCACAACCCCTTGGACGAGTTCTATCTGGGTCGAGTCCTGGTAAACTGTGCCAAGAGGATACTTCACTGGTGGTCACAACCCCTTGGGCAAGTTCTATCTGGGCCGAGTCCTGGTAAACTGTGCCAAGAGCATACTTCGAGTTGACATTGGTGGTCACAACCCCTTTGAGCGAGTTCTATCCAAGCCGAGTCTTGGTAAACTGTGCTAAGGGTATACTTCATTACAAATTGTCCCGACGGGCGTCGACTCATCTTCATAAAGCAAGGCAAGCTTAGCAACTATCTACTTAAAATCCAAAATCCAAGCAAACTCACCTTAGCAAAGAAGAAGCTGCACAAAGCTCGCGAAAGGATTGAAAGAAAGGTCACGACGCCCACCCAGCAGGGATCCAAGGTCAAGGCACCCAAGGAACCCACAAGGTGCCAGCAAGGGTGCCAATGTCATGAGACAAGACAGCCTAGCACCCAGCACCCAGGCGCCCAGCCCCAGGGCGCCAACTCATAACAGGATCTGGCACCATGGAAGGTGCCTAGCACTCGGCACCCAGGCGCCCTAAAGGGCCCCAAAACATGTTTCGCAGGATGGCACCCAGGCGCCCTAGAGGGAGCCAAAACATGTTTCGCAGGATGGCACCAAGCACATCCAGGCCGGCACCCAAGCGCCCAAGAGGGCCCCAAAACATGTTTCGCAGGATGGCAGCAAGCACATCCAGGCTGGCACCCAGGCGCCTTAGAGGGCGCCAAAACATGTTTCGCAGGATGGCACCAAGCACATCCAGGCCGGCACCCAGGCGTCCTAGAGGGTCCCAAAACATGTTTCGCAGGATGGCACCAAGCACATCCAGGATGGCACCCAGGCGCCCTAGAGGGCGCCAAAACATGTTTCGCAGGATGGTACCAAGCACATTCAGGCTGGCACCCAGGCGCCCTAGAGTGCCCCAAAACATGTTTTGCAGGATGGCACCAAGCACATCTAGGCCGGCACCCAGGCGCCCTAGGGGGCGCCAAAACAGGTTCTGCAGGATGGCACCAAGCACATCCAGGTCGGCACCCAGGTGCCCTAGGGGGCGCCAAAACATGTACTGCAGGATGGCACCAAGCACATAGGGAGCCAAAACATGTTCTGCAGGATGGCACCAAGCACATCCAGGAAGCCACCAAGGCGCCCTAGAGGGCGCCAAAACATGTTCTGCAGGATGGCACCAAGGCGCCCTAGAGGTCGCCCAAACAGGTTCTGCAGGATGGCACCAAGCACATCCAGGCTGGCACCCAGGCACCCCCTAGGGCGCCAAAATATGTTCTGCAGGATGGCACCAAGCATATCCAGGAAGGCACCAAGGCGCCCTAGAGGGCGCCAAAACATGTTCTGCAGGATGACACCAAGCACATCCAGGCTGGCACCCAGGCGCCCTAGGGGGCGCCAAAACATGTTCTGCAGGATGGCACCAAGCACATCCAGGAAGGGACCAAGGCGCCCTAGAGGGCGCCAAAACAGGTTCTGCGGGATGGCACCAAGCACATCCAGGCCGGCAGCCAGGCGCCCTAGGGGGCGCCAAAACATGTTCTGCAGGATGGCACCAAGCACATCCAGGAAGGCACCAAGGCGCCCCAGAGGGCGCCAAAACACTTGAAGCAAGGGGATAACCAGCGTGCCCAAACCGGCACCCACGCGCCCTAGAGGGCGCCAAAATTTGTGTTGCAAGCCGGCACCCAGCCTAGCGTGAACCGGCACCCAACTTTCAGGAGGGCGCCAAAACATGTCGCAAGGGGGCAGCCAGTCCATTGCAAGCCAGCCCCCAAGGCGCCAAGGAGGGCGTCAAAGCCTGCTTCGCAAGGAGGCAGTCAGCGCGGCGCAAACCGGCACCCAGCGCCTAGGAGGGTGCCAAATCCTGCTCCACAAGGCGACACCCACACTAGCGCAGGATGGCACCCAAGGCGCCCAGGAAGGCGCCAAATCCTGCTTCGCAATGAGGTATCCAGCGCCTAGCAACCAAGCACCCAGGCGCCTATGAGGGCGCCATCAACAACACAAACTAGAACAATAACGAACAACAACAAGGCACCCAGGAGGCTGCCAACATCAGGGGGCATGGCTCAAGGTGCCCAAGGGGCGCTAACTTCAGAACACAGCACCTTGGTACATGGCGCCCAGGAGGGCGCCAACATCATGACGCATGGTACAAGGCGCCCAGTAGGGCGCCAACGTCAGAACGCAGCATCTTGGCACAAGGCGCCCAAGAGGGCGCCAACATCAGGATACGACATCTTGGCACAAGGCGCCCAGGAGGGCGCCAACATCAGGACGCAGCATCTGGGCACAAGGCGCCCAGTAGGGCGCCAACATCAGGACACGGCACCCCAGCTCGGTGCCTGGTACAAGGATTACACCAAGGGAGGTGTGAGTCAAGGTCGCGGTGAAGAGATCTTATACGACCCGACAGGACAGATGAAGTAACGCTTCGGATAGATCGACAAAAATTCTTCAAGCCAAGAGTATCCTTCGGAATAATCTCGGCTTGGGGGGCAGCTGTTCTGGACTAGACCAGGAGGTTCATTCAGCAATACCAGGAGGTGCATTTAGCATTTGGATATGGATTGGCCCAATCATTTCGGCCCATATTCACAACATACAAGCCCAATTAAGTCCATCACACTTGAATGGTTGAGATCGATTCTACTGATCCGACGATCCACAAACGAGGACGATTTCCTCTCAAAATTGTAACAACCCACTCACTCAACCCCTCACAATTAATCCCTAACAAAACCCTTCCCCTACTTCAGGAGGACCTAATTGCTCCATGTGCTTCTGTTGCTTTGCACTCAGATGACCCAGACACGGTAGTAACGAAAAAGTACCATCAAAATTAGGCTGTCTTCCTCTGCTAGGGTTCTACGTGCGCCGCCGCTGCTGGGGTGGTGGTTCCATCTCCCCGCCGTCGGCCCCCTCCCCCTCCGCCGTCGGCCCCCTCCGCCTTCCTTCTTTCCTCTTCTCCTTATCCCCACCATATTTACCTGTCTCTAAGGCTTCTGTTGATTTTCATGTGTTGGTTTATTAAAACAATATTTACCTGTCTCTACCCTGATCTATTTAGACCTCCACCATCATCTTCGTTCCCACACAGCCTGGTGTTTATGTTTCTGCAAATCGTGTGGTGTCTCTGCCTTCCCCTCTCTTGATCTGGAACAAAGTTTTGAAAGGCTAGAGCTTTTTGTCTAAAAGGGAGATCGAGTTCGAAATTGGGAGCGGGATCGGCTCACAGATGTATGGAATATGAAGTTAGAAGGTTTTGTTTGATGGCTTTCCTGGGTGTGTAGGTGTTTGTTTTGCTGAATGGTGTGTAGGTGTTTGTTTGATGAATGATGTCGAGGTATGGAGTTGTCTCAAGTGGTGTGAAGAAGCAATCTTTCAAAAGGCCGGCATTATTGGAATCTGTCGCTCCGTCTACGGTCTTCCGCTGGTGGCCGCTTCTGTTTTCTGGCGTTTTTTGGTGTGATTTGCTGGTGAACAACAAGGTGGAAGCAGTGTGTAGTATCCATGTTCTTTTTGTGTGGGTTTGTTGCGGGTTGGTGTTTTGGTGCTGTTCGCTGCTCCTAGATTCATCCTTGGCTGGTGGTGTTGCGTGGGAGTGCTGGCAGCGCTTTTTGTCTTGCTGGGTTGCTTTACGACCTTGGTGTGGGAAGATTTGGTGGTGGTTGCTGCAGGATAATTTCCAGATCTAATCGTTGGGTGTCAAGGCAGGACCTATGTCTTATTCTTCTTTGGTTGCTTTTGAGGTGGTGTTTATCTCCAAGAAGGGTTGGTTGATTCACTTCAAGTGTAGCCCAAATTAAAGGTGAATTGAAGGTGTGTTGGTGTCTTGCAACTTCGTGGTGTGACTTTGCTATAGGTGTAGCCCAAATTGAAGGAGAATTGAAGGTGTGATGGTGTCTTGCAACTTCGTGGTGTGACTTTGCTTTAGGTGTAGCCCAAATTGAAAGTGTGTTGGTGTCTTGCAACTTCGCATTGTGACTCCGCTATAGGTGTAGCCCAATTTGAAGGTGAACAAAGTCGAAGGTGTGTTGGTGTCTTGCAACTCCGTGGTGTGACGCTGCTATAACTACAGCCAAATTGAAGGTGAATTGAAGATGTGTTGGTGTCCTGCAACTCTATGGAGTGGCTCTGCTTTAGGTGTAGCACAATTTGAAGGTGAATTGAAGGTGTTGGCGTCTTGCAACTTTGTGGTGTGACTCTGGTTTAGGTGTAGCCCAATTTGAAGGTGATTTGATGAAGGAGCCCAATCAAAGTGGTAACTTTGATTCATGGTGGATGGGCGTTGTCGGGTGGATTTCGGGTGTTTCTCATTTGTAGAAGTAGCTAGCACGGTCATAGGAGAAGTAGGCGGCAACAGAGTGCTCTAAAGATTATGTTAGGTTTTTTAGTTGTGGGGCAGGAGGTTTTTTTTCCCGGTAGGAGTGCTTTGTATTGAAGGGTGAAATTGTCCCACGTCTTGCGCTGACTTGTGCTATGGGTTTGAGTACCCCTTGTACTCTCTTCAATACAATTTTTGCTTATCTAAAAAAAAGATGACCCAGGCACATGTGTACGTATTTAAAATTACATTGTCAACTTATACTTCCGATTAAGTTATTTTATTTGATATGTTAATGCTTATTGCATGATCGTTGTGATAATTATATACAGGTTTATATAACATAATTCGTGTTATTTGGGGACTCTAGGGGACGTTGACCTAGAAAGCGAACTATCATATCACCTTACACATGCTCTTGAGCTTGCAGATATTGGTAGACGTTTTGTGACATCTTCATCTCGACGCAAAAAGAAGTTTAG
Source organism: Astragalus membranaceus (assembly GCA_039519185.1). Lineage (NCBI taxonomy): Eukaryota > Viridiplantae > Streptophyta > Magnoliopsida > Fabales > Fabaceae > Astragalus > Astragalus membranaceus. The sequence continues at coordinate 37,625,246 of CM076851.1, forward strand.
GTCCCCACTACTCATTTGTTTTTGGACATAATTTTTTTTACGAATGTTTCTTAGACATAACTGATTACTGTAATTATCATTTATATGTCACGTTAGTCTAGGTAAAACAATACTTTTTACTTTATGGCTTACTTTCAAATAATTAAACAGACGAAAATTTATAAAAAAATAAATTAAACAAAGTAAATGAAATTAAAGAAAAGAAATATTTCACTTAAAAATAAACACAAGTTGTCGTCAAAATAGTATAGTAAGCTATGCTAAAAACCCAGGGGGTGTGGTTGAGTGGTTGGGGCCATCCTCCCTTAACCAAGTGTCGATGGTTCGATCCTCTCGCCTTGGGTATGGAGCAGCTTTAAATCTTTGGGCCAGCTTTCCCACCCTTCGGCGGTGGATACCCTGGTCTCGACCAAAAAAGTAAGCTATGCTAAATAAATAAAGTGATTGTCATCTTCATCATCAACTCATCATCGATATCAAAAGATGGAGCTCTATCAGTTAACCTAAGCTGATCAGATTCATCAATGCTTTTTTGAACTCCCAAGTGGCCGGGTTATTCTTTGACTCCTAGCCATAAAAATGAAATCTGATTCGACCATCTTCAAAATATCTAAATGAGACAATTGCCCCACCAGATGATATATTTCTCGTATGATCACTACAAAAAAATTGGAGAATTGTGGCGGTTTAATTTGGTAATTCTGGCGGTTTGAACCACCAATTTATTCAACAGTGGTGGTATCTCTAAGCGCCAGAATCACGGTCGCCACTCGGCAAAAGGTGGCAGTCGCAATGAAACCGCCAGAATTTTCCGTGTATAAAGTGGCGCTTATCCATTTGCAAAAGGTGGCGGTTTAAACTGCCATAATTTACTTAAAAATCAGACAATTTTTTTTGTAAATACTGGCGGTTTAAACCGCCATAATAACTGAATGTAGTGGTGTTTTTAATAGTGTCTACTGAAATTGTATGCAAAAATTGGCAGTTTTAACAGCCATTATTTCATTATTTAAACCGCCACAATTACATTTCATTATTTTTTTGACCAAATTTCATTTCATTATTTGTTGCTTACATTTAAATCTGTTTTAATCGTCAGAGAGGCCTGTTATTAGCTGCAACTACAATTACCACTCATCAAGACATAAATATAATAATTATAAATATCACATTTAATAAGAGAAAATTACTCATAATAAGCATAAACACGTGTTTAACATTTCAAAAGTTACATAATAAGTCAAAGTTTGATAGATATCCTAAATAAGTCATATAGTCGATGTAATAAGTACAAACATGTGTTTAATAATTCAAAAGTTACATCATATGTCAAAGTTTGATATACATCCAAAATAAGTCATGTCATCGGGAGGACGAGGATCACTCAAGAGATCCGCTAATTCCATTGCTTCCATCTGATGATCTTCTAACATTAGTTGGTGAACTCTCACTTCCATCTTCAGTTGCCTACAAATCAGAATATTTTGTAACATCTATTCTTCACGACAATGCAAATAACATGATCATAATCGCATATATGGATACAACTATTCTTAATTAGTGCAGATTTTGTAGATTCAGTGTGTACTACTATTTGATTTTGAGAGATGATATTCCCATCCCTGATCAAGGTTCCTGTTATTCCGCTAATTCCTCTTAAATGATCCAACAATGAGCCTAACATGTTAAGATTGATAATAACACAAAAAATTGCTACAAGAATTAAAGCTAGATACTCATTTAGTGATATACCTGCTGTGACGAACCAGCAAACAAGCCAACTAAGTCATCATGAATTTTTCCTCCAAACTGTGCAGTACAATATGCAGCCAGTGCTTTCATTTGAGATTTCACAATTGCTACATCCTTCAATTCAGATTCCATACTTTCCACCTTTTTTGTAACTCTTCATAAGATGGAGCATTGCTTGATGATGCAAAGTCCATGCCACTAAGTCGCGTGGTGGTATCCTTAAATATAAGGGTAGGTACTGCTCCTATGCCTAATACTCGAACACGACCAGCATGTTCTTTGCCAAATACCAAACCAACAGGATCATTTGGAGAAATCTCGTAAGAAGCTTCTAAATTTTGACTAAGATTGTTATCAATTTTCTCCTGTACACAATTATTACAAGGTAAAGAACTGAACATATTGAAGAAAATGTAAACTGATATTTTTCTGATTGATAATATGAGATCACATAGAGATACAGTATATATAGCAGCTATATGCAAGTCTGCTAACAGAATTCAGTTTGACAGTTACACAGACTGTTATAACAGATCCAACTGACATAACAGAATAACAGATTCTAACTAAAATAATACACCTAATTAACTGCTATTTACTTTCTCTAACAACAATAAGTGATATTGTAATTGATTTTTGATTTAAAACTGATTACAGTGCTATCTTATATAGCAATCTAACTGTACAGTGATATTAATAAGCTGATTTATCTTATATAGCAATCTATCTTATATAGCAATCTATCTTATATAGCAATCTAACTGTACAGTGATTTAAAACTGATTAAAGTGATATTGTAATTGATTTAAAACTGATTACAGTGTTTATTCTCCTGTACACAATAAAAGATTCAAAGATACAGTATATATAGCAGCTATATGCAAGTCTGCTAACAGAATTCAGTTTGACAGTTACACAGACTGTTATAACAGATCCAACTGACATAACAGAATAACAGATTCTAACTAAAATGATACACCTAATTAACTGCTATTTACATTCTCTAACAACAATAAGTGATATTGTAATTGATTTTTGATTTAAAACTGATTACAGTGCTATCTTATATAGCAATCTAAAGAATAAGCTAGTCTTATTCACTAACTGATTACAGTGCTAAAGAATAAACTGATTACAGTGCTATCAGTTATATTTCTAACTAACTACCAGACTAACTGATTTATCTTATATAGCAATCTATCTTATATAGCAATCTAACTGTACAGTGATTTAAAACTGATTAAAGTGATATTGTAATTGATTTAAACTGATTACAGTGTTTATTCTCCTGTACACAATAAAAGATTCAGATTTCGACCAATTTGCCAGAAGATTCAGATTCAGATTCTTATTACAACCTTACCAATACCTTCTTTAATTTCAAAACAATAAACACTAATTATTTAGGAATGATAAGGAGAAAGATCAATAATTTACCCCTATCTCCATTGCTTTGTCATTCACATAGCTCCCATCCTTTCTCTTGTGAGTCAGATTCCACATTGGGCCTCGACCCAAATTCTTGCCAGTCTTGATTTTCTAAATTTTTTAGTCAAAAACATAATTCAGAATCAATAAAGTTATCATTATGTAAACAACTAATTTAACATGAGTAGTTTTAAACTACCATTTCATGCCTTCTTCTTGCTATAGTCTTGGCACCACAAGTATGAGGAAGAGTTTGTTTTCCCCTTATCTCTCGATTCCTCTTGCAAAGCTCCTATAACCAACGTGGCTTAGTTTGTTAACTCCAAAGTTTTTGAACTGAATTCCAATATAAATCTATTTATCACTAATTGATTAACTTAATTTGTAACCATAACACAGTTTTCAAAATTAATAATGAATTATAAATGAATAATTCAACAATATGTATAAAGTATTTACCATTGTCTTTGGTTTTAAGCGATATGTAACAAATGACGCCCATTGATCCATGCTCACACCTTCAGGAACATTCTGGATGATATCTTCTTTACTAAGAGTCGGGTCATAGAATGCATTCCAAAGCTTAAGCCTATTCTCCTTCCACTTTTTTCCAATTGAACGCTCAACAGATCTTTTTGCAAGATCCATGTGAATGTCCTTGAAAAAAAACCGAGACTTCAAATAAAAAGTGTCAGTTCCTTAAACTTTCACATGTGTAAACTCTAAAAACAAAAATAAACTGGAGTTACCATGTAGAGAGAATTCCACTCTTGATTAAAGAAAGCATCGGACATATCAGACCACTTTTCATAACTTATAGGAAATGAGGTAGTATCGTATGCTGATTGTCCACAAACTCCAGAGAGTAATCCAGCTGCTTCTCCAATAGGTTCAAAACAATCATCAAATTCCACCACAACACGTAGACCATCAGCCAAGTCATGTATACCCTTCACTGTCAACTTCTCTTTACGAGTAGTACCATGTTCATCTATCAAACCAGTAATGAGTGGAATGTCCTCCATGTTCATTTATTTATTAGGGAAAATAAAAATAACTGACCAAATTAGATTTATTTATGTATTTTACCTATAGCATCTACAAACCAGTAATGAGTGGAATGTCGTCCAGGTTGAGAAGCCTCATTACCAACAATAGGTGGACTGAAATCTGGATCATTGGGAATCAAACTAGGTTGTCCAGATGAGTCCAAGGAGGATGGTTCCTGATGTGAGGAGCTGCTGCCAATTATCTTGCGGAAATTCTTAATTCGCCTTGGTTTTGTCATATCTGCGCATAAAGATCAAAGGATCAATTAAAAATAAACTTCGTTAATGGCTAAATGCTCATGTTAAAGGAGTTACATCAGCTGCCACAAGGATTAGTTTCAAGTTAAATGCAAAGAACAAGGAGTTACATCAACTGCCAGTGGAGTTTTCATCAGAATCAAAATAACATACTAAATAACTGGACATATGGTAATAATGCCATACAAAATCCAATGCAAATTGAATACACAAGGTCATACTAAATAATGTCACAACTGGACATGGTAATAATGTCATACAAAATCCAATGCAAATTGAATACACAAGGTCATACTAAATAATGTCAGAACTGAACATATGGTAATAATGTCATACAAAATCCTATACTAAAGGCAGCAAATTGTAACTCTATTCTGACATATGCTCATTTTCTTCGACTTCATCATTGGCATTATCCGAGCTTAATAATTCGTCATCTCCGTCTTCTCCTATCAATGGAAAATCATCAGTGTCAACGAAAAATTGATTCAAGTTTTGCTCTGGGTATGGATCATTCTCACAAACATCATTATTTTCTTGGTCTCCCATATCATACAAGTCTCTTGGCTTCATATGGACAACAACACTCCAGTCTTTATTCATTTCATCATCCACATAATAGACCATTTGAGCTTGTGAAGCTTCAATGTATGGTTCATGTTCTTCACGATCACCGATGTGAATCAATCGCGAAAAATTAATGGAAGTGAAACCCCATGCATCCTTTTTAAAATCCCGATCTCTAGTGGTGCAGCCCATTTACATTTAAATAGAGTAACCTTAAATTGACCATAATAATTAAGCTCAATGATATCTTCTAGTTTTCCATAGTATGACAAATCTGCTTCTCTAAGGTTTCCATCAACGCTACTAGCAACACAAGATGTTGAAGATGTTAGAAAAACTCCACTATTTTGGGTTTTCAACCCATGTTCTCGCCTTGCAGTGCGAAACTTGAACCCATTAATATTAAATGCTGAAAATCTTCGAGCCTGTGATGTTGGACCTTTAGCTAGATACTTGAGATCGTCTAACATTGTACTAGAAATGTCTGGGTTCATAATCTAAAACAAAATCAGAGAATGTCTTAGTTGCCTTAGACAAATTTATAAACTTTCATTAAAAAACAGCCCCAAGTTTTGTTGCATATTTTACTTACCTTTCGAGGAAACCAATCAATGAAATCTTTATTAACTATCTTTTCTATCTCTGTAGTTGTAGGCCTTCTCCCTTTAGACCGCCTCCGCAAATGGTCCTTAAATTCACTATATGAACATTATATATCAATGTAATGTCTTTGATGTTATTTAGAGTTTACCTAAGATTAATGTCATTTGGGAAATGGTACTCACTCAATGTATGGCTTGACTTGTGGACAATTTAATAACACATATCGATGTTCTTGAGTTTTCTCCAAGGTTGATAGCTCCAAGGTTGAGAAAGCTCCAACAGCTTTACCAATAGATGGAAAAATACTAGACAATAGGGTAAAATTTCTATTATCAGGAACATCATCCACACGTGGAGGTCTATTGATTCTTGTCTCAATCCCTTCGAGATATTGAGAGCAAAAGGTAAGAACCTCTTCAGCTAGGTATCCTTCAGCAATAGAACCTTCTGGTTGTGCCCTATTTCGTACATAAGACTTCAAATGCCCCAAATACCTAAAATGATTGAGAATTAGTAAACTCTACTGATAACACTTGTGCTTAAAAGAATAATCTTCAAAGAAATAAGAGATTCACCTCTCAATAGGATACATCCAACGATAATGTACAGGCCCTCCAAGTTTTACTTCACCAACTAAATGACAAGTCAAGTGAACCATGATTGTAAAAAATGAAGGAGGGAACAACATTTCCATGTGACAAAGAGTGACAACGATTCGAGACTGGATCCTGTCAAGATCTAAGCAACTTACACTTTTGGCACATAATTGTCGAAAGAATGAACACAACTCTATTAACATTACAGTTATGCTGTCTGGTAACACATTGCGTATGGCAAGTGGTAGCAATTGCTCAATAAGAATATGGCAATCATGACTTTTCATTCCAAAAAGCCTTCGGTTTTTCAAAGTCCTTTAAAATATTTAATTAGAAAACTTCTTACCCAGCCAATGCGAACAACAGAAATAAACTCGTTAACATTCAGATCAGTGCTCTAGAGATAAATAAATAATTGTGAAGTTAAAAAAAATTCCAAAAAATACTTTTGAATAAACTTATAAAAACTATTCAAATCCGTAAATAAGCTAGTTTACATTATACAATTAGTTCTTATGTACCAAAAAAATACAATTAGTTCTTCAAACTAAATACGATAAATTAACTTTTTTACCGTATAGAGTTCAGAAATTTTATAATGTAACTAAGTTATATTCGGTAATAATTTTGAAACATTATATACAGTAATTTATCTATTTACGGTAAGATCAAAAAATTACATACTTTAAATAGCTCACTTTCAGAAGACGGTATGATTTCTTGTAACCGTAAATCATATTTATGGTAATTTTGCTTATTGGGGGTGCGCCCTCAAAATCGAAGGGTGTCTTTAGTAACCACCTTTGTATTTTGTACTCTGCTTGGGCCCGTTAGTTACAATTAGAGGCCCAATATCACTGGGTGGTTCTACTTCATTGGTGAATTGGATGACACTTTTGTGTTGTGAAAGTTGACGTGAGAAATCAAATAAATAAAACATACGTGAATTGTGTGACTAATCTAGTATGGGGAACCATAACCTAACCGGTCGAGTCCAGTTATCACTCGAACCGACCTATATGTTGGTCTCTCAATTCTCCTTCCTGAATATAATGATTAGCGCGCCTATAATCTTAAAACTATATATTAAATAATAGGCAAATTCTTATGTACCCCAGTGAAAAAGTTGGGTGCAGCACCCTGACGACTTGTTTTACTTATAAATTGTTATGTCACACTATTTTACAACTCATTTTATGTTTTCTTATTTTCATTTATGGGTCTCGGGTTTTAAAAATTATAGTATTACCCTAATTATAGTTTGAATTAGAATTCTCTTTTTTTATTCCCTAATTTCTTATTTTTGTTCATCCTTGTTTGTGCAATTGCTATTTTCTTTCCATCATTCTTAACTCCACTCGACAGACTTGTTCTTCTCATTGTTGGCCACCACACCTTAAAAAATTGCTTTGTATTAGTCTCAAAACTGCGTTGTTGACACACTTTGGGTGCAGTACCCAACTTTATTTCATGGGTACTTTAGTTGTCACCTAAATAATATTAAAATGGGGGCATGTAAACACACATCTTATTAATTCGAGTCCACCTCGTAGATATGGTACACATATTTAACCACTCTAAAGCATGGCATATTACCAAATTTACAAAGTAAGGTTTCTTACCTTTCGAATTAAACTAAGTTAAAAGAGAAACACAAATATATATATATATATATATATATATATATATATATATATATATATATATATATATATATAAGGGAGTCTTGTAAACTAAAGAGCCCAAGCCAATCCATTTGGTAGATATATAATTACTGACTTCAAGCTTTGAAGGCTTTAAAGACCTTACCCCAACGGGACTGTGGTCTAGTCTTAGGATAATTCACAGCCATAACTCCACCAAAATAATAAGCTGCATCTTTGCTGTTAATAATTAACTCTTCTTTGCTGTGCTGATCTTGAATGATCTGAATCCCCTTACATCCTTGCTTTTGCCTTCCATTGAATCCTCCATTAGTGGTCCTTTTTGTTGGTGCACCATAGTACGTATCTATCAAAGCAAAGCCTTCTAATCCTATCTTAACAAGATCTTGTTGAGGTGCCATAGAAACTTTTTTGTGTGCTTAAAGGAGATACTGGAAGCACTGTGCAATGAAACTGATTGTATAATTTGCTAATTTTGTGGTTTCTTGATTGAAACTAATAGGCTACTTCATTTATTTATACTCGAAGTTCGAAAATATGGTTCTTTACCTAACAGGTATTCTATATTGCTACTATAAATAAAAGATCCACTTGTTTTGATATCCAAAAGATCCACTTATTTTTGGATAAAAATAAAGATTTGGCGCAGAGGAGGCTTTAGGAAAAGGTCTAGGAATACTTCAAGATTTCAAATTTCAAAGAGTATTTGTTTATCCAAAAAAAAATTCCAAAAAGCATTTACAAAAGTATTTACATGTTACCTATGGACGAGGTTTCGGTAATGTCCTTTATAGATTCCTCATAAACATAAAGATAAATATTCCCGTCAAAAAATAATTTTGTATAAATGCATGTGCGCAATGTATATATGGATTGGTTTAATCTATTTTTGGAACAACAATATTTCTAATTTAATAAAAGCAGTTAGGTATGTACTATGTAGTGTGGGGATGGGATTGGAGAGCGCCAAAAAATTGGAAAGAATTATATGATGCTCCACTAATATCTTGTTAATTAATAGCTAGCTTTTGGCTAATGATCAGTTTATAAATTTAAGGGGCAGATTGGCGGGAATATTGGGCCAACCATCCAAAAACAAAAAACTAAAAGAAATATCACAAGCATATGTATGAGATACGAACTAATAATTGTAGAAGAATTAGAGTTTTTACATTAGTTATTTATAATATTTTTACATTAGTTACTTATAATATTGGTATTAGATATATGATGACAATTTTACCACTAACGCAACGATTTGAAAATTAGTGTGTAACTTACTACAGTTCGTTGTGTCAATATATAATTGGTGTAAAAAGTGTTGTATTTTCTCACTATTTGATTGATTTTGCTCTGCAGGCTGTATGAAGAACAAGCTGGGGTGCAAGTAATGAAATAACCAGTTCTGGCCCAGCCCAATCTTCAGCACACCTGCCATGCCAAACAAAAAACGGAAGCGGTTTATGCGCACCCGAACCCGTCAACGTTGGATCTGTTCGCGGGTCAGCTTAAACCCGAAGTATAAAAGGGTAAATTGTAACCCTAAATCAGATCTTTCAAGAATTCAACGCAACTTTCTTTCTTCCTCCTCTGAACCCTTCTTCTTCCTCTCGCTTCGTCTGGTTTCTGCTTCTGATCTACACGATCTGAAGCTTGTAACGACTTCAGTTCTTCACGAAGATTGATGGTGTGATGCTGTTTAACAAAACCTTGCTGCTGGTTGTGCGATTTAGAGGTTTTTCCATAAACCCTAAATCGCATATGAGGTTTGTTTGGTGATCTCTTCACTGGGTTATGGATCAGACCTCCTCTTTAAGGTAAATCTCTTGCTTGATCTCTGAATCTTTGCTTTCTTGGTTGATACAACGAAACCCTAGTTTTGATTCTCACTGTTTTCCTTATTTCTGATCTTGAAAGCAGATGAGCAACAGTACGAACACAGCTTCGTACACACAGTGAACATCGAAGGTATACTGATTCTCTTCACCCTCTCCTTTCTGTGTTTGTTGATTTCCTTTCTTGAAACCCTAGCTTCTGTTCTGATTGATTGTTCACTTCTTACAAACAAGATGATGAAATACTGAACAAAGAACGCTAAGTGAAGAGTTCTAGATCTGTGAAACACTTCACACAGATATAAAATCCTTCCTCTCTCTCTCTCTCTGTTTGCTGTATTTTCTTTCTTATCTTTACCGTACAAACCCTCACTCTGTTTGTTTGTTCCCTGTGAGGTACGTACCCTTACCAACACTCATGAACAAGGATGAAGACTCAAGAAAAGAAGACACTACGTGACAGACTAGAAGAAGAATGAATATAAAATGTAAACTTAGATTTTATTCACAATAATCTCTATTACAATTCTGTATCTAATGTATATACATAGGCTAATTTATAGCATTCTCTGGATGTATTAGCTGGTAGTTAGAGTTGTTGCAGCTAACAACTCAGTTTGTTAAAAACTGTTTTAACAAACTAACTGAATTAGTTAGGGACTAATTCAGTTTTTTTTCAAACAGCTGTAATTTTAACTAAACAGGGATTGTTCAGTCAAAATTTCCAACGGCTAGTTAATCCTAGCTGTTGGATGAATATTAATCTAAGGCTCAGTTTTTTTCAAACAGCTGTAATTTTAACTAAACAGGGATTGTTCAGTCAAAATTTCCAACGGCTAGTTAATCCTAGCCGTTGGATGAATATTAATCTAAGGCTAGGATTTAAAGCTGATCTAAGTTGAGGATTACCAAAATCCAACAAAAAGATCCTTTTACGCCAATTATTAACACAAGTACGCAACGGTATAAAAATTTTAAAAACATAAATACTTTCTAGTATGAAAAGAAAGTGAATAATTGAGGTAGCAGTGGCTAACACCTCATTCATATACGGTTATCCCGTATTTTTTATTAAAATTGAAGTTAAAAGTTTGAGAGGAAATAACACCTACGCTTTTTTGACATTTTGTCTAAAAACTATTTGACCATATAGCAACATTCTTTTAAAAATGGAATTTTTTTATAAGGAGACTCTAGTTGTTAATAGTTAGGGAGAGGGAAAAATTGTTAGTTTCTACTCTGGACCTCCTTATTGCACTTCTTTGATATCCCTTAACTCACCAACTGAGTTACCAAACATTTTTTTTTTAAAGTTGGTTTTTAAATAAATGGTGTAAAACAGTTATTTCTCTCATTAACTCATTTACCCATACATAACCATTCTTGTCCATTTGTGCTTCTGATATATTCTTGTTGTTGTTCAACATTGTAGCGATCTTTTTTAGTTGTTTGTCATTTGCAGTTAACTAATTTGGCTTCTTAATTTTAATGAATCAAGTAAGGATATTTTTTAAATAAAAAAATCAATGATATTATGAACTTCTAATTTTGGTACTGAATTTTTTTCACCGTCTAATCCAAGGTTATGGGTCTGCTTGTGTGATAGAACAGAGAAGAGTCCTTCTAGCTTAACTGAGTGTTGGTTACAAGTTTGTTGTAGACTAGCAAGGCACGATTATCATTCTGTTAATATATAGATGATGTATAAATAACACATAGTGCTAAGTAACTATTCAGTTGAAGATTTTAGTCAACAAAAAAAACTATCCAGTTGAAGATAATGAAATCATTCTGACATTCTGAGATTCTCTCTCTCTCTCTCTCTCTCTCAATTTCTCTCATCATGGTATCAATCACTCAACTCAGTCCTGAGCATCTTCAACCCCTCGCTTCTGCAAATCCCTAATTCTTCTCGCAAATCCCTACTTCCCCAAATTCCAAATCGATCTCTGCAATCGCTTTCGATTTCAGTGCAAATCGCACTTATGGATTCAACTAGCGGAGAACATTCACCGCAAAGCGAAACTAAGATCCTTGATGGATCCTCCTCGCAAGAGGCCATTTGATTCAAGAAAGCACCAAAGCTTTTCAATCTATTAGAGAATAGATCTCACATGTGTAAATAAGTAGAAGTATCATACAGTGCACCCTAGTGCACCCCCCACATAGGATCCTCCCCTTGTAACTAACTGATTGAGAACAAACTCAATCAGTTAGAATCCCCAACCAAAAGAATAGAGATAGATATACTCTTATTGTAACATTGCAAATCAGATTGAATGAAAAGAAAAACACTATTGAATATACTCTCTCCTTCTTCTAACATGGTATCATCGTCCACCGATCCCGGTGACCACGCCTCGTCGCGCGCCTCCGCAACTGTCAACAATGAGGCGACTCCGCCTTCTCCGACGAAGCTCAAAGCCTTGTCGTTCTCCGCTATCTCCGAGAAACTCGACGCTGACAACTACCTACTGTGGTGTCAACAAGTTGAACCAATCATCAAAGCTCACAAGCTTCACAGTTACTTAGTCAATCCTTCTATTCCGGTCAAATTTCTCACCGTAGATGATGCGAACATGAACTCTGAACCCTAGTTTCACAAAATGGGAGCAACAGGACCAATTGCTGCTATCATGATGCAATCCACCATTTCGCATGACATGTTAACACGTGTAATCGGTTGTAAAACTTCAGCGCAGCTTTGGGATAAAATTCATGCACATTTTCAGATCAACACTCAGGCAAGATCACGCCAACTCCGGTGTGAGTTACGCGCAATGACACTCAAAGGTCTCACTATTTCCAAGTATCTGCTCAAGATTCAACATCTTGTCAACTCACTGAGTGCGATTGGTGAACTGATCTCCTCGCGCGAACACCTTGACGTAATCTTGGAAGGCCTTCCTCAAGACTACGAATCTACGATTACGCTGATCTGTGGAAGATCTGGATCTGTGTCAATCGCAGAAACTGAGATGCTTCTGCTAGGTCACAAAGCTCGTCTGGCGCGTTTCAACAAACTCAACACTACTACTGTGTCTGCAAATGTGGCCACATCTCAAGCTTCTGACAGCAAATCGGACTCTTCCACTACTCCTGTGCAGGCGTTTGTTGCACAAACATCTGAATCCACCACCAACACCAATACAGGTGGTTGGCGTGGTGGTCGTGGCCGCAGGCGTGGTGGTCGTGGCCGCAGCCGTGGTCGCAACACCACACAGTGTCAAGTTTGTCACAAAATTGGCCACGATGCGTCCATATGCTTCCATCGTTACAAGCGAGACTACAACTCTGGTGATTCCTCGCACTCTCGTGCCTCTGCTCCACCTATGTGGTCCTTCGCTCCACCGTGGCATGCTCCTATTTGGAATCAGATGATGCAAACTCCGCCTCGCCCTGTGCAGCCCGCTCAGTCTCACATGGCGCCCTACTATGGAATGATGTTTCCTACTCCTGCTGCAATGATGCCTCCTCAAGCCTATGTGCCTCGTCCTCAAGCTTTCTTCGCCAATGCAGATCCTAATGCTGCTGCTGACTTTTATGCAGACTCTTCTGCCTCACACACAATTCCCATTGCTTCGCACAACATTCATCAGACATCTCCATTTGAAGGTCCTGATCACCATTGGAAACGGCCAAGGTTTGCCCGTTAAATCCAATGGTTTCACTCAATTTAGGTCACCTGTTAACCCTAAACGTATTTTGTCACTCAAAAATGTACTCCATGTACCTTCACTCACTAAAAACCTGCTTAGTGTGCATCAGTTCTCTAGAGACAATGGTGTGTACTTTTAATTTAATGACCAAAACTGCATTGTGAAATCCCAGGATACATATGAAACTCTCCTCACTGGACCAGTTGATAAAGAAGGCCTTTACAAGTTCTCCAACCTGCTGTCAAAACCTGTTAATGTTCCTGGTTCTACTCTTAATCCTGCTTACTCCATTACTAATAAAACTGTTAGTTTACCTTCTGCAAACACCACTGCAGCACACACCAACACTTTCACCTTATGGCACACTAGACTTGGTCACCCAAGCATAGATTCTCAAAGAATTGTACTCAAACACTGTAATATCCCATTTTCTAATAAAACTATACATGATTTTTGCAATTCCTGCTGTCTTGGTAAGGCTCACAGGCTCCCCTCCCACAGTTCCACACACAGCACCTCTAATCCCTTTGAACTGGTTTATACTGACCTATGGGGGCCTGCTCCAATAATGTCTTCTACTGGTTATTACTACTACATTGCATTTGTGGGCTCACACACCAGGTACACTTGGCTTCATCTCCTGAGGAGGAAATCTGATGCCTTACCAGCCTTCCAAATCTTCCAAAAAATGGTTGAGACACAGTTCTCAGGTAAAATCAAGGCTCTTCAAAGTGATTGGGGTGGTGAATTCAGGTCTTTCACCTCCTTTCTGCAGCAGCTGGGTATTCACCACAGGAACATATGTCCACATACACACCATCAGAATGGAATGGTAGAGCGCAAGCACAGACAGATTGTGGATACTGGGCTTACACTAATGGCTCATGCCTCCCTTCCATATGAATTTTGGGATCATGCCTTCATGGACAGTGTTCACTTAATCAACAGACTGCCAACATCTGCTCTCAACTTCCAGATTCTATATGAGAAACTATTTCACACACTGCCTGACTATGCCTTTCTGAGAACATTTGGATGCTCATGCTTTCCTCTATTACGGCCATACAACAAGAACAAGCTTCAGTTCAGGTCTCAAGAATGCCTATTTCTTGGCTACTCAACATCTCACAAAGGCTACAAGTGCCAATCCTCAGATGGCAGGGTGTTTATTTCCAAGGATGTGATCTTTAATGAGCATTTCTTTCCCTACAAGAAGCTCATGCTCAAGGACAACAATGTCTCCACAGCTACTACCCCATTGGTCACTCCAAACATACCAACTTCAGGTCCCAATAGAGTATCACCACCTCTTCATCATCCACCTGGATTCCCACCTGTACCAAACAATCCTCCTGCCACTACTAATACTGTACCAAGCAACCCTCCTCCCACTCCTAATATTGTTTCCCATCTTCCCTCACCTGACTCCATCCCTACACCAGCACCAAACCCATCAACTGTACCTACTAACACTCATCCTATGCAAACACGAGCCAAAAGTGGCATCACTTGTCCCAAGATCAAGCCCACTCTTCTGCTAGCTCATGTTGAACCAAAAACAGTAAAACAAGCACTGTCCAAACCCGAATGGCTAGCTGCCATGAAGGATGAGTATGATGCACTTCAAAGAAACAACACCTGGACCCTAGTTCCTCTGCCCTCAAATAGGACTCCTATAGGCTGCAAATGGGTCTTTAGGGTCAAGGAGAACCCTGATGGTTCACTAAACAAGTATAAGGCTCGCTTGGTTGCAAAAGGGTTTCATCAACAGTTTGGTGCTGAATACAAAGAGACATTCTCCCCTGTAATTAAGCCTGTGACAGTAAGGACGGTTCTCACACTGGCAGTCTCTCAAAGGTGGCCTCTACTGCAACTTGATGTGAACAATGTGTTCCTCAATGGAACTCTTGAAGAAGAGGTGTTCATGGTTCAACATCCTGGCTTTGAGTCCAGCGACAAGACATTGGTGTGCAAGTTAAACAAGGCCCTCTATGACCTCAAACAGGCCCCTAGAGCCTGGTTTGAGAAATTACAGGCTTCACTACTTCAACTTGGCTTCAAATCAAGCAAATGCGATCCCTCCTTGCTCATCCTTCACAAAGGAACCATCAAGGTCTACATGCTGGTCTATGTTGATGATATTATCATCACTGGCAGTGACACTAAGTTCATAAAAACTGTTATCTCACAACTGAATACTGCTTTCTCATTGAAGGATCTGGGTACTCTTGATTACTTCCTAGGGATTGAAGTCAAACATCAAACTGATGGCTCACTTCAACTCACACAAGGCAAATACATTCGTGACATTCTACTCAAACACAATCTGCATGAAGCACACAACTTCTCTACACATATGGTTGCAGGCAGAAAACTCTGCAAATCAGGCTCAGATGAGTTCTGTGATCCCTTCTTATACAGATCAACAGTGGGTGCCCTACAATATGCCACTATTACACGCCCAGATATCAGTTTTGCAGTCAACAAGGTCTGCCAGTTCATGTCCAAACCTCTAGACAGTCACTGGGTGGCAGTTAAGAGAATCCTTCGCTACTTAAAGGGAACTATCTCATGTGGTCTCCACCTGAAGCCAACCTTAACTGTCCCTGTCTCACTCACTGCTTACAGTGATGCTGACTGGGGATCAGATACAGATGACCGTCTCTCTACATCTGGTGCCTGTGTCTTCCTTGGCAACAACCTAGTATCCTGGTGGGCCAAGAAACAGCCAGTTGTGTCTCGCTCCAGCACTGAAGTAGAATACAGAGCTGCTGCTCTAGCAACCACTGAACTGTTAAGGCTTCAATCACTTGTTACTGAATTGGGAATTCCCTACACCACTCCCACTGTTCTGTGTGACAATCTCAGCACCATATCCTTGGCACACAATCCAGTCTTACACGCCCGCACCAAACACGTGGAACTGGACCTCTTCTTCCTAAGGGACAAAGTGATGCAAAGACAACTCAGAGTCCTCCATGTACCTGGCAAAAACCAGTATGCAGATATCATGACCATGCCACTTCCACCTGCCCTGTTTAAAGCATTCAAGTCCAAGCTAACTGTGTGCACAAGCCCCAGTTAGACTTGAGGGGGAGTATTAGAGAATAGATCTCACATGTGTAAATAAGTAGAAGTATCATACAGTGCACCCTTGTGCACCCCCCACATAGGATCCTCCCCTTGTAACTAACTGATTGAGAACAAACTCAATCAGTTAGAATCCCCAACCAAAAAAATAGAGATAGATATACTCTTATTGTAACATTGCAAATCAGATTGAATGAAATGAAAAACACTGTTGAATATACTCTCTCCTTCTTCTAACACAATCAAGCCAGAGCGTAGCAAGAGCGAACACTTCGCAGAACTCGAACAAACCAGGCCAAAATGTAGCGCAGTATTCGCGTTATGGCAGTAAGTTTGGGCGTGGTCGTGGTAGGTATGGTCGAGGCAGAGGCCGTGGACGTGCTCGTGGCACTAGTGTGACTGGTACTGGTAATTGCCCTACTTGCCAAATGTGTGGCAAGCATGGCCATTCTGTGGTTGATTGTTGGCATCGCTATGATGAGAACTTCGTTCCTCTAGAGCCTTCGGTAGCAACGCAACAAACAACAAGCACAAGCTCTAAATAGAACACTAGGAGCTCGACTGAAGACACAGAGGCAGTAGATGCCTTCCTAGCATTGGCCGGCCTCTATTGATGGCACAAGTGACATAACTATCCCTAACTCTCCAAAGTCAGAAAACTGGCACGTATATTCATGTGCCTCTCACCATTTAACACTTGATCCATACGATTTACATAATAGCACAACATACAGTGGCTCTGAGAAGGTACATGTTGGTAATGGGAAAGAGCCTAAATTCAATCCATAGGCTCTACCACATTCACATCTAAATCAGCTCCTAAAACTGCATTCACTTTGAGTAACTTACTGCATGTGTCAACAATCACACCCAATTTTAGATCTGCCTCACCTTTTTAGCTAGTACACACTGCTGACTTATGGGATCCATCACCCTCACCTTAAAGTTGTGGATATTCTTACAACATAGCCTTTTTGGATGCTTGTACACATGGATTTATTTTCTTAAGAAAAAGTCATATGCCTTTAACGCATTCAGTCATTTCCCCAATTAGTTAAACCTCAATACTCGACTAACATTAAAGCAGTACAATCTGACTGTGAGGGGTGAATTCAAAATGTTAACAGAACACTTAATCCAACTTGGAGTAGTACATTGCTTCACATTCCCACACACCTCACACCAAAACGGGACTGTAGAATGCAAACATTATCACATCACCAAAATGGGCCTAACCTTACTAACACATGCATCCATGCCCCTAAGTTGTTGGGACCATAGCTTTACCACTGCCAATCACCTCCTCAACCGGCTTCCCACACCTACTCTTCCCAATACCATCTCCCCATATCAAGCCATCACCAAATAGACCCCTAGTTACAAAGAGCTCAAGTCCTTTGGATGCCTTTGATTTCCTTTACTCACCCCATGCAACCGGAAAAATTTACAATTCAAAAGCACCCAGCGTCAATCTAGATCCATTACCTCAACATAAAGTCTTCAAATGTCTTAGCCCAACCAGACACATTTACATATCCAAAGATGTTATATTCCACGAAAATCAATTCCCTTATCCAACTTTGTTTCCCACATCACCAACTTCCCTTAATGCAATTCCCTTTACTACAGTGTCCCAAACACTACCACTACCAACACCAAACCCAAATAACACCTCGACTCCTACAACCCAGCAACCAAACACCGCCCTACTCACACTATTCCTGATCCAACACCCCTAGCTTCGGTCACACCACCTCCTCACACGTTACCCTGCCCAATTGCAACCGCAAACACCGATCCACCCAATCCTCCGTAAGACAACACCACAACCAACACTGAGCCCAATCCAACTTCCTCACTTGTACCAACACCTAGTGCACCTGCACTTCCTACAAATACCAATACCCACCCTGATTGGCTTAAAGTCGTGGAAGCCGAATACAATGCCCTCACCACCACCAACACTTGGACACTCACCTCACTACCCCCTAATCAAAAAGCAATTGATTGTAAATGGGTGTTCAAGGTGAAAGAAAATCAGGATGGGTCCGTAAAAAAATATAAAGCACACCTAGTGGCTAAAGGGTACCAACAATTACCAGGAAAAGATTATGGTGAAACTTTCTCTCCGGTGGTGAAGCCCACTACTATTCGTGTGCTCCTCACATTGGCACTCACTTATAAATGGCAAATTCAACAAATTCACATTAATAACGCATTTATTAATGGTTTCTTACAGGAGGAAATTTACATGACACAACCACTAGGCTTTGTGGCCAAGGACGAAACTCTTGTATCCAAGTTGCAAAGGTCACTATATGTCTGAAACAAGCCCTGCATGCATGGTATGACAGGTTACGCAAGTTCCAAGTACAATATGGTTTTAAGCCATTAGCTGCGATATTTCTTTATTCATATATCATACTACTGGAGTTCAGCTATTTGTCTTGGTGTATGTTGATGACATAATAGTTACGGGCTCATCATCATGCTTGGTACAGGATGTCCTTGACAAATCACAAGCTACGTTTTCACTAAAGCACCTGGGCCAACCCAAATATTTTATGGGCCTTAAGGTAGCTTACCATCCCAATGGCTCGATCACTCTCACTCAACAAAAATATGTACGGGACTTATTGGCTCGTGCCAAAATGATCAGTTGCAAAGGTCTGGTTACGCCCATGTAAGCCACCACAAAACTAAGCAAGCATGGTCCAAACACCTTCCAGGATTCACACATGTACAGATCAGTTGTGGAAGCTTTGCAATATATCACACTTACATGCGTAGAATTATCATACAACGTAAATAAGGTGTGTCAATTTCTATGCACCCCTTGACTCACAATATTGTCATCCATTTAGCACCACAAATAGAAAAACGGGCTACCCGACGCGCATCAGGCCGACCCACATCGAACTCGACCTTTTACGGGCAAGGCCAAAAAGCCCAGGTTGAAATTTGAGCTCATCTTTTCCAGCCCAAGCCTGGCCCTATGCGAGCTGCGGACTAGCCCACATTGTACGCAATGCTAATTAGCAAAAATGATTTTTTAGATATAAAATAAAAAGTACTATGTTTATATGTTTTTTTTATAGAATCTATGTTTATATGTTAGGTGTTGGACACTTTAAAATCAAACATCGGGATATTAAAATATAAGTGATAGTTCGGACAAATGGCAAGACAGTATTCCAATTTTAATTCAAAGAGCAAAGCAATTCTAAGAAAATATAAGCTACTCAAAATAGTACAGTAACAAACAATTTTACTCGCACTAAATTGTACTCCAATTGGCAAGATACTCAAGGCAGTGTAGTAGCTTAAAATTTTAATTCAAAAAAAAATATAAGTTGCTGAGCAAAAGAAAGGAAGCCGAGGGAAGCCAAGAGAGACACACTAAGTCTATCTAAACATTCTGCTATGTATATGGTCAGTTTGTGCTTTTAATTTGGGTTACTAATTTTGGGTTTTTGACAGTAATACAATATATGTAAAATTCTATTACTTTTTAACTTGCGGTCATGCAGGCTACCCATGGCCCGATCGGGCTAGCTCATTGCGGGCTCAGACTTTTCTAGGTTGGGCTAAAAAGCCCAGATATAAAAATGGGGTCAACGTTATTGGCCCAAGCCCTATGTTTTTTGGGCTAGCCCGGCCCAGTGACCTCGGCTCATTTTGCTAGTTCTAACCACAAACCTGTGCTCTCTAACTCCGTGTTTACATAGATTTCGGCTTGGCTAGTGACCCCGATGACCGACGTTCAACATCCGGGTCGTGCCTCTTCATTGGGTCAACCTAGCGTCATGGAGTTCCTAGAAACAAACCCTCGTTGCACGCTCTAGTGCCAAGGCAGAATATCGCGGTATGGTGAATGCTACAATAGACCTGCTCTAGTTATAATCTCTTCTTCGCGAACGCATACTCGTGCAGAAGCCAACCTTGGTGTGTAACTACCTAAGTGATGTCCATTTAGCACACAATCATGTGCTACACTCAAGAACCCAGCACCTTGAGTTAGATATTCATTTTGCAAGGGAATAGGTGGCAGCCAAACAACTGGTACCCGCACATGCTCAAATAGCCGACCCCTTGACGAAAGCACTCTTCACAATCACGTTCAATGATCTTCGGAACAAACTCAAAGTTGCACCCTTGCCTCAACAATGAGTTTCAGGGGGGAATGATAGAATAGAGAAGAGTCATTCTAGCTTAACTGAGAGTTGGTGACAGTTTGTTGTAGATTAACAAGACATGATTACCATTCTGTTAAGATATAGCTGATGTATAAATAGCACATAGTGCTCTGTAGCTATTCAATTGAAGATAATGAAATCATTCTCACATTTTGAGATCCTCTCTCTCTCTCTCTCTCTCTCTCTCTCTCTCTCTCTCTCTCTATCTCAAGTTCTCTCATCAGCTTGCAGGCTTCCCTTCTTTGCTAGACTCCAACATCACGCCCTGTCACTAGGGGTGTGCAAATAATGTGGTTAACCAACCCAAATGTAGTAATTGGACCACACCACACCAAAAAAGCCCAGAACCATTTAAATGGTTTACAAACTGAACCCATTTAAAAAACTAAATCAGTGCCCCCAAACCACAGTTCTGAACCAGTTTGTAAAAATTGAACC
The DNA here is from genome assembly GCA_039519185.1 of Astragalus membranaceus. Classification (NCBI taxonomy): domain Eukaryota; kingdom Viridiplantae; phylum Streptophyta; class Magnoliopsida; order Fabales; family Fabaceae; genus Astragalus; species Astragalus membranaceus. Next base: position 37,646,381 of record CM076851.1, read on the forward strand.
TGATTAACCAGCCATCTCACTGGTCTTTCTCGCTCTCGTTGCTGTTGCTGTGCAACTAACTAGGTCTTCGTTGTTGTTTAATTAAATCAGACACGCACCTAATATGCCTATTTCTTTATCTATTTCCACCGTCTCCCCACACATATATATTTATGTATCGTGCATTGTTAATTTTTTTATTTTGTTTTACAGGTTTTAAATATATACAGGTATTAATATGCCAAGTAGGTAGCTCAGTTGGCGAGCTAAGGGATATCGAATGAGCACAAAGGAGTGCAAGTTGGAGGTTCCGAGTTCAAACCCGAGAAACTAATATTTCCCTCTCCCCCACTAACACTGCTTATAAAAATAAATAAAAATATTTAGGTATAAATTTGATATTATTATTAGAAACCTAATTAGCACCTTGGGTCGGAGAAATTCGAATAATTGAAATGAGTATTATTATAATTGTTACGGATTGGGCCTCTATGGCCAATCCACCAAAAGGCCCAATAACAAAGGGCCAAATTCAGCCAAATGTGGAGATCTCAGACCTAGATTCAATGGTCCTCCTTCACTCCAAATACCTATATAAGCATTCAATGCTAGCATTAATGGTACTCACTTTTCCAATACTCTTGCTTGTAATTGACTCACTCACTGACTTGAGCGTCGGAGTGTCATTGCAGGTACCACCCCACCTCGGATCGGAGCACCAACTCGGACTGACCAAGAACATGAATACCAACTATCTCGGACCGGACTACGTATCCAAGATCGGACACTTAGTCAGAGATACGGTACTGAACATTGGCGACCACAGTGGGAGTGTCTTATACTCTAGTCATTCCCCCAACCTCCTTGGTCAGCAATGGCTCCAGAACTACGACGGAGGAACGTCTCCAGCATCGTGGTTAGACCCGACCAACAGCAAGAAACCCCCGAGGGGGTAGCAGTTACTCTCCCTCGCAGCTCGGCCCACGGCCACAACTCGTCCAGAGCAATGGTTCCCATAAGCTCCGCCAGGAACCAGTTTCCACCTCCTGTCCAAACAGTCCCGGTACCGGTCGACGCTGTTCAACAGCTCGTCCAATTGCTGACAAGGGAAGCCGAGGCTGAACAACAAAGGAGTCAGCGTTACTCCCAGCTGGAGGCTGGGATTGCCGAAATCTGGGCCTGAGACATCCCGGATCGGTCTTCTCCTCAAACCTACTCTCCCAGCAGAAGAACCTCCAGTAAAAGACGTCACCGGTCTCCTACTTGGAGGAGACACCACCATCGCTCGCCACCACGCCGAAAAGGGAGACGAGGATCTGGAACTCCCCCAAGCGAGACTCGGGACGACACTTATTACCCCGAGGACTCTCCTCACCAGAACTCATCATTAGCATCTTCGTCCCCGAGGCGACGTTCTATAAGCCGGGGAAGTCCCCCGAGGCATGAACATCGGCGTCCTTGGTCTCCCGGATCCCCTGTTTGACGCCCTATCGAGAGGCCTTCTCCGAGGGAAAGATCCACGGTGCGAAAGGGACCCTTTACAGCGAAAATCGACTACTTTCTGATGCCCAAGCACTTAGAGAAGCCCCCGGAGGGTTTGAAGATGCACGATGGGACTGGCGATCCCGATCGTCACCTTGATTACTTCGACACGATGATGCAATACCGGAATGTCCCCGAGGAGATCAAGTGCCAGATCTTCCCTCTTACCCTGGAAAAATTGGCACTGGACTGGTTCAGAGCCCTCAAGCCAAACTCGATATCCTCGTGGGATCAGCTTGCGAAGCTCTTTTCGGCCCAGTTCGCCCACTCCAAGATGAAACCAAAGTCTCGGAAAGTCTTACAAGCCATCCGGCAATGGGAGAACGAGTCTCTCCGGGACTACATCGAAAGATTCAATAAGGAAGCGGCTCAGGTCCAGAATTGGACGATTCATTCCGACTGTTCTTCATGGAAGCCGGTCTTCGGGAAGGAAGTCTATTTCAGATTGATGTCGGTATAAACCAAACTGTGTCGCTTGCCGAGTTCCTCCAGCGATCTCAGAAGTACATTGATCATGAAGAGGGGGCGGTTGCAAGAAAGTCGGATGCCGACCCTGGAATGAGCAAACCTCGATATGAAAAGGAAGCCCGGAACGACGGTAGACTCCGACCTCGGAACCGACACCAACAATATTCCGACCTTAATGAAACAAGGGCCAGGATGTTGGCGAAATGTAAGAACGCTGAATTCAAGGAAGTCAAGTTCCCCGATCCGCTCCCACACAGGCCGGGACAGAGATCCAATAAGTACTGCCGGTATCACCGGAGCAAAGGGCACGACACCAATCGATGCAATGCTTTGAAGGATGACATTGAGGACCTGATCAAGAAAGTAAAATTGAGCCAGTGCGTGGCTAAAATACCCCGGCATGAGGACGAGGTTAAGGAAGAGAAGGTCGACCCTAAGAAGAAGGGTATAGCCCCCTGTTGCGCCCGAAAAATCCGGTTTGGGACTTTTCGTTTGACAACGTGGAAAAAGTTTGGAGCCGCCACCAATATTTTAATTTTAAGACCAAAACATTGAAAAAAGGTCTTTTAAACAAGGCGGATGGTCTTTTGAAAACTAGAGATGTAGGTTCGGGGGTCGGTTAGGTACGGGGAAGGGATTAGCACCCCGCACCTCCTTTCTACCGAAAGGGAACCATTAACTTGATGTGTGGTTTGGACAAAAGTTTGAGTTTGAAAGCGGTTTGTTCTACTTCTTTTCTTTTCTTTCCTTTTCTTTTTATTTCATTTGAGAAATTGTTTTATTGAAAACGGGGGGAAGAAGAATATGTTTGGTATCTTTGAAAAGCGGAACAAAACAAAGATTTTTTAAAAGGGTGCTTGACGGGACAAGACCCCGCTCCTACGTACCCTCACCGGAAGAGGGGTCAAAGCTACGTAGTTCTCGGGTTATCTTTGAAAATCAGGACAAAACAAAGATTTTTTAAGAGTGTGCTTGACGGGACAGGACCCCGCTCCTACGTACCCTCACTGGAAGAGGGATCAAAGCTACGTAGTTCTCGGATTTTGGTTTTGAAAACGGCTTAAGGGGTTTTTCGCAATTGGGTGAGCGTTTGTGAAGACCGAACAACAACGGTTAGAATGGCCTCACTACTAACTCTTTTGAAAATGAAATCATCATTAATGACCTAATCGGCAACAGCGCGATTGGTGTTTAATGACAATTGATTTATTTTTGAGAAATGAATAAGTTTTCGAAAATGGGGTAGAGCTTTTGCGAAGACCGAACAACAACGGTTAGAATGGTCTCGCTATTAACTCCTTTTGAAAACAACATCATCATTAACGACCTAATCGGCAACGGCGCGATTGGTGTTTAATGACGATTGATTTATTTTTGTTTTGAAAGTAAAAGGGTTTTCTTTTATTAATGAATCTAGGAAAGAGGTTTTTAAAAAAAGGAAAAGAAGTAGAACACTTCAAATCAATTCTAAATCCATGACCAAATGCAAATGAATGAACAAGACTCATACTTCAACAATCAAGCAATCATGAACATATTATTCATCAACCAAGATTAAGCATGCCAATACAATCAAGGGATTCAATTATCAAAGATGCAAAACAAAGTTCTCAAAACAATTGTGTTGTGTGGGTGAGAATTGCTACGGGACGGGCAACAATCTCAAAGTAGTGTATTTACTCTAATGACTCTATGCTACAACAAGCAAGTAGGCTTACGTCTTCATTAGGAGGTCATACATGTAGAAAGGATGTCACACAATTAAATCAAGACATTTAAGTTGCATCAAGAACAAGAGAATACAATTGATTATAGGCATAGAATGATCTAGGTTAGATGAATGAACATGCAAGCAATGATGTGCATGATTAGGCAAATATGCAAATGCGTGGGCATACAAGACTATGCATGAATGAAAGATTAAGCATACAAGACTATGAATGCATGAGCATAATTATTGTGTAAGGTATGAACATTTGAGTATGCATGGACATGTGAATATGTAAGTTAGAAATGAATATGGAAGAATAAGTAAGAGGATGCATGAGAGTGTCGCATAAAATAGGGATGGATGAAGATGTATGAGAGTGAAAATGTTTTGGTAAAAGGTTTAGGTAAGAAAGTGGTAAAATGTTTTTGGGGTTTTTGTGTTTTGGAAATGAGATGAAATGTTTTTGGTCTTGAAAGTGGTAAAAGTATTTTGGGGTTTATTTTATAAAGTTAAAAAAAGTTTGAAATGCATGTGAGAAAATGTTTTGGGGTTTTTATGCAAAGATGCAAGTGGTAAAATGTTTTGAATGAAGGTAAAAATGTTTTATGAGATGAGATGAAAATGTTTTGGTAAAAACTAAGTGAAATGGTAAAAACCAAAGTGGTAAAATGTTTTTATGTTTTTTGGTAAAAAGTTAATGAAGTGGTAAAGTAAAATGGTAAAAAGTGAACAAACACAATTGAATCAAATGCACACACAAATGCAAGATCAAAATAACAAAGTTTTGAGCAAAATTTGGCCAAAAGACATGGCCTATGGCCGAATGCAATCATGGGCAAAATCAAGCACAATTTCATCAATTTCTTGCAACCAAATCACATCAATGAGCTCATAATTAGTATAAACCCTAGGACCTATGCATACATTTCATGCTCAAACAATTGTTATTTCATCATTTATTTCAACACAAAATCAAAGAAACAAAAGCAACAAAAATCCCTAGGTCTCTAATCCTCAAACCCGAGGCTATGTAAGGCATAAACCCACCAAAAATTCAACCTCAACACAAGATATGAACAAAGAAATGCATGAACAAGAAAAAAACACTACATGGCCGAAGCTAAAAGAAGAGGAAAGCAAGGTTTTATTTCATGAAATTTAGTGAAAAATGTGTAGAAATGCAAGGAAAATTATTCAAACACAAGAATCTTCCCTTCAAGGCCAATGACCCATCTCAAACACCCAAGGCTCCCAATGTCCTTGTCCAATAATGTTTGAAATGAGTCCTCAAAGCTTCTTTCAAGAAAGAAAGAGGAGTAGAAGAGAGATTACATAATGAAAATTAAAGAAAATGCAAGAGTTTGTGAGCTTACCTCTAGATCTTGCTTGAAATGAAGAAGAAGATCAAAATAGAAACCAAGAACACTTGAACCTCCTCTTGAATCCCACGAAAATCACTTGATATTGAAGGATTTGATGATGAACTTTGAAGATAATGCAAGATTAGAAGTGGATCTAGTGTAGGAATCAAGAATAATGAAGTTTGGATGGTTGAAAATTGAAGAATTGGTGGTGGAAATGGTGGGAGGTGGTCTTGGGTTTGAGAGGGGAGGAGGAGAGGAATTGTGATCTGATTGTGTGCTAGGGTAAAATGAGAATGATCTCCCTCTTTGGTTTCTTATTTTTGGGTTTTATATGAGGTGCAAAATTAAGGGTATATAGGACATTGTGCTTTTGCCAACCATTGAGATTTGAGATAGAATTTGAATCAAGGGCCAAGATTGCAATGCACATGGATTAGGGACAAAGAGAAAACACAAATGAGTGAGGAATGGCTGGTGTCATATGAAATTGAAGAGTTTTTTGTACACAAAAATTGTTGAGGGCAATTAGGTCAATTTGCACATAGTTGTAGCCTAGGATTTGATCTAGAATTTTAATCAATGGCTAGGAATACAACTCACATGGATTAAGGGTGTTGAAGAAACACAAATGAGGGTGAAAGGAGGGCTGAAATTCGCAGCCATGAGGAGGGAATGAGAGGGAAAAAATGCAAGTTGTCACAAAATAGTACATTTTGTCTTATTGAGGACACTTCCCTTTTTTGAGTTTTTTTTGAATTTGAAATTTTGGGCATGGGAAATAATGGGAATGCAACTATTGAAAATGTGGCACATGTTTTTGGGCACCATAAAATATTCCCTCTAGTCACCCATGACAATAAAAATTGTCACTTAAGAATTGAGGAATATTTAATGGTCCTTTTTATTTTTCTATGCACTAAAAATGGAAAAATACATTTTTAATTATTTTGACCAGGGTTTTCTTTCTAAAAAATTGTACAAAAATTATCCTTGATAGAATAAAAATGTACTTTTTGTGGATGTGCATTTTTTGCGAGAGAATCATCTTTTTACGAAAAATGACCAAAATGCCCTTTTTGACCCTAAAACCCTAATTTGCTTAAAAAGTGCACTCCAACCCTAAAAATGACTTTAAAGACCTTGGAATGACTTCTAAGACCCAAAATGCAATGCATAATGCTCCTCACTCCTCAATTTATTTATTTTTTGGGGAAAATTAGGGTTTTGACCTAAGTCGGACAAAATTGGGGTATGACAGCTGCCCCTCTTTATCTGGGTTTTAACGAGGAATATGGATTGGCTGAAACATATTCCGAGGCAAAATAGAGATAAAGAATTCAGGAATTATACCGATTTTGTCTACTTGGGGAAACCCGAATTTTCCTCTTTTTCTTTTTCTATTTTTTTTGAATAGATGGGCTTGAGAACAAACGGGGAACGGTTAACACTTGGCGCATTAACCGAGAGAGAAAATGACGGACCACTCGGGATCTGAAGGAGCACTAAGGCTCTGAAGGACCACTCAGGGTCTGGAAGGCTGCCTAGGCCTTAATTGAAGGACCATCGTGGTCTGAAGGGGCGCTACTAGCTATGGTACTAGTAAAACGGTCTGAGGGGGCCTTTGCGTTCGAGCGGCCATGATGGGTCAAGATCAGATCCGGAACTGATATGTTGACCATGAAGGACGTCCACTGTGTCTTAGGCTGACACAACTAGTCTGAAGGACCACTCGGGGTCTGAAGGACTTACCCGCAGCTCGAATACGAGGTGAAGTCTGCTTTTGAAGGGACACTTGGGTCCTGAAGGGATTCACGAATCCTGTTGATTGATTGATTGAAATGACCAATGCTGCCGCACTGGATTGAGGTACCTGCATACGTCAGCTGATGCGAGGAATGGTGCATGGAGTATGGGTGCATGTTATGCAAGGGCATGCAATGCTATGATTTTGGTGTGATGATGAATGTGGTGGAACATTCCTGTAGTTCTTCTTTTGGTCTGACCGTTTTTTCCTGATCAGCTCTTTTTTTATAGAAATTCTTGAAAAATTGGGTTAACATAGAACAAGAGTAAATAAGGATCACCGGGGATCTGAAGGAGCACTGGGCTCTGATGGTCTAATTCGCAGTCGATGCTTGGTGCATTGATTGGAGTTAAACTGAAGGACCGACGAGGTCTGAAGGGCATGCCTAAGCCTGATGGACCAATGGGTCTGATGGAGCGCAAACTAGCAACGGTACTAGTAAAACGGTCTGCTTGGAGGGGTGGCCTTTTTCGAGCGGCCATGGGTGGCAAGGTCAGGTCATTGACTTGATTTGCTCACCTCGAAGGACGTCCACTGTGTTTTTTAGGCGGACACAGCTAGTCTGAAGGACCTGGGGTCGGATGATCCGTCGGTTGCTCAATAACGCGACGTGCGATCTGGATTGAAGGACCATTGATGGTCTGAAGGAGCGCTTGGGCTCTGAAGGACCACTGGGGGTCAACAAGAGTACTGGGACTCTGAATTGTGATATGAGACCAGCGCTTGGAGCACTGACTTTGAGGGAACAAACTATTGGGATTGGTACATGGCGTATCTGCCTAGAACATACCTAATGAATGCATTTACCTGAGACGGGAAAAGCTATCTATATTTGGCATGTCTAAAAATGCAATGAATGATGTATGCGTGCAATATAGGTATGTGAAATGGTAGGCATCTGATGGGATGAATGAAGCGGGGCAGATGATGTGAGTTGAAGTTGATGGAACATGGAGGTTGACAACCAACGTATGTGAATGCAGATAAGATATGAATGTGATTGTGCTGATTAATGATGAGTGTAATGGAATGAGCAATTTTCCTCCTTTTGTTTTTTTTGGCTTTTCTCTTTTTTTTTTCTTTGGTATGAGTGTATGAAATGCAAAGTGTGAATGTGATGCAAATGTAATGCTTCGATGCGAATGCCATGCATGGTACAAAGATATGATTAGTGATGTAAAAAAAACTCTTTTTTTTGGGGGGGCAACGATGAGACCGGCACTTGGACATCTATCGAAGCAAACAATGTCATGCATGTAATGTGATGAACATGGGATGATGAATGAAATGGGTATACCATGGGTGTTGAACCTGATGGAATGATGGACGGATTTTTCTTTCTGCTTTTTTTTTTATTTATTTTGCTTCTTTTCTTGACGCATGCAATGCGAATGTGAATATGATGCGAATGTAATACTTTGATGCAAATGCTATGGTGAATAAAGGAAACACATGAATGCGTAGCAAATGATATGATTGGTGATGTAGAAAGCTTTTGACAACGATGAGACCGGCACTTGGCACGTCTATCGAAGCAAAAAAGTGTTACAGGTATGCAATGTGATGAATGTACAATGCGAAAGTAAATGGACTACAAAAGGTCCGTGAATGATGGATGTTGAAGTTGGTCGCAAACAGAAATTGATAAGCTGTGTGTGCGAATGCAGATAACATGCGAATGCAAAGGTACTGCTGGCTGCATGATGGAATGATTTATGCTTTGGTGGGGGCAACGGGTGAAGTGTGGATGATTTTTGCCTTTTTGGTTTTCTCTCTCTTTTTTTTTTGAATAAATGGATGAATGCGCACAGGTAATGCCTAAATGCAATAGTTGTGGTAGATGCATGGCTTGTTGTTGAAATACAATGTATGGTGCAATGATTTATGATATGGTATAATAGTAATGCATGCAAATGTGCTTTGTTTTGAGATGAGAAATGAGACTTTCGATGCGAGGGGTAGAGAGGTGAGTGCTCTGGAATAATCATTCCTTGGAAAGAGGTTTGAATTCAGACATGGCAATCTCAAGGTTGTTATTCACAGACACTGATGTGCAAAAACTATTTGACCGTATTTGCAAACTCGCTTATTTTGCTCTCCTATGATGGTGCCCCATGATGATTGATTTTTAGGTCCACAAAGTTAGCTGAGTGAGTTTCCGACTTTACATTATTAACTTGTGTTCTCTCTCTTTAAAGCATAAACATGTAGAGTAGTGCAAATACAGATGAATGAGTCAGTTGACTTGGTATGACAGATATGACACGTGAGGGGATGAAAGGTAGCTTTTTGCCAAGGTCATGAAAGGTGGAACTGCCCCGATTTAGACTACTGGTGAAGGTGCGTGCATAACTTGCCCCTGTCTAGTGGTGACGACAGCCAGGGTTGTAGAGGAATAATGAATTGGAAGTACCATGACTTTGGAATGAAGGGTGGCAAACAAGAGATTCTGTCTCAACCCACGACGTTTGGTGTTGCCCCAATCTTGACGAGAGCAAGGTTGCCCCGACTCGAGTTTGCAAAAGGCTGTATTTAGCATGGTGGGTCGAGAAATTGCCCTGGTGTGGTCTCATGGATGTGAATATGACGAGGGGATGAGATGGGCGTAGGGCGAATTTCCCCGACTTTAGGTGGAGTGAAGGGTGACGGGATTGCCCCACTTTGGAATGGTATTTCAAATGATTGTTTCTAGTGGGGTTGTGAAAGGCGACAGAGTTATGGTGATGGTTATGAACTGAGGGTGATATATGAATGGGGTGGGCAATGAATAAACCTCCCCAAAGTTGAGTGGAGTGAGAGGTGAAGGGAATGCCCCCTAGTACACACTTTTGGTTCTCTTTAAGAACAACTCAAATGCAATGAAAGTTTTGACTGTTTAGTATGAGGAGGGGCTCCACTTGGTGACCACTAGACCTTGTTTTAATGCAACATGAATGCATCTTGGAGTGCAAGTCCTTCTCCTTTTTACCAACTTTCCTTTTTTGATTGTTTGTTTTTTTCTTTTGAGCAGCTTTCTTTTTTCTGCTTGTTTGTTTTTCTTTTGAGCAGCTTTCTTTTTTCTGCTTGTTTGTTTTTTCTTTTTGAGCAAACACATCATAAATAGATAAACTTATTTGTCCTAAGATTAAAACTTTGAGAAAACAGGAGCAATCGGTCATTGATCAGAATGGATCTTTGGAGTTGTGATGTGGCTAATGGTTAATGATTTATGAAGGGAGGGATAATTGGGCTCAAAGAAGTATTTGATGATTGATGGAACGGATGTTTTTTTTAGTGGTATAATTTGGCCAGGTTAATGGTTTATGAAAGAATGAGTTATTAGGCTCAATGAGGTGTTTGAGGTTTTATTGAGATGAGAACCTCTTATGTGCCTCACGGTAAAATGAACCTGTTTCAGGGTTGTAACGTGGTCAAGGGTTTATGGAGGATAGGCCAAAGGAAGTGTTTGAGGGTTTATTTCAGGCAAGGATCTCTCATGCGTTTAATGGTATCAGCTCACCATTTCTACTACTTTTGCTTTTTTCCAGGATTTTTCCTTTTCAATCCTCTCTTTTTCCACTTTCTTCTTTTTTTTTTGGTGTGATTTTTCTTTCTCTTTCTTTTGAGCTAAGTGAGCTGATAAAGGTGATACACAATTTTTGATGTGAGATTGATCCTTGTCTAGGGTGATTGAGATTTTTGGGATTTTTGGCTTAAGGTGTTTTTGGATATGGAATGATGGCCAAACTTCATTTCAAAATCATGATTGCTTGTTTTCTCAAAAATTAACCCAAGGACAATAATTTATTTACTTTCATATATTTGCTCTTTTTTCTTTATTTCTTTTCATGCTCTAATTTTTGCTTAGGCCGCTCTTACGAGTTTTCGACCTAACGAGCTTTTTTTTGATTTTTTTTTTTTTACTTTTAAAAAGACTTGCATCAAAGGAATACAATGTTAACAAGATATCTAGTGACGACAAATTTGCCCCAGTATGGAGGACCAAGAGTGGTATTTCATTAGAGGAACCAACCGAAAAGCCAACTATGCACTAATCTGGGGGATATGTACTTTATGGGTGGCCAGGGTGGGATTAGACTTGGGTGAGGGATGATGACAATGTAGGGATGCTAACTGACTCAAACAAAAATAAAGACACAGGTCACACAGAAGTTACTACACGAATGCTTCGCAGAGAGTTAACATTAGTTAAAACGTGAAAGAAAAATTTTTGTGGACCATTTCGGTCATTCATCATGGGGTGGGTGAGATGCAATGCTTTGTTGAAAAATGTGAACAAACTGCTGTTTTGAAAAACCGAGTGCCTTGAAACACCTTGAGTTTGCAACTAGGTAAGACTAAACTTTTCCAAAGATGAATAAAAAATCTTCGCAAGAATGTCTCACCTCTCATCACAATTTTTTTAGAATTATTATTGTTTCTCTAGAATTATGCTCATTTTTTTTATACATGGTGTAAATATGCAAATGAATGAGAATACAAAATGGATAAATACGCATGGAATGAGAATGCGAATGAAATGAAAATGCAAATGAATAAATGTGAATGAAATGAGAATGCGAATGGATGAATGTGGATTTATCGCGTCGGGGAATTATAAGCTTTTCATTTGGAGAGTACAGTACAAAATTTGATTTTGACTTTAGCATGCATGGCTTCTCTCCAAAATAAAGCTTTTAACTCTCTGGTGGTCATAAAAATTCATGCAACATGAGATGTTTATTTGATTATTTTTGTAATGCAAAGAAAAAAAATGCATGTAGTATGTTTTCTAAAAACTTGTGGAAAATAACAATTTTTGATTTTTCTTGATTTTTTTTTATATTTTTTTTTTGATAAAAGATGGTATGCGCTAATACTTGTTTGAATGCAACTGGAATGCAATATGTATGATTTCTTGTTTGTCTTGGTGCCGGGAATCACGGTGTACTATGTCTTGCCATAGATTTAACGGTGGATTTTGATTATTTTTTCTTTGAAACGCAACAAGGTTAGAATCAATAAGCGAAACAAAGCACATTCCATGCATTCAAACTTAAATAAACACCTCGGAGTGTACGCTGTTTCACTTTTGATTCCACACCGTGCCTATGGCAAGATTCTTTGTCACTTTGGGATTCTCGGCAAACAAACTTTAGTGAGATGCAATGATGTGTGCATGAGTTGCAGAAACTTATGTTTTATGCAATGCGGGGATGTATGCAAATGATGATGGTGTTTTATGCATATGCAGATTAGGGCAAAACCTTTATTGGCATTAGTTCGAGTTTTTTTTCTTTTTTTTTTTGAAAAATGCGGGCCGTACGTGGTTTCATATGGACCAAGTAAGAGAAAGGCTACGACGACAACTATTTCTCTCCTTTTTTGAAAATGAAGTGGACCACATACTGCCTCGTACGGACCGATAGAAGAAAGGCTACAACGGCAGCTCTTTCTCTACTTTTTATTTGAAAAACCTCCTACTCTTTTTTGAAAACATGCCTATATTACAATGCAACACACAATTTGGTATGCCCCTTGTGTCCTACGAAGGTGGGGACCTAAGTTCTAGGACAACTCAAATGTTCCTCCCATGCGGGTTCTAGTCACTTCCTCACCAGGTTACCAGAGCTAATTCTCTTTCACAATAGCACCCACAACGATGGAACGCCATCTGGTGTGAGGCATCATGGAAGAGCATACTCTGGCTGAAACTTTCGTGAGAGTCGGAAGGACAACAGTCCAATTGCCAGTCACTACTCGTTTCCACTCTCCTAAGTTTTGTCAGACCTTGGGTTTTAGGCCCCTCTCAAAGCATAGTAAGCATAAGAGGTGAGTGTGTGCAGCAAGGGCATACCGCCTAAAACTACCCACATATACCCCACCTGCAAAGGAAAACCCAGAACAGTCCAAACAATAGCAGGCAATAACATGTCGTCTACCCTAGGGTTCAATATCACAATACTAATAATCCAACCTAGGTTTCAGCAACAGTCATATGCACTGCTTACCTCAAGAAAGGGAGCGGAGAAGAAGGGATCATAATAGAATGGGAGGAAATGCATGTTTTTACCTTAAGAAAGGGAGCAGAGAATAGGGGACATGGGAATTGAGGAATGCATGAACATGGCATTGTGAACAAATAGAAAAGAAGTAAAACAATGCTTTCAACTCAATTAATTTTAAAACCACACATCAAAGTTAACTAGGCTTGACCCTCGTCTTTTTTTTTAAAAAAAAAGTGTCCCCAGCGGAGTCGCCAGCTGTTGCGCCCGAAAAATCCGGTTTGGCACTTTTCGTTTGACAACGTGGAAAAAGTTTGGAGCCGCCACCAATATTTTAATTTTAAGACCAAAACATTGAAAAAAGGTCTTTTAAACAAGGCGGATGGTCTTTTGAAAACTAGAGATGTAGGTTCGGGGGTCGGTTAGGTACGGGGAAGGGATTAGCACCCCGCACCTCCTTTCTACCGAAAGGGAACCATTAACTTGATGTGTGGTTTGGACAAAAGTTTGAGTTTGAAAGCGGTTTGTTCTACTTCTTTTCTTTTCTTTCCTTTTCTTTTTATTTCATTTGAGAAATTGTTTTATTGAAAACGGGGGGAAGAAGAATATTTTTGGTATCTTTGAAAAGCGGAACAAAACAAAGATTTTTTAAAAGGGTGCTTGACGGGACAAGACCCCGCTCCTACGTACCCTCACCGGAAGAGGGATCAAAGCTACGTAGTTCTCGGGTTATCTTTGAAAATCAGGACAAAACAAAGATTTTTTAAGAGTGTGCTTGACGGGACAGGACCCCGCTCCTACGTACCCTCACTGGAAGAGGGATCAAAGCTACGTAGTTCTCGGATTTTGGTTTTGAAAACGGCTTAAGGGGTTTTTCGCAATTGGGTGAGCGTTTGTGAAGACCGAACAACAACGGTTAGAATGGCCTCACTACTAACTCTTTTGAAAATGAAATCATCATTAATGACCTAATCGGCAACGGCGCGATTGGTGTTTAATGACAATTGATTTATTTTTGAGAAATGAATAAGTTTTCGAAAATGGGGTAGAGCTTTTGCGAAGACCGAACAACAACGGTTAGAATGGTCTCGCTACTAACTCCTTTTGAAAACAACATCATCATTAACGACCTAATCGGCAACGGCGCGATTGGTGTTTAATGACGATTGATTTATTTTTGTTTTGAAAGTAAAAGGGTTTTCTTTTATTAATGAATCTAGGAAAGAGGTTTTTAAAAAAAGGAAAAGAAGTAGAACACTTCAAATCAATTCTAAATCCATGACCAAATGCAAATGAATGAACAAGACTCATACTTCAACAATCAAGCAATCATGAACATATTATTCATCAACCAAGATTAAGCATGCCAATACAATCAAGGGATTCAATTATCAAAGATGCAAAACAAAGTTCTCAAAACAATTGTGTTGTGTGGGTGAGAATTGCTACGGGACGGGCAACAATCTCAAAGTAGTGTATTTACTCTAATGACTCTATGCTACAACAAGCAAGTAGGCTTACGTCTTCATTAGGAGGTCATACATGTAGAAAGGATGGCACACAATTAAATCAAGACATTTAAGTTGCATCAAGAACAAGAGAATACAATTGATTATAGGCATAGAATGATCTAGGTTAGATGAATGAACATGCAAGCAATGATGTGCATGATTAGGCAAATATGCAAATGCGTGGGCATACAAGACTATGCATGAATGAAAGATTAAGCATACAAGACTATGAATGCATGAGCATAATTATTGTGTAAGGTATGAACATTTGAGTATGCATGGACATGTGAATATGTAAGTTAGAAATGAATATGGAAGAATAAGTAAGAGGATGCATGAGAGTGTCGCATAAAATAGGGATGGATGAAGATGTATGAGAGTGAAAATGTTTTGGTAAAAGGTTTAGGTAAGAAAGTGGTAAAATGTTTTTGGGGTTTTTGTGTTTTGGAAATGAGATGAAATGTTTTTGGTCTTGAAAGTGGTAAAAGTATTTTGGGGTTTATTTTATAAAGTTAAAAAAAGTTTGAAATGCATGTGAGAAAATGTTTTGAGGTTTTTATGCAAAGATGCAAGTGGTAAAATGTTTTGAATGAAGGTAAAAATGTTTTATGAGATGAGATGAAAATGTTTTGGTAAAAACTAAGTGAAATGGTAAAAACCAAAGTGGTAAAATGTTTTTATGTTTTTTGGTAAAAAGTTAATGAAGTGGTAAAGTAAAATGGTAAAAAGTGAACAAACACAATTGAATCAAATGCACACACAAATGCAAGATCAAAATAACAAAGTTTTGAGCAAAATTTGGCCAAAAGACATGGCCTATGGCCGAATGCAATCATGGGCAAAATCAAGCACAATTTCATCAATTTCTTGCAACCAAATCACATCAATGAGCTCATAAGTATAAACCCTAGGACCTATGCATACATTTCATGCTCAAACAATTGTTATTTCATCATTTATTTCAACACAAAATCAAAGAAACAAAAGCAACAAAAATCCCTAGGTCTCTAATCCTCAAACCCGGGGCTATGTAAGGCATAAACCCACCAAAAATTCAACCTCAACACAAGATATGAACAAAGAAATGCATGAACAAGAAAAAAACACTACATGGCCGAAGCTAAAAGAAGAGGAAAGCAAGGTTTTATTTCATGAAATTTAGTGAAAAATGTGTAGAAATGCAAGGAAAATTATTCAAACACAAGAATCTTCCCTTCAAGGCCAAGGACCCATCTCAAACACCCAAGGCTCCCAATGTCCTTGTCCAATAATGTTTGAAATGAGTCCTCAAAGCTTCTTTCAAGAAAGAAAGAGGAGTAGAAGAGAGATTACATAATGAAAATTAAAGAAAATGCAAGAGTTTGTGAGCTTACCTCTAGATCTTGCTTGAAATGAAGAAGAAGATCAAAATAGAAACCAAGAACACTTGAACCTCCTCTTGAATCCCACGAAAATCACTTGTTATTGAAGGATTTGATGATGAACTTTGAAGATAATGCAAGATTAGAAGTGGATCTAGTGTAGGAATCAAGAATAATGAAGTTTGGATGGTTGAAAATTGAAGAATTGGTGGTGGAAATGGTGGGAGGTGGTCTTGGGTTTGAGAGGGGAGGAGGAGAGGAATTGTGATCTGATTGTGTGCTAGGGTAAAATGAGAATGATCTCCCTCTTTGGTTTCTTATTTTTGGGTTTTATATGAGGTGCAAAATTAAGGGTATATAGGACATTGTGCTTTTGCCAACCATTGAGATTTGAGATAGAATTTGAATCAAGGGCCAAGATTGCAATGCACATGGATTAGGGACAAAGAGAAAACACAAATGAGTGAGGAATGGCTGGTGTCATATGAAATTGAAGAGTTTTTTGTACACAAAAATTGTTGAGGGCAATTAGGTCAATTTGCACATAGTTGTAGCCTAGGATTTGATCTAGAATTTTAATCAATGGCTAGGAATACAACTCACATGGATTAAGGGTGTTGAAGAAACACAAATGAGGGTGAAAGGAGGGCTGAAATTCGCAGCCATGAGGAGGGAAGGAGAGGGAAAAAATGCAAGTTGTCACAAAATAGTACATTTTGTCTTATTGAGGACACTTCCCTTTTTTGAGTTTTTTTTGAATTTGAAATTTTGGGCATGGGAAATAATGGGAATGCAACTATTGAAAATGTGGCACATGTTTTTGGGCACCATAAAATATTCCCTCTAGTCACCCATGACAATAAAAATTGTCACTTAAGAATTGAGGAATATTTAATGGTCCTTTTTATTTTTCTATGCACTAAAAATGGAAAAATACATTTTTAATTATTTTGACTAGGGTTTTCTTTCTAAAAAATTGTACAAAAATTATCCTTGATAGAATAAAAATGTACTTTTTGTGGATGTGCATTTTTTGCGAGAGAATCATCTTTTTACGAAAAATGACCAAAATGCCCTTTTTGACCCTAAAACCCTAATTTGCTTAAAAAGTGCACTCCAACCCTAAAAATGACTTTAAAGACCTTGGAATGACTTCTAAGACCCAAAATGCAATGCATAATGCTCCTCACTCCTCAATTTATTTATTTTTTGGGGAAAATTAGGGTTTTGACCTAAGCCGGACAAAATTGGGGTATGACACCCCCCAAGAACGAGAAGAAAGCTCGGAGGATGAGCGCGATTTTCGAAAATCAAAGGGCCGACCTGTAATGATGGTTATCTCTGGGGGCTACCCCATCGAGGCATCGGGCAGAACAATGAAAAGAAAGTGGAAGGAGGTCATGTGTGCTGCTTCCACCTCTGCAGTAAGCTCAGCCCCGGAGCGCCCCCCTTGGCGTTCGGCGACCGAGACTTACTGGACGGCAAGCCAAATAAGCACATACCCCTTATAATCAGGGCAGTCATGGCCAACCACGAAATAAGAAGAATTTTGGTCGACCAAGGAAGCTCCGCTGATATCATCTTCATCGACCTTGTAAGAAAACTGCAGATCTCAGAGGAAGACTTCACCCCTTACAGAGGATCAGACCTTTCGGGCTTCAACGGGTCTCGAACTAAACCCCTCGGCTATCTGGAAATGATGGTCACCTATGGAGAGGAACCGCTAGAAAGGATGGTCAAGACCAAATTCTTGGTGCTGCCATGCCCTTCGGTCTACAACTGCATCATTGGGAGATCGACTCTTGGAAGGCTCGGAGCTGTAACCTCGACGGTTCATCTGAAGATGAAGTTCTACTCTTTGAGTGACCAAATAATCACTCTTGATGCCGACTTAGAGTCCGCCCAAAGATGTTTTTATCTGCATGTCAAGGCAGATAGACAGGCCTCAGAGGAGGGGGTTCCCCCCATAGAAGCAGGAGCTCAGAAAGGCCCAAAGAAGAAAAGAACCGGTCAAGCTGCCGAGGTCAATGTCACAGACCTCGATGCGAGGTATGATCCTGACAGCTCCGAGGAAGAGAGCGACGACGAGCTGGCACGGGAGCTGAAAAAGAAAATCAGGCGACCCCAACCTGATGGACAGTTCATGCAGATCCAGCTGGGGACAGCAACTCGTATTTTTTCTGAAGCTCCACCCGGATTTTCCGTTCATTATCCCTCTCTGCCAAGGCCCCTGAAATAGCGGAAACAAGAAAGTCAGGAACGGAAATGACCAAAAGAAAAATCAAAAAGAATACCTCGAAACTTGGTGTTACCTTTCGCCTGATTCTCAGCTTCGACCCTTTGAAGCTTGGACACATCGGCCAGATGCCGAAACAACCTGGCAACGGCCTCGACCGGGTCAACCCGGGAATCCTCCATATGCTTCTTCAAGAACTCGGCATCAATCGAGATACCAGAAGACCTCGAAGTTCTATGCTTCCCGTGACGACTTTTCTTGGAAGCCCGGGGAGAACCGGCTCGACCAGGATGCCCCTGCTGCTCCAGAGCATGGGAAGTGGAGGCAGGATCTCCTTGCGGCGAGGGACGCTGCCTTTTCCGATGTGAAAGATAAGCCGCCTGATCTTCGACACCTGCCAAGCTGACCTCTGTGACAGTATTGATCGGAACGGCATGAACGGGCTTTTCCTGCTGAACCCGGGCTTTCCTTTCCGCAATAGCCATCAAGCGGGAGAACTTGTCAGGTCCCATGCTGTCTGCAAAATAAGGAAAAGAAACAATGTTAAAAGAGACGGCAGTCAAAAAATTATGGGAGGGATTGTCTATCAA
Source organism: Astragalus membranaceus (assembly GCA_039519185.1). Classification (NCBI taxonomy): domain Eukaryota; kingdom Viridiplantae; phylum Streptophyta; class Magnoliopsida; order Fabales; family Fabaceae; genus Astragalus; species Astragalus membranaceus. The sequence continues at coordinate 37,664,931 of CM076851.1, forward strand.
AAACCTACCAAGCACGGCCGCCACTTGAGACTTAGAGCCAGCCCCAACCAATCGGGCTACATCAACCTCGAATTTTTTGGGGTCCCAGTGGATAATCAGGTCAGCGAAGTTCGTCAAGATCGCCAGCGAGTCCTGATCAACCGGGGATAGCCGGCTTAAGCTGACAGTGTAGGAGTGAGGTCGCCGGTTGAAATGAGAAAGAGACCACCCTATTTGAAACTTAGTGGACTCCAGTGATTCCCCATCCGCAGCATATTGACCGACGTGCCTCACTGCCTCCTCGTTCACGGGCTCAACAAAAAAGTACTTGTTCTTCCAGTTTTTCAAGGAATCGGAATAGGGCATGAAAATCTTTATACCCCTCCTAGCCCGAAAGCTCACGTGCTCCCACCGATCCTTGGTGCCGTCCTCGTGCCTCCGGTTGACCTCAAAAAGGTAAAAGAACAGATCACAGGAGATTGGCCTCTCCAAGTGAATGCACATCAGCTCGAAAGCTCGGAGGAACCCCCATGAGTTGGGATGAAGTTGAGAGGGAGCGAGGTTCAGGATTCCCAAGGCCTCTTGCTGGAAGGCGGTGAAGGGGGGATAATATGCATGTCAAGGATCGTCACTCCATACATGACAAATTTCAAAGCTCTTGGCCAGACAGCTATTGACCTTCGGCCATCCCCTCCACGTTCCAGACCTGATCCTTCCTGGAAACGCGCTTGACGAGGAAGCTCATGTCATCCCCGGTCCTGTAGACGGACTGAATTCCCCTCAACGTCTCCGACACCCATGAGTACTCCCGAGGGACATTGAGAGGTTGGGACAAGGGAACATTAACCGGCCCGACCCCGGCGCGGGGGTATTGATCGGAATCACCTCCCCCATGCACGGGATCCCCGTGATGTCCGAGTCCGTCTTCATTATTGCGACTTTCAGCAACCTCCGCTTCACTGTCGTCGAAGCTCCAGCTAGTACTCCCCTGTTCTTCATAATCAGGCTCGGCGTCGGACCCCTCCGAGTCAAGGACCACTACCTCAGTGTTGTCTTCATCCGCCAGCGCGTTACTGGGAACCCCGGGAGAGCGGTCTTCAGCACGAAAACTCAAAGGAGCAGAGCCCAAATCATCTTGAACCTCGGGAACAACCGACCCGGGGGGACTAGTACTAACTTCCACCGACTCTCCAGCACCGGAAGCCATTGCTTTTGCGAGGATAGGGCGATCTAAGTTAGCAACCCGACGAGTCTGTTTTGTCCTCGCCAGATCGATCCTGCAGAAATGGGGGCTTGACGTGTCAGGTTGATACTTAAACAGTGGGTCCACAACCAAGTCGGAACCCGACCTGACGACCCCCACTCTGTATCAATAAATACGGGTTCTGAGAGAACCCGGCTGTGAACTAAAGCCGGAAGCAATAAATAAAAGAAGGGAACTAACCTTGTGAAACAGGAAGCTCGTCAACACTTAAAACGGGTCACGAACTGCAACGGTCTCACCGAGACTCACCACGGAACTCTGAAAGACGAAGTCTACTCCAGAACGAGCTTAAGATCGGGAGCAGAGCAATTCTCAAAAAACAGTACAAAGTGAGAGAGGTCCCCTCTCCTATTTATAGGAAACAAAAAGGCCTCTGATGGACCTGGGCCTAGGCTACGCGATCCATTGCTAGCCCCTAGGCAGGCGCGTTGTTTCAAGTGCCATCATTGCCCCAATCATCCTCGAATGGCGCGTCCCATCAATGACCTCATTAGCTGGCGCAGAAATCAAGACATGACTATAACCGGAACGCCTCGAATCCCTCGGCTCGCCCCGCCATGACATGAGTCTCTCACAAACAGACCGCCTCGAGTCACTCGACGGGACCTGAGTCCCTCAGCTCGTCCCGGTCCTCCAATCTCGGTATGACATGAGTCTCTCACTCCGGAGTTTGGGGACAACACGAACTCTAAAGCAACAAGTCTAGCCCGCCCTAAGGCGACCCGACTTGGGGGGCTACTGTTACGGATTGGGCCTCTATGGCCAATCCACCAAAAGGCCCAATAACAAAGGGCCAAATTCAGCCAAAGGTGGAGATCTCAGACCTAGATCCAATGGTCCTCATTCACTCCAAATACCTATAAATAAGCATTCAATGCTAGCATTAATGGTACTCACTTTTCCAATACTCTTGCTTGTAATTGACTCACTCACTGACTTGAGCGTCGGAGTGTTATTGCAGGTACCACCCCACCTCGGATCGGATCACCAACTCGGACTGACCAAAAATATAAATACCAACTATCTCGGACCGGACTACGTATCCAAGATCGGACACTTAGTCAGAGATACGGTACTGAACAATAATTGTTATTGTTATTACTCAAACAGTCATTTTTTAATAAAAGAGATCAATTTTCATTTGAATTATTATCTAATTATTAATACTTTTGGAATCTGCATTATTATAACATAATTTATTATTTGAATAATTATAATAATAAGTAAAGTGGCAATAGAATGAAAAAAAAAGGCTACGGCTTACATTACTAAGCCAATTACTTAGTAATTCTTACTAAATTGTTAATAGCCATTGGATTGACAAAATTTCAATCCAATTCAATCCAATGGCTAGTTTTTAGTAGGGGTAATTGTGTCCTATCCAGTTTTTCTGGTTTTAATTAAATTAAATTAATATAATAAATGTTCCCTTTTTTTAGGGATATTAAAACAAAAACATTTATTAAGTCTTGATTTTCTCTTCCAATTATCTTCTCTCTCACATTGTCACAATTTTATGTTTTACGTTATATTCATCTTTTATTTTTCGTTTTATTCTTCTTCTTCTTCTTCTTCTTCTTCTTCTTCTTCTTCATGTTACATATACTAGTATGTATAACCCGTGCGCTGCACGGGTATACATTTTTTTTAACTTAATTTGTAATTTTGTTGTTGTTGAAATAGAACAGACATTTGTATATTTATGTTAAGTAGATGAAATATAAAAAGTTGTTTATAATATGTTTTGTTTGAAGTTTATTTCCTGAACTAAATAAAATAGATGAGTCTTATTTGATTACAAAACAATTTTGTTGAATTAAAACAATTAAGAGGTACATCAGCTAAAATCAACATGATATGTGATATAGATAAATTTTATACTGAGATATATATTTGATTTGTAATGAGCTATATAATTGGTTTGTCTAATATTTTTTAGTCTTATGAAAAGACGATTTTTTTAAATGTTATATCATTTTGGATATTAGGAGCATTATTTTTTTAAATATTTATATTTGTTATGAAAATATCTCTTTGATTTAGTCTTTCACAAATTACAAATTAGATCAATAATGATGTAACACGTGCGACCCGTGCGACGCACAGGAAACAATTTTCATGCATAATATTAAATTTAAATAATTTTGTGAATAAATAATATAATAAATAAATAAGAGAATTAAAGAAAGGTGTATCTATTTTTTTCTTTGTAAAAAAGTGTACATAATTTTTTTTGGTACATAGCTTATTTAATTTAAATATTAAAAGTATATATATAGTCTCTCTAATTAGCAACATATTTTAAAATTAGCCGTCATTTTTTTTATGTTTGTTCCATTGAAAACATTTCCACAATTAGTCATCTTATTTTATAAAGGTTAGTATATGATTTCGTAATGAAATTCTTTATCAAGCAACGGGGAGGTGTTTTTTGTTAACAGCAATGGAGAGTTGTTTAATTAATAGTAATTAATTTTTTTAAGACCAGTAATTAAAATCTATACCAATCATTCTGATTGTTCTATTTTAGAGTAAAGTAAAATAAAAGAAAGGAACTGATAAAAATAAAGAAGGAAAGGGGGTTATGGGCTTCTAACTTGGAAACCCTAAATACCCAAATGTTGCGCTGCCGCAAGAGAGAAGAGATAGCAAGAGGGGAGCGGAGATGAGAGACGGCGGACGAAATCTGAGATGGAAGAGAGTGAAACCACACTGGAACGACAGTGATCGATCGCGAGTAGAAGGATGGTGACTATTCGGGTGCGAGAGAGAGAGAGAGAGAGAGAGAGAGAGAGAGAGAGAGAGAGAGAGAGAGAGAGAGAGAGAGAGAGGGAGAGAGAGATCGAACGTCGGACGGAGGGTGTTGGTCGCACAGCTGTGGCAAGGTGTTGGTAGCTGTCGTGGAGTGGAAAAAGGTGGATGTGTGCGCCTAGGTGGTAGTTCGTGCAGCTGGGGTGCGATGAAGGCAGGCTCTACGCGAAGAGATAAACTTTGTTTCTAGTTCGATGGCAGCAATGCAGATTCGCAGGGGTTGTTGTTCGTGAGTGAACAGAAATGTGGTGTGCTCGCAAAACAACATTGAGGTTTAATTCTTCAATATAATTTTTTCTCTACTTGTCTCTATGATTTTTTTCCTTTTTCTTAGTGTTAATATCTCTATAAGGCTATATTTCCGCTTTAAATTTCTTAATTTCCTATTTTGACTCCAATCCTCCTCGTAATGATAATTTTTTTTAATAGTTTGAACCCAGGACTTCCTTCTTGCACTCCTTAGTTTAATTTTTTTGATCAACGTAATTTAACACTGTTTCAGAATTCAGATAGTGTATATCGTATTAATTACAGACTCCCCTTAGTAGGCAAGGCAATAAAGTGATCAATATTGATCACAGTTTGGTTTTTCCATGTTTATGTTTTGTGAAAAACAATATCAAAGGCATCAAATACTAACATACTAACATAAATTTATTCATGGTTGCTAAGGAAATCAGCAAGCTTGGTAAATTACATCATGAGAAAGAAACTGTCATTAAAGCTGAAATCACATGTGGATTTACATTAAGTTCCCAGGATATGTTTATGGTCAGCTGCATTTTTTTCCAATAAAAATTACTGCCTCAAACTTTAGAATATGTATACAGTTTTAATTGAATTCGTATAAGGAGTTACTCTAAGCATGTCTTATGTTTGTGCCTATGTGGTAGACAATAGATATAAAAAATACATATTTGTTACATTTGTTTCTTCATAATCAAACTTTTTTCTACCCTGTCATGTCTTGGTAGTAGGCAATCAGGGGACCAACTAACACATCATGTTTGTTTGGTTTTCTCATATTTATGTTGTTTGAAAAACAGAATCAAACAAATTAAACACTAACTTAAATTCATATGCGGTTGATAGGGAAATAGCAAACTTGGTAAATTAGACCATGAGAAGGAAGCTCTATCATTGGTGCTGAAATCATCTGTGGATCTACATTAAGTTCCCTAGATATATTGAAGGTCAGACACATTTTGTTCATGTTGATATTACTGGATCAAGGTGGAGTATATTATTATAATAATGTGAACTCCAAACTTAATATGAAGTTGAAATTGTTTAGACTCAAGAGCATGAATATCAAATCGAAATCCTTTAGACTAAAGAATATGAATATCAAATTGAAATCCTTTAGACTCAATAGTTTGAGCATTTTTGCATGCCTGACCTCTTCTCTCTTAACTTGCAAGGAGAAAACCCTATATAGAGAATCACATAATAAATAGTGAAAACAACACTAAAATGAAAAAAAAATATTTCAGGTCAAAGAGAATAATAGAACCAAGAACATAAGATTAGAACATACTCACCTATAATATAGTCAAATGAGAGCATGTTAGGCTTAGTGAATTCAAATTTGAAAACATCATTTTGATTGGTCACATTGTAAAAATATTATGGTAAACATAACTTTGAAGTTATGTGATTGAGGTGTGGCAGAGGCAAGTACCAGGGGTGGCGTACTCAGCCATGGATGAAGCTTGAAATGAACAATGGGAGTGATAAAGAATAAAATGAGCACAGAGTGGAACACTTTTTGTGATTATTTGAAGATTATGAGAGAAGACATGCGCATGAAGCTTGATTATAGAAAACAATAAAATCAAAATAAAATAGATGGAAATACAAAACATACAGAGACATTGTATGAAGCTTGAAGCTTGAGTATTTCTCAATAGTAGATAGTACCAAATAAAACTCATCCAAATGGGGTCGTATAACTTGACTTGTCAAACAAACTTCAATTCAGTATTTCTTTTTCTAAAAAGAGTACATTTGTTGTAAAGGAAGAATGAATAGGAAATAAGCATGTGAGTAAAATCTCACTTGAGGAGGCTATCTGATTAATTGATACACAATTACTGCCAATTTGATTATTTGGTACCTGATTGCAAAAATTATGATATTTTCGATCCTATTTGGCATGAGGAACTTTGCACCTGAAATAGTCCAGATTCAAAAGCATTAAAAATGTAATGCAAAAAGTTAACTGTCATTTTAAATGGAAGGTTAATGCACTTCGACATTGCGTGTGTAATAAGCTGCGTGAATGCAGTTGATTACAAATTAATGACATGTTAATCACTCAGAAACATTTTTGAACGAAACGAATTATGGGAATATGCATAATGCAACAGACAATGGAGTATTGTTCTGTTTTTTGGTGTTTTCAGCCCTGTGTGCACATATAATTCATTTTGTAGGGGTTTGACATATTAATTGAATACAGTTTTCAGTAGGATTTTGAAAATAGTGAATACAATAATTAGTTTTATTTTGAAACAATCAGTATTATTTTGAAAATCTATTACGTTTTGAATTAAAATGTTATATTGATTAGGATTTCTATTATGTATTGACAGGTACAGCTATCCCGAATTTAAATTCTTGATATTCATATATTTGTAGGTATGGTTTGTGAGAGGCAATGGAAATTACTCATACATAAAGGACGTGGAATTTATATGGTAGCAACATCAACTGTTTCTATTTTTGATTGGAAGCTTAACGCCCTTTGACCATGTGTGTGCAATAAGTTGCGTGAATTGAGCTAATCACAATTAAATAGTGTGTATTTCTTTTATTAGTATTTGAAATGTTGCCATTTTGTTAAGAGATTAATATCATGTTTTACCTAGTGTATGAAATGCACATTCAGGATGCATTTAAATTAAAATAGCAATTGGCCATCAATTAATTTCTCCAGCAATTAGTGGAATTGACCATAAATGACCATGAATTATTATTAATGATGACTTCATTTTTTTTAAAATAGCAGCCGCAATTTAAATGAATGTGAGCCGTCCAGATTGTGCAATAATGTAACGTTTATTTCGAGCCGTTCAGATTGTTCAAAATGCTGAGTTGGACGCCAATTGTCAAAAACAGGTGACGTGGAATTACGTCATCAATGACGTAATATTTTTTGTCTGGTGACGTGTCAGTAATTCATGGTTTATAATATATAAGATATTTCTTTATTTTTCACGCAACTCAAGACTAAAATACGCACTCACGCCAAAAAATAAGACGCCCACGGGTGTTTAAAAAACGGACTCCGTTTGATCCACGCCATTGAAGCACGCCATTGATCATGTCTCGTTATGATGTTGATGAACATGAGACTAAAATCAGTTTTTCATCGTTTAGGACCAACTACCCAATCTTGATATATTCTGTGGTTTCTACTAACCAAAGTCATATTTTTATTTGGTTAGATCGTACTAACCGAAGTTATCTTATTCTCTGGCTACAATAGTGGCCACTAACCATTGATATGCACATGTGTGGTTGGTGACATCTAACCACATTTATGCATAACTGTGGTTAGTGGCCACTAACAATTGCTATGCACATCTGTGGTTAGTGACATCTAACCATTGGCATCTAACCACATTTATGCATATATGTGGTTAGTGCCCACTAACCATTGCTATGCATATTTGTGGTTAGATATCACTAACCACAAATGTGAATAAATGTGGTTAGATGCCAATGGTACTTAGTTGTCACTAACCACATATGTGCATTGCAATGGTTAGTGGCCACTAACCATTGGCATCTAACCACATTTATGCATATCTGTGGTTAGTGGCCACTAACCATTGCGATACACATTTGTGGTTAGTGACATCCAACCATTGTGTTACAAATCAGTGGTTAATGAACGAACTTTTTTCGTGTGAAAAAAAACACTCAGAAAATGGACTGTTTTGGAGAAGAACAAACTCACGGCGACGGCGAAATTACAGACTCACGGCGACGACGAAGTTACAGAGATGGACCGTTTTGGAGAAGAACAGAGAAGAACTCATATAATAGCAAATATCCAAGATCCCATGATATTTGGTTTCTGAAACCGTTTCCGTGATTTGTGGGATATTTTGGTTTCTATAACTGTTCCTATTTTTGCTCCTTCATTTAATTACCCAAATCTGATTTTTTTTTTGTCAATTTTTATTATTAAATGAATTTACCTATATAACCCTTTAGTAATTATTACTAAACTACTAGCTTAGTACCATAAGTCATACTCAAAAAAAAAATAGTTTTGAGTGCAACGTAACAAAATATTGAGTTTGAGTCAGTTTTACCCCAAAATCAGAAGTTAACGTGTGAGCATTTATAAAGGTTTGAAACACGAAGGTTTGAAACACGTTCGCATCACAAACCAGTCATAACCCGGTTTGGTCTAATTAACCGGTTTAAAACTGGTTTGTTAGGGAGAACCAGATTTTAAATGTAGTGCGGTTTTGAACCGGTTTGAAACCAGTTCGGATTATCACAAACCGGTTCACTGGTTGCAAAACTGAAACCAAACCACATAAAAAGGTGTGGTTTATTTAGTTTGGTTCTTGAACCATAAGCAGCCCTACCAGTCACAAATTTATTAGCGTTTGGCTTAAAACATCAGGCCCTTTAATTTGCATGATGTGCTTAAATGGTTGAATGTACCAATACACTTCCGACAACATTTGACATAAAGGCCTCGACATTTTATTATTTATCTTTCACATTACATCACTTATCAAATTGAATTTATTCTCCTGTTTCTTTCCTTATGTGTCTCTTTCTTCTCATGATAATTTTATATTTTCCAATAAAGTTATGTAATGCCCAAAAAAAACTACTATAACAAGACTTTGCTTAGTAACATGTGATAGATCAAATACAATGTGAAATTTCCATTTAATTAGGTTATACTACATACATCATACCTTGTCAAAAAAAAGTACATACATCATATCAAAGCAATATGTAGTCTGCTGGAGACCATATATATTGCAGGTCTCCAAGTTGTTGCTTCCTAAATACTCCCTCTAATCTTTATTATAAGAAAATTTTGCAGTTTTAAATTCATTGAATAATTGGTATCTGACCTATATTATAGACCAAATACATCAATTAATCAATGAACTCAAAAATACAAAATTTTCTTATAATAAGAACCGGGAGACTACATTATATGAGTGGTCTAGAATTAATAAGACCTTATATGCAAACCAAAATGATCAAGGTTTAAGATGAGTTAGTGGCTTAGGGTAAGTGACAATGATTATCCCACCATAGCGAGCAGCTGCCTCTCTGCTATTCATGGGAGTCTCTTCCATCTCATCATTGGGCACTTGAACCACCCAATGTCCCTTTCTTGAGGGACATACCCTATTTCCATTGGCCCTTCTGCGTCCATAAAATTTGTCTATCAGAGCAAACCCTTCTGAACCAATCCTTCTCAGGTCTGCTTGTGGTGCCATTTATTGAATCCCACAGGCTAGAACAACGTAAGGGAAACAAGTTGATGCTGTTTTTGTTTGTGTTTATCTTGTTTCTTGCTTCCAAACAAAGAAGCCAATGCTCCCCTATATAAAGCACAAATGTTCTTTTATTTAATTAATAGTGGGACCAAAAGAATAGAATATTAATGTTTGGTCTCTAGATACTAGTTAATTAGAGCTTTTTTTTTACGACATTCAGGATATTGCATTTAAAATAAAGGCTAAAATATACATCAAAATAGTCTCTTATGTTGCAAAATAAGAGAAAATTTTGAAAAAATAAAATAAAATAAAAGATGGACAAAATTAAAAATCAAGATATAGATAAAAGAACAAAAGTATATATAGTTTAGCCTAGGGATGGAACTAAATATAGTTCATCAAGGGCGGGTCCCTCAAATAATAAAGCACTTTTAATATATCTATTTGCCACCCATTATTTTGGTTAGTTTGCATTTCTTATGTATATATTTAATCCATCTTAGTTTGAGTGAATATTTCAAAACTTGAATTAATCAATTGTAACTTTGAAGTTCATAATATTTTTTTTTTGACTAAAAAAATGATATTCATTTATACAAATTGAGAAATTACATCGATGATAATACAAATTCAGTATTGCTAAAAACATAAAGAATGAATCTGCGAACAAACTCACAGCACCCAAGTTAATAGCGTAAAACGGCTTAATGCCTAGAAATGTGACAAAATAAAAGACATTGGAGTACCCATGCTCTCGGATCTGTAACTTTGACACCCTAATCATTGGTTGAATCTGAAATTGATCGAAGTTGATCTATCGATCTGAACCAAACGAACACCGCAACAATACGGAAAATCCAAACAAACACCGCAACAAGACGGGAAATCAAAAACGCCGCACCAAGACGACGAACAATAATAACGCCGCACTCAGACGACGAATCAAAATAATACGAAATAAAATGTAGATCTATGTGGTACCACTTATTTAGATAAAAACACAGAAAACAAACAATTTAGAAGGGGTGATTCTAGGCCAAAAACTGACCTAAAACCACCCCTTCTAGTAGGTGAACAAGAAAGAAGAGAAGAGTAGAGAGAAAATTGGGAGACGGCTAGGCTTTAGAGAGAAAGTTGAAGTTCATAATATTATGTCACTGTAAAATTGTTTTAAAGCATGTGTTAATCTTTATAACAAAAGTAATAATGTTAGTAAATTTTGTAGTCAATTTCTTATTATGTGTTCAATTTTTCACCCCCATATTATTTATTTCTAGTTCCCTCCTTGGTTGGTTTAGCCTTAAGTTAACCATCTGTAGGCCACCCAAGAGCACTTAGATGAGATGATAGGGGCCTCTTCCAGCTTAACCAAGGTCCTGGGTTCAAATCGAGCCTTGGGCATGCGGCGGTGTTAAATCTCTTGAGGGAGAGCTTTGCCGCCCATTGTGGTCCTACCCGGCTCGAAGGATTTGTCTCTGCAGTTACACTCAGAGGATACCCGGTTTATAAAAAAAAAAAAAACCATCTGTAGGCCACATCTCGTAATAATAAAGTTAGGCAAATTATGCTAAAAGCTCATTGTTTAAGGAAACAAAGTAAAAAATTTATAAGTTTATTAACTATATAATATTAATCCAAACAATGTTGTAATTAAAATTTTAATGATAAAAATTACATACTGATTCCCTAATCATCACATTGAATAAATTTCAGATACTAAGAATATTTATAAATTTAAAATGACTTTCATTCTCTACGGTAGGCAAATATCTTCATCAATCTATTACTATACGATCCGTACCTTGATCGCCCGAGGGTGGAACAGTTTGTTGTTTGATCGCTCTGCCGGGCAGTAAGGTTGCGAGCAGAGCTCATGGTGGGTGTACCTGCAAAGACACTCCGACGCCCAAGTCAGGGAGGAAGAAGTCAAAGCAGGAAATGAGAGATGGGTAAAAAGTATACCTTTCTACGGGAGGTTGACCCTTATTTATAGAGTTCGATGGAGCTCCCTATCCGTTGGATCATGCGGCTCGATCCCAGCCGTTGAAGCCTCCCGGGGCGTTTTAGCAGCGCTGCGCGCTACAGTGATCATGGTTGGGTTGGGATGGGCTCGTGGATTGGGCCACCGGCCCAGTCCAAAACAGTTGCCCTGCCCCCAAGTCGAAGTCGTTCGAAGGGCGAGTTCAGGCTTGATACCCCCGGTCTAGGGCGCCCATTGGCTTGATTGTGTATCGTGTTGATCATTTGTCCGCCCCTTCTTGAGGGTGGTCTGGCGCGTCGGCGCTTTGCGCGGGCGCGACTTATCACTCTTCGTCGTAGCTTGGTTGCGGTTCTCCATTTAGGTGTGTTGATTCTCTTTTCTGATTTTTCGCTTGGCGAGCTTGCCTGATTTGTGCGGCCGCTTCATGGCTGGCCTGATCGATTCAATTCGCCCACTTCAAGCAGTTTACCGGATCTCGATCCAGATTGAACTCGCTCAAAGGGGAGGGCGACTCACTCGTGTGGTCGCTTCGATATGTTTCGCATGGTCGATCGACGACCCGACCTAGCAGATAGTTTACCGAGACTCGGCTCAGACTTAACTCGTCTTATAGGTTGATCGGAGATAAGGGCCCAGTCTTGGCCCACCCTTTGTGACTCTTCTGGTAAAAGAACAATTTCGAAATTATTTCGTACAAAAATTCCTCGTCTTATTAAAGACGGACGGACTGGCCTCGTTAAAAAACCCCGTAGGGAAAAAGAGTGGCCAGTCCGGTGTTACATTCGTTACAAGTAATCGATTACATCTTTTAACTATAGTATCTTCTTAGCTTCGTGGCATTCCAAGTCCGAGGAACCGCCCTTCCACCCATTGTTTTGAGCTGGTAAGCGTCCTTTCCAGTCTTTGACACAACGCGATAGGGGCCCTCCCAGTTGGGGGAGAGCTTTCCTTGCGATGTGTTTTCCTGGCTGACGTCGGCTCGACGGAGGACGAGTTGGCCGACAGTGAATTCTCTCTTGACGACTTTGGCATTGTACCTGGTTGCTATTTTTTGTTTAATCAAGGTCTCCCGCAATGAGGCCTGTGTCCGGAGCTCCTCGATGAGGTCAAGCTCCTCCCTGATGGCTTGATCGTTTTCTGGTGTCGTTTTAGGATTTGTGGCTCTCCAACTTAGTTCCCAGATTTCCACAGGGATGATCGCTTCTGTGCCGTACACCAACTTGAACGGGGGCTCCTAAGTATTAGAATGCGGGGTCGTTCGATACGCCCACAGCACGTATGGCAACTCCTCTGCCCAGTTTCCCTTCGCCTCGTCAAGTCGCCTCCTCAACCCGCAGGATCACTCTAGTGAAGCGTTGTTTGATCCCAAGGTCGGTCATTGTTTTTCTGAACCCCGTGTCGATGAACTGCATTCCATTATCTGTGATTACGACCTCCGGCATGCCAAACCGTACCAGGATATTCTTTTTGAAGAACTTCATGCAATTTTGGAGGTGATGGTTGTCAAGGGTTCGGCCTCTATCCATTTCGTGAAGTAGTCCACCGCAACTATAAGGTATTTCAACTGGCCAGGGGCCGCTGGGAAAGGTCCTAGCAAGTCAATCCCCCACCAGGCAAACGGCCATGGGGGGTCATGCTATTCAGTTCAGTAGGAGGAGCGATGTGGACATCGGCGTGTCGTTGGCACTTGTCGCATTTCTTGACTAGCTCCTTGGCGTCTTCGTCCATGGTAGGCCAATAGCAACCCGCACTGAGTGCTTTTTTCGCAAGCTATCGGCTACCCAGGTGGTTTCCGCATATACCCTCGTGTATTTCCCGCAGAACATAGTCGGCCTCGTCAGGTGCCAGGCATTTCAGGAGTGGCATGGAGTATCCCCTGCGGAAGAGCCTTCCTCCGACGAGGGAGTAGGAATAAGCTCTCCTTCTGGTCAGGGCGGACTTTTTTGGGTTCTTTGATTCTTCTCCATCTCGAATATACTTGACGATGGGGTCAATCCAACATTCTCCCGGGTCGATCATGCAAACGCTGGTGTCAGAGGCGACTTCAATTCGTACGCTTGGTTGAGATAAGGTTTCCTGGATCACACTCCGGTGATTTCCAGGGTTCTTGGTGCTTGCCAGCTTTGAGAGGATATCGGCCCTCATGTTCTAAGATCTTGGGACGTGCTTGACCTCTGGGTGTTCAAACAATTTTAGCAACTCCCTTACCTTTGCTAAGTATCTCTGTAGGACTGCGTCCTTTGCATCGAAAACTTTGTTAATTTGTGAAACCACCAGGAGCGGGTCAGAATGGAGTTCGACCTTGGCGACGTTGAACTTCCGGGCGAGTAATAGTCCGGCTATGCATGCTTCGTACTCAGCCTGGTTATTTGAGGTGGAGAAGGAGAATGCGAGCGACACCTCTACGGTCAAACCTTCAGAGTTTTCTAGATATAGCCCGGCCCCGCTGCCTTTGCTATTGAAGGAGCCATCAACGTGCAGAGTCCAAGTGGGTTGAGGACTTTCTTCTGGAGTCGGGGTCATCTCTGCGATGAAATCGGCCAGCACCTGAGCTTTCACTGTTGATCTGGCCTTGTACTTGATCTCGAACTCAGAGAGCTCGACTGCCCATTTGATCATCTGTCCCGCCAGATCTGGTCTAAGTAGAATTTGCCTAATCAGCTGATCTGTCCTGACCACAATTTGGTGGGCGACGAAGTAGGGCCTTAGTCATCGAGTGGCGATTATCAGTGCCAGAGCAAGCTTTTCCACCTTCTAATACCTCAGTTCGGGTCCCTGCAAGACTTTGCTGACGAAATAGATGGGGTTTTGCTTCGAGCTGTCTTCTCGGACGAGCACAACACTAAGCGCCTCATCGGATATTGCCAGATATAGGTATAGTGTCTCCCCTGGCTCTGGTCTTGTCAAGATCGGTGGTTGTAGCAAAACGGTCTTGAGTTAGTCTAATGCGCGCACTCGGGCGTCCAATCAAATTGCACCTCCTTCTTGAGAAGCTTGAAGAGTGGGAGAGATTTATTCGCTGACTTTGAAATGAAGCGGGACAGGGCTGCAATCCTCCCGGTGAGCTTCTGTATCTCTTTCTTCGTCGTGGGCGGCCTCATTTCCGTGACCGCTCTGTACTTGTCTGGGTTGGCTTCAATGCCCTTCTCGGTCAGGTAAAAACCAAGGAATTTGCCGGCTCTTACCCCAAAGGTACACTTCTCCGGGTTGAGTTTGAGGGAGTTCTTCCGGGCCTCGGCTAATACTTCTTGGAGATCGATCAGATGGTCCACGTCCGCTTTGTTTTTCACAATCATATCGTCCAGATAGACTTCACCGACTCGTCCTATCTGCGCTTGAAAGACTTTGTTCATCATCCTTTGATACGTCGCTGTTGCGCCCGAAAAAGTCCCCGAGGGAAAACCTTCCTCGTTCACAAATTTTCCTAAGACAATGAAGCTGTAACAGCCCAGGTCCACCGCAGCGGCCACCCCGGTCCCACTGTTACCTCACGGTCTTTTCTACCCCCCTTGTAGAATTTTTGCCTTCCGTGGGAATCGAACCTTGCACCTGAGGCATAAATAATTATTTACATAGATAAATAAACAATATAAATAATAAATAAGTATGTACATAAATAAACAGTATACATAATAAATAAATATATACAAAAATAAATAAATAAATTAAATAAATAAATGCAAAACTAGCCTCCAGCTGATCAATGCGATCAACGCCGAAACGGACCGAGCAATCTGACCATATCAACCGCGAACCCGACTCTTATCTGGTCCGTTTTCACCCGAAAACCACCAAGTAAAGGACCTCAACGGCCATCCCAAAAATAACTAAAGACGGGCTTTTAATCTAACGGACTGCAAAAGCTAGTCCAAAAGAATTAAAGACAGGCTTTTAATCTAATGGGCTGCAAATGCTAGCCCAAAAGATCACTTACCCCATCAATCACCCATGTCCATAGCCTTTGCATCTCCATCTCTTTTATAGCCAAAGACTAGGTAGTTCTTGTTTCTCCCAAGCAATGTGGGACTAAAACAACATAGAAAAGCAATTTTCGTTTTTCTCAAACCAGCCATATTGACAATGCGATTTCGGATTCGTTAACCGTTGGATCATCGTTGTTTTTTGACACCAGGTTCATGAGACATCCATCTTCACTTCTACCGTTCGGATCGTCGAAACGAGGTCTGAGGAGAGAGAAATTGCCTTCGCAAAAGTAGAAAAAACCACTCCCATTTTTCTCAAACCAGCCACCGTACAAGTGCGATTCTGGATTCGTTAACCGTTGGATCATCGTTGTTTTTTGACACCAAGTTCATGAGACATCCATCTTCACTTTCACCGGTCGGATCGTCGAAATGATGTCCGAAGAGAGAGAAATCACCTTTGCAAAGTAGCTGCAGTTTTGGGTACTTGGTTTATTTTTGTATTTTTGTAACTTTGACATTCTTGGGCCAAGTCATGTACATGGACATTCTCCTTTTTTTTTTGTAATAATAATCTTTTATTGCACCTCCCCTTTTTTATTTTCTTTTGTAATTTGTATTATTTCTTATCTATTTTATTTTTTATTTTCGTTTTTTTTAATTAAAGATATTGTAACAAGAAAAATAAATTAAATCTACTATGTAATTTTTGTGTTGAAAGTTAGGGTTTGGACCTAAGCCGGACAAAATTGGGGTATGACAGCTGCCCCTCTTTATTTGGATTTTACCAAGAAATATGAATTGCGCGAGACATATTTCGAAGGTAAAATAGAAATAAAGAATTCAGAAATTATACCAATTTTGTCCATTTGGAGAAATCCGAATTTTCTTTCTCCTTTTTTTTTTGGAAAGATAGACACTTTCGTGTTGGTGCGAAAATAGTAAATGAACACTGACGTGCGGACTGAAAGGTAAAATGGGCACTTGGCGTGCAGACAGAAAAGTAAAATGGGCACTTGGCGTGCAGACAGAAAAGTAAAATGGGCACTTGGCGTGCAGACAGAAAAGTAAAATGGGCACTTGGCGTGCAAACAGAAAAGTAAAATGGGCACTTGGCGTGCAGACAGAAAAGTAAAATGGGCACTTGGTGTGCAGAAAGCGGTAAATTGCCCAGACACATTCGTCTTGAAGACGGACTTATAGTGTAATGGATCGCAAAGGCTAGCCCAAAAGATTACTTAATCCGCCAATGACCTCCCCTCCTAATCTGCTAGTTTTGCTCTGCTTTTATAGGTGAAAGTTTAGGTGTGGAGTCTTGCTACACAAGTCGACTTGTTGGGCAAGTCGACTTGTTAAGCAAGCAGACTTGTTGGGCAAGTCCACTTGTTGGGCAAGCAAGGCAAATAGGCTTGTTGGGCTAGTAGACTTGTTAGCCTGAAGGTTGATACTACTAACACCCCCTTTTCTATTTTCTTTTAGTAATTTGTATTATTTCTTATCTATTTTATTTTTTATTTTTGTTTTTTAATTAAAGATATTGTAACAAGAAAAATAAATTAAATCTACTTAGTAATTTTTTGAATTAGCATATTTTTTTAATTTTTGTTTACCCACTAAACAAAGTAATAATATCCCAAAATTAGTAAATTAGCGCAAAATGACCTATTCGAGGGATTAGGAATCAAATATACGCGAAAAACTGATTTTTTTTGAAAAAGTAAAAATGTACCGGTTAAAATTGGGTGTTCTCAGTTGCCCCTCTGTGCTTACTTTCTTACGAGATAATACATAAAACTATGTTTTGTTGTATTATCAAAGTAAGGAATAAGTACAGTTATGAACCTCAATTTTAATCGGTGAAATATGCACAAATGTCTATTGACTGTTAGGGTTAAAATGGGTAACAGTGCCAGAGCTGAACAGATAGCACGAAATTAGCACAAAACAAATGCCAGGGTGAGACCGATAGCATGCAAATTAAAAGCAAATGCCAGGGCGAGACCGATAGCAGAAAATTAAAAACAAATGGCAGGGCGAGACCGATAGCAGAAAATTAAAAGCAAAT
Organism: Astragalus membranaceus; assembly: GCA_039519185.1. Lineage (NCBI taxonomy): Eukaryota > Viridiplantae > Streptophyta > Magnoliopsida > Fabales > Fabaceae > Astragalus > Astragalus membranaceus. The sequence goes on from CM076851.1 coordinate 37,682,443, forward strand.
GCCAGGGCGAGACCGATAGTAGAAAATTAAAAGCAAATGCCAGGGCGAGACCGATAGCGGAAAATTAAAAACAAATGCCAAGGCGAGACCGATAACGGGAGGGAAAAAATGAAAAACGTAATGTAATGGATGTTTACTTGTGGATGCCTTTGTTTTAGTGCTAGAACCATTGCTGCGAACCAAGGATCTTTGACCAATCAAACTTTCGTTTACTTGCCTTCACCTCTTCCTTATAACTTCAGACGCCCTTTCATAGCTCCAGAACTGATATACTGATCAATGCACGACGTCCACTGTATCTTAGGCTGATACAACTATTCCGTTGAACCTCACATGGGGCTGCGGTCCATCGCGTTGCTCGTACGCGACGTGAGACCTGGACAGAAGGGAGCGATGATCTCTGTGCTTCGATCCGCAATGCGCGCTTGAGCGCTCTCTTTTCTTTTCTCTCTTTCTTTTCTATTTCTCTCTCTTTTTTCTTTCTGAACTCCCAACTTGGGGGAACATTTTCTGGAATCTGGGGGCGAGGGCTAACACCGAAGTGCTCACCCTCCCTTTGTACCTGTAGCTGAAAATGAACAAATGCATGCAATGCCATGATTGATGTTTTCTTTTTTCTTATGATGAATGGTGAGTTTCTTATTTCCTTTGTCTATGTCGGATGAATGCATGATCTTCTACTGTTCCTATATGCTTGATGGATGCAATGATTTTCCTTTTCTTCTCTTGTCTGTACGCAATGCATGATTTTTCTTTTTCTTTCGCTTATGAATGCATGATTTTCTACTGTTCTTATATGCTTTTCCTCTTTCTCTAGCTTCTCTTCTTTCTTTTTCTTTCTTTTCTTTTCTTTTTGTTGCTCTCTTGGCTCTTTTCTTTTCTCTCTTTTGGCTTCTCTTTTTGCTCTCTTAAGAATGCGAATGCAAAGCTCATGTATTTTAATGCAAAGGAAACTTTCTCTTCCCCCCCCCCTTTTTTTTTTGGGAAAAATGATGAATAACATGAAATGATGAATGACATGGGATGTTCTAGCTTTCTTTTCTTCTATGAGATGCAAGTATTAATGTGATGCAACTGTATTGCTTTGATGTTTGATGCAAATGTATGCGGTGATTGATGCTTTGATGAATGAAATGCTCCTGTTCTAACTTCTGTTTATTTATTTTTGCTTCTTCTATGAAATGCAAACATTAATATGATGCAATGCTCTGATGTTTGATGCAATGATTCTTGTTCTTTTTTCTTTTATGGAAATGCTAACGTTAATATGATGCGTATGCACTGCTTTAATGTTTGATGATTGAATGACAAAGGAATGCTTGTGAAATGATGAATGATATGGAATGCTGGATGACAGGGAATGTTTTTGTGTTGCTTTTGTGGTTTCTTTTCTTTGTTTTCTTTTTGCTTTCTTTGCTTTTTCTATGGAATATCTGATGCAAAATGTAATGCTCTAATGATGCAATGATTTTGTTCTTTTCCTTTTTTATGAAGTGCGAATATGATGCCAATGCAATGAAAAGATTTCTGCTTTTTCTTCTTTACTATTTTCTTCTATGAAATGCAAGTATTAATATGGTGCGACTGATGTGGAACGTTTTTTTTTTCTTTTTACTATGTGATGAATGCACAAAATGTGAAGATGCAAATGTAATGCTTTGATGCATATGCTATAATGCCTAGATGCATGAGGTAAACATTTTTGTGATGATGAGATGCGAGACTTCGAATGCAAGGAATTGAGATGATTATTGACCATTCTGTTGAAAAATTGAATTTGATTCAAACTCTGGTGTTCTCGAGGTTTTTATTTACAAACAAACTCACTTGTTTTCTCTTTCTTTCCATGATGACTGAATTTTAGATATCACGTAAACAACTTGTGTTCTCTCCTTTGAAGCATTCTCTAGTAAGCATGCATAGGAGTGCAAATGTGAATGAATGAGTCAGTTAACTTGGAATTGGTTTAGGGCATGGACATTTATGGCAAGTGAAGGAATGACAGACATGGCTATTGCCAAAGCTTGTGAGGGATCAAGAGATACAAGATTGTCCCAACTCAGGTCTTTGATGAGTGAATAGCTTGCCCCTGTCTAGTGGTGACAACAACTAGGGGTGTAGAAGATGATGAATTGGGAACGCTTCGGCTCTTGGGATGAAAGCTGGAATGAAAGGGGTTTTGCTTCAACCCACAGAATTTGATGTTGCCCCAGTCATAACAAGGACAAAGTTGCCCCAATCAGAATGACAAGGTCTTGTTTAGGACAGTGAGTTGAGAGATTGCCCCGGTGAGGTTTTTATGGGAATGAATGAGGTGAAGGAATGGGAATACACTTGCCCCACTTTGGAATGACATTGACAACTGGAGTGACATGGGATGGGCATTGAACAGACTTTCCCAAGACTAGGGTGTGTGGGTGGTGAAGAGAATGCCCCAACTTTTGGGTCTGAGTGGTATTCTCAGTGCAAATCTTTGGTTCTCTACTGATGTCTTGACTTTTGGTGCGAAAGAATCCTTACCTGGTGATCACTAAACCTTGTTTTAATGCATCTTGAATGTGTTTTGGAGTGCAAGTCCCTTTTTTTATTTTGTCAGCTTTCTTTTTTCTGACTGTTCGTTTTTGTTTCCTCAGTTCTCTTTTTTCTGAGGGTTTATTCTTTCTTGATCAGCTTTCTTTTTTCTGATCGTTTGTTTTTCTTTTGAGCAAACACATTGTACATAGATAAGCTTGTTCGTCCTAAGATTAGAATTTGAGTGAACAAAAACAACCGGTCATTGATCGGAATGGACTTTTCGGGATTGTGGTGTTTTGTGGAGGAAGGAGGGTTAGGCTTGGTGAAGTGTTTGAGGCTAATGGGAGGATGAGTTTTGTTCGGCGTTGATTGACGGTTAATGGTCTATGAGGAAGATGGTTATTTGGGCTTGTTTGGGCTCTGTTAAAGCAAATTCGTGTCTCATGGTAGAATGACTAAGGGGTTTGATGTTGAGGCCAAAGGAAGTGTTTGAAGGTTTATGGAATCAGGTGTTGGGATGATGAAGTGTTTGAAGGTTTATTTAGACAAGGATCTCTTGTATTTTGTGGTAACATGTACCAGCTCACCACTTACATTTCTTTTGTATTTTCTTTTGTTTCGGGATTTTCATTTTTGAATCCCCTTTTTTTGATTTTCTCTTTTCCTTTCTTTTTTTTTTTGTGACTCGGGTGAGCTGATAAAAAGTGATGCACTTTTTTTTATTTGGGGTGATCCTTGTCTAGGGTGATTTTTTGGATTTCGGTTTTTCTTGGCTCAAGGTGGGTAGGAAAGGGACTTTCTGGGATTTTGGGGTTTTTGAAGAGATGGCCAAACTTCATTTCAAATCCCGATTGCTTATTTCTATAAGACTTAACCTTAGAACAATAATTTATCTATCTTCATGTGTTTGCTCTTTTTTCCCTTTTTGTGCCCTAGTTTTTGCCTGGACCGCTCTTTGCGAGTTTTCAGTCCACCGGGCGCTCCTTTTTGCCTAGGCCGCCCTTTGCGGGTTTTCAACCTAGCGAGCTTGTTTTCTTGTTTATTATATTATTATTATTATTATTTTTGAGAGACTTGCACTGAAGGAATATGATATTAATCAAGGGGAACTAATGATCACAGACTTGCCCCAGCATGGAGGACTTGAACCAAAAGTCAAATACGCATTGATGGGGAGAATATGCACTTTATGGGTGGACGGGGCGGGACTAGACTTGGACGGGAAACTGTGGTAAGGGAGGAAAACCAACGGACTCAAACAAGAGAATGTACTCATAGCATGCACGCTCATTAGAATGCTTCACAGAGAGTTAATATCAGTTAAAAATTTGTTTTTTCTTTGATACACTATTTCAGTCTTTTGTCATAGAATGGATGGGATGCAGTGCTTTTGAAAGAAATGCAAATGAGCTATTGATTCGAAAAACTGAGTGCCTTGGAACACCTTGAGTTTGCAACCAAGTAAGGATAAACTTTTTCAAAAAGGATGATTGTTTCGCAAGAACGTCCCGCTTCTCATCACAACTTTTATTTTATGCAATGAATGAATGACCAAATTATGATATGCAAGTATGATGCAAATGCGTGGAGAATGACTACTCGAAGAGTGTGGCTTATTCTAAATAATTTTGTTATTTTTAATGCAAGACAAAATATGGAATGCCAATGCGAATGATGCAAGAATGATGCCCCTTTTTTTTTTTCAAAATGATTTTTTTTTAGAGGCGAGACAAGGTATGAAATGCCAATGCCCCTTTTTTCTTTTGAATGATGAAAGATGCAGGAATGATGTTTTTCTCTAAATGATGATGATTTCTTTTTTTTAGAGGCAAGGCAAGGTGTGAAATGCCAATGCCCCTTCCTTTTTTTGAAAGATGCATGTATGGAGGAATGATGTATTTGAACCGAAGTGATGAGGTTAATGAAATGGTGCATGAATGCTACATTTTGAATAAACTTGATGATGATTTTTTATTCATGACTATGAATGAGATGATTTCTTGTTTTCATTTTTTTTTGTGCAATGAAATGCATGATACTCACAATGATTTTCTTTTTTGTTTTTAGTTTTGGAACATGATTTTGAAAATTATTTGGAGATGCAAATGATTTATTGGAAAAAAGGTTTTAGAAAAATGTGCTTGACGGGGTATGACCCGCTCCTACGTATCCCCATTGTAATGAGGAATCAAAGCTTACGTAGTTCTACTGTGTCTTTTTTGAAAAAAAAATGCTTATGCATGAATGTCTCATCTTGGATGAACTTGACGAGGGTTTTTTGCATGATTATAAATGAAATGCTTATGCTATGCAGATGATAATTGTTTTTGTTTTATCTTTATGTGATGAAAGGGAATGCAAGATGAATGGTTTTTTTTTCGAAATTGGAATTTCATGCAATGCAAATGATGCAATGATGCAGTGATGCAATGATGCGATGATGCAAGGATGTTTTTTTTTTGTGTTTTTGCAGAAAGAGGATATTTACAGGTGGTGATTTGAAGATTTTCACACTATATGCCACCTCATATATGCGTTTATTGAAAAGGGAAAGCATATCTTTTTTAATTTTCAAAAATTTTGAAGGAAAAATTGATTGAACTGAATGCAACGATGCAACACACAATTTGGAAAGCCCTTGTGACCTAAAAGGGGGGTAGAACCTATGATCTAAGGTATTTTAGGGATAATCTTCTCATGTAGCTCTATTCACTTCCTTACAATGGCAACCAAGAGCTAAAGTTTCTCTCATGATGGCACCCACAATCGTAGAAAGCTACCGAGTGTGAGGCATCATGACAAAGCGCGCTCTTGGGCGGAACTTTCATGAGAGCCATACAGACAAAGGTCTACGAATGGCAGTCACTAATCGTTCCCACTCTCCTAGGTTTTTGTTCAGACCTTGGGTTTTAGGCCCCACTCAATGCTCACAAGTATAGGATGTGAAGTGTGTGTCGAGGGCACAACACCTAGGAATAACTACCCTTCCCCACATGCAAATGAAAATCCAGAGCAGTCCAGACAAATAGCATGTTGTTTGTCCTAGGGTTCAATATCAATCCAATATAAACTAATCTAGGGTGCCAATAACAATGCACTACTTACCTCAAGAAAGGGAGCAAAGAAGAAGGGGACATGATAAGAAAGGGGAAGAAATGCATGAGGGAGCTAAGCAAAGAAGTAACCATCTATTGCTTTAAACAAAAGCAAACACAGGAGAAGAATGCACATGGATGTAATATGCTTATGAAAAAGGAAGAAGAAGAAGAGAGGCAAAGCAAGATATTCGAATCAATCATATAAACCACACACTTAATTAATTAGGCTTGACCCACTTTAAAAAAAATGTTTTTTTTAGTGTCCCCAGTGAAGTCGCCAGCTGTTGCGCCCGAAAAAGTCCCCGATGGAAAACCTTCCTCGTTCACAACTTTTCCTAAGACAATGAAGCCGCCACCAATATTTATTAAGGAAAATATTAGGAAAACCTTTTTTGGAAAGCGATTGGTCTTGCGAAACTAGAGAATAGGGTTCGGGGGTCGGTTACGCGCAGGGAAGGTGTTAGCACCCCACACGTCCTCTCTACTGAGAGGGAACCTTTAATTAAATGTGTGGTTTTTAGTGTGTTGACTTGAAAATACTTAATTTTGCCTCTCTACTTCTTATTGAAAAAATCTTAATGAAAATCTTTATTTATTATGAAAAAGGGGGAAAAATGGTTTTTTAGAAAAAAAGTGCTTGACGGGACATGGCCCGCTTCTACGTATCTCCAGGTGCGATAGAGAACTCAAAGCTACGTAGTTCTTCTGTGTAGAAAATGTTTGTGGGTTGGTGTTTTTTAATGTAGGGGTTTTAGGACTGTGTGATCTGTGTTGGAGGACCACTGGGGGTCTGAAGGAGCACTGGGGCTCTGAAGGGCCACTGAGGGCTGAAGGAGCGCTGGGGCTCTGAGGGACCACAGTTCACTTATCTTAAAACGATGATTAACCCGGCCGTACGACCGATTTAATCCCCTACTTTGAAAATAAGGCTTTTGCTTTTGAAAGGAAGGAGATCTGTTTGTATATTCTTTAATTTTAGAAATTGTTTATTTTTGCGCTTGACAGGGGCGTGGCCCTACTCCTACGTATCTCCGGGTGGAGAATCAAAGGCGACGTAGTTCTAGGTTCTTTTGAAAATAATTGTTGAAAACTTATTGTGAAAATGATTTTTATTTGTTATGCTTGACGGGATGTGACCCGCTCCTACGTATCCCCTGGTGCGATGGAGAATTCAAAGCTACGTAGTTCTTCTTTGTTTGGAAAACGTTTTTTGTTTTTTATCTTGTTTAATTGTGAGAATTGAGCTTTCATGATGATCAATTGAGCAAAGGCTCCAAGTGACCACCATTAGCACTCCATTGTTAATAATCATGCAAGCAAAGGCTTCGCAAGACTACTAACAAAGTTTTTGATTTAGTGAAAATCTTTAGGAAAATTAGGCGTTCATGATGATCAATTGAGCAAAGGCTCCAAGTGATCGCCACTGGTACCTCATTGTTAATAATCATGCAAGCAAAGGCTTCGCAAGACTACTTAACAAAGTTTGATTTTGAAGAGTTTTCGCAATTGGATTGATTCTCGTTTAGGGAAAAGAAAATCTGTTATTTTGAAAAAAAGGTTGGTGAGAAAAAGGTTTACTTAGGGGAAAGAAGTATGTTTGTATTTATTTTAATTTAGAAATTATTTGTTTTAAATAGGGATTTTAGGACATGATCCGTAACGGTTCATTTGTAGTCCTAAAAAGCTGACTAATCCGACTGTACAGTCGACTTAATTCCCTATTTATATTTTTGAAATTTTTATAAAATAATTTGTGTATTTAAAAAAAAATTAATGACGACACTAACAATTAATAAAGCGTAAAGTTAATAAATAAATAACTATACATATAAATAAATAAATGAAAAATAATAAATAATTATTTACATAGATAAATAAACAATATAAATAATAAATAAGTATGTACATAAATAAACAGTATACATAATAAATAAATATATACAAAAATAAATAAATAAATTAAATAAATAAATGCAAAACTAGCCTCCAGCTGATCAATGCGATCAACGCCGAAACGGACCGAGCAATCTGACCATATCAACCGCGAACCCGACTCTTATCTGGTCCGTTTTCACCCGAAAACCACCAAGTAAAGGACCTCAACGGCCATCCCAAAAATAACTAAAGACGGGCTTTTAATCTAACGGACTGCAAAAGCTAGTCCAAAAGAATTAAAGACAGGCTTTTAATCTAATGGGCTGCAAATGCTAGCCCAAAAGATCACTTACCCCATCAATCACCCATGTCCATAGCTTTTGCATCTCCATCTCTTTTATAGCCAAAGACTAGGTAGTTCTTGTTTCTCCCAAGCAATGTGGGACTAAAACAACATAGAAAAGCAATTTTCGTTTTTCTCAAACCAGCCATATTGACAATGCGATTTCGGATTCGTTAACCGTTGGATCATCGTTGTTTTTTGACACCAGGTTCATGAGACATCCATCTTCACTTCTACCGTTCGGATCGTCGAAACGAGGTCTGAGGAGAGAAAAATTGCCTTCGCAAAAGTAGAAAAAACCACTCCCATTTTTCTCAAACCAGCCACCGTACAAGTGCGATTCTGGATTCGTTAACCGTTGGATCATCGTTGTTTTTTGACACCAAGTTCATGAGACATCCATCTTCACTTTCACCGGTCGGATCGTCGAAATGATGTCCAAAGAGACATCCATCTTTTATTGCACCTCCCCTTTTTTATTTTCTTTTGTAATTTGTATTACTTCTTATCTATTTTATTTTTTATTTTCGTTTTTTTTAATTAAAGATATTGTAACAAGAAAAATAAATTAAATCTACTATGTAATTTTTGTGTTGAAAGTTAGGGTTTGGACCTAAGCCGGACAAAATTGGGGTATGACAGTCGCCCTTGCATTCTTTAACCCAAACGGCATCACTCGATAACAGTAGTTTCCCTTTGGTGTCATAAAGGCCGTTTTTTCTTGGTCGGGCAGATACATTGCGATCTAGTTGTACCCCGAATAGGCGTCTAGGAACGACAACAAGCGGTACCCGGACGCATTATCGACCAACTTATCGATGTTGGGGACCGGGAAGGCGTCTTTCGGGCAAGCCCGATTTAAGTCTGTGTAGTCAACGTACATTCGCCATTTTCCGTTTGCTTTTTTGACCAACACGACGTTTGATAACTAGGTGGTGTACTTTATTTCCTTCACGAACCCGGCCTTAATGAGGTCTTCAACCGCTTTCTCTGCGGCTTGGGCTTTGTCCTCCCTCTGCACTCGTCGCCTTTGAGCGACCCACTTAGCTTGTGGATCTACTGCCAAATGATGGCATGCTACCTCTGGCGATATTCCTGGCATGTCAGTCGCGCTCCACGCGAACAGGTCGGCGTGGTCTCTTAGACATCGTGTTAGTTTCTCTTTTATTTCTTTTGGGAGGTCGACCCCGATGTTGACTGTCTTCAATGGGTCCTCACCTAACTGGATCTGGACGAATTCACTGTCGGGCTCTAGCCTCTTAATCCGTTTTTTCAATTCTCGGGTCAGGGCGTCATCCCCTTCTTCTTCCTCGCTATCGGGGTCGTAGCAGGCATCTAGGTCGGCCACGTTAACTTGGTGGCCTTCCGGTGTCTCGCTGGTGGGTTTTTCTTTCAACCTGGCTTCCCCTTGCTGCTTCATCTAGGTCGTGCTGACCGAAGATTGGCCTGTAAAGTTATAATTTCATCTATGCTTGAGTAGAATTTAATCTTAGGGTGTACTGTGGAGGCGACTGCGCCAAGCCGGCCAAGGGTGGGATGGCCAATGATTCCCTGATATACTGACTTGCAGGGGAGGACCAAAAAGGGGACCCCAATGATTCGGCATAACGATTTATCTGCATCATGGTCGCCGAAGGCGACCATCAGCTCTAGATGGCCCAGGGGCGTGGTGGACGATCCGTCGAACCCGTAGAGGTCGCTGCCTCGGTAGAGCATCTTAATTTTCAGGTTGGCTCGCTGCGACCGTCATGATTTCCTTCCATCGCCTCTTTATTGGTTTACTAGTCTCGCGTCCTTCTAAAGTGAACCCGCCTGAGCTTACCATCGCTTTCGGGAAGTCTTGAGTTTGTTGAGTGTCGACTTCTTTTCTGTAGCTACCGTCGCTATCTTGGGCGGTAGAAGTAGTCACGACGCCAGCCAGAGGGGAGGGATCAGGATAGATGTAATGCACGACACCCTCTGCGTGGGTTGTGGTTGAGCGTGAGTCCCGGCCGAAGTCGGGGCCCGTTTACCGGGTGGTCTATGATAACTCATATTTGTATGAGTTATTTATGCCCTTATTACGTAAATCAAACTGAGTTCTCAAGTAATTTTATTACTTTCATATGTGAATATGTCATCAAGAGCATAATAAGAGGTTAAGAGTTAATTTCATAAATATTGGGCATAATAGATGCCTTTGTGAATATTTTGATGTTTGCTTGAGCGCTGCAGCGGTAGGCGTTATGTAACTGTAAGCGCTACAGCGCCTTGAGGTAATTGGCCACTTGGATATTTACGCGGCCACTTGCTGCCTGATGAGTCATCATCCTGATCTTCTTCTCAACCTGTCATTGAAGCATGCAAGTGGACTCAATAAAACACTTGGCGTCTCCTAATTGATGTTTAGGTGATAGTTGGTGATGATTTCAATCATTGTCCTTTTGTAAAGCCACTTTATGAAATTGAAGATAACATCTAAGTATTATCTTCTCCATAATATAGAAATATATAGACACTAATAGAATATAGATAGTATTCGTAGAAAGAAGAGAGTAGAGAGATTTGAAGAAAAACCTAACTTGACATTTTAGACTTCTCCCATTGTTACTCTACTTTTAAGCTTTAAACTTTAGTATAGTTTCATACATCACCTACGGTTTTCTCACAACAAAGCATCATTCAACGTGTATGACTTGGGATTGTTGGAGTGCATCTTTTGTAAACATCATTCTCTTGCTCACATACGGTAACATAGTCTTTTTAGTTTATGTTGTTTTGATGAAGCTTGTTATGAGCTAAACTTTTGTGGTTGGATTGTTCTCATGTTTGTAATGAACCTTGAGTAAAGCTTATGTAATGTTATGACGTTTGCGTTTTATTTCTTGTGTCATAATGCTTTCAGACTTGTTTTGGGAATTATCAACTAAAATAAGTAGATTCATAGGTACAGACATGGTCTATGAATAAGAACTCAATGAATAATATGAATGAAAGGTTATTTAAAGACATTTAGATAACTTGTACTTAACCCTAGACATAGGGGAGTAATAGTTCATAAGGTAAAAGCTGTATGTTCTTCGTTATACAGAGGTGAACTTATTTAGAGCCTAGACATAGGAGTCTTGTAATAAAACCCTGGCGACAGTGACTGAAAGGCACGCTTCCATACCGCTACAGCGCTTAACGCTACAGCGTTTAACGCTATAGCGCTGTAGTCTTAGGAATTTATATAACAAAGAACTATCCAACTCTCTTTATTACTTCTTAAATTCACTACTGCTTTAACAACAAACTTCTCATGTTTATAACTTCACATTTGTTATTGTCACTTGACATGTTTCACTAAGTTGTTAAGATCCTTAAACTCTTAAATTAATTCCAATCCCTGTGGGAACGATCTCTATTTATCATTATATTACTTGTTGCGATTGGGTATACTTGCACAACTATTATTCGCACAACAAGTTTTTGGCGCCGTTGCCGGGGATTGCATTTAATTTTTATTGTTTAAAGTTTTTAGCAATATTAGTAAAGATTTTACGCTGGTGTGTTGTTTCTTGATGTTACAGCGGTAGACGCTGCAGCTGCCCAGGTCCCAACCACCAGAGTTCGAGTTGGATCCAGAACCAGAAAGGATATTTAGGAGACTGAGACAACTTCCGAGACTAAGACAGCTTAGACCCACAATGTCTGATCAAGGTGGCAGAACTAACTCAGGCAGAGGTACCACACATGGTGGTAGATCTAATGCGGGTAGAGGCAGATCTGATCCAGGAGGTAGAGGAAGAGGATATCAACCGCCCACTCCTACATTGCATAATGATGAAGACTGGTATAGGCAACAATTCATAAATCAAGGCCCAGCTGACATGGTAAATGACAGGGACAGACCCATGAGGGACTATGCTGTGTTTGATCCACTAACCATGGAGACAAGCATAGCTAGGCCTACTCTTCAAATAGCCCAATTTGAATTCAAACCCATGATATTCCAGATGCTCCAAACAGTAGGTCAGTTTGGTGGTTCTCCCCAAGAGGACCCATATCTGCACTTAAAACAATTTTTGGAGGTTTGCAGTAACTTTATCTTTCTAGGAGTCAATGATGATGCATTTAGGTTAAAACTTTTTCCTTATTCCTTAAAGGATAGAGCAAAGGCCTGGTTAATTTCTCTAGAGCCTAACTCTATCCATACTTGGAATGAAATGGCTGAGAAATTCTTGGCAAAATATTTTCCCCCTAGTAAAAATGCAAGAATGAGGAATGAAGTTACTGCATTCAAACAAAAAGATTCTGAAACACTGTTTGAAGCCTGGGAGAGATGGAAAGAACTGTTGAGAAGATGTCCCCATCATGGTATACCAGTGATCATTTAGATGGAGACATTTTACAATAGATTGGATCGCCATACCAGACTAATGCTTGATGCTTCTTCTGGGGGAGTACTACTGAAAACTTCCTACAATGAAGCTTGTGACTTAATAGATGACATTGCCACCAATAGCTACCAGTGTCCCACAGAAAGGCTCGCTCTACAGAAAAAGGTAGCTGGTGTCCATGAAATTAGTGAAGTTTCAGCCCTGTCAGCTCAGGTCGCTTCCCTCAGCAATATGATAAGGAGCATGAGTACCTCTAACGCTGCAGCGGTTACCGCTACAGCGCCAGTTAAGCCAACTGTGGCTGTTATAGAGCAAGGTGCTCCAGGTTCAACTAGCTGTGTTTATTGTGGAGGAGAGCATCTCTATGAAGACTGTCCAGGTAATCCTGTCTCTGTGAATTACGTGGGATTCAACAAGAATAATAATCCCTACTCAAATACTTATAATCCTGGTTGGAAGAATCACCCCAACTTCAGATGGGGAGCCAACAATGCTACAGCACCAACTTATAGTGCTCCAGCTAATCCACCAGGATTCCCTACTCAAAACTATCAAAGGCAGAATGCCCCTATTATTGATAATTCCATGGAAGGTCTGTTAAAAAGCTTCATGAGCGACTGTAAGACAACCTTGAACACTCATGAAGCTTCCATAAAAAACCTGGAGGTACAAATGGGGCAAATAGCTAATGTTCTTACCCAAAGAGCAAGTGGATCATTGTCATCCACTACTGAAGCTTCAACTTCTAATACTCAAAGGAAGGAGCATGTCAAAGTTATATCTCTAAGGAGTGGGAAAGATTTGCAAGGGCCATCACTTGTTTTAGGTGATGAAAAAAAAATACAAAATCTGATAAAGAAAAAAATTCTGCACCAGACGCTACAGCGCCTAAAGCTGACGCTACATCGCCTGTTGCTTCCCAGATACCACCACCCAAAATTATTCCAACATATCCTAACCCTCCATATCCTCAGAGGCTTAGGAAGCCTCGGGAAGACAAACAATTTAACAAATTCCTGGAAGTCCTTAAACAACTGCACATTAATGTTCCATTGGTGGAAGCCCTCCAACAAATGCCAAACTATGCAAAGTTTATGAAGGATGTGCTCACCAAGAGGAGAAGACTTGGGGAATTTGAAATGGTAGCAATGACAGGGGAGTGCAGCATGATCATGCAGAATAAACTTCCATTGAAATCAAAGGACCCTGGCAGCTTTACTATACCTTGTTCCATTGGAAATTTCTACTCTGGCCGTGCCTTATGTGACTTGGGTGCTAGCATAAATCTAATGCCAAAGTCCATATACACACAGTTGGGAGTAGGAACTGCCATGCCTACATCAGTTACTCTGCAATTAGCTGACAGAACCCTTGCTTATCCAGAAGGAATACTAGAAGATGTTCTAATCAAGGTGGATAAACTTGTATTCCCTGTGGACTTTGTGATTCTGGATTTTGAAGAAGACAAGGAAGTGTCTATAATACTGGGAAGGCCATTCCTAGCAAATGGAAGAACACTGATAGATGTGCAAAGAGGAGAATTCACCATGAGAGTCAATGACCAAGAAGTCAGATTTAATGTCCTTAATGCCATGAAGTTTCCAGACCCCAATACTGAATCATGCTCATTTGTGGTCTCTCTAGACCAAGTGGTTCAAAAACATTTTCAAAAAAACAATGATCACTTGGAACAGCTCATGAACAACAAGGAGCAGTGTGAATCTGATGCAGACACAGCAGAGGAGGAAGAACTGACTGTAAAAGAAGTTTGGGCCAGAAGGTATGAATCTCTTGAATAGGAAAATTCTGACATAAGAGAGAACTTGCCATCCAATGAACAACCACCTACTCTAGAGCTGAAGGAGTTACCTAACCACCTCAAATATGATTATTTAGGGGAAGACAGAACCTTACCAGTAATAATAGCTTCTGATCTCTCAGATGAGCAGGAACAGGACCTGATTGGTACATTACAAAGACACAAAAGAGCAATTGGGTGGCAAATGTCTGATATTCAAGGTATAAGCCCCACCATCTGCATGCACAGAATTGTGTTAGAAGAAAACTCCAAGAACTGCATTGAAGGGCAGAGGAGACTGAACCCCATCATGAAAGAGGTGGTGAAGAAAGAGATTTTCAAATGGTTGGATGCAGGTATTGTTTACCCTATCTCTGACAGTGCATGGGTTAGTCTTGTGCAATGTGTTCCAAAGAAAGGAGGGGTAACAGTGATCACTAATGAAATGAATGAACTACTGCCAACCAGAACAGTAACAGGATGGAGGATTTGCATGGATTATAGGAGGTTAAACAAGGATAGAAGGAAAGATCGTTTCCCCTTGCCTTTCATTGACCAGATGCTGGACAGGTTAGCTGGAAAAGAATTCTATTGCTTTCTAGATGGTTATTCTGGTTATAACCAGATAGCAATAGTCCATGAGGATCAGCAAAAGACAACATTCACATGTCCATATGGAACCTTTGCATTTAGAAGGATATCATTTGGTCTGTGCAATGCACTTGCCACCTTCCAAAGATGTATGATGGCAATTTTCTCAGACTTCATTGAAAAATCCGTGGAAGTATTCATGGATGACTTCTCTGTGTTTGGGGAAACATTCCATCTATGCTTGTCCAACTTGGAAGAAATTCTAATAAGGTGTAAGGAGACTAACCTAGTACTGAATTGGGAAAAATGCCATTTCATGGTACAAGAGGGTATTGTCTTGGGGCACAGAATCTCTAAGAAGGGGCTGGAAGTGGACAGGGCAAAGATAGAAGTCATTGAAAGGCTACCTCCACCAACAAACATCAAGGGCATCAGAAGTTTTTTGGGACATGCTGGATTCTATAGGAGGTTCATAAAAGATTTTTCAAAAATCTCCAAGCCTCTGTGCCAATTGTTGCAGCATGATATCCCTTTCATATTTGATGAAGAGTCTATGCAAGCCTTCAAGAAACTGAAAAGAGCTTTAATAACTGCACCAGTTATTGTAGTTCTTGACTGGAGTAAGCCTTTTGAGCTTATGTGTGATGCAAGCGACTTTGCCATTGGAGCTGTACTGGGGCAAAGGTATGATAAAATATTTCATTCAATTTATTATGCTAGCAGAACACTTATAGAGGCTCAATTGAATTACACAGTCACAGAAAAAGAACTTTTGGCTGTTGTCTTTGCATTTGACAAGTTTAGATCATACATGGTGGGTACTAAAGTGATTGTCTTCACATACCACTCTGCCATCAAGTATCTGATCACTAAAAAAGATGCAAAGCCAAGGCTTATTAGATGGGTTCTCCTACTCCAAGAATTTGATTTAGAAATTCGTGATAAAAAAGGAGTGGAGAACCAAGTTGCTGATCATTTATCCAGAATAGCAAGAGAAAATGCAGGTACAGCAGGAGGAGAAATCAAAGAACACTTCCCAGATGAGAAGCTGTTGGCAATAATTGCTGAGGTAACAACCGCTGTAGCGGTTAGCGCTATCACGCTAGACGCTGCAGCGCCTGAACCTTCAACACCTTGGTATGCTGACATTGTAAATTTTCTGGTTAGCAAGGTGGTACCTGTTGAAATGAATTATCAGCAAAAGAGGGGGTTCTTCCATACAGTAAAGCAATATTACTGGGATGAACCTTTTCTCTACAAGAAGTGTCAGGGCCAATTGATAAGAAGGTGTCTTGCAGAGGAAGAACAAGAACAAGTGCTACAGCACTGCCATGCTGCACTATGTGGTGCGCACTTTGGTGGGATCAGAACAGCTGCAAAGGTATTGCAATCAAGTTACTATTGGCCTACAGCCCTACACTGTTTAAAAATGCTTAGGACTTTGTGAAAAGATGTGACAGATGCCAGAGAACAGGGAATATTTCAAGTAAACATGAGATGTCATTAACAAACATCCAGGAGATAGAACTCTTTGATGTTTTGGGAATGGATTTCATGGGACATTTCCCTCCATCTCATGGAAATCTTTATATCTTAGTAGCTGTGGATTATGTTTCAAAGTGGGTAGAGGCTGTAGCTCTACCCAATAATGATGTTAAGTCCGTGAGAAAATTTTTGTTAAAAAACATATTTACAAGGTTTGGAACTCCAAGGGCCATCATCAGTGATGAGGGATCTCATTTTTGCAACAAATTAATTGAGACTCTCTTGGCTAAGTATGGAGTCAAACACAAAATTGCCACTGCTTACCATCCACAAACCAGTGGTCAAACAGAGTTATCCAACAGAGAAATCAAGAGGATACTTGAAAAAATGGTAGGGCCAACAAGGAAAGAATGGTCAATACATTTAGATGATGCCTTGTGGGCCTAAAGGACAGCTTTCAAAACACCCTTAGGGATGTCTCCCTATAGGCTGGTCTATTGAAAGGCTTGTCACTTACCTATAGAGCTACAACACAAAGCCCATTGGGCCTTGAAAAAGCTCAGTTTTGACTACAATAAAGCAGGAGGTGCTAGAATGCTGCAATTAAATGAACTGGAAGAAATTAGACATTTTGCCTATGAAAATGCAGCAATCTACAAAGAAAAGACCAATGTATGGCCTGACCAGAAACTACAAAGAAGAGAGCTGATTGAAGGAGAGCAAGTGTTGCTGTTCAATTCAAGGCTTAAAATTCCCACGTAAGTTGAAGTCAAGATGGTCAGACCCATTCAAGTTAGTGAAACTATACACCCATGGTGCAGTGGACCTCTATGATGAAGCAACTAACACCACCTTCAAAGTAAATGGTCAAAGGGTCAAACAATACCTTGGTGGAGATGTGGTAAGAAACAAAACCACAGTTGAATTGAAAGACCTCTAATAAAAAGAGGAAGTCTGGCTGCAGACTCTTAAAGTAAGCGCTCCTGGGAGGCACCCCAAGGAATTTAACAATTTTTGTGTTGAGTCTTTCTTTTTGTAGGAATTCAGCTGAGAAGTAAGAAGAATCAGTAAGAGTTTCAGATAACAGCAGTTCACGCTGCAGTGTGTAAAGTTGCGAAGACGCTACAGCGGTTGTTGTGGGGGAATTGACCAAAGTCAAACAATAAAATAAAAAAGTTTCTCACTCAACGGTGACGTGGCAGTTTTAAAAGCCTTATCCTAACTGCTCCAAGAGCAGAGTCAAGTCACTTCATCCACGTTTCACTTTTCTCTCTCTCCTTTATCACATCACAACGGTCACTTCGCAAAACTCAACTCCCCACACACACACGTTTTATACCTTCGCTGTTACCATCACCATCCACAACTCTCTTTCTCTTCTTGTTTTCCAACACAGAAACTAACAATTCCCAAAAACCTCACTGTCCCCATTCAAGCTGTTAAATCAAGCCATGACAAAGAAGCAAGTAGCCTCCAAAAGATCTGGAAAAAGATCAAACGAACAACCAGAATCATCAAAGCCAAAAATGGCTACTGCAAATCCTCAGAAATTTTGGCAGATGGAGTTCATAGCTGTGAGAGGATTCAAAACTGAGAAAGCTCCTGACGCGTTCACAACAACCGTTACAGCGCTAGGGTGGGAGCATTTTCTCAAACATAGGAAGCAGTTTGTGGTCTCATTGGTGAGAGAGTTCTACGCAGGAATAGAAGAACCCAGGGATGGAAAGCCCCAAACCTATTCTGTGGTTAGAGGTGAAACAGTGAACTTCAATGCAAGGACCATCAATGATCTGTTTCATCTGGGTTATCAAGGAAAGGCGCCGGAAAACAAGGTAAAATTTTGGGGAAAAGAGGAAATGGAAGGAGTCAGAGTAAGGATTTGTGTAGAAGGATCCAGATGGGAGAAATTTGGGGCTGAGTACAAGATCAAGAAGTCCTACCTATGTGAAGAAGCTAATCTATGGTGTAGCTTTATCAAACACTCACTGCTGCCAACCTCTCACACCACATTTGTGGAGAAAGAGATGTTGATTGTAATAGATGCTATTATGGCAGGGGAGGACATTGATGTGGGTAGGTTGATTGCGAAGGAAATAGAGAAGTGCAGGATCAAAAAGTGAGGTAACATATACTTTCCTTGCTTAGTTACTGAGTTGTGTTTGAATGCTGATGTTGAGGTTCAGAAGAAGGAAGAAAGGAGATCCCCTCAGGGAGCTTTTCCCTGCATGTTCAAACCTAAGCAAAAGACTGCCGCTACAGCGTCTGCTGACTCTGTGATGCTACAGCGTCTGGCGCTGCAGCAGCAATCTCTCTGCCATTTTGTAAAGGAGAAGTTTGAATGGGAAAAGGCTATGTATGCCCAAATCTCCAAAGGAAAAACATCTGTCCCACCACCAGAATTTCTGGAATGGCTAATGGATGAAGATCCATCTAATGAGGTGGAGGCCGAGGAAAGCAAGAAGGAAAAGAAGAAATCTGTGGAAAGCCCAGCAAAGAAGCCAAGACAAAGCCCTGCTAAGAGAGTGAGGAAAATGACTGTAGAAGAAGAAAGTCTGGATTCTGAGGAAATGGAAGAAATTAGTGAGGAAGACGAGGAAGAAACTAAGGCTGTAATGGAGGAATTGGGGAAGGATGGGGATGAAGAATCATCCCAAGGGGAAGAAACAAGTACTGAAGCAGAAGAGGTATACAGAGATCCAACCCCAAGCCCCATGAAATCCCCACCTAAAACACATTCCACCCCAGCCCAAATCACACCCCCAGCAAGCCCCTCTCCCATCCCAGAATCAGACCATCAATCCCCAAGCAAATCCCCGCCTAAGAAAGCCCAAGAAGAAGTGACTGAGCAACCACAACCCCCACCCCAGAAAGAACAACCTGGAGCCCCATCTCTGAAGAAATCTACTGTGTCTTACACTAGGGCTAGAAATAACCCAGAAGTCAAGTTGGATGATTACCCAGAATAAGGTATTCAGCCAGTAGACGCTGCAGCGGCTAATGCTGCAGCGTTTAGCGACGCAAAACCTGAGGCTGATGAAAAACAAGAAGACGCTAGTGAGACGACACCAGAGAAAGAAGCAGCAGAAAAATTGCAGGAGATGAAAAGCTGCAAAGAGATGGAACTGAAGGAAAGTGAAGAGAGAAGAGGAAGCGCTACAGTGTCAACCGCTGTAGCGGTGGAAAAGACAAAACCCCCTGCCCCAAAGAAGAAGAAGGCAGCAAGAGCAGCCCCAGTCCCTTCAAGAGCCAGCAAGAGGCTCAAGAAGGCCTAAAAAGGCAAGTGTTATTGGTTGTTCAAGCCTGATGCTGTATTTTGTATTGTATTTTGTTTAAGGCCTTTCCCTTTTGCCATGCATGAAGCAGTGAGGACACTACTAAATTTTAAAGTTTGGGGGAGGACCTTATGGATATTAAATTATGTTTTGTTAAGTACAATCATGTCTTATTATAATTAACTAATGTTATGCCATGTTATGTTTGTTTAAATATAAGAAATGAGTAGCTGCACTTTTTAAATTTTATAGTAACCAAAAGTGAACTTATGACTGGATGTGTTTGAGTAAAGTAGCCTTGTGTTTTCAATGAAATAGTTTTAATTGCTGCTTTTACACTAAACTCCAAACTTATGCAAAGAACTTAGTTAGTTAGGGATCATCCAAGGCTGAAATTAGTCCTAATTAACCAAGGGATAGTCAAGTTTTGACTAAAAAGCGAGAATTGTTTTTGAAGCTAAGTTTCGGGGTGCATCGGTTATGTTAAGGCTAGGTATTAAGATGATAGTAGGTCAGTGCAATAAGATCTAAAATAGTGTAAAAAATGGTCATGACAATTGTTGCAAAGTGCCTAAGAAAAATATAGGCTTAAATATGTTTTAGGCCCCTGCAAATATAGGGTGTTTTGGTTTAAGCCCCTGCAAAAAAAAAATTTTGTTAAAAGCCCTTGCAAAATGAAATATTTTGTTATAAGCCCTTCTCAACATATCCAGCAATCATAGCATTCCATGTTAAGGCTAACATTTTAGTCATAGAAGGGCTTATAACAAAATATGTCATTTTGCAAGGGCTTTTAACAAATAAAAAAATTTGCAGGGGCTTAAACCAAAACACCCTATATTTGCAGGGGCCTAAAACATATTTAAGCCAAAAATATAATGTTGAACTGTTCCAAAATGCAGAAAAAGAAAAGAAAAATCAAAAGAAAGAATTCAAATAAGGAGTTCAGCAAGTAACTGATTTTGTTCATCAAACCACTAGCGCTGTAGCGTCTAAGCGCTACAGCGGTAAGAAAGCACCAAATCAAACTTAGTGCACTAACTGAATATTTGAAATACCTAATTAAAGCCCTTTGTTGTGCTTTGAAGCCCCCATTACTTATGTGAAACTGTTAATCCACTCTCTCTTTTGAAAAAATTCTTTGCCTACTCCAAAAGAAGGCTACTCTATCCAAAGCCTAAGAGAAATGCTAAAACTAGCTAGGATCCGAGCTAAGCTTTGAAGTCTCACACTCACAATTGAGCAGTATTCATTCTATTTGTTATAAAAACACATTGCTATGTCAGAATGTTCAGAATAGTTTGAAGTGATAGCCTAGCACGAGTAAATTTTTGAGAAATCCTATTTAATTTAAAAGCTGCAGCTAGTTATACTTTTAAGCTTACTTGTCAAGTTGTTTTCTTGTCTTATTCAAGTGTCATTACTTAAGGACAAGCAATGGTTTAAGTTTGGGGGTATGATAACTCATATTTGTATGAGTTATTTATGCCCTTATTACGTAAATCAAACTGAGTTCTCAAGTAATTTTAGTACTTTCATATGTGAATATGTCATCAAGAGCATAATAAGAGGTTAAGAGTTAATTTCATAAATATTGGGCATAATAGATGCCTTTGTGAATATTTTGATGTTTGCTTGAGCGCTGCAGCAGTAGGCGTTATGTAACTGTAAGCGCTACAGCGCCTTGAGGTAATTGGCCACTTGGATATTTACGTAGCCACTTGCTGCCTGATGAGTCATCATCCTGGTCTTCTTCTTCTCAGCCTGACATTGAAGCATGCAAGTGGACTCAATAAAACACTTGGTGTCTCCTAATTGATGTTTAGGTGATAGTTGGTGATGATTTCAATCATTGCCCTTTTGTAAAGCCACTTTATGAAATTGAAGATAACATCTAAGTATTATCTTCTCCATAATATAGAAATATATAGACACTAATAGAATATAGATAGTATTCGTAGAAAGAGGAGAGTAGAGAGATTTGGAGAAAAACCTAACTTGACATTTTAGACTTCTTCCATTGTTACTCTACTTTTAAGCTTTAAACTTTAGTATAGTTTCATACATCACCTACGGTTTGCTCACAACAAGGCATCATTCAACGTGTATGACTTGGGATGGTTGGAGTGCATCTTTTGTAAACATCATTCTCTTGCTCACATACGGTAACATAATCTTTTTAGTTTATGTTGTTTTGATGAAGCTTGTTATGAGCTAAACTTTTGTGGTTGGATTGTTCTCATGCTTGTAATGAACCTTGAGTAAAGCTTATGTAATGTTATGACATTTGCGTTTTATTTCTTGTGTCATAATGCTTTCAAACTTGTTTCGGGAATGATCAACTAAAATAAGTAGATTCATAGGTACAGACATGGTCTATGAATAAGAACTCAAGGAATAATATGAATGAAAGGTTATTTAAAGACATTTAGATAACTTGTACTTAACCCTAGACATAGGGGAGTAATAGTTCATAAGGTAACAGCTGTATGTTCTTCATTATACAGGGGTGAACTTATTTAGAGCCTAGACATAGGAGTCTTGTAATAAAACCCTGACGACAGTGACTGAAAGCACGTTTCCATACCGCTACAGCGCTTAACGCTACAGCGTTTAACGCTATAGCGCTTTACTCTTGGGAATTTATATAACAAAGAACTATCCAACTCTCTTTATTACTTCTTAAATTCACTACTGCTTTAACAACAAACTTCTCATGTTTATAACTTCACATTTGTTATTGTCACTTGACATGTTTCACTAAGTTGTTAGCATCCTTAAACTCTTAAATTAATTCCAATCCCTGTGGGAACGATCTCTATTTATCATTATATTACTTGTTGCGATTGTGTATACTTGCACAACTATTATTCGCACAACAGTCTACCCTGAGGGGGCCATGTAGGGAGATGGGATGACTGCAGATGAGGTGAGGTGAGATAGCGTCGGGGCTCCCGCTGTGGTCGCCAAATGATCCGTACCTTGATCACCCGAGGGTGGAACGGGTTGTTGTTCGATCGCTCTACCGGGCTGTGAGGTTGCGAGCAGAGCTCAGGGTGGGTGTAGCTGCAAAGACACTCAGACGCCCAAGTCAGGGAGGAAGAAGTCAAAACAGGAAATGAGAGATGGGTAAAAAGTGTACCTTTCTGTGGGGGGTTGACCCTTATTTATAGAGTTCGGCGGAGCTCCCTAACTGTTGGATCATGCGGCTCGATCCCAGCCATTGAAGCCTCCCGAGGTGTTGCGGGCTACAGTGATCATGGTTGGGTTGGGTTGGGTTGGGCTGGGGTCGTGAATTGGGACGTCGGCCCAGTCCAGAACACTATAGTTACCTTAATAGGAACCTTTTCCTTTTTGTGGGAACAATTTTCTTATTTATTTACTTATTTGCTTATAAAAATATAAACTAATGGATGGAATATGATCATATACATCTAATCTAATAAGCTGAATATTGATCAAAAAAATCTAATAAGCTGAATGGTCTGTTGGGCCGGTGATTCTTATTCTCATCAACTTAAATCATAGGGGTCTCCGCTTATCCTAAAGATTTTTTTCATATGCTGCCTTTATTTCTCCTATAGGCAAGGGTGCAAGTGTGGTGGTGTGCAGAGATTCATAGGACAATACTATATCTCTAAATCCTAACCTGTTTTTGGCCTCCTTGCCATTGATTGCTGAAGCTCTTGCACTCTGGGATGTTGTTCTGCTGGGTCAAAGTCTCTTTCTTCAATCAGTGATCTTTGAAACAGATTCCCTCGGGTTGATTCAAGCATGCAAAAAGGAAAGAATAATTAGAGAAATCGAAGGCATCCGTAAAGATATATGGAATATGATTTTAAGCTTTCAATGTGTGGGTTTTAGTTGGGTTAAGCGTGAAGGAAATCAAGTCGCACACACCATCGCATCGTTGAATTCGGCTGGATCATTAGTAAATAACTGGAGAGATCGCCCGTCATTGGTGCTTCGTGAAGCTGTAATCTTTGACAAGAGGAACCTTTTTGATGATTGAAGGGGTGAACAGTTGTAGTTCGGAGAGAGATGAAGTTGGAGGCGTCCTGGTTCGCATCTAGGGTTTCATGTGTTCTTCGCCGTTTCTCTCTCTTCGCATGGTATCTAGTTGAAGTACTTCGCAGTTGGTGTACTTGTCTGTCTTGAGTTTGGCTTATCTTAGTGGGCTCCTGGGCGTATTTTTATTTGATTGGGCTCCTGTTTTTATTTTCGCTTGTTGGGTTGTGTTGTTTTGCCTTGTGTATTGGACCTGTGTTGTAACTCTCTGAGTATTGGTTTGGACTTGGCCCAGTTTCTTTGTTTGAATGAAATTAATACCACTTGACCAAAAAAAAAATCATAGGGGTCTTCTTTTCTTAAGGAGAAATTTATGACGTAATTCATTTTTGGGTACACTTATCGGCAATATTTTGAAAATTGGATCGGACGTCGAATTGATGAGACCTCTAATTCATGGTTCAATCGTTTTAAACTACTCATATCAGGATGAAAACGTCGTTGAACTGCTCAAATAACCGAACCGTAGACGGTGTCCGTTCATGGTTTAATCGGTTTAACCATTCAGTTAGCTCGATTTTTAAAACACTGGTTATTTGACAATCTTAAAGGCAGAAAATTTAGTAAAAAA
This sequence comes from Astragalus membranaceus, assembly GCA_039519185.1. NCBI lineage: Eukaryota > Viridiplantae > Streptophyta > Magnoliopsida > Fabales > Fabaceae > Astragalus > Astragalus membranaceus. Next base: position 37,706,419 of record CM076851.1, read on the forward strand.
AATAATTGGAAATAAGGAATCGTAAGCAATCCCTTATATTTTATATTCTCTTGTTCCGTATCTTTGGTTCTTTTGAAAATTCAATGTACAATTGATCAAATTTTTACATAGTATATATACCATTTTTTTATATTTATTGAGTAATTTAAAGACCCTAGATTGGTATATATAGAAACTTGCAAATAATTAATGCAAATTTTGGTATTTAACTTACACAAATTAAAGATATACTAGTATCTTAATTTGTGTGTAGATAGCTAAAAATACTAAAGATAAGGAACAGAGAGAGTATATATAGCTAAAGATTCTTTTCAATTTTTTTTGGATACCAAGAGGGTCGAACCCCAAAGAAACATAACTGCAACAAAACTAAACGAGGAGTAATAACTCCAAAAAACATCAGCTAAAACTGTCAGCCCCAAAGTAGCAAGCATTCTAGAAAGAAGAACATAATTCTCAATTTGAGAGCAACCCATAGCGAGTAACGCATCAGCACAACGATTAGCTTCCCGATAAGTATGCAATATCTTCACTTCCCAATCCAGCTGAAGGAGTTTTGCAATTTTCTGCAAGAGACTCCACCCTTCAAGACTTCTTAGCTTAATTTCCTTGCAACATAGAATTAACCACAACCTCTGAGCCTACATTGATTTCCACCTTGACAAACCCCATTCTATAGGCCAGACTAAGGTTTTTAAAAAACCCTCATAGCTCAGTAGTATAACCACTACAAAGGCCAAGATTCTTCGAGAAACCAGTAATCCAATTCCTTATTGGACCTCTAATAACACCACCACACCCAGCTCTTCTCACAGTATTATTGAAAGCACCATCAATATTGAGTTTAATCCAACCCGAATCATGTGGAACCCATTTAATGTTCCTCATGACCTTGGGATTATTCAACACTACATGAGTGTTGTTATTAGCCTTCGCATAACTCACAACATCCTTCACAATAACTTTCCAAGGGAACCTTGGTCTCTAGAACTCCTCATGGTGCATCTTGTTGTTCCTCCATTTCCCCAGATTGTGGCAAGCAATCGACCACACGTCCCTCCAATTCGTGTCCCTCCAAACCCCCAACTCCTTTGACAAATTAAGGTCAATCCACTGAATCAAATTCCCATCGAAAAACTCGTTTCTATCTTCTTCCCCAACAAGATTCAGCCTCACAACCATGGCTTGGGGACAATCCCACATAACATGCATAGCATTTTCAACATCCTCTTAGTATTTCAAGCATTAAGAAGAGCCCAATCTCATCTCCGCCAACCTTTCTTGGTCAATAACCTATTATGCCTTAACACCCAGATAAAGTGACGAACTTCTCAGTCATAGGGAGCTTCCAAATCTTTCTCCAAACTCCACTCACACCCCTATCATCGAACCCACACAACTGTTGATAGGAAGAAGACACTGAAAACATACCGCATATGGTGATGGTGGCTCGCCGGAGAAGATGAAGATGAAGATTGGGGTGTTTTTCCAAATTTGTTAATTTTGTCAATTTGGTCCCTCATGTTTTTTTCAAGTTTCATTTTGGTCCGTTATATGCCACATCATTTAAAGAATTTCAAGTCAGAAGTGACACTTGAGACGCCACGTCAGCAGTTAACTGCCAGTGTGACATCTGTTAACAAAAACTAATGGTAGGGACCAAAATGAAACCTAAATGAAAGATGAGGGACCAAAACGGACCAAAAAAAGATAAATAACCAAAACGAAACCTAAAGCAAAGATAAAGGACCAAAAATGCTATTTAGCCTTGTTTTTATGAATCAAATTTCTGCACATCGAATACATGTATTAAACATTACACTGAATAATAAATCAATGTAAATAAAACATTAATTCATCACATCAATCTATAAAACATTAATTCATCACATCAATCTAAATAAAGTTTCATCATCAAATACCTGTATTAAACATTACACTGAATAATAAATCAGTGTTCATAAAACATTCATCACATCGGTCTAAATAAAGTTCCATCAGCAAATACATGTATTAAGCATTACACTGAATAATAAATCAGTGTTAATAAATATTCATCACCAAATAGCTATCTCACTAAGAATTCCAGCAGCCAACAACTAAACAAGTTTAATACCAAAGTACTAAACGATACCGACAGCAGCAACCATAAAAGCAAGTCAAAGTAGTTGATCCCAAATAACTAATTACAACTCAAAGGATTAATTAGAGCTTAAAGGAAAATTCACAAAAATAAATTTCAACATTTTAGACACAGTCAAATGTGTGAATCCTTCGTGAGTGGACTTAAAGTACAGTCCAACATTCCTTCTTTCTTTCTCACAAGTCAAACTCTTTCATTCTTCTGAAAAAATACAAAGATTAAGAGTATCATAAAAACCTTAAATCAGCCATCCCTGAAACAATTATCAACAAAAGAATATAAAAAGGAAGCACACTAGTCAAGAAGCATACATTCATATAACTATTATTTACATCTAATCAAAAGTAAACAAGTAATGCATACAAATTTAAATTAAGTTTTAAGTTATGTTAAGTTATACATACACATTAAACAAGTAATGCATACACATGAAACATTTAAATTAAGTTTAAGCTAAAACAAGTAAACAAGTAATACATACACATGAAACATTTAAGTTAAGTTTAAGCTAAAGCAAGTAAACAAGTAATGCATACACATTTAAGTTAAGTTTTAAGCTAGTCTTAAGTGAAGTGTTAAGTTATACATACACATTAAACAAGTAATGCATACACATGAAACATATAAGTTAAGTCTAAGCTAAAGCAAGTAAACAAGTAATGCATACACATTTAAGTTAAGTTTTAAGCTAACAGATTTAGGTATTTTGCATTCAGGTTTAAGTATTAAGCTAACAAAGCATTACCATTATTTTGTAGTTTTGTAGTTGCTCCACCAGACACCAATTCACCAAGCTTTACCATCCATGAAAATAAAAAACAGGGTCAAAGCCATATCACAGATTATTACAAAACCCTAATCTAAAAGCTAAAACAGATAAAATAGATTATTACAAAACCTAATACTAAAATAGAAGAGATGACTAAACTGAAATCGAAAAAACAAAAACTTGTAAAAAAACCTAACACTAAAACAGATTATTACAAAACCTGAGAGAAAAAGCCATATCAAGATTATTACATAACCCTAATCTAAAAACTAAAACAGTTAAAACAGATTATTACAAAACCTAACACTAAAACAGAAGAGATAACTAAACTAAAAAAAACAAAAACTTATAAAAAAAACCTAACACTAAAACAGATTATTACAAAACCCTAAGAGAAAAAGTCATATCACGGCTGTTTACAAAACCCTAACTAAAAGAAAAGCTTATCGAAACCCTAATCTAGAAAGAAAGAAAGAAAGAAGATGTGGAAGATTAGGTTGAACCCAGCAAAAGAAAGAAAGAAGATTGAAGGAAATAGAAAAACAAAGAGATGAAATAAAGATCGGACATTTATATTCTTTAACTGATTGAGAGATGGAGAGATGAAGATTAGGTCAATATAGGGTGAAAGAAATGAGAAGCCATGGAGGTGGGTGGGAGCGACGCTAGGTTTGAGCCTTTGAGGAGTAAGGGTTTTTTCATTTCTTTCTTTGGCTTCAGTTCAGTGTGTCGTTTGTTTTGTGTTTGTGAGTGTGAAAGTAGAATGAAATTGAAATTGTGTGAGTGAAATTGTGAACCACGTGGGTGAGTACGGTTTTGCGTGTGAGAGAGAATGACATGATGGGCCTCTGCGCTCTGCTCTGCAATCTGTGACTCTAGGCTTCTACCCTGTGACTCTAGGCCTCTACCCTCTGCTATGCGCCTCTGCCTACGAAAATAAGTGTATTATAACATGTGAGAGAACTGTTTTGGGTGGGGCTAGGTCCACACGATATAAAAATAGTAACTACACCCGCCCAGCCAAAGTCACATGTACCGACATTTCAACCTGCAGACCCGTTTACCCGTCAGGACCCGACCGCTGCTGTCCATTGCATTTGGGTTTTCGGTTTTCGGGTCGGGTTGGTTGTTTTTGTCCAGGCCTAGCGGCTTCTGCATCTTGATTTTGCTTAAAAATAAAATACTACATCCTTTGGCCTTTTTTGACCGCTTTGTTTTCCATAATCTCACCCTATATGGACCTAATGATAGCTTGAATCTAATCTAATAATATAAAGTTCGTTTATTATAAAATGCTCATGGAGAGATGTTTTCAATATTCTTTAAAAGATTCAATACACACAGCTAGAAAAACAGAAATTAGAGACGGCCAAAATCCGTCACTAAACATGTAAAATCTGTCACTAAAAAGTTTAGCGACGGAATTTGTAAGGGACCAAAATTCGTAACAAATTTTGGCGTCGCTAAAATATTTGCGAGGGATACGTGAATCCGTCGCTATTAGAGAGGAATATTTCCCTCGCAAAAACTCATAATCCGTCACTAAAAAATAGCATTAAATCGGAAATAAAAGTTGACTTTCCGTCGCTAATAGCGATGCACAGGTATCCGTCGCTAATAGCGATGCACAGGTATCCGTCACTAATAGGGATGAACACAATTCCGTCGCTAATACCGAGGAACACAATTCCGTCACTAATAGCGAGGAACACAATTCCATCACTAATAGCAAAGGGACATTCGCAGCAACATTCCCTATTAGTAAGGAGGTATTTCAATACAATTAAATATTTTCACCTGAGGTAAGAAACCTTTAAAAATTACATGAAGATATTTCATATTACTAATCTTATAAGCATAATTCATAAGGTTTTGAGTGGTGAGGGAAGGTGATGGAAGGTGAAAAGAATCGAAGGCAATGTTAGGGTGAGGGAAGCCGTCAATTTTTTTTAATGTTTGAGAGATGTTTTTTTATTTCAAAAAACAAGTGAGGGAAGGCTGATTAAATTTTTTTAATATTAATGGTGGTCAGCGACGAAATAATGATTCCTCGCTAATGGGAGGGAAGCGACGAAATAATGATTCCTCGCTAACGGAGCGAGCTCTTTATGGTCAGCGACGGATTAGATAATCCTCGCTATTAGTGAGGGATTTCTTTCCTCACAAAATCCCTCTCTAAACGTCTTTTCAATATTTTGTGACGAATTTAGCTACGGAATTATTAGAGAGGGATATTTTTTGTCTCTATTTTCGTCACAAACGTAAGTCAGGGTCACCTCTCTTTTTCCGTAGCTAATTCCCTCACTAATAGTGAGGGATACTTATCCATCTCTAAAAATTGGTTTCTAAAATTAACTTTTCTAGTAGTGACATATAAATCTTAGTAAAATATAATAGATATTATATCTTTTTTTATTTTGAAGAAACTGGATCTTTACAAAAAAAAAGTAAGTGGGTCTTTTTCTTAAACAGTTTATTTATTTTGTACCAAAAAAACAATTTATTTATAGAAAAAAATTAGGAAAGAAAAAACTACATTATAAAAAAATTAATAAATGTCCTTTTTAATTTTCTCAATAAAAGCTATCTATTTTTGTATCTCAACTTTATCCGTAACGAAACCATTTATTTAAGATAAATTCACAACGGATTGGCATATTCCAGCATTCCTTCTCTTAATCTCTTCCTTTTTTGTGTGAAGAGATTTAACGTTGTTGTATTCTCAATGCTGAATTCGAACCCGTTAAGCTGGAAGAGACTCATACCATCCCATCCAAGCGTTCTTGGATTCTCTCTAATCTCTTCTGCTTTCTTCTTCCGTGAATCTCTTCTGCTTCTTCCGTGATTAATAATAATAAGTGATGCTTTCGTGTCAAATAAGCAAGCCTCCAAGTTTTGTCAAAAAAAAAGCAAGCCTCCATTAAGAATAAATTCAATTCAAAAGTGGCTGGTGTATCTGATTCTTCATCAATATTTTTGATTATTCGATTCTTCAACATTATTGCCTAACTTTCTACGTTCAAATAATTCTTGATCAAGTTTTTTGGAAAAAAAAAAGCATCAAACATTTTGTTGACCATATCAATCTTACGTTTTCTTACTTACGTAAGTTCCATGACATAGTTTGAAAAGGAATATAAATAGGAAAAGAAGAAAAAAAATCACTATTGTCTAACCCTATGTTTAAGTATTTTTTTGGAGAGTATAAATTTTGAGAGAATTAAAATATTTTAGTTCAAATAAACAAAATAATAACTAATATTTTTTGAATTTAAAATAAACAAAAAATGATAAAAATTTTAAAAAGAAATTTGAAAAGAAGAATGGCGGGATAATTTATTTTGCCTTAAAAATTAAGGCTAAAATTCATTTTTGGTCCTTGTTATTTTAAAAGTTTGCTTTGGTCCTCTATGTTTCAAATTTGTTGCACGTAAATCTTTTATTGGACATTCCATCCAAACACGTTAACAGAAGTTGAGTTGGCCGTTAAGTTGTGGTGTGGCTTGTACACGTGGAAGAGGTATGGATGACATGGATTTACCTAATTTTACATTTAAAGTTTAAATTACCATCTTCCCCATTAATCCATCATCTTATTCCCTAAAACTAAACCTTAAATTCACATTTCCAGAAACATTAATCGCATTTCCAGAGTCACCACCATCTATAGCCATATCGTCCGCCACCGCGACAGCGTTAGCAACGCCATAGGCGCCGTCGTGGTCCTCCCTCACCTTTCACGCCCAAGGATCTCCTTCTCTCTCTCTCTCCCTCACCACAAGCCAAAGAAATAAGATGGTCCAAACATGGGAAATTAAGAAGTTATGGGGGTGTTGGTATTTTGTGGTGAGATTCGTGGTTGGATTTAGCCAGTGATATGCAAATCTAGGTTTCTGTAAAACACCAAATGTTTTATTTGGGTCCTATAAGTTTTTGTTTAGTTGCAGTTTAGTCCATTAAGTTTTGTAAAATTTTCACTTTTGGTCCTCATTGTTTCTTCTAGTTCTTCCTTTCAATTGCTTCTTCTGCTAAAATCCCTCTCGTTCTCCTTGAAATTTCTTCTTCAATGCCGAAAATTTCTTCCCTTTTATCATTCTTCTCCTCCCCCCCCCCCCCCTCTTCCCTTACACTTAAAATTGAAGCTACAAGTCTACAACACGCATTTACCATGAGATGTGTAACACCCCTTTTCTACCCGGTAATTATTTAATAAAATCAGAGTTACAAAAAAATTCATTATTCCATACTTCGAAAAGAGATGTCACACATTCATCGATAACCAAAACGTCACATACGATATATAACACTTTGTCAAAAGGGATGAAGCCCATAACACCGGTTTAGTTAACCACATCGCCAAAAATACATCACCACGCAGCGGAATAGAAATAAGTTTCAAAACATAAAATCATAACATCCTGAATGGACTCCAAACAAATAAAATGCAACAGCCAAAGTCTAGCGTTCATCCCCCCCCCCCCCCCTTGAGTGTTACATATCAAAGCAAAGGACACCGACTCAGACTAGCGAAGGTAGCTAAGCCTTCACTCGCGATCACCTGCACGTTACCGCATAGGGGTGACATTCAAACAGAATGGGTGAGATATCTTCAATATAATAGCGTAAATGATAGGAAATATGCTAGAATATGACAACTATATCTACCACTCCACTACACACATCGAATTATAAACACACGTCAAATTGTAAACACCACAATCAGTCACCAAATGTCATGATAATGCATGAATGCAACCCACACCGACGGGCATATGCATGTGGTACCAAATCACCTAAAGTTTTGCCTGTAAATAGAGGCGTCACCAAAATTGAGAGCTTTCACACCCGGCTCACCAATTTAGAAAAATTGAGCTTTCACACCCGGCTCATTAGTTTTAGAAAAAATTGAGCTTACACACCCAGCTCCAAGACCAAAGGCCTTCACCGAAATAAATGCGTATGCTGTATGCGACACCATGAATGCATACAGACAATCATCAAAAATTAGTCACAATGTGACACACCAAAAATCAATCACCGAATATCACCAAAATTGGGCTTTCACACCTAACCCAATGACACCGAAACACCAAACTACCCGAAACAACGGAACACCAAGATTTTGAGCCTTCACACCTAGCTCCAACAACACCGGGGTTTGAGCCTTCACACCCAGCTCAAACAACACCAATACTTGAGCCTTCACACCTAGCTCAAACAGCACCAAGACACCGAGATGACAACAATTTTCCAAAACATTTGAGACGCGATGATTTTTCCCAACACCGGAGACAACGACAATTTTCCAAAATATTTGGGACGACGACAATTTTCCAAAATATTTGAAACGCGACAATTTTTTTTTCCAAAACAGCAACATTTAACGGCTAAGCCAACGGCTAACAATTTCCAGAAAAATAGATCACTTTGCCTCAAATTAGAATATTCAGCTAGGCCTCTGAATAAGCTTTCCAAAACATTTTGAAACGTCTCAATAGGACTCCCGAGTCAAAAGATATTTTGAAAACAAAACAAGGAAAAACTGAGACACATCCTGGAAACGGCGCCCAGGAGCAGGGCACCTAGGGGGTAACGCAGGGGAGAGCACCCTTGGCGCCCCAGAGACACCCACGCACACACGCGAACAGCGCCCATGGCACCCCTGCGCCAACAGCGCACAACACAACCCAGAAACAGGCGCCCATGGCGCCCCTGCGCCAAGACATAGCAACGCACACCAACAACAAGCCAATATTTCAATCAACATAGTCATGATTCAACTATCATCAAACCAAACATCAAAATCAAGCAAGAGGCATCATAGAACCTATTCCCACATAATCCCATCATAAAACCCTATTATAAGGAAGAACCCCACCCTTACCTTATAGTAGGAGAACACTAATCCTCTTGATCAAGTCACCAACAATAACCTCAGCAACACAGCTCCTCTCTTCTCCTTGAACTCGCAAAATCCTCCTCTTCTTCTCTCTTGGATGTGCGCCGAATCCTCTTCTCCTCTCCTCTCTTCTATTCGCGACTTCTCTTTCTTTTCTCTTAGGGTTTGCGCTAATGACAAGCCAAACCCTAACCCCCATATGACTAAGCGCCTAACTCATGGATATGGATCACGGGCTTTCCTCCAGCTTAAGCCCGATCACTAACGCCATCTCCTAATATCCAATTATACACCTATTAATCAAATGCTAATATAATTACACCAACTGAAATAAATAAATGAATAAATGGATACCTTAAATATTTAATTAAATAATTTAATTAAATATTCGGGCGTTACAAGATATTTCCAGATCTAGAAATAGTGTTGAAAATTAGGGTTTAGTTTTGAGGAAGAAGGTGATATATGAAGAAGATGATTTTAATTGGAAATGACTAAACTAAAATTTAAAGTAAACTTAAATGACCAAAAATGCACTTTTTTGCCTTGTAAAATCATATAAACCCACGTGTAAAAATCACTTACGCTACTAGTCATCAACATAACAAACACATATGCATCTGTTAACTCAAATGGATGGAATGTTCAAAAAAGGATTTATGTGTAACGAATTTGAAACTTAGAGGACCGCACTGAGAAAAAAAAACTTAAAGGATCAAAGCGTACTTTTAAAATAACTTAAAACCCAAAATGCATTTTAACCTAAAATTAATTAAGAAGCCACAAAACTTTTCTTTTAACCATTTGGCTTGTTTTTGTCCAAAAAAAAAAATTTCAGCTTGTGTTTTTCCCTATGTACAACCATCGGAAGTGAGGGAAATCAGAAGGAAAAGTGGGGCGTTGCAGGTTAGGGTCTGAACTTCTAATTTTCAGTTACGGTTCTGAACTTCTAATTTCAGAACAAACTGAAACCCAAACAAAAAGATCTGTAACGAAATTGAAGATTTACCTGAAATGAATCAAGAGAAAGCGGAACCGAGGAATCTGGAAGAAGGAGAAGAAAGACTCGGGGGATGTTAGGGTCTTCTTCCATTCGATTTTGATTTAAGAGGGGAATGAGGGCAAATAAAAAAATTGTGAACATTTGCGAGGGTCACGAAAATTTGTTTCTGCGCACTACGATCGGAGTTATACGATGCCTATACCCATGGTTAATCAAATTTCCCTGGGTATAATATATCTATACCTATGGTTTTAAAAACTGTCACTAAAAGTGTCTGTGGGTATATGGCAAATTTCTTGTAGCGTTGGTACTTGCGCTCCCGACACCCAGATATCATTTACTTGTGTTTTACTATTAGGAATTATGCACCTGAGACTTTTTTTGGCTCGTTTTGGTTGTGTTTTGATTTTTGAAAAATATTTTATAAAATAGTTTTACAAAACAAGTTAGACCAAATGTATATCAATAAAAATGGTGACAATATAGCCAAATAAGCTTATATATATGAGACACCACGGTAGGGGTGTTCATAACCAATCCAATCCAATTGAAACCGTAGTAACCGAATCGAAAAATCGCCAACCAAAAAAACCGAAAACCGTAAAAAACCGAAATTTTGGATTGGATTGGATCGGTTTTCGATTCCCTCATATGGAACCGATCCAATCCAAACCGGAAAGAGATGTGTATGGGAGAATGTGTCTATTTGACTAATGTAGTGCCTTCATAATCTCTATATATTAATCTTGGAAGCCTATCCAGTAGTAGAAGCGGGAATTGTAGGAGCCATGCAAACTTTTACGTTGTTTTTCACAAAAATCAGGTGCCAAAAGCAGAAACCATGCAGGCTACGTGTTATTGCAAACAATTCTCAGCATGTTTGCTTGTTTTTAGGTTACTGTAGTTACAAAGAAAATGTATCTTAAAAAATTTGACTAAAACAATGTGAAGGGGGTATATGTACTACTAAAACAATGTGAACACACCAGCTATACTACTAAAACAATGTGAAAGGGGATATGTAAAGTTGTTGTCGGCTACTTAATCCAATAGCACCTCCAAAAAGTCTCCTACTTTGACAAAGTTGTTGTTTTCTCATTATTGCACCTCCAAAAAGTCTTTCTTTGACACTGTTGAACCACCAAAATTTCCCACCTACTTTGACAAAGTGGTTGTTTTCCCATTGCAAGAAAAAGCAAACGCGTTCCCTCACAATCCCCTTTCTCTCATGTCCCCTCACAATCCAAACTCTTTGTATTCCCTCCAGTGTGTGGTATTTTGAAAATCAAAAATAATAGTGTTCCCTCCACAATCCTGTCAGAAGAGAGAGATTAAGAACATGATACAAAAGAAAGAAAGTACCATAGAAAGCAAGAAAAGGCACACAGCTTAGGAAATTGAAGGAACAAATCCAAGGAGCAAGAAAATGTAATGTGAAGAGAACGCACCAAGTGTAAAGAAAAGCAAGGCAGCCAACTATTTCTTCTTAACAACAACTAATGTTTCTTGTTTCTTGCTTGCTTGCTTCATCATCAGTTCATCACCATTCATCTTTCTTGCTTGCTTCAGCATCAGTTCATCACGACTCATCTCTCTTGCTTGCGTGAAGTAGTATTGGATTTGAGACCCTGTTCTTTCTTCTTCACAGCAATTATGTCTTCTTCACAACAACTAATATTTATAAAGATGTTGTCAATTGGATTTGAAGGTATTAGCTTTACATATAGTATTAACTTTATAAGGTTTAGGCATGCTGTCAGATGTAAACATCTTGTAACTGAATAAATTTAAACATGAAACTATAACTGAATAGAATATACAATGGTGGATACATTGAAAAAAGTGTTTCTCTACAATACATTTTGCTTTATGCATACTGTCCTCCAACTAAAAGCTTAAACATCCATGTGCACCCAAATGTAAAGTACACCAACCATCAGCAGTTTTTCTATTTTTTCTTCACTATCTCTCCCTCTCTTCTTATTTCAAATATTTCTTATGTTGGATAACATGTTTTCTCTGCTTTTTTCTCTTACAACAGAAACCTGGAACCAAATTCCTACAAATAATCAAACAAGTTCAATCTGTCTTCATATTTGTGGTTAGGTGTATTTCTAGATACTTCAATCTCATTGGCTTTCTTAAAAAAAGTTTCAGTTTTTTAAGCATTACAGTCTACCTTCATCTGCTTCAAAGGTAAAGCTTCTAATTTTCCTATCTATATTGGTTTTCTTTTCCTATCAATAAAACACTATGAATATGAAGCATTTTGTGAATGTAAACATGTTCATAAAATTTTACCTCTAATATTCTCTTATATTCCCTTTGACTGAGTGGAGTTTTTCTTAGATTTCTTCATATTGTTCCATACAGGTTCACGGTTAGGCATACCTCACAAAGATCACAAACAAGTCAAGTTAGGGTTCTGTTTACATACATTGACGAAAGAAAGAAATTGAGAGAATAACAGAAGTTGAGAGGTGTGTTACCTGCAGTAACGGATCTGATAGTGTCTTCACAAGTGGTGAAGTCCTTCAACATGTTCAACAGGTTCAACGCTCAGTTTAGCACACATACAAAAATACATATTAGGATCTGTACTAAAACGAAAGACATAACTAAATCACTGAGTGAGTGATTTTACCTTTCGTTCGTGTTCTTGGTGTCTTTGTTCATCATTCAACCACAGATTCATATATAGAAAGCTTCGTTCATCATCATTCGATGTTGTATGAACCGAATGATGATGAACGAAGCTTTCTTGTAAGAACATCATCATTGTTCTTGTTCATACTTCCGATTCAAACCCTAGAACATAGAAACCTGTTAAATCACCAACCGGCAAAAAGGTATTATGATTTACATAATACAAGAGAAAATCATAATAAACAAGAGTAACAGAGCTACCTGTGGCGCATCTGTTTAGTCAAACTAATCAATAAAAGAATCATTTTCATGTACCCTCTTTACTTGCTAAGCTATTCATGTTGTAAATGATTTTTATAGTTTTCAGAAAAAGAATCATTCTGCATGGTTGAACAAAGTTTATTTTTCCTCTCAAAGTATACATGTACCATTTTTTTCAAAAGGGAAACAGAGCTTTGAACAAAAATAGGAAAATTTTAAAAACAAAAAAAAAAAACAAGCTTCTGAGAGTGATTTCTTTAGGTGATTAAGTCGACTATACAGGTCGGGTTAGTCTCCTTCAAACAAAATAAATAGGTGATTAAGTCGACTATACAGTCGGGTTAGTCTCCTTTTTAGGACCACGAATGATTACTCGCCACCATATCCTGTGAGATAGGTTATATATTTGTTAGAGTATGTTTTGTGCCATTATAAATAATTTTAAAGTTCCATTATAATTAAATTTAAATTTTGATTCCACTAAACCTAAACTATCGAACCAACGTATACATCTGTTAAGCCATAGCATCAAGTACACAATACAATGTACATACCACTTACGGTACAATATATTAGACCTGTATTACTCGCCGCCCCACCTGGTGCATTCAATTCATTAGAATAGATAAAAAAGCATAAACGATTCATTCAAATTTTTTTACTTAAACATTTTACACTAATTAACATAAACGTACTAGGACATCAAGGCAATTTGTTATTTTCGAATCATGTAAATTATTTTTTAATAGAATTATCAGAACATTGATGCAATATTCTATTTATGCTATAACATGTTAGGATTACTCAAATTACAAACATGATTGATTCACATACCACTATACGATTTTCAGTTAATATAACCTCATTACGCAACTATTTTATATTTTCATAGTCAGTAAGTCATTTATGTATGCCGCTTATGCATAATACTCCTTTGATGGCGGCTTCACCCTATACCTCGAAGGATCACTCATTCGGATTTTCCAGTATAACCGATTGTCACTATTAAAGAACACATTAATAGATTTTTATTCATATACATTTTTAGCAAACAATACGGAATAACCACAAAGGAGTAGTATATTATAACTCAATTGTTAAATTATTAAAGATTTTTTTGAATTTAAATGGTTTATGCATATCGTTTAACTAGCAACAAATTCACATGCACGGGCAATCGCCCTAGTATTTTTTAAGGGAAGAAAAAACTGGAAAGAGATTTGACAGGTTCCAAAAAAAAATTACAGCATAGTTTCTAACGGAGAATAACAGAGAATATTGTCAAAAAAAAAGAACAAAGAAACAGGTTAGGAAATTTGCGCTAAGGAGAAGATGCGAAAAATCTTAACAGTATCAATTAGCATGAGTAAAATAGTAAACTTGTATCTCCAATTAATTAAAAGGGCACGTGATATGCTTTAAATTTATTTTTAATTTACTTTAAAAAATATTATGACCATTAATATATATATATATATATATATATATATATATATATATATATATATATATTTGTGAAGAGGTCTTTGACCCCGCTTTGGCGTCTAGGGGAAATGGGCCCTAACTAATCCAGAGTTCGGTCTTCGGGGATTGAGTCTGGCTCCAATTTGTTCAATTTTCGGGGATCGAACCCGGGGTACAAGGCTAGTCCGTCTATTAGATGGAGTGCATTAACCACTTGCACTCAAACTATATATATATATATATATATATATATATATATTAAAAATTAAAATAAAAGTATATAATCTTAGAGTGACAAATATTTTTTCTTAGTGCGAACCTCAAGAATGAATAACGATCGCGGCCGGAGCTGTTGATTCATGGCAGAAGGCTCACAACGATAGTAGCACTTGCAAAGACTCCGATGAATATAATCAAATAAGTTTTAGAGTGGGGATGAGAATTCCACTAAAATTGAGAGTGTAGCTGAGGTAAGGCTTCAAAATCTACTGCAACGACTTATGATACTAAGGAATTCCTTAGTAATAGTTACTAAATTTTTCGGTGACCATTATACAACAATCCAATGGTTAGTACATATTAGCCACAATTTAGTGTTTGTGTGGTTAGTAAGCAAGTAAATGAAAACATTGGTTAGTACATGTTTGCCACAATATAACTTTGGTGTGGTCACTGAATTTTTTCATTAATGAGAAATGACTATTATACTCATTTAGTAACAATTACTAAACTATTGTTTAGGACCACAAGTCGGACTCAAAATCTACATACATACGATACAATTGTTGTTTTTTTTGCCTAAGTGTTGGGTTTTTTTATATATTTTTAATTGTTCCCAAAACACCAACATTATGTTGCTATGAGTGGAATTGGACTCAGATCTCTTAAGCAATGTCTCGGATTTGAGCCTTGTGGACGAAAATAACATGGTTAGGAGGGGGAGATCCTACTAATTAAAGGCCGACAGTTAGGTTCCCTAACAAAGATTAATCGTCGACAAAGTCAGTGGATACTTCGCACCAACAATATGATTGTCAAAAACAATATTTGTTCTCAAAACCTTAAAGTAATACATTAGTGGATTTATCCTCTTAGATACTCTGCATTTTGTTTGTTATTCGGACGATTAGCACTATCACACACTTAGAAACCAAACCCTAAGTGCCATGACTAAATCTACCATTCAAGCTTAGGTGGTGTAACAGCCATGTGAAATCAAAGGAGAGCGGTTTTAATGTACAAAAATAACGCAGTTCAGTCAAGTCGATAATAGCGTGTAAAGGTTTGCAACCCCGTTGGAAATTTTAGAAGTCGTATTTTTTTGTTAATATGCAATACTTCTTTGAGGATTGACAAAAGCCTTAAACATTATATTCGGTGTAATTTAACAACTCAATTTTAAATCAAATGGGGCTAATCATGTTATTTCATCTTAGAGAAATGTTTTTCATGACGAGACAAAATGTACAGGTTAGTTAAAATCATTCAGCCTGTTGATGGATTATTAAAACAATCAATTTTCTAGTGTGATTTTCTTGCAATTCGTAAGAAAATATTCGTACCAAATAGTATTGCCCTTGATCTTAACAAGATATTACCGGTGTTAATTTTCTTCGAATATTCATAGAAGGATGTTGCACAATTATTTTTACATATCCAATCTCATACAAAGTCTAGATATGCCTTTATGCCTAGTTAGGGCATTCAATAGCTATTCTTCTTTCTTGGAACATCTTATACAAAGATCATAAGAGGTACTACTTTCCATTCATAGTCCATCCCCTTATTAAGACTACTTCATATTACACAAACTATAGAGTACATGCATTTTCTTGGGTACTCAAACTACAAAGTACTTTATTAAACTACACATGCACCCTTCCTCAGCTACATAAGACCTTGATTTAAATACATTCATAGTCTTCGAGCTTTTCCTAGTACATAATATAAACCATAAAATACAAGAGTAACACGCTTAAATACATTTATATATGATAAAGTGGTTAATATTTAATGGGTCTACCCCAACGATTATGGGGTTTTCCCTTAGAGTAACTTACAACCGATATTCCACCCAAGTGAGCAGCTGCATCCCTGCTAGTCACAGCATGCTCTTCCCTCTCATTGTTAGGTACTTGAGAAACAATCCATGAACTGCTTCTTCTTGTTGGACCATAGAACTTGTCTATCAGAGCGAAGCCTTCTAAGCCAATTTTCCTTAGGTCTGCCATTGATGTTGGATATTGGAGCTAGCTAGCTGGTTTGAACGGGTTTTATCTAATGGATATGGTTGGTTTACTGCTTCAAAGAAGGAGAGACCTAAGTTTCCTTTTATAGAGAGGCAGAAGGGTTCACTTGGCTTTGTTGTAAATGCATGTGGATTGTGGACCTAGAAGAATATTTAAGTATTGTGTGGATAAAATAATATTGATTCTTCTACAACATTATTTGAAACTCATTAGGTTAACAATATAAAAAACTTCTAAAAAGAAAATACTACATTCTTGTTTCTTAACATCAACTAATATCATCATCCCAAAATGAATTTTTTTTAATAGCAAACATAGATATATTAAATAGCAACAGAAAAGGTACTCAATACATTACATAAATAAGCCCACAAGTCCAAAGGAAAACCAGACCGCATAAGAACCCCCATCGGGAACAAAAAACTGATGGAGAGAAACCAACTACCCTAGAAATTAAGATGAAGAACCTTTCGTAGTATAAGCATCCAGTCGTGTAACCCTTATCAAAATGAAACGAAATGTAAAAAAATATCTTAAAAAGTATTATACATGTGATGTGTAGCGAGAAAATAAGTTAAATAGAATTGAACTTTTATATATATATATATATATATATATATATATATATATATATATATATATATATATATATATATATATATATATATAAAAAGCTTTTACAGTATTATAATATAATTTATACCACTATTCATTTCAGTCAGATCATTCGAGGATCATTTGATTTATTTATTAGTTCGTAAGGCGTAGTACAACCGACAAATTTGATATTGTTAGACTAAGCATTTTGTGATTATTCATGTTCGAATCTGAGATATCTATTTTTTGTGTGTGAGTTTGCGAGAACGGATAAAAAAAAGTTGAAGTAGAGCAACTCCTTTACCCTTAAAACATTTTGATTTAAAAAAATATAACTTGAGAGAGGCTAAAGCAGACGCCTTTTAGAAATCATATTAAAAAAAATACTTAAACATATGTCCAGCCCCTGCAAATATAGTCAAAATTCAGTTAAGCTCCTGTAAAAAAAAGATTTAAAATGACCCTTGTAAATATTAAATATTTGCGGTTAAGCCCCTCTGTCAATTTGTCATCAAAAAAAGCTGAACATATAATATTTATAAGGGTCATTTTAAAATTGTTAATATTTACATGGGCTTAAATGGATTATGGTCATATTTGCGGGGGCTGAACATTTTAGAATTTTTAATATTTACAGGGGCTTAAATGGATTATGGTCATATTTGCAGGGGCTGAACATATATTTTTACCCTCTGCAAATATGGAAAATTGACCGAGGGGCTTAACCACAAATATTTAATATTTACAAGGGTCATTTTAAATCTTTTTTTATAGGGGCTTATTAACTGGATTTTGGCTATATTTGCAGGGCTGAACATATATTTAAGCCTAAAAAAAATAACATATGCTACCTATAAATCAAAACCCATATATTCTGATTTATCTTATTCTATAGTGTTTTGTTTACGCTACCATAAAATCTAAAGAGAATTATTACCAAAAATAATCTTGAAGATACATTATTGCAAGAAAAAAAATCATAGAGAACTTATTCTATACCGACCGTTCAAGCGTTTAGGATGGAATATATTCAACATTATATTATTTAAAAATTTATAATTTGTGACAAAAAAAGAATTTTGAATTTGACAAAAATAAAGAGTGATCATAGGTGCGTATCTGGCTTGCTCTCCCAATAATTGAGTGTTTGAGAGGACTCGCACGGTGCAAACTGCGTGTATGATCCCCTATTTGGCACCGAGATTGTGCTATTGTACGATTCCAATCCCTTTATTTTATACTTAAATTATTGTCGTTTTTATACTTCCCTTTCCTCTCCTCTCTCGTTCCAATTCCTACCGCTGATCTATCCTCACACTATTCTTTGCAAACAGTGGAAGGAGCAGCAACCTTACCTTGGTCATGGTAGCGTGTGGCGGAACATTGGAAACCGCATTCACGGCACACACGGTGCAGAGCACGACACTGCATACAGAATGTGGCACCGCGAGCATGGCACGACACCAACCGCCACTCGTATCTGTTTCATTCTTTCTTGGACGGTGTAAAGAGCACGGCACGCAGGGCCGGCCATTGGGCTGTGTAGCCTGTGCTACCGCACAGGGCCTCGGCCCAATCTAAATTTTTTAGGGCCCCAAAAGTAGTATAAATACGGTATATATATTGTTTCTGTGCAAATCTTTGACTAAACTCTTTACGTGGTGCGATGGTGAAGATGATTTGCCATAGGATCAAAACTCTTAGTTTCAACACTTTTTGATATTTCTCTTAATCTTATTATGCTTGTCTCCATTTTTTTTGGTCTCATAATAATAATAATTGCTTGTATTAATAATAATAATTATTATGATTTAATTTTGTAAAAAAAAACAATAATTTAATTCTATTTGTCAATATATTTTAGCCTATTATTTTTTAACCGTGCTTGTTCGCGCCATTTATATATTAATAATATTTTACCAGTAATATATAAGTATTTTTTAATACCTAAGTTGCATAAACAAATTATGTTTATATAAATTAATTATAAAATATTTAATTTATACCAAATGTTTGATAATTTGTTTAAAAATAATTCCAACTTTTAAGTTTTAATTTGCATTTTAACTCTTCTTGCTATTTGCTATTGTTCCTTATACGTTACTTTGTTAACTTTTTTCCTTTTATATTGAAACGATTTCTCTTTTGGTACTACAGAGGAAGAGGGAGAATGTGTATGTCTATTTGACTAATATAGTAGTCTGACTGACGATTGTGAAATTTTCTTGCTCATCCCCGTTCCATCACTAACGGAAAATGAAATTATTGGGTTTTTTCTTTCTACTATACCTCATAAGATTGAAAAGTATGAATCTGGATATGAGAAGCTAAGAAAAAAACTTGAAGTCAGTCTCATACAGGGCCCATTTTTTAAGATTTGAACAGGGCCTCCAAATTGTTTGGGGCAGCCCTGACGGCACGTCGCCGCCATGCCACCACCGCCATGTCGACGGAGAACCCTCTTCATTTCTATTTCATCCTTTCTCTTTGTTGTTCCTCTTAATTCTTCTTCTGTTTCCTCATTTCTCTTTGTTGTTTGTTCCTCTTAATTATTCTCTCATTGTGTTAATTGATTTTACTGATTAATTGTTTACGCCATTTTTGTGATTCTAAACATCAGGTTCTTTAGCTCATACACAGACTATGTTAGCATATTTTCTACATTTTTACCTATTTTAGATTCAGAACTTATTTTAATCAGGATTGGAAATATGTGCAGAGGCATATATATTCAGGATTGAATATGTAAAACAATGTAAAAGATGAAGGTTCTCTGACCCCCTGTTAGCGAAAGGGAGGACAATGAAGAAAAAAATGTATGTTTTAATCTTAGCCGTTGATTCTCATTAAAAGGAATGGAGGGTCAGAATTGCCCCACCAATGAATCTTTCACGGGAGAGGATCTGCTCCCTGTGTATTATATAGTGGTACAATCACTGTTGTGCCACATCAGCCAGAATTGGTTACATTTAAATGGATTCCATATGTTCTTGAAGGTAGTAAACCATTGTGTAGTTAGTAACTATACCTTTACTCCCCCATCAAACTTAAATGTGGGCCTGAGTATTGGACCCTTTGAGTTTCAATCGAAGCCCAACAAACACGGTGGAAGATAAGGGCTTGGTTAGGAATACCACTTAAAATATTCTAAATCACATTAAAGCGTTATTGTTGTGAAAAGGTGGTCCTAATCTATTTACCTAAGGCCCTAAACGATTATTCAAAGCTTCTAAATGATAACACCTAAACTCTAATTGGTTATTACACATATTTCACCCTTGATTCTGTACTTTGACTCCAAAGGTTCCTATTCTCATTGAAACCAAATATTTGGTAGATTGTAGGATGACTATAGGTCACTCAAACACCCTGTATTTGAATTCTATAAGGCATCCTAACACTTTTATTTTAGGCTTTTAAGTATTCTTAGGTATTACAAACAGAACTTAACCCTAGGGGTTCCTTTGTCATAAGGTTCATGCCCGACATAGAAACCACATAAAGAACGCACACATCACATGAATGTATCATGACTTTTTGTTAGGGTTTTGGCAGCACAAGCGACACTCACCTTCCTTAGTTATGCTAGGTGATTTTGGCTTAACTCGTTGAGCGTTCTCCTCATTTGAATTTCATCATCTACCACCCTATTTATGTCTTCTCACTCTTAGCTTTCCTTTGATGGTGATGCTACCATTTCTTTCTTACGGAAGCCACTCACCCCAACCTTACCCGTCGGATCTTCCACCTCCACCTACCTCCCACTCGGTAGCCTTTATCCCCCGCCTAAACCTCTAGGCCCTCTAAACATCATCTCAGAACTATATTTCTTATCTCCCTCTCCACTACTTGATGTAAATGTTGCCTAAGTTCTCTTGAGCCTCTAGCCCTTTCAAATTGTCTCCCCCTTGGTTCCTTATGTTGCTCTGAATCAAGGATGTGAGTTCCCTTGACCGATTGACCATCAAATACAGAGAAAACTCTAGACTTTCCAACTTTAATCCTTCAATTTCTTTGTTAATCTATATTTTTCTTGTCTTTGAGGCCTTTTCCTTTGCTCGGACTTGGTTGCTGACAAAGTGGTCTTAGTAAACGGTGTTTCAAACGATATTATGATTCCTTGATGGTAATGACTATAGAGGCACAAGTGTGTTATTATTTTGGTAAAATGGATTGTGAAGGTTCATTGTGGAATCAGAACATAAGTTTTACCAACCTTAGTTGTTTTTAGTAGTATTAAGACTATAAAAATATGTTCAACAATTGCTTTTGTGCTTAATGTAGATTTTAGAGATTATGCTTACCGTAATTGGTGTCCATTAGTGGCTTGTATGGTGCATTGTTAGTGAGGAATTGGCTTTCATTTGGTGTAATGTTTTTGTGGTTTTTACCCAACATAAATGAAATCTATAATCTATCTATCTATAATCTATATCTATAATCTATAATTTATAATCTACAATCTATAATCTATAATATATATATATATATATATATATATATATATATATATAATATATATATAATATATATACATTTGAGAATGTTTCTCAAAGCCTAAAAACTGATGTATATAATATATCTATAATCTATAATCTATAATTTATAATCTACAATCTATAATCTATAATATATATATATATATATATATATATATATATATATATATATATATATATAATATATACATTTAAATGTTATTGTAAGTTAGGAAATGATATTTTATTGACATTTATTTCG
This sequence comes from Astragalus membranaceus, assembly GCA_039519185.1. Classification (NCBI taxonomy): domain Eukaryota; kingdom Viridiplantae; phylum Streptophyta; class Magnoliopsida; order Fabales; family Fabaceae; genus Astragalus; species Astragalus membranaceus. The sequence goes on from CM076851.1 coordinate 37,728,190, forward strand.
CATTTCTCATTAAATAGGAAATGATATTTTACTAACAATTAATTCATACAAAATTTATTTTAGGAAATCCTATTTACTAAATTAAAATGCAGGATGTTTTAAATTAATGCATATTTGATATAAAATTAATGCATATAAGTATTTCTAGGCATATACAATATACTGAATTTTAGATGAATACAAAACAATGCGAGTATTTTTAGATTTAGACATAACATAATACTTTTCTATGCTCTATTAATATATTAATAATTAATATAAAAATAAAAATCTAATACACTCAATACACATTTTTTTTAAAGTATACCAAGTCAATTTCTTCCTTATTGACTCATGTTACTTTCTTTTCTTCTGATAACTGGCTCATGGTGCTTAAGTTATTCATTTTGAATATTTACATAATTGGGTAATTTCAATCTATAAAATATACAAACCGGGATGTTTCTGTGGGCATTTTTTCTTATGTGTCAGATAATTAGCATGTACACATAGGATTAATAACAAATTATGCTTGCATGGCACTAGATTTGCTTATGTGTGATCCTGCTGGCTTGATAGAATTTGAATGCATTTTGATGTCTTACAGCATACACTACGTCAAAAGGAATTAAGAGGGCTGCACAAATTTGGCAGAATTTTGAATTCTATTAAGACAGATGCATACCATTCAATTGTAATTAATTTCTTCACAAAACGTATTATTCCAACATAATTGGAAACATTTCAGATTGCTGCCATAATAATTCTCATACTTTAAATTGCACTTAATTGCCCATATGAATTGAAACAATTGAAATCTGTATATTTCATAAAATACCGTGAAGAAATTTCTAAACATATATAGTCCCAAGAAGGTAGCTCAGTTGGCGAGCTAAGGGACATGAAGGAGTTGCAAAGTTGCAAGAAGGAGGGTCAGGGTTCAGACTTTAATGCAGAGTGTAGACATTTTTAGGAAATTTATAATGTTTGCTTTTTCTAATATATGGTGACCATGAAAAATGGATGCTACAATGGTTTTAGGGATTTGATTGAGTGCAATCGAAAGATGAAGGAAGCGTAGACCTCAGCGGCGAGCCCATCGAGAGAACAAATAAACACCAGAAGAGGAAGGAGAAATATATACAATATATTGAATTTTAGATGAATAAAAAACAACGCGAGTATTTTTAGATTTAAACATAACATAATACTTTTCTATGCTCTATTAATATATTAATAATTAATATAAAAAAACAAAATATTTCTAGGCATATACAATATATTGAATTTTAGATGAATAAAAAACAATGCGAGTATTTTTAAATTTAGATCAAACATAATACTTTTCTATGCTCTATTAATATATTAATAATTAATATAAAAATAAAAATCTAATACACTCAATACACTTTTTTTAAAGTATATAACAAATCAATTTCTTCCTTATTGACTCATGTTACTTTCTTTTCTTCTAATAACTGGCTCATGTTGCTTAAGTTATTCATTTTGAATATTCACATAATTGGGTAATCTCAATCTATAAAATATACAAACCAGAATGTTTCTCTGGGCATTTTTTCTTATGTGTCAGATAATTAGCATGTACACATAAGATTAATAACAAATTATGCTTGCATGGCACTAGATTTGCTTATGTGTGATCCTACTGGCTTGATAGAATTTGAATGCATTTTGATGTCTTACAGCATACACTAGATTTGCTTATGTTGTTGTCTTTTAAGATCAAAGTCTAAGGGTAGTTTTTTTCTTTCTTATTATTTTTGTCTTTTAAGATCAGCTGGCCCGGCTGGGGGGGTCGACTCGGTATGCTCCCGGGTTCGATTCCCTCTTGGGACAAACAATGTTGGCCAGTGTACTGCTGGGCACCTGCTACACGAACAGAGATTGGTCCTTCATTGAAAGTGTTGGGATCACTCCGTGGGGTACGTACCGGCGACGGCCCCGAACCAAAAAAAATAATGGACGACCTTTTAGATACAGTGATATTGAAATGCGAATGAAGGGCCTTGATATCCGAATGGAAGCTTTTAGATATCACCCTTTTTAAATGCTTACTCTTATGTGCAGATCTGAAAGTGTTAAATTTTAGGAGTTATGTTGCTTGAAGTGAAGTCAGAATAAATGATTTTTTTAGTTTTTATGTGTTAATGGGTGAGAGGTTTTTAATTTGTTGTTGATTTGAATTGGTTTTTCGTGCAGCAAGACAACATGAAGCTCACTTTCACACTCATAAAGCCATGAGGAACAAGAAAAGAGACCATATGAAGTGTTTTAATAGGGGGTTGTTTATGAGTGGGGTTTGTTTCAACGTGTGAAAAGGATTATTGAATGATAAACTATTGGGACATTTTTAAAGATGAGTGGTACCCTCTATAAGCTATCTCTATAACTGAAAATACTTTGCAACAAAGTATAGTAATAATGTATAGGTTTGACCGGAAACAAAGCAAGGAATAGCAATTCAGAAAATTCTACTATATTTGATGGCACAAATGAAAGTCATTGAAGTAACACCTATAAAAGATGAACACATATATTAAGATCTGGGCGACTGGGAATGTGTAGGGGTGATCTTTATTGCACTATGGGAAATGTCCGAAACATTTCATTCCATTTGGAGCAACACCTATTAAAGATAAACACATACTTATTTCATAATTAGATAACTTTTATGACTTCTTTTATTTTTTACTTTTGTTGATTTTTTTTTAAAAAAATATTATTTAAATTTAAGTTAATCTGAATATATATACCCGTGCATCGCACGGGTTTCATACTAGTAATAATAATACAAAGTAAAATGAGTCTCAAGGCCAATTATCGATCCTAGGTGTCACTCATACAGCAATTTCAGAAAATAATAATAACTGCTATTCCTATTAGGCACAATTAATTGCATTAACAATTTTGTTCCCACCAATATTTTATATAACACACAGATTTATGGCTCCTCCTTATTGCATCCAAACGTATACATTGAATTAAATACTCATTATTAGATTTCCTTTAAGTTACTATATAGACATGAATTCTCACATTAATCACTAATTTCAAATTCAAATGGGCATTAAAAATAACATCAGTCACGACCCTATAATTTGACCTCACTTTCACGTAATTTATATTCAATTTCAAATTCTGAAAGTTAAATCCTTAACGCAACACTATGTATATAATTATACCTTTTTTTTTATAAGCAATGTTAGTGGGGGTGCGGGAATGTTAGTTTCTGGGGTTTGAACCGGAACCTCATTCTTGCAATCTTTTGGTGCACTCATTCGATATCCCTTTACGATATCTACTAGATTCATTGTATGCCGTCCAAATATGCGATTAACATATAGTTTCACCAACATAGACACTCACAAAACGTGTGCTTCAAGGGGATTATCGGCGACAATGATATATTTTCATAATACCTGTCAAACCTACACTGCTTTTCTATATGTCTTTTTCTTTTCATTTTTTTCCCATTGTTTTCTCTGTTAATTCTTCAATGTTTCTACCATTCAATGTTTTGCAACGAGTTTTATACGAAAGAAAAAGGAATTAGGCTGGGGATTTTATTTCTGATATGATTTTTTTTTAGTAACCAGATTTATTTAACATATTGGGAATAGGTGCATAGGCGGCTTTGTGACCAGATTGAGACTGTTGTGAGACACCAACTCAAAAAGCAAAGCCTACGATGGGGATTCAAGGTTCCATGGTAGCCATTTAGCTAAGTCTGGATACGCCTAGGGTAGTAGAATGCATTGAAGTGATGGTTTGGCAATGTCACAATAATCTGCAACACGACATAAGTGCCTCAAAGGGTTCATTGCATGCATTGAGTTTTGAAATTTTGTTTATGAATATTAATTTGTTTGTCTAATGGAAATTGGGCCTCGGGCAATCTATCACATTTTAGTTGTAGACAAAAAGATGAGGCATCACACAAGAATAACGTTAGGAGGAGAGGGGGAGATGGTGAGAGAGAAGTGGAGAAACGTGCTGGTGGCACGAGAATTATTAGACCTTTACGACTTTTGTCTATTTTAATATTTTATGGAATTTTTTTCTATTCAGTGGCCTCAGTGACAGGGTTTCCTTCTTGCATTTAGTTTTTCAATACTGAAATATCTTCTTGGCAAAAGACTTTATTTGTGCATTTCTTCTTTCTATTTTGACTGATACCACAGACAAGAACAATCTCTTGGAAGAACGTTCTATTATAGGCGATCACTTGTTTAGTTGTTATTTTTAGGGATTGGCAAAATTACTAAATTTTAAAATTTATGTTTGACGTGTCTTTAATGGATACTGTGGATAAGATGGAAAGTATGGATGTGTCGTCAGCGTCTAAAATCAGACTTTTCAAAGAGAAACAAGGTTTTGAAACCCATTGCTATCATATCATTTTGAATGCGTGGAAGAACGTTCTATTATAGGCGATCACTTGTTTAGTTGTTATTTTTAGGGATTGGCAAAATTACTAAATTTTAAAATTTATGTTTGACGTGTCTTTAATGGATACTGTGGATAAGATGGAAAGTATGGATGTGTCGTCAGCGTCTAAAATCAGACTTTTCAAAGAGAAACAAGGTTTTGAAACCCATTGCTATCATATCATTTTGAATGCGTGGAAAAGTAGTATGAAATTTATTTTATTAATCTAATAATCTAATGGCTTATTTGTTGTGCTTTGTCACATAGGCATTATCTATTAATCTATTAATAATACAAAACAAAATGTTCCTCAATATCCAAAATCTAAAGTGTCACACATGCATAGAGCATTTTGTGGGGGAAGAAAATCATTAAATATCCTATGTGCTATTGCACGTTTTTAATTGAACCACCTAATCACTCATTAAACACGTTATCTTGAATCAAAACAATTCAACAAATTAGGTAGCTCAGTTGGTGACCTAAGGGATACCGAATGCACCAAATGAGTGCAAAAAGGAGGTAACCCGGGAAACTAACATTTCCCCTTCCCCACTAACATTACTTATAAAAAAAATCAACAAATTAGGTGAAATGAAATTCAATTGACATAATTACATTGGAAAAAATTTGTCAAAAATAATAATAATTACATTGAAAATTAAATTAGAAATGTAACATGTTATCTACACTAGATTTATACAAAAAGCCCACAACTGAAAATACCAATTGGGCCATTTGGCAATTGTGACACTTGGCTTTTTCAGGGTTAATTTTGACTATTTTAATTGACTCATCTACAAATGTGAAGATTTGCTTTAAAACACTGTGGCACTGCAGAGTACTCTGCTCTGAATTTTCATCACTTCTCAAATGTCACCTCTCACATCCAAAATTTTTTTCCTCACTTCTCACGCATTCCTCTCTTCTTCTCTCAGTTTCACTGAAACTTCTTTTCTTTTTTTCAAACAAATCGTTCCTTTCTCTCATCTTCAACACCCACATCCAATTTTTTTTTCTCACTTCTCACGCATTCCTCTCTTAATCTCACTATTCAACCTTTCTTCTTCTCTCAGTTTCACTGAAACCTCTTCTCTTTTTTTCAAACAAATCGTTCCTTTCTCTCATCTTCAACACCCATAAGAAACTCATCTTCAACAACCAAATATTTAATAAACTCATCTTCTAAACCAAGATTCCAGCAATGGGACTCCACTAGGGGTGTCAAAAAAACCCGGACCCGCGGGTACCCGCGGGTAAAACCCGTCACGGGTCCGGGGCGGGTAGTTAAACGGGGACCCGCGGGCCAAATAAACGGGTATTTTGGCTACCCGTCAATAAACGGGGCGGGTCCGGGTAGCGGGGTACCCGGACCCGCGGGTACCCGTACCCGTTGAAAATTATGTTGTTTCTTCCTTTTTTTTTTATCATCTATTGTTGTTGTTGTTTAAGTGGATGTTTATTCACATTTTGTTGTATCTTTTATCCTAATATTTTGGATAATGTTTAGTTGTTATTTTTTAAGTTTCTATTTTCATAATTTTAGTTTTTTTATCTCAATTCATTAACAATTATATATTAATAAATAGTTGATACGATAAATGCATATCAAAATGCGTAATTTTTTTATATAAATGAATCAAAAAAATAGTGCTAAAAAAACTAATTTTCTATGGTATTTCAAATTTTATTTTTAAAAGTTTTTTATTTATTAATTTACAAATACCCGCGGGTACCCGCGGGTACCCGTTTAAAAAAGTATCCGTTTAAAACCCGTTAAACGGGTACCCGTCACGGGTCCGGGACGGGTCCGGGCCTATTTATAATAAACGGGGCGGGTCCGGGTAGTGAGATACCCGTGCCCGCCCCGCCCCGTTGACATTCCTAGACTCCACTGAAACCCTAAAAAATGTGTTTCTGGGAACCCTAATCGGTGAATCAGATTGTGAATAAGCTGAAACAACTCTCATCACAACAGGTATTTTCATTCTCTCCTATATTTCATCACGCTGGTATATTGATTTTTCTGTTTATCTTGAGATGATTTCGGTTTGTGTGTTTCATGTTTCAAGGTTTTGTGGTTCCCTCTCATTATCTCATTAACTCGACAGCAATCTATTATTGTCTCACTTCTCACCAAATTTGTTTGCAAAGTTTCCTCTGATTTAGGTTTTATTCCTCCTGTTATTACCTTTCGTTGATGTTGGAGATACAACTTTGAACAGTTTGTTATTAGGTTTCCTTGATATTAGATGTTAGTATTTATTATTGTCTCACTTCTCACCAAATCTGTTTGCAAAGTTTCCTCTGATTTAAGAAATATTGATCCTGTTATTACCTTTCGTTGATGTTGGACATACAACTTTGAAGAGTTTGTTATTAGGTTTCGTTGATATTAGATGTTAGTATGTATTATTGATGTTGAAACTGGTTTATAATAGCTGAATGTGTATTTAGATAACCATATCATGCTAACTTAGCACTAATAAAGACTTTCTAAAATTTGCAAAACAAAATGATGCTGGATCTGATATTGGCAACCTGAAATCCGAAACTAGCACCAAATTTAATTATGTCTTTACAATATTCTAAGTTTTGTATATCTTTATTTGATTACTCATTAGTGATTTATGTTTTTAATGGAAAATCTTGATAATCATTTGTGTAAATTGGTAAAATCAGTTTCAGTATTCTCTTCAAATGGCAAGACCGGCGGACAACATTGTTGATGTCAATCCTGAGAAAGAAGTATGGAAAATTGATGTAAAGATAATTGATCTTTGGACTGTTTTGAACAGACAACAACAAGATCATTATGAAATGATCTTTATGGATGCCAAGGTAAATGTTCATATTCCACACTAAATATGAATTCCCTGTTACTTTTTTTCGTTTCCAAGGTAAATGATCATTATCAACTGTTTCTCATCGACAAATGCTAATTTTGTAGGGAGACCAAATCTACGCAATTGTCCCCATAAAGGAAATGCGGGACTGGCGAGGTCGGTTAATAGAAGATATGACATGTCGTTTTCGAAATTTCAAAGTACATGCAAATGACTTCCAATTCAAAAAATGCACGCACCCCTACAAAATGCTTTTCACAGCTGCAACTGCGATGGAAGACATCCCTCTCCCGGAGATTCAACATCCAAAATATCAGTTCAAAGACTTTGAACAGATACTGAACAAAGATTATGATACTCTTGCACTATTTGGTTAGTTCTCACTTATTATACTTATAAATAGAGACTTTACATATATTTATTAATATGTTAAGTACGATTTAGCTTGGATTTGGTATTTATATTTTGATTTTCAGATTTCATTGGGGCTGTATGTCAAATGCTGTTCACTCCAACCGAGTCTCAAAAAAGGCTTTCTTCACATTCAGAGATCTTAGGTACTTAACTCCTTTCCTTTTTATTTATATACAACATAACTTAATCAAATTTATATGCAAACTACTATCTTCACAGAGGCCATACACTGCATTGCACTCTATGGGATGAGTATGCAAAACAAATCCAAACTGCTTTCAGTAACCGCAATCAGTCTAAACCGTTCGTGATTATTGTCACAAATATGAGAGTCAATGAGCCGAAATGTATGACACAAAAAACACTAATCAACTTTAACAATGTTGGGCTACAAATTTTTCTATGTTTTTATATTTATCATTGGCCTATTTTTCTAGGAAATTATCCTTTAACGTTAGCCAACACGTTTTACTCCACCAAAGTCATTTTAAACCAAGCCTTACCGGAAATCAATGACTTCATTAGCAGGTTTGTGTAATCTTTTTGACCTTTTGTAATACATTTTTTCATGCATACACCATCAACTAACCATGTTTTTTTTTCATCCACTTTTGATAGGCTCACTCCAACTCAATCACTTGAACTCTCCACTCAACTTCCATCACAAATCAGTCAGTCATCTCAGTTTTCGGAGTATGATCGGTTCATGTATAGAGCTCCGGCATTTAGTATTTCACAGATTAAAAAACTTCGTGAGGTAATTGTTACATTTCTAAACAACACTTATTGCAAAATTGTAGTGCTGTTTTTTATATGTGCTTTATATTGTTCCTACAGGAAACAAATTGCACTACCGTTGGAACCACATATAAGCTTATAGCTAGCAAAAATGGTTGGACCATTCTTGGGTGTAGTGCTTGCTCAAGAGCATGGAAAGCAGAGCCCCCACATCAATGTTTTTGTGGTGCCATTACTGAAGTTCCCGTTCTTAGGTTGACCATTTACAACTTCACGTTTATGACTATAATTGAAATCCCATTTCAATTCTATTGATGATGCCTCTCTTTCATTTCACAGGTACAAGGTTGAAATCGAAGTCAAACACATGAATGTCGGATATAATTTCACGTTTTGGGATAGTGACTGCGAAGCTTTATTGAAAATATCAGCAGTTGACCTCATGAAGAAAATGAATGATGTAATACACTTATTTTTTATACCATTACCCATTGACATACATACTTTGAATTAATTTGACTGTACATCCGTTTCTCAACACTTTTACAGGAAGGGGATCTTGATCCCAAATCATATCCATTAGCATTAGATAACCTGCTTAAGTTGACGTTAGCATTCCGCGTTAAAGTTAATCCAAAGTGGAACACTTCCTCTATCTCAAGATGCTCTGATGAAAATTTGCTTATTGGGAAAATTCTGGAAAAAATTAAACCTGATGAGGTAACCATTATATGTACATTTAATGCATTTCAATGTTACCCAATGAAATCTGTGAGCTGTCAAAAACACTGCACTTAGTAAATCAATCATATCTGGTTCTGAAGGGCCCAGTTATCAATTGGTGAACTCATTATCCTAATTTTCAATTTATGAGGCTGCAACTAGATTTTCATGTCCTTTATATTTATTTGTCGGTTTTTATTTTTTTTTGTGAAATACTTTGATTTATAAACTATGACCTGAACTGTTTTTCATGGATACTACTGTATGCAGTGTGAATGCTTTAAGGCTTTCATACTATTGACAAGATAAAGTAAACATAAATTCAAAAGACCTTTAATGTATTATCCCATTTATTGATTTGAAAGACCATCACCCTCTGTTAAATCTTTTTCCTGTTGTCATCACATACATTGTGGAGACCTTTGATTAGCATGCTAACTCTTTGGTTCACACTTTTTAATTTCTATTCATCTTTTCAGTATGCTCATTTCCATCCTGATTCAATACTTATTATCTAAATCTTCCCGTCACTCAGATCAAACCTTTGATATTAATTTCATGGCTTGACTTTTGTAGTTGTCGCAACAAGCTTTTTCGGGGACAGCAGATTATGATCCTGATTTGGTCATTACCAATAGCCCTTCAAAGATGCTCACACTTGGAGAGTCTGATGAGTTTAAAAGCCCTCAGTCTTCAACAGCAAAACTATCCTCAACCAAAACTTTGACAAATATCAAGATAGAGAAGCAGTTGGATGGTTGTAATTAAACTAATTGCTCAGCTCCTCATTTTGTATAACTTAACAGTTGCTGAACCAGAAACAATGTTATGGCTTTCCACTAATTTAAATGTAGTACGAAATATAAACTTTATTTGAATGGCTATTTCTTTGTTTTTAGCTTTCTTAAAGTCACTCTTATTTATGCAATTGAATGAACGAAATTTGCCACCAACTTCAGAAAGCGAATTTCATGCATGCTCAGTTTGGATCAACCTTATAGTATATAGTCAATATAACAAATACTTTGAGAAGGGCCATTTACTTATAATAGTCCAATACTACAATATAATGGCCCTGAAATTTTTCTGTACATCCTTTTAAATAGCCATAGTTATTTCCAAAAACAGGGACATTATTAGTTATTAAACAAAATGAAAGTTATATTTTAAGGTTCATGGAGAATTTCAGGCGCAACTTGCTACCATATGAAGTATGAACATGTAGCTTTCTGTTGATATGCTCTATTAGGACCTAAATAAGAATGTGCTTTTATAGTCATCAACGTGTATCTGATAACATACATTTCCTGGAAATTAATTTAACTCATAGAAGCACAAGCTTATTTAGTTATCCTTTATAGTTAGATAACATACATTATCCTTTATACTTACACTTCTATCAGATACACCAACTATGGCTATTGAAAAAGATAAAAAGAACAAGGCTATTGATTTTTCTTTTGTCTCAAAAACTTGATCCTTTATAGTTTATACTTTGATGACTCTACATGTTCAGTGCTTCCAATCAAAATTACTACACAAATAATATTATAATTTAAATGCATGCCTACACCCTATAATTATCATTTCATTCCTAGACCCAAACTGTCCTATCAGTACCTTCTACTTTCCCACCAACTCAATTAGCCAATACAATTGACTCCTTTTACCCCTCCATTTCATTTACAACAAAACATTAACTAGAGAAGAGAAACCCACTTCCATCTTCTTTCTCCCACCCACTGAAAAAAAACGTTGCAGCTGTGCCAAGTCCACCCCTTTCATTTTGGCTTCAAAGACACAAACAAGGTATTATAATTCAGTTTCATGCTGTCTGCACAACAACAGTTTCTGTGTTAAGGTGATGTTCTTTCACTCTATCTTTCCTTCACAGCCATTAACAATTTTTGCCAATCCAATATTTGTTACAGCTGCAACGTTATGTTATAAAGGATAGATTTTGTCGACTATTTCTTTCTTTACTCATGAACTATTTGACAAGCAAACAATAGCAGTTTTAATTGGTAACGATGTTTATTCTGTTCAGCTGAGAAATTCTGGAAAACATACTCCATTTACTCTTTACTCCTACTCTATTTATGTTCGGTACATCTTTCTTGAACGTTCTTTCATTAAGGTTCTTTATTATGTTGATTGATTCTTTACTCCTATTCTGTTCTTTCTTGAAGGTATATATACAGTACTTTACTTGACCAATTTTTTGATTGATTATAATGTATTACCACCTTTTCATAGTCAAGGAAAAAGTTGGTTGTTAGCAAGTCAAAATATACATTGTTGGGTTCTAAAATAAGACTATTTTCTGGCTTCTAAACTAGGTTCTTAGTAACTCAAATTAAGCTTCTTGGAGGCATATCATGTCCTAAACTTTTTTCACCATTATGTTATTTCTTCCTTTAACATGACTTTTTTATCACCAAATTAACTTATGCAGGAGATTTATCATGCTTTACTTTGTCTGATAAAAATCTAATGTACACACATTGATGAATGTCAATTTTATCTAACTAACTCTCTTCTACATTACATCAGACCTTATTTGATATGATCCATGACCATCTTCATATGTATTTTTGACCCCTAACATTTTATAGGAATGGATAGCAACAATGACAAGGAAAATAATCCTTCGTCAAGTGCAAGAAATGACAGAAGGAAAATTTTCAAAGGAAAGTCTAGAGTGAGTTTTAGAAGAACTCCACCACAAAATGTAATTGCTAACTCAATACCAACTCCAATTACACCTTTCTTAGCAACAAATAGCAATCTTTCAAATGTCAGTGACCTTGGACATCACTTGCATAAATCAAACTTGAATGGTATCTCTAGCATTTATTCTTCTCAATGTTCAACTCCACAAAGAACTCCACTGAATGACATAACTGTTGCAACTATTAATCAACCAACAAAGACAATCACAGCTTCCACTTCAACCATCTTTCCTACATCAATAATTGCTACGGTCCGAAATGACATTGCAACCATTCAATCCAAAAGGAAAAGAAAATTTGATGACACTGTTCCTTTCGGAATCAATCTTATGAATAGATTTGGATATGTGAATTCAAACCTACCATTTGAAACAGTAGGTGCATCTTCTTCGGCATCGACCACTCAACACATACCATCTACGGTTGCGGAACATTCAGATGATGATTCAACAAGCGATGAAGACAATTTCCAGGGTAATCACTAGAACTTACATTCCACTACAATAATGCCAATTATATTTATATATCTTTTTTCCCCTGATAAACATTTTGCTACTTCGAACAAACATGATTTGATGCACAACATGGTAACAGCTCAGACGATGACTTTGTCGTTGACGAATATGTAGCTCCTCAATCTACATTTCTCATTCAAGGTTCACAGAGTTTTTTGTCCTATACCAATGATATTTCACGCTCATGCTTACAATTTCACATGTTGGCTTACCTTTGGATTTTACATTGCTGATTTTTCAGCGTACTTTGATATTGGTCATCAGCACTTCCAGTGTCAATGGTGCAGGGCTCAATTGTGGTACCAAGAGCGCATTGATAAGTATAGACATGCTGCAAATCCAAATTTTTCACTATGTTGTTCTAAAGGCAAGATTCAACTACCTCTTTTGAATATGCCACCTGATTCTCTTTGCCATCTTTTGTTCAACAACGTCTCAAAGGATAGCAAGAACTATCAAGAAAATATTCGGGCTTATAACTTGATGTTTGCCTTTACATCTCCGGGAGCAAAACTAGACTGGACTTTTAATAATGGTAGAGCACATCCTACTTTGCGTATTCAAGGACAACCATGTCACCGAATTGGTAGCCTCTTACCAACACCAGGAAATACCCCTAAGTTTGCCCAGCTATATATTTATGATACTGACAACGAGCTGAAACACAGAACTGCAAATTTCAGGTACAGGGTCACACTATTTAAAATATGGGTCTTATCAAAATGGGAAATACTTCTTTACTAACAAATTTTCTAATTCGTCATTTCATATTTTTCAGCAAAAACTCAAAGATTGATCTTCACATAGTCCAACAATTGAAAGACATGCTTGACCAGCACAATACTCATGCAAAGTCTTTTAGAATGGCAAGAGACCGAATGCAGGGACTCAATGTTCCAAACCTTAAATTAAGACTTATATCAGAGAGGTCTACAGATGGAAGAATTTACAATCTCCCATCTGTTAGTGAAGTTGCTGCACTTATAGTTGGCGATGTTGACACTCCTTTTCCAAGGGATAACATTATGGAAAAGTGTAGTGGAAAACTGAAAAGGATTAATGAGCTCCATACCAGCTATCTAGCCTACCAATATCCCTTTCTCTTTCTTTATGGTGAAGACGGTTATAGGAAAGATGTCCTTCATAGAGACATGGGTCCCTACATTCAAACTAAAAGAAATCGTCTGACAATTAGAGAGTGGCTTACTTTTAGGATATTGTCAAGAGAAGTTGAAGCACCTACTATTTTAAGATCAAGAAGATTATTTCAACAATTTTTGGTGGATGGATACAGCATGTTGGAGTCAGACAGATTAAACTTCATCAGGTTTAACCAACCAAAATTGAGGGTGGATAAATATAGCAACTTGGCTAAATCTACAACACATCCAGACACACAAGGCTCAACCACAGGGAAAAGAATTGTTTTACCCTCAAGCTTTGTTGGAGGTAAACGTTTTATGGATCAATTATATTATGATGGTATGGCCATTTGTGGGCCTGTTGGCTTTCCTGACTTATTTATCACCTTCACTTGCAATCCAAATTGGCCAGAGGTTCAACGAGTGTTAGAACCTTTGAATCTAACTGCTAATGATCGGCCAGATCTGATATCCAGAGTTTTCAAAATTAAGTTGGACCAGCTAATAGCAGATTTGACGAAGAACCGTGTCTTTGGCAGAGTATTAGCATGTTAGTTTTCTTCTTAATATATTAATTTGATTTCTTCCTCTTATATAAATAATTTTTTCACATCTGCTCTATTATTTTCAGATATGTATACAATTGAATTTCAAAAACGAGGATTGCCACATGCTCACATCATCATCTTTCTACATCCTACAAGCAAGTATCCTTCTCCTGAGGATATTGACACCATCATTTCTGCAGAGATTCCAAATCAAGCACATCATACTGAATTGCACAGATTAGTTAAAACTCATATGCTACATGGACCATGTGGTCAAGCTAACCCTTCTACTACTTGCACTAAATTTGGAAAATGCACAAAATTCTTTCCTAGACCATTCCAACAACAAACAATTGTTGATCGAGATGGTTTTCCAATATATAGAAGGAGAGACATTGGTCACACAATAGAGAAGCCAAATTTTACTTTTGACAACAGACATGTAGTACCATACAACCCCTTTTTATTGTTGAAGTACCAAGCTCATATCAACGTTGAATGGTGTAATCAGGGATCCTCAATCAAATACTTATTCAAGTACATCAACAAGGGTTACGATCGTATTACAGCTGCAATAGTGTCACCTGAACCTGATGAGATCAAGCAATACCTTGATTGTAGATATGTGTCTCCAAGTGAGGCATGTTGGCGGATATTCTCATTCTCAATCCATGGTAGAAAGCCTGCTGTTGAGAGAATGTTCTTCCACTTACCTGGGGAACATGGAGTGGTTTATAATGACTATGACATCATTGATCAAGTCATTGCAAATCCAAGTGTGATTACACTTCTCCTCAATTCGGAAATAGACTCATACACGAAGAACTTGATTTTGATATCCCTTTATTACGTGAGGAATTCAACCAATTGTTTTCATCTCTCACAAGTATCAAGCTGGATTCATATATGCACCACACATGTCTAAATTTTTCATCCTATGCAAATATACAGATTTTCCTTCCATTTTTTTCAAACAATATATGAATATAAACTGGACTATTCTAAATTAAAATTCCATCCTCATTTTACATTTATCTCTTCCTACTTCATTTTTCTCTTACTAAATGCTTTAAATACCAATACCACATTATAATGTCTCAATTATGAATATACATTTCCTCTTTGACTTTTAACTAATCATACTAGGTACAAACTCTAACACCTTCTTTTCTTCAATAGATGAACAAAGGCAAATATATGACGCTATCATGAAGGCCGTAAAATGTGATAGAGGAGGAGTTTTCTTTCTTAATGGCTTTGGTGGAGCCGGAAAAACTTTCATGTGGAATACTTTTTCAGCATCATTACGTTCAGAAGGGCACATAGTCCTAAATGTTGCATCCAGTGGCATTGCTTCCCTATTGCTACCGGGGGGAAAAACTGCACATTCTAAATTTAAGATCCCAGTTCCTGCATTAGAGAATTCAACTTGCAACATTGATCAAGGAAGTGAGTTGGCAGGCCTATTAAAGGCTACCAAAATGATAATATGGGATGAGGCTCCAATGACACATAAGTTCTGTTTTGAAGCTCTCGATAAAACAATGAGAGATATTGTCGGCTATGGGTATAATAAACATAAGCCTTTTGGAGGCAAAATAGTCATTTTTGGTGGGGACTTTCGTCAAATCTTACCAGTTATTCCAGGTGGAAGTCGCTCTGATATTGTCCATGCATCAATAAATGCTTCTTACATTTGGGATCAATGACAAATGTTCCATCTAACAAAGAACATGCGCCTACAAAGTGGTAACAACGATGTTGAAAAAGCGGAATTGAAAGAGTTTTCAAATTGGATTTAGACGTTGGGGATGGAAAACTTAACTTACCAAATGATGGATTTGCCGAAATTGACATTCCAAATGACCTTCTCATAACTACTTTTGAAGATCCAATTGAAGCTATTGTGAAAAGCACCTACCCTGATTTGTTGGATCACTATCAAAATCAAGATTTCTTAAAGAATAGGGCTATTTTGGCTTCTACAATTGAGACTGGACCACATCAATGAGCATGTTCTTCAACTTATTCCAGGTTATTATACATCTTTTTCATTTGGATTTTACTCATTTCATATTCTTTTTTTAATACTTTTTAATTATACATTTCCTAGGTGAAGCACGTGACTACCTTAGTGCTGATTCACTTGACAATAGTGAACCAACTCATACACCTGCTTATGATGTACTCACCACCGAATTATTGAACACACTTAGAACATCAGGACTTCCGAACCATAAGATAACACTTAAAGTTGGATGTCCTATTATGTTACTAAGAAACATTGACCAAGCTGAGGGTTTGTGCAACGGAACAAGATTGATTGTCACTAGGCTGGGAAAACATGTGATTGAAGCAAAAATCATTTCAGGAAAGAATATTGGTAACATTATTTACATTCCAAGAATGACCATGTCTCCATCCCAATCACCTTGGCCATTTAAGCTTATTAGGAGGCAATTTCCTATTATAGTATCATTTGCCATGACAATCAATAAATCACAAGGTCAATCTCTCGAATCTGTTGGATTATATTTGCCAAAGGATGTATTCAGTCATGGCCAATTGTACGTTGCTATCTCAAGGGTCAAAAGTAGAAAAGGTTTGAAGATTCTAATTCATGACAGGGAGAAGAAGCCTTCTTTGACAACTACAAATGTTGTATTCAAAGAAGTCTTTCACAACCTATAATTATAAGTAAGTCCCAAATACATTCCCCTTTATAAATTTTTTCATCTTTTCAACTGACATTTACTACTTCATACCGAAATGTGTCTCATAATCCTCTCATCATATTTATCTATAGTTATCCCATTACAATCATTCTTTACTGTTTACTAATACCCCTCTATAGTTACTATATTCATTTATTTCTTTATTCCTATTTCAATTAGTCTCATTTATAGTATACTCATACTGTTTCAAACAATTCATTATTTCTCAATTGGTCTCACTGTTAGAATGTTGCATATTTACTTACTATTTTTTTTAATTATATTTGAATCTAAATTATATTACTCTTATTATAACAGTTTCTTATATGATAATGCAGACTAATACTTTTGTGACGTGTTTTGGTTCCCATATCAAAGACAGCATTACCTATCTTCAGGATGAAAACTTGATCTTCCCCTATGCATCAACCCTTTCATTCACAGTGCCATTTTGATGATGACTTTTTCATAGATTAAGTTATTTTCCTTCCCAAATGCATATGTAAATTTTTTGATTTTTGGAACATACTTATGTTTGCAACTTTGATGCCTGGAACCATTACACTTCAAATATATGCTTTTTGTTTTCAAATTTCCTTTTTCAAGATCAAACAAATTTTTATCACCTTCTTTTTTCTAATTACCTAAACAAATATGATAACTTCTTAATTTATTTTACAACTAACCAACCTACAATGTATTTTACAATTTTAAGGTCAATTTGAGTATAGTGATGCCACATAACGCGTTCAGCCCGTGCGGATGCACGGGTATTCTACTAGTATACCATAAATAAGAGACTACTGGTAGACATATAAGGGATGTCTCTATGACAATAATTCTGTATATATTCAAATTTCGAATTAGTATTATTGTTATTTCAAATAGCAAATTCAAATTTAAGATCAGAATTACTGTTTTGATATTACATTAAACAATGCAAAGGAATGAGGACATGATCCTGGCCAAATTCCAGCATCATCAATGTCCTATATTATCAAATCGAATTCACAATATTTTTGGAATCTCTTTATAATTGTTATAACTGTTACACTTGAGTCTAAAAAAACTGTTACACAAAATTTGAAATCATTAACATCCTGGCCAAATTGAACTCCAGCACCATAAATAATCATATTATAACTGTTACACAAATTTGGAATCTTTTTATCACAACATTTTTAGGCATATTCATGCAAATTAGTCTTCATATAGAGCTGAAAATTAGCAAATAATACACTATTATTAATGATTATGGCGCCACTAATTTGAAATCCAAAATTTTTCAAAAGGAAAATGTAACACCCAATATTTCTAACATGTAGATACACTGAGATGCACATCTGCGTCAACAATCAGAGGACACAATCCCTGTTATTGAACATACTAAACTTTTTCGATAATATAACACAATGCCTCGGATCAACCTGTCTTGAAGTCCATAAAGTTTAACTTGGTTTTTAACTCAAAAGGAATACAAAGTCTATTGTTCAATATCATAACCAGAGAAGCGGAATAGGTTTATACAACTCATGTCAAATATAAGTTACATAACCATAACAAGAAATAACAAGAGAAACATAGTCGGAAACTGAAGATTACAAGTCTTTGGCATCTCCATAAGCACGTCACCTACTCGTGCTGCCTTGTCTTCCTCTTACCCTGTTTCTCTGTAAAAACCACAATAATGATAGGGTGAGATAACATATCTCAGTGAGTTCTACCGTAACCCCTCACCATCACTCGGTTCAATTATAAAACCGTTGCAACATAGTTTAATTTATAAACCACTTGCTCAATATAATCGTAGCCCATCGCCGACCGTGCAACAGCCACAATCTCGGCATATGATGTGCTATTTAATTATTTCTAAACCTTGTAAGTTAATCTATAATTACAAGCTTACCAATCGAAACACCGACCGTGCAACAGGCACAATCTCGGCGAATCTTGTACCTAGCATAACATCGGTCGTGCAACAGCCACAATCCCAATAAACCCTCGCTAGTACTTTACCTAACGTCCAGGGCCTAGGGTAGGGTCTCATGACCTTCCCCGCCTAGTATGCTAATCGTCGGATCGTCACCCGACATAGATATAATTTATATATCATACCCGCATTGGGCCGACTCCTATTTTCGATATAATCTATATATCGTGGTACTATAACCAGTCTAGATGAGATTACAACATCCCACATCAATTATGATTCAACCACGCAAACCGTTTGGATCGTTTCTTTTAGAAAACCTTGATCCGTACACGTGAGTCCTAATTTGGTTTTTCAAAGTATTTATAGGTTTGAAAACAATTTCCCAAAATCATCTTGGACATGTCAAAAACAATGTTTTATAAGTTAAGAATCATCACAAATGGTTGGGAAGAAGATTAAAAGAGGTTTGGAATCGAAATGAGCGACGAAACGAGAAATTTGCACCCCGAGACAGAACCACATGCACGGTCCGTGCCCTAGGGGCGCACGACCCGTGCGTGATGCACCAAATTTAATTCACCATCTGCGAGGCAGGCGCACGATCCGTGTGCCCTGTTCTGTCTCTCTATTCCATTCCGTTTCTCTAGTTCTGCTTCTATGTTCGCGTCCAATCCAATTTGTGATCAAAATCCAACCTCAAAACAGATAATATATATGTTTCCAGACTATAATTCCAGTCAAAAATCAATATAACATATATACATTTTTATAAAAACCGTTATACGCGAGTATTTGGAAAAACGGTTTTCGACTCGATAAATCTTTCGAAATCCCAATTTAAACCATAGAACCAGAAATACCAATAGTTCAAGAACAATAATCAAAACCCTAATCGTGAGTAAAACTCACCGGTTTGAAGAGTTCGTTCGAAAATCAAGTTTTCACGCGAAATAACGGAACGGTGACCACTCGAACAATCCCCGTAATCGTCCAAACCGTTTCCAAACGAAACCAACTCACTATGGACTCCGAAAACAGTAGCTTCCTCAGTCAATCCCTCCTTGATGTCGACAATGTGGTGGCTAATGGTGCTTCCAACTGAATTTCAAGGATTCCTAACACACATGCAATGAAGTTGGCATCAAGCTTTGGCCATAGGAGCTCAAAACTCTATTTTTTGCTACTTGAGAGCTAGGAGATTCTGAAATGGTGATTGAGAATCAGGAGGAAAGAGTTGTTGAAACTAATATCATTGTGAAGAGAATGGAAAATGGGAGAGAATATTACAAAGAATGCTTACATGCATTGAAGGTTTGATGTGGTTGGTGTCAGTGGCGGACCCAGGACCCCAGGGTCAGGGGTGTCAAATTTTTTAAGGTCAGTGTCAAATAGGTGCAAAACTTGGTCTACTAGTGCAATTTAAAATTTTCAGGGGGTTCAAAATTAAAATTTCAGGGGATTTGGACTTTTTATATAAGGTGGTAAGTGCAATTTTTTTTTCGGGGGGTTCAGCTGAACCCCCTCACTACAAGGTAGGTCCGCCACTGGTTGGTGTTCTTCTCCTCCTTCGCCCCACTCCTCTCTTCCATTCTCTCTATTTCTGAATTTTTAGCTTTCTGGTTTGAGTGGCAAGAGAGTGGGATTCAGATGGGTTAAAGGCCGAGGTGTCTTTAAAAGAGAGGAAATGTCCATTTTGCCCTTATGTGCAATTCTCACTTAAATTCTCCAATTTTGTTTCATTATGGTTCCAACTGAATGATTAAACCTCAAGGATGGTTATAATGTTTTAATGGGATCAAGGTTTAAAATGGTTGGAAAAGACCAAAATACCTTTGGCTCATTAATTCATTCTAAACCGTTATTTTTGCCCAAGTTCTCTCTAACTTGCACCTTAATTTTTATGGTTTATCCACTAAACGTTGCTTTCTCGACTATTCCATATATATCAATTACATGATTTATCTTTCATTCGAATAATAAATCACTCGTAAATTCCATAATTTGAATTTAACGAAATTAGGGATGTTACAAAAAACCCAAAAACCTTAATCCTACTGAGATGATTCCTATAAATAACATAACATTGTTGTACGTACGATTTGCAACTCTCTTAATTGGAAGTACACGTTTTTATGCATTTCCTTAAATCAAAAATATACAGTTGCGTTCTCTTCCACTAATTTGGATGACCAAATTAATATAACGAATCTTTTATTTTTTTAAATAATATATTTAATTTATTTCAATTTTAATAGATAAAATCATGACAGGAGATAAATTACAATCAAATGAATTTTCAATTAAGTTATTATATTTTAAAGTTCTTACATTTTTGTTAGTTTTGAATAAATATCTACTCGCTTATTATTTTTAATTTTCAAAGAATTATATGAATTTATCTATGTACTTAATTAAATAATATATACTACTATTTTGATTGTAAATTCTAATTATTCCCTTACAACTTTAAAATTCACTTTTTTTATAGTTTTAGGTAAATAGTAGTTGTTATTTTCTTATTTTCCTATTTGTGACACACGGGGATGAACATTTAATGTAAATCTGAATTAGCATTTTTTTGGGGTGAGTGGCCTAATTTGCATATAAATTGTTGAAACATTATTTTTTGTGAATATTATACAAATTGCTGAAATATTATACAAATTGCATATAAAAAATGTATGTAATTTTCATTTTACATGTGCTCCTAACGTATTTTGATAGAATTGAATGTTTATGAAAGTGGGGTAACATATATTACATATATTAAACTCTTAATATACGTTTTACACTGTTCTGGATTGGACCAAAAGGCCCATTCAGCAAATAGACAATGGATAGGCCCAATTATTCTGATCCATGTCCACCATAAATCAGCCCGCTTGTGGCTCTCACGCTTGGATGGCTCAGATTCATCCGATCGATCCAACGACTCAAATCCTGCACGAATCTCTATAAATTCTGTCTCACATTGCCATAATTAGATACACTCTCATTCCTAGATCATACTACTCTCTTATTCCCTATACTGACTTGGGCATCGGAGTGGCATTGCAGGTGCCCCCTCCGGGATTCTTTCAACACTCCACTCGGATCGCAAGAGACCTACCAACAACAGTCATCGCAGTGCTGCTAGGTACTGAACATACACTAAAACATATTAAGTATAAATATTCAAATTATAGAGTAAAA
This sequence comes from Astragalus membranaceus, assembly GCA_039519185.1. Taxonomy (NCBI): domain Eukaryota; kingdom Viridiplantae; phylum Streptophyta; class Magnoliopsida; order Fabales; family Fabaceae; genus Astragalus; species Astragalus membranaceus. The sequence continues at coordinate 37,750,115 of CM076851.1, forward strand.
ACATATCATGAGGAGATCGAATATTTGCATGAAATAACATTGTTGTCTTATTCGTAGGCAAGCAAACTAAGTAGCCAATTGCTTAGCCAGGGCTTCAAAAAATTAAAACCATCATGCAGATACCCAATTTTGACGCTCAAAAAATAAAACTATATGCCATAAAACCACACGTAGGTGACTATAGACATATCACTTGAAAAAAGTAATGTGGACTATTAAAGCCCTAAAATCCCATCACCTTTAACTGCGCCCGATTCAAACAAGAAAATGGAATAAATATCTATGTAATTTCCCTAACTTCAAATGGCACTTCGTGATATATAACCAGGAAAGAATAATGTGGGAGAGGAAAGAAAGTTACCTTACCACAAGTTATTCCCTCAAAATCGAATCTTCTCACCAATGTTGTAACGAACCAGAGTTTGTCGACGAGCCACCATCTTATAAGAGGGTAAAGCGATGCGAAATTGTGCACCACCTCGCATGCTGGAGTGTGTCATTCCCTCTCCCGTGTAAACTGTAGCACAAACAATTTTCTATTTCTTTCACACGTGTGTACCGAAATAGAAAGACTAAGTCTATATAACTTCTCTTTTATTACTTCTCCTTTACTTAAAACAAAAGGTAAATTTAATTTCATCTATAAAATCTAAACCCCTTATTAAGACCTTTTATCTGACAAAATCTCTTACCAAAACCTGTTTATTAGTTTTTCAGATTATAGGATATCTCAAATTTTACTATTACAATTATATCTTCCTCATAATCTAGCTACTATTGACCAATTATGGGAAACTTTTCACTTTTTAGCTAGCTTTATTCCCATTAACTATGTCAAATCATAATTTTTCAAACATGACAATCGCAGTAAGAACTTTCTTTTCTATTCCAAGTATAAATTAAATTTTATTTATTTTGATTATCTATTGAAATATAAGATTTCAATTGATTTTTTCAGTATACACATCAAGCTATTTTTTTTCTCATGTTTTTTAACCAACCTCATAACTTAGTTTTTTTTTCCAGATAAGCAAAAATTTCATTAGCGGAGCACTAGGGGTGCTCGAACCCAAACAAAAGAGATTACATATTGTTTAGGCACTGGAGTGGGTTTAACCCCCAATACGTAGTGGACAAATTAGAATTACAGCCTAATCTGTAAATAAACCAACTCCACGTTAAGCTCTTGATGCGAGAAAGAATGAAATCTAAATCTGCCTCCTCGTTCTTGAAAATGATACCATTCCGGGTCGTCCAAATGCACCAACAAGTAGTTAAGCAAAACAAATGATTTGTCTTCTTTGACTTTTTCCCTTTACAAAGCGCACCATACCTCACCATACCTGCGAAAGAGATCAACCAAGCTCATAGGATCATCAAAATAGACACCCAACCAAGATGCTACTCTCATAACTTAGTTATTAACTAGGGCGAACACCCGTGCATATGCACGGGGAGCTATTTTTTTTTATGAGTAAAATAATATTTGTGCGGCTAGTTTTTTTTTTGTGCGGCTAGTTTGCAATGTAGTAATTAGTATGATATATGATATGATACTAATATAGTATAATATATTTCGACAGGAAATGTGGCCGCGAGAAACCTGAAGTAAAAGTGATAATCTGCTTGTTGGAAACGATTGAAATAGGAGATCAAATAGGAGTATTACAACTCGGCCGATAAACTCAATTCATTAAGTGTATTTGGAGGTCTTGATGGACAGTTAACGGTTCTAGGACAGTGTTCCATAACAAGTGGTGGGTGTCATTAAAATAGGGCATTGGTTTAAAGTAATGTGTATGTATCGTCGTCTTGTGTCATGAAAGTATTAATAATTTGATGTCACTTGTTCGATACCAAGTGTAACATTGGTCTTTTATCATTGTTCTTTGCTTAACCAATGCTTTAACTTCGTTCTAATGATTAATAGATTACTTCAATTGCCATAGATGGTGTTGCCTCAGGTTAATAGAAATTGAATTTCTGGAATAACCCCTTCTCCAACACTTTGTAAAGGTGCAGAAATTGGCCCACGTCTCCACTATTGTAGTAATACTTTTCAGTCCAAATAGAAAACAAAATGACTAAAAAAAGAGGCACAAAAAAAGGTTACACAACAACAAATAGACAGATAATGTAACATCCTCAAAATAATTAGTAGAATTATTTGGATGTTAACCCAATTAAATTAATTTAGTACTTGACTGGTAAATTTAATGAGTGCTAAAATTACTTATTGGTTGTCATCGGATCGTTAACCGGATAATACGGGTCAAGGAAGTTTCGGAATCGAAATAAGAGATTTAGATCAATATGGTAATTGGACCACGTTAACACTTATATATTAAATATATATATGTGTAACCGTGTGTGTGTGTGAAAAAAAAAAGAAAAGAAAAGAATTGAAAGAAAGAAAGAAAAGGAAGCCAGCGAGAGGAACAGAGAGGAAAAAGGGAAAGAAGAAAGAATGGGGGAGGAGGAAGAAGAGGAAAAAGGAAGAGTTTACGCTCATCAAAACGACTTCCTTCCAACACGAAAAACGTTCAGCGTTACTCCCTCTTCGGTTTGGTACCAAGATCATCAACAACAACTCACTCTCCTCAAATCCACCATTTTCGATTTAGAGCTCTAAAGTGAGGTTTCGATGGTTGAAGTTCAAGGATAGCTTGGGATGGTGGTTGGCGCGAACCCAAGGATGATGGATCGTTGATTGGAAGCTAGTTGGGTGTTTTAGGGTTGAAAATCAAATTTGAGGGTTTTGTGTGAATAGTGCTTCATGAGGAGGAAGATGATGAATAGTATCCATGGAGAATTTTGGGGAATTCGGTATTTCGGTCAAAAAGAGGTTTCGTGATCGAGCGGAAAGTTTTGGAAGCGGATTTGAGCGTCGTCGGAACGGAAAGTTTATGCGGGGAATGTTCGTGTGGTTACTCGGTGAATTCGGCTCGATCGTGGTTCACGCTTCAAGGGTGAGTTCTACTCATGTTTAGGATTTTACGTTTCGAATTAATTAATTAACTGTTTTATCGCTTTCGCTGGACTGGAATATTGTTTGGTAATTGAGTTTGAGAGATTTTGGGTTAAAAACCGATATTTGGAAAATACGTCGCGTTTTGATAAACTCGATTTGATTGAGTTATCAATTGATGTTTTAATTATTGTTTTGGACTGGAATTACTGGTTGTTATATCTGTTTTTGGGTCTCGGAGGTCACGTAATGTCTCGGTATCGATTAGGGAGCGAAATGGGGTAAAACTGAATTTCAGAAAACCTGTTTTTGGCCATTCTGCCTATTTTCGCGTCGCGACGGAGTCCCATCGCGTCGCGACGGTTTACAGAATTTTCAGCAACTAAATACTGTTTTTGTTTTTGCGATAACTTTTGATCCGGGAATCCGATCGAGGCGTTCTAAGATGCGTTGGAAAGCTTATTCAGAGGCCTAACTGAATATTCTATTTTTAAGGAAAAATGAACTGTTTTTGATATTGAAAATTGTGTCGAAAAGTGGTCAACTAGAGTGCGAGTGTGAACTTGGATTTTATAAAATGTGGATTAAAGTGTTTCATTGATTGTCTGATTTGATGGACCGTGGGTTCTTAGTACTGTAGATATATATATATATATATATATATATATATATATATATATATATATTATCGAGTTTGGGTGACGACCCATGATGTTAACATACTAGGCGGGGCAGTCATGATCCCTTACCCTAGGCTCCGTGCCATTAGGGAAAGTACTATTGGTAAGGGGGTTCGCCGGGAGTAGCGTTCGCGCAGTCGGTGTTATGTTGAAAGTTATGCATTACGTTCACCGGGAGTAGCATTCGTGTAGTCGGTGGTACGTAAAAAGGTCTTATAACGCGGTTCACCGGGAGTAGCGTTCGCGCAGTCGGTGTTGCAATAAAAGTTAAACGATACGGGTCACCGGGAGTAGCGTTCGCGCAGTCGGTGTCGTATCAAAGGTCATGTGACACGAGTCATCGGGAGTAGCGTTCGCGCAGTCGGTGTCGTACTGAGTTATAGCAGGTTCGCCGGGAGTAGCGTTCGCGCAGTCGGTGGAATGCTATGTGTAAATAATGCGGTTCATCAGGAGTAGCGTTCGCGCAGTCGGTGCCGTGTTGAGTTATCAATGTTGTAAAACTGGACCGCGAGTGTTAGTAGGGGTCTCGGTAGAACTCACTGAGATTGTATCTCACTGTTTATATTTTGTGGTTTTTACAGAGAAGCAAGGGAAAAAGCAAAGGTGAAGAAGCACAGCTAGGTGGTGTGCTTATGAAGACGGTGAAGACTTAGTTTTCATTGTTAATGTCTTTCCCTCGAGATTTTTGTATTTCCGATTGTATAACTTGTACCAGTAAAAGTTGTAAAATCGTTTCCGCTATTTCTTGGTATTTGGATATTGGACTCTAGGTTATGAGCTATTTTTATTTATGTTCAATATCTAAAACAGAAAAAATATCTCTGATTATTTTATGATGGTACACTTGGGTATTTTTACTCGATAAAAAATACCGGGGTGTTACAGATAATGGAATAGAGAAAGAGAGATAAGAAACTTTGGGGCTAACGTAGATTGTTCTTCTAATTAAAGTACATCATTAATCACAATTAAATAAAGAGAGAATGCTCTGAGTAATCTCTTTCTATGACAGAAGCACAATCACTGCGAATCTGAAAACATAAATGATTTTTGACATCGAGTATACAATATTTTATAATAGGTTGTATACTTATTTCCCTCCCACATGTTTCCCTATTTTTAATTTATCAGCAATAATCACATTGACTATGTACAGCAGAAACAAATTTCAAATAAGCCACCTTTTCTAATGACCAACTGATAGAAAACTACTATTACTATATACCAACATACGTGAAGTCACAAAAGGTTTGCTTATTTTCAATGCACTTACGATAATATGACATGAAAAGCAAAGATAAAGACTGCATCATAGTAACCTGCACAAAAGTAATTAGGGAGAATGAAAAATCAAAGATGGCTAGAAAAGTAGTAATCAGTAATTGAATAATGGACTTTCTTTTGAATAATTGCTTTTATGTTTTTGCAATTTGTCAATTGGTCTAAGAGTACCTACTTTCTATATATATATATATATATATATATATATATATATATATATATATATATATATATATATATATATATGGAGCACTTAAGTTCCTTTGTGAGAGGATCTGGACTGTAGAGCCTTCACATTGATGCAAATAAAAACCACATATGTAGAGGCTATCTAATCATGGTTCAACTATAAGTGATTTTACGGTTATCCAATTTGTCTGCAAAAGGTACTCCCTAATTCATGAATCTGTTGGTACAAATATAAAGGTACTCACTAACTCATGGACCTGTCTGCAAAAGACTGCACTTGTACTTGTCATCACAATTGAAGAGTCCAATGGAGTAATATTGGGGAGGCCAATTTTTCCACTATAATTTTGTGAGTTCTCAGGATTGTCAAAAACAAAGAACCAGTCAGACATTTTGTGTTCTGATTCTAAGTTGCTTGCATAATAGGACTTGAACCAGACCTAATAGAGGCAGTCTTTCATCTTGTTCTTCGTAAGTGCTTGCTTCCAATGAGAGTTTTTGCCAGTTCCTCAGCCTGGATAGTTGCTCCCTTTCAAAATCTGTCAGCCAAGGATGTGCCTGAAGTGTTACGTTAGATTAGAACTACATAAATTGAAACACTTAAGCACGAGAGAAAATAATGATTACAAACCAAATACTATTTTTGACTCTTTTTCTTTGTTATGAGTTTTTGTTTATCATTTATTAATAGAGCTATAGATAAGCCAGTAGCTTTCAAAGAGAACTAATATTATTTCATCATGATTGAAATCTTTTGTAAATTTCAGTATTTCCCTCCACAATCTCATATCTCAATCTTTTTTAGCAATCTATTGACACATAAATGGGGCTACTGGAAACTGTTTATCTACAATCTTGTTGATTTCTTTCACATTTCCCTCTTCTAATTCATTCAATAAAGTTACCTTTTGGTCAGAAGGGTGGTTTGCTCATTTGCCATGGAACTCAGCAACACCAAGCATAAAAAAGATAATGCAGTAAAGTGAAAAGGAAACTAATATAGAACTTTTGTTAGATGAAAGATAATGAACTAAACAAAGAACACCACCACTTTTTGGGATACACACACACACACACACACACACACACACACACATATATATATATATATATATATATATATATATATATATATATATATATATATATATGTACCTAAAATAAAACACATGACACATACAAAATTGGTTTCATTCAATTCATGTGATGTCCTCTAATTAGCTCTCCTGCATTGCTTCCTAATGTCCCCTTTAGATTTAGTAAGAGGTTTAGTGTTTTGCATCTTAATCATTGTAGTAACATAACATTACATTTGATGAAAGGGTGGGGAAAACAAAAATGCAAATGAGCATTATATGACCTTCCCTGAGCATTATATCAACACTGCATGTCTCTTGTCATTAAATACTTTTACTATCATGTGTGCTTTAATGTCTGCAATCCTCTCGGCATTATATTACCTTCTCTTTGTTTTTTAGTCCTTTTGCCTTCTAAATTTTTGTCTTTTGCCTTGTCCACTTCCTTCAGCTCCATCACTGTCTTCCTCAACACATTTAATCCACCACCGTCAATAAATAAAACCAGATTCAATAAAAACAGATTTTTTTTTAAACTTAATTTGCTGACCTGTATTTGTGTAATGAACACAAACAAAATGTTCTTTCTCATCATAGTGAAAGGCTGGCCATTGCTTTAGGCTTAATAGCTATACTTCATGAAATTCTCATCCAGATTGTAAAGAATTTGTGGAGATTATCATACCTTTATTAGTTTAGTGTCACTCATTGAGCAGAGATATATAGTTAGATCTATAATCCGTAGTAGATAAAGTTTATGTAATGCTCTGAAATTTGGTAAGTATTGCTTGGAATTTGAGTGACTTTGAATGTCATGTTGTCCCAAAGCAGGTTGATCAATGCCTCTTGGTTATCTGACCTGTAATTGATTGATAACAAACTGTGGAGAGAATAAGCTAAAAGCCTGAAAGCAGTAGATATTAAAAGCAAACTTGCCTCTGGTTTGTACAGAAATTAACAGCAAATTAAATATATCAAATATATAGATATTAAAAGCATCTGAAAAACTTTTAACAAAAAGGTATTAAAAGCCTCATTGCAGAGTGATCACAGTGTTTTGTTGTAAGATTGTAAGCATTACATTTGTACACATCAGCATTTGAATTTGATTTCAAGATTTGGCAAATTTGAATTCAAAATTTCCTCTATGTAGTTTCAAATTTCAAATTTGAATTCAAAATTTGAAAAGCAATGAAAGAGCTTTGTCAGAAAAAGGTGAGAGAAAGAGGTGATGTTTCTCAGCAGTGGTTTTCGTCATAGTACAGGTTTGGCTTGTAAAAGTATTCTGAAAGGTGATGCTTTTTTCTGTGGTAATTGCAGGTTTCACCTACATGAAAAGTCAATGTGATAGTGCAAGTTTCACCTTTGTAGTGTTTTCACTTCATTAGATTTTGTTGTTTAGCTGATGGGTTCACTTTCTTTGTATGCAAAAGCAAAGAGAAATATCAGAGATGTGTTACAGTAAGAATCCTTAGAGAACACATTGATAATTGTGGGACCAAGATAAAAAAGTAAAAGAAATAGTTTTTGTGTTAACACCAAAAGAGGTAGTTTTTGGAGCACAGTTAAAAAAATATGACAACCCAGAAAGCTTTTTGAACATTGAACATAAAAAATCAAACATTAACAACCTAAAAAAAAAGAAACCCAAACAACAGAAAGTAAAGAGAGAAGAAGAGAAAAATCCAAATGCAGAACCTGTGTTAATGCTTTGCTTCCTTTAATCATTTCTCTAAATATGTTGCATAGCCTGTGTTAATATAAACTTTCCTCCATATCTGCCGGAAAAAAAAAAGCTCCAAAAAAGTAATCCAAGGAAGGAGAAAAAGTTACAACCAAAGTTGTGGAGTTGCAAAGCTTCAATGAACAAACCAATAAAAGAAGTAATTGCTCATCCAAAACAACAAAGTTGAACCTCAGCAACATATGATATACTACTCGAACCGTAATCTTGAGACTTATTACTTAATTAACAAAAAGTGCAAATAGAAATAGAATGAAATTTTTATAAATGCCCCAAACATTTTCCCTCATTATTTGCATATTTAAGTTTCAACACCCATTTCCATCATATACAATGACATCACCTTCACATGACTTCTTCAAGTTCTTTCACACAACACCCCCGTCATGTGCGAACTCCACAGTTTTGACCCTTTAAATAAATTCAAAATTTTCGATCCATGAACTTTTTGAAGCATGAAGCCACAAAACCCACCGATGGCATAAAAAAACTGTGAATAAAGCAGGAAATCAAAACCCGTGAATCTATTAGAGCTGGGAAACTAACTTGAGAAACCATGAAATTTAGAGATGATATAAAGCTCAAAACGAAAAGGAAACGTACTTGAGCTTGAGCTGAATCTCTTGCCTACTTCGAAATTTTGTTTTCTTTGAGTTGGTTCTACTTGAACTGACTCTCTTTGAATAACTCTTTGCAGCGGAGGGAAATAATGTCGTCACCACCATAAGCGGTAGAGGGAGGGGAGACGCCATTGTTGCCTGTGAGGGCGAGAAATGAGAGAGACGCACAAGATGGGCAGTGATCTCTGGCGAAATCGATCACAGTTGTTTTGACTGTTCGCTTCCTCTGCATCTTCCCGGAGCCTTGCCGTCACTGTCACCGCCTCCACCTCTGTCTATGTGACTGCTGATGAGCGATTGAGTGTTGTGAGAAACTTCAATCGATCGTTGAAGCACCGTAGGAAGGGATTATTGGATGTTTGTTATCAAAAAGAAAGAAAGGGTGTTTCAGAATATTTGGTGGTTGGAAGGATTTGGGAGCAGAAAGAAGAGGGAGGTTGGAGAGGATGAAGGGAGAAGAGTGGGAGAGAATGAAAAAGGCGTGGTGTGTTAGGATTTAGCAAGATACAAAATTACATTTGAACTTTGTGTTATTTTCAAACATGCCCAGGGGCGGTTCTTCTCATGGGCTGGGCAGGGCCATGGCCCGCCCCAGAAAAAAAAAATTTCATATGCTGGAAATTACAAGAATACCCTTAATGAAAAATTAAAATTACACACAAGCCAAACCAATGAGAAGAAGACAACAACAGTCCTCCTCACTTCACTTCCTCTTTCTCTCCCGCTCACGTTTCATCTTCCACGGTTCCACCTAACGCACGCTACCGCTCACGCCTCACGCATCCTCCATTTTCACGCTAGCTGATCATCTACTTCCTCTTTCTCTCTCGGTTCCATCTCTCTCGGTTCCATCTACTTCCCCTGCGTCTGCGTTGTTGCCGTTCGTTCCGTTCGCCGACGTCGACGTTGACGTGTTTCTTCCATTAACAAGTAAAGATAGTGATTTATTACTTACTCTATTTTATTGCTTTGTTGTTTTATTGATGTTATTGCTGTTTCTTCCATTCCATTAACGTGTTTATTGCTTTTCTTATTGCTGTTGTTGTTTTATTGCTTTTGGCTTCCTGTTCTTGGTTCTTCCATTCCAAAAGGACTTGATGATTTTGCCATTTTGGCTTCCTGTTCTTGCTGATTTTGGTTTGTTGTTGCTGGTTTTGTTGCTGATTTTGGATTGCTTGATTCTTTACACAATTTAATTTGATTTTGTTTGTTGCTTGTTTCTTTTCATAATTTAATTTGATTTTTGATTATTGTTGGATTGTGAACAATTGATTATTGTTGATTTTAGATTTCTAAAGATGAAGAGTACTAGAACAATTGATTATTTTTTTAAGAGGAAAGTTTGTGAGGATGAAAGAGATGAACAAGGGATAGCTTCTACATCCGAACCGGTTAAAGTTCCAAGAATTGAAGAAGTCATAACTTCCACGCATCAACCTGTTGAAGTTGCGAGAGTTGAAGAAGTGATAACTTCTACTCCTCAACCCCGTTGAAGTTCCAAGAATTGAAAAATTGAATAGCACAAATGATTTTTTGAATTCTTTAGAACGTGATCCTGGAAAGCGTTCTCCAATTTGGACATATCCACCAAATCAAGTCGATGAAATACGAAGAGCTTATCTGAATTGGGGTCCGTATCAAATTCATCTAGAAGAATATCGTTTGTCTGGTAATGAGAAACATCCAAGACGGTTTCAAGAAACTTGGTTTAGTCTCTTTCCTGCATGGCTAGAATATTCACCTTCAAAAGATGCTGCATTTTGCTTACCATGTTATCTTTTTAACAAAGGAGCAAGTGGACATTCTGGACTAGATGCCTTCGTTACTGTAGGTTTTAAAGCTTGGAAGAGAGTGAGAGATGGAAAACATTGTGCTTTTCTTAAGCACATTGGGAAGGATCCTTGCTCACAACACAACAATTCAATGGAAGCTTGGAATGACTTGATGAATCAAGAGGGACATATTAGACATGTATTTGAAAAACAAGACTCGAGTTAAGTTATGAAAAATCGACTACGTCTCACGACTTCAATTGATAGTGTTCGTTGGTTAACACTTCAAGCTTGTGCTTTTAGAGGTCATGATGAAACTAGTGAGTCAAAAAACCAAGGTAATTTCCTTCGTTTGATAAAACTCTTGGCATCTTATAATGATGAAGTTGCAAAAGTTGTGTTGGATAATGCTCCATATAATTCCAAATATACTTCACATAAAATTCAAAAAGAGCTCTTGAGTATTCTTGCTAGTAGGGTGAAAAAGCATATTCGTGAAGAAATTGGTGATTCCAAGTTTTGTATCGTTGTAGATGAAGCTCGTGATGAGTCAAAAAAAGAACAAATGTCTCTTGTGTTAAGATTTGTTGATAAAGCTGGTTTAATACAAGAGCGATTTTTTGATGTGGCACATGTTAGAGACCCTGCAGCTTTAACTCTTAAGGAAGCGGTGTGTGATATACTTTCTCGACATAACATTGATGTTTCTAATCTTCGTGGTCAAGGGTATGATGGTGCAAGCAATATGAGAGGAGAATGGAATGGTTTACAAGCATTGTTTATGAAGGATTGTCCTTATGCATACTATGTTCATTGTTTTGCTCATCGATTGCAACTTGCCTTGGTTACTGCATCAAGAGAAGTCACTCCGGTTCATAAGTTCTTTGAAAAGTTGACTTTTGTTATCAATGTTGTTTGTTCTTCTTCTAAGCGCCATGATGAGTTACAAGCTTCCCAATTAGAAGAAATTGAACATTTATTGGAGATTGATGAAATTGTAAGTGGTAAAGGTCAAAATCAAATTGGTACTTTGAAGCGAGTTGGGGATACTCGTTGGGGATCACATTTCAATTCTATTTGTAGCTTGATAAAAATGTATGAAGCAACTTGTCATGTTTTAAAAAAAATTGCAAAGGAAAAAGGAACAAGTTATTCTTCACGCGGGGATGCTGATAGTGCTTACAATTACTTGAAGTCATTTGATTTTATTTTTATCTTGCATTTGATGAAAGAAATGATGGAGATGACAGATGTGCTTTGTCAAGCCTTACAATTACAATCTCAAGATGTAGTTAATGCTATGTGTTTGGTTCGTAGCACAAAAGCTCTTATTCAAGAATTGAGAGAAGATGGTTGGGATAATTTGTTTACTAATGTGATTTCTTTTTGTTCAAAACATGGTGTTGAGATTCCTGATCTTGATGATGTTCATTCAGCAACAAGATTTGGACGCTCTCGTCTTGAAGAGAATCAGGTAACAATAAAGCAGTACTTTAGAGTTGAAATATTTTTTACTACCATAGACAAGCAATTGCAAGAGTTGAATAGCAGGTTTAGTGAGCAAGCAATGGATTTGTTAACTCTAAGTTGTGCTTTGGCTCCTAAGGATAATTATAAAGCTTTTAATATTGATACTATTTGCAATTTGGTTGAAAAGTATTATCCCATGGATTTCAATGAGCAAGGCAAGAATAATTTCCCTTTTGAACTTCGGCAATTTGTCCTTCGTGCACGCCAAGAATCAAGTTTGAAGAATTTGTCAACTATTCAAGAATTATGTTCGTGTTTGGCTGAAACTAACGAGAAGAAAATATACTTCTTGCTTGATAGACTGCTCCGCCTTATCATGACTCTTCCGGTTTCTACGGCCACAACTGAGAGGTCTTTTTCAGCAATGAAAATTATCAAAACTAGGTTGAGAAACAAGATGGAATGTGGATTTTTAGCTGATAGCATGACCGTTTACATTGAAAGGGAAATTAGTGAAAACATTAGTTCCGAGTCTATTATTGAAGATTTCAAGTCACTTGGATCGCGTAGAGCATTACTTTAAAGTACACAGTTTAATGTTTTGATGATCAACTTTGTGCTTAATATGAACTGCGTATTTAATTTCATATAATAGTTTTTTTTACGGCCCTCCCTAGGTTTTTTTTGAAGATCTGCCACTGAACATGCCATTGATGAATAGTGTTGTCCATTGATGAACAGTTCTCAAATACACGCTTTGTTAGTCGATTTACCGCTTAATATTGATAAATAGTGCTTAATATTGATGAATAATGTTCATGGCGGCCGAGAAGTAAATCCACTTATATAAATGATAGATCTGCACCGATCCTAGCTTAACTTTATTTTTCATAAACATTAAATATATAAAACAAATTAAAATAAATTAACATGATTTGTTGTTATCGCACTTTACTATATAAACTTTTCTTTGCTTCTTTTATTTATTGAGTTATCGGGATTTCGAAAAATTATTTAAATTTAAATTTAAAATTATATACAAAAATTGATTCTCACGGATTACATACTTTACAATTTACATACTGCTTTACATACTGGTATTTAAAAGTACATATATCGTAGTACTAAAAAACAAACAAAACATGCAAAAATGTTAGGAAAGACTTAGACAATATTCAACCGAACAGCTTTGTAATCTTCGGACCCAGATGATCTTTCCCTGTACACGTCATCTTCAAATCACAGATACACGCCCTCTAACTGTATCATCTTTCTCTTCATTTTCATCCACTCCTCTCATTCTCTGCGTAATAGATCGATTTTGGATATGGCGAAGAATTCACCTGCTCCCGATTTCAACCACAACTCTCTCCTCCGCTATTGCTCTTCCAACGTTTCTGGTTTCCCTCATTCCCCCACTCATTTCAACCTCTCCCAGGTTCCTTCTTTTCTTCGTTTTCCGTTTTCTTTTCTTTCTGGATCATATGCGTTTGCATCAAAAAATTTACTTTTTTTTTCTTTTGTGTATTTAACTGTTGTGGTTCTGTGATGAATTATTGTAGTTTGGGCATGGGCAGTCAAACCCCACATACTTGATGGAAGTGGGTTCACAAGGATCCGTTGTGAAACGCTTTGTTATGAGGAAGAAACCTCCTGGGACATTGTTGGCTTCAGCTCATGCTGTTGAAAGAGAGTTTACGGTTTGTCTATTCATATCTTATCTCTCACTGGATTCGGATTAAGGGTGCCTTTTGAGGACAACTTATTTTGACTTATCTTATGTAAACAATTGTGCGAGTATGTTTGTGTGTTACGGTTTATGAAAATAGCTTACGACATATTTATAAAACAGCTTACAACATGTTTTTAGTTTATCTCAATAAGCTCTCTAGGATAACTTATCTAAACAGCTTATATATTTATATGTGAAGGTTTATGGGCCCGTTTGGATTGACTTATTTTTTAGGTTATGCAAAACAGCTTACGCAAATATATAAGCTTTTATGTATTATTCATGTGCTTAATTAAGTTGTTTACCCAAACACAGTTTAATATTGAAGCTGATTTGTTTCGGAGTTTAAAAAGTTGATAGTGTATAAAGTTTTTACAGTGAATAAATCAAATTGATGATGTTTCTTCGATAAATATGTGTCTCAGTGACTAAAGCTTCTGTGTTGATGAGAAGGGGAAAAAACACTGATTCCTCGTTCTCTTTCCTTGGTCCTCCAACTCACAGGTTCTCCAGGCGCTAGGCAATAATACTCAAGTTCCTGTTCCGAAAGTTTTCTGTTTGTGCAATGATCCAACTGTTATTGGAACAGCGTTTTATATCATGGAGTATTTGGAGGGACGCATATTTATTGATCCCAAACTACCAGTATGGTTTGTTATTCAGTTATCTTTGGTTTTCTCAACTAAAATTAGTGATTTCCGGCTTGATTATTGTCAGTTTTGTTGGTGAAATGTGTTGTATGAATGTATCAGGGTGTGGCACCAGAGAGTAGGAGGGCACTTTACCGAGAAACTGCCAGAACCTTAGCTTCCTTACATTCTGCTAATGTGGACTCCATAGGTCTTGGAAAATATGGGCGGCGTAATGATTATTGCAAAAGACAGGTAATTATTTCATATGATTTGAAATTAGCTTTATTTTACCAAATACCAACTCTAGCACTAATGGATAGTTTCTTTATTCTAGATTGAGAGGTGGGCTAAGCAATATGTTGCCTCAACCAATGAGGGTAAACCTGCGAGAAATCCAAAAATGTTTGCCCTGGTTGATTGGCTACAGCATAATATCCCCCCTGAAGATTCCTCAGGAGCAACAGCAGGTTTAGTTCATGGGGATTTTCGCATTGACAATCTTGTGTTCCATCCCACAGAGGTAAGATGCATTTGGTAAGAGTACACACTTTCCTAAACTTCTGTTTGACGAAAAACAAGTCCTTTTTCTTTGTCTCTGGTCGTGTTAAAAGTTAGAGTATCTTAACAATACCTGCTAAATGAAACAGAAATTTATGCTGTCATGAGTAGATTGCACTGGAGTCTGGACAGTCAAGATTAGCATTTTGGATTTAAACAATACATGGCATCTTAGAACCTTATGCCTGATAAGTTTTCGTTTCTGTTGCAGGATAGAGTAATTGGCATACTTGACTGGGAATTGTCTACCCTTGGTAACCAAATGTCTGATGTAGCATATAGCTGTTTGGTATGTAGTATGTACTATATACTCACTTTTGTGAATCAAGAACATAAAGATGTGTTTGTTACATTGCACTGCATAGATGTGTTGCACCTGCCTTTTTTTTTATATCTTGATAGTTCTTGTTTTCATTTATTCTGTCGACTTGTTAAAGTGATACTACCTCCAGTCCACTTTATAAGAGACAATGCAGTTTTTGGTACATTGAATAATAACTAATGTATTATAGACCAAATACATCAGTTATTCAATGTACCAAAAGCTGCATTGTGGACCGGAGGAGTATTAAAATGGAAGCATATATACCTAGCCGTTAATTAGTGGAGTTACCAGTGTAATTCATGTACTTTTTTTTTTCTCTTTGGCAGCCGTATATTACAGATATTGGGCAAGACAGATTACATGATGGAATGGAACGTTCTGGATTACCAGAGGGAATTCCTTCACTACCAGAATATTTGGCTGAATATTGCTCTGTGGCAGTAAGTGCTGCAACTATAATATATATTTTCAATTTGGATTTTTCATATCAACTATGAGGTATGAATGTGATAGATCAAAGAAAATTATGTGTTGTGATATTGTGATGGAGTTTAGATTCAAATTGAAATCAAAACTACCAATAATCCAAAAATAAAAATCCCTATCCATAGCATGTACAATAATATTTGGCTTTAAGATTAGGATATAGGGCTACCTAGAAAGGATGAAGATATGACATCCAAACAAGGGTTCGTGTATGTGGGGGTGAAGGAGAGAAACTATCCACATTCCCTATGGGTTCATTTGGTTTGCTAAAAAGTGAGGAACCGACTGTTGTCCTCGGCCAGGTTTCCCCTTGCTTCCATACGCTCATTTCACTTCATTTCTCTCCCTCGGGGATTTCTTTCGATTTCTCTCTCCCCACGGAGCTCCTCTTTCTCCCTCTCTGATATCGCTATTTTGCTATCCAACGCCGACGCCTGTCCTTGGTGAAGATCTGGGAAGGAAGGCGATAAAAACTCTATCAATTGAGTAAAATACTGAATCATATAGATGATACTCTTTTGGAGATGGTTTCCAATAGAAACAGAACATAAATTACAAGCACTTCTCAAGAGTTTGAGAGTCATGGTCTCTCCCTTCCAAGAATTAGAGAGTTTGATCTCTCCCTCCCATATCCAACTCCAAATTATTGCATGTCCTCATTCTTTCCCTAATCCTATTTATTCGATCATAATATAAGACTGCCAAAGAGCAATTACGGTTTAACAACAGTTACTGACCACACTTATAATTAAAAAACTGCTACAACAGAAATAATGATACAAACTGCTATTAATAATTCAACTCCCCTCATATTTATATACATCTTCCGGCCTCTAGAAATGGTCAACTGAAATGGTGCTTGATCGATATCATATTTTTGCCTGTAATACAAAAGAATTCTAACAAAGGAGCTTTGGATGCCAGGGAAGAAAATGGCCAGTTGCTGAATGGAAGTTCTATGTTGCCTTTGCTTTTTTCCGTGGGGCTTCAATTTATGCAGGAGTGTATAATAGATGGGTTAAGGTATTTATTTAAACTTGTTAGAGATGCCGTTGTCAACGGAGTTTAAATTTTAATTATATGTGGCCTCTTTGTGTTGCAACTTAGGGCAATGCATCAGGAGGTGAGCGTGCTCGTCACACAGAAGTACTTGCTAATGGTTTTATAGACGCTGCTTGGGAATTTATTGAACGCAAATCTGTGCTCCCTCAGCATCCTCCTTCAGGTAGTTTTACCATTTAAATATGACGGGCTCGTATATGTAATTACCTCGCATATATTTTGTTACTTTGCCAGAAGCTAATCATATTAAATTATTAGTACTATACTAATAGT
The DNA here is from genome assembly GCA_039519185.1 of Astragalus membranaceus. Lineage (NCBI taxonomy): Eukaryota > Viridiplantae > Streptophyta > Magnoliopsida > Fabales > Fabaceae > Astragalus > Astragalus membranaceus. The sequence continues at coordinate 37,766,983 of CM076851.1, forward strand.
TGAGGCATTTTCTCCTTCAATAGAAATAGTGAAGGGGAATGATATGCAGGGCATCTCAAATCAGGGAAAGTTTGTTCCTGGTCAGAAGGTGTTAGTGCTGAGGAACAAATTGATTAAGTTCATGGAGGAACATATATACCCTATGGAAAATGAATTTTATAAACTTGCCCAGTCAGAATCACGTTGGACTATTCACCCAGCAGAGGAGAAGTTGAAGGAGATGGCAAAGAAAGAAGGCTTGTGGAACTTATGGATTCCTGTATGCATCTTAATTCTGCTCTTTTTTAATATATATTATATATTTTCTCTATTTTAGTTCACGTTTTTTATCATTTCTTCATCAGGGTTTGCTATATTTACAACTTCTTACAGACTATTTAGCATTTAGCAATAGGCACACATTTATTTGTTATAGACCTTGGTAATTGGTAATATAGAAGGGTTTTCAATGTTTTCTTGTCAAAGTCCACACTATTATACAAGATATTTGATAGTCTCACCCACTATTCTAGTGAATTACTATTGAGAATGAGCTAAAATGAAAGTTTCCAATATGAAGCATTCAACTTTATATGGGATTCATGCATTTAGGATGTGTTTAGGCACCTTCCCTCAAGCTCTGTGGGTCGTACATTGAGATATAAGAATACTGATGTAGAAGTTTCAAAATTAGGGAATCATTATATGTTGAAATTATAGGGCTTATATAGGAAAAAGGTAGAGAAACATGAATAATCTGTTTAAGGAGAGTTTATAGTTACCGTTTATAATAATGTGATATAAAATACCAACTTAATGGCCTTATCTTCGGTCAAATACTAGTATAGTATTACTGGTTAAGTCCAAGCCTATTAGTACCAAAGGCTGCTAACCTTAATTAAATGAGGAAGTAAGTCAAGAATGATAATGAATAAGAAATAACTTCCAATATCTACCTCAATTTGATGACTAATTGATTTCACAATAAACTCCAAAGATCGTCTGCGTTATTCTAAATATTCAAAGATACAACAAAAATACTGAGATATTCTTTTAAATATTTTGTCCTCCCCCTTCCTTCTCAAGCTGAACCTTCCCAAAATCTAAGCTTCTTTTTGTGGTCTAATATAGATTGTAAAGAGGGAAGGGGAAAGTGGAGCGTTGAGGATTCATCTGCGCTCATGGTGTCCACACGGCACTTGTGTTACCACCAGTTTGTGCATTGTTTGGAAAATATAACGTGGGCTCTATCATAAAACATAACTGGGAAAAATTGGTGGACGTTGGAGCCTAGAGATGTCTTAGAGATGAGCATTGCCAAAACAATACATCTGCATGTTGAAGAACTAGTTGAAATATTGCATGACTAAGGAGGAAGAAAAGACCTTTTTCAATGATGCCTAAAAATGTTTTTTCCTAACAAACACAACAAGAACTAAAACTTTGCCAAGCTCAAAACAGCATTTAAGCTTCAAGCAAGAAAAGTTGGAAAACCTGCTTAGGAAACCTAATCAACTTTGAAATTAAACCTATGCATTAATCTGAGGTTAGTGTGGGACATAACCAACATAAGTCACGAATAGAATAATCGTTGAAAAGGTTAAGTCACCACTAGCATAACCAACATACAAAAATCTTAAAAGACAGGGAAGATAATGATTTTAATATAGCTAGCTTTGGCAGTTACCATGTATGACAACTTTTTTAAATTCTGTGTTTTTTACCTCTTACTGTTACTATGGTTCCTGGAGTGAAGTCCTGTGAATGTTTCTTCTTTTATGCAGTTTGATAGTGCTGCAAGGGCAAAGAATCTGCTTTTTGATGGGAGAAATACTGATCTCTCTACTGAAAATGACTTGTTATTGGGTGCCGGTCTCACGAATCTCGAATATGGATACCTTTGTGAGATCATGGGCCGTTCTGTTTGGGCTCCACAAATATTTAACTGCGGTGCTCCTGACACTGGTAATATGGAGGTAAGACGAGACTTATAGATTCACAGGGTTGATATAACTGACTGAATATAATTGGATTATCTCCCGGGTTTATCCGATTTAGCACTTCCTCTATCAACATTGCATTTTTTTTAGTTCTAGGGGTAACATTACTTTTGCATATTAGGTATTACTGCGCTACGGAAGTAAAGAACAACAACGAGAATGGCTTATTCCTTTGCTCGAGGGGAAGATTAGGTCTGGATTTGCAATGACAGAACCACGAGTTGCATCTTCCGACGCAACCAATATTGAATGTTCTATCAAAAGGTTGGATTATCCATAATCTTGAAGCAATGCATTAGCACATTCTTTCCATTTAAATTATGTAAATGTGTTGGAAAATTAAATAAAAAACAAGGTTTTCAGTCAAGCTTCTTGATAGAAGACAATTTAGCAAGGCTATGAACTATTTTCATAATCTTAACTTTTCTCCTTGTATAGGCAAGGTGATTCATATATTATCAACGGGACAAAATGGTGGACTAGTGGTGCGATGGATCCAAGATGCAGAATTCTTATAGTTATGGTGAGTATTTGGTTCAAAGTTATAGCATTAAGAGTCAATGTCATATTCATTTCAATAGAGATAATAGTGTGATCAAAACATATGCACAGGGGAAAACCGACTTCAATGCAGCCATGCATAAACAACAATCTATGATCTTAGTAGATATGCAGACTCCTGGTGTTCATGTAAAGAGACCATTGATGGTGTTCGGTTTTGATGATGCACCTCATGGACATGCAGAAGTAACATTTGAAAATGTTCGTGTGCCGGCGACAAATATCCTACTAGGTGAAGGACGTGGGTTCGAGATCGCTCAAGTAAGCTGAAAAAAAATCTATTATATTGAATTCTTGCATGTAATGTTGATTTGAACCCTGTTATCCAAGTATATTTTTAAAGTGAATGATATGCTGCTATCTAATATAGGAAGCAAAGGAATCCTCAAGTTTATAAAATAATATTAATATTGGTATGAATGATAATATGATGGTAATCTTTTGATACCATATTGAAGTTATAGGATTGGTCTTTTAGTAATAAAGGGAGAAATGGGAACTCAAAATCATAAAATTATATTGGTTGTGGTAAATGACTTATTTGGACTTTCTATTATTCTTATATAGTTTGAGATGCTTGCTGAAGTACCAAAAAGTATATTTTTGTTTTTCATCTGCTGCTGAATTGCATTCTTGCAGGGTAGGCTAGGTCCTGGAAGGCTGCACCATTGTATGAGACTCATAGGTGCCGCTGAGCGGGGCATGCAACTGATGGCTGAAAGAGCAGTTAGCAGAAAAGTATTTGGGAAATTCATTGCTCAACATGGCTCATTTCTTTCAGATTTAGCCAAGGTATTACAATTAAGAGCAAACCAAGCACTTAAACCCATGGAATCGGGTTGAAAAAATAACCAACCATCTGCAATTAACCACCAACATTTGCGTATAAAAAAAAATCTTTCAATTTGACTTTATAAAACATCTTTGCTAACTTAGCAATCTGTTGTTCAGTGCCGGATAGAGGTAGAGAAGACCAGATTGTTGGTGTTGGAAGCCGCGGACCAGCTCGATAGGTTTGGGAACAAGAAAGCTCGAGGGATAATTGCAATGGCAAAGGTAATTGTTGTTTGTAACACGGCATATGGTCCTTATTTTCTCTTGTCATTTCGCTCGGAATATTGATTTTTCTTTTGACACTCTGGTTGGTCTTGGAGCAGGTATCGGCGCCAAACATGGCACTAAAGGTACTTGACATGGCTATGCAAGTGCATGGTGCAGCTGGTCTATCATCTGATACAATCCTGGCACATCAGTGGGCAACAGCAAGGACACTGAGAATCGCGGACGGTCCAGATGAAGTCCATTTGGGTACCATAGCCAAGTTAGAACTACGGAGAGCCAAGCTTTGAGAACATCAACATTATACCCCCCATGGAATTAAAAGAAAGACATCAAATAAAAACCAAGTGTTCCAAAGAAAAAGCATTTATGACAATAGCAGTAAAATTCCGAAATGCTTTTTTGGTAGCATTTTGTAATGTAAACGAGTTTGTTCAAAATAAGCTTTTTCATTGTATATTCCAGGTTTGGGCAGTGATTTTCATGTTGAAGCATTTCACAGTTGAATTCCTTCTCTCTCTTTTTTTAATGAATGGCTCTGATTCAACTTGGCAATAAAATAACAGGAGAAAATCTGCTCCTCTATTGGGACTCTCGTATTGGGTACGGTTTTCTGGAGTAGATACCATAACCCTGTGGTTTGCCGAAATAAAAAGGAAATCGATAGTAATAGATAAGCGTACAGGTACATAGGAAAATCATTGACAAATATAGCATTTAGAATACTTCTACGTATTTTTCATTTATAGATACGTACGGCAGAAGTCTCACATTTGAATGGAAATAGAGATATTAAACGATATATAAGTGAAGTAAATCATACGCCAAATGCCTTGGGCTGTGTTTGGGAGTTTGAAGGGGAAGGGAGAGCATGAGATGAATAGTGTAAATTCTTAAGTGATGGGAGAAAAATTATCTCCCTAAACCCCCCAAATCCCTCTCCTAAATTATTTTTTGAGCTCCTCCAAATTCTCCAAATTTGGGAGGTTTTGGAGGTGCCCAGAAGTTAAATTAGGAGAGGGGTTTAGGGGGATTCGTATCCAATAATTTTATTCTAGCCAAATTTCTCAATGTAGATTAGTTTGATAAACACCATCTCCGTGTTAATAATCTTTTGAAAACTTTATTCTATCCAATAATTTTTGAGATAAATTGCACTAGTAGTTAAATAAAAAAGGTGGTTCCTATATTCTTTAGCAGCGGCCATTTTCCAACAGAGAAAGATTGGAAAATAATGAGACCAAGTTAAAAAAAAGAGCTTTTGGCACGTGGTATTTTTGTGTGTACAAGGAAAGGAAATAACACATTGATCATATTAGGAGTAACAAATAACAATAGTGTTTTTTTTGGAGATTAACGAATAACAATAGTAACAAAAAAAAAGCAAGAAGTAACCAAACAAATAACAATAGTTTGCACAAGTTAAGAACGGATATTGTCGCTGAAGTCCAACAAGATTCAAGGACATCCACTAAACTATACCCTTTCTAACTAACCACCCTTTTACTTAACAATTAAATGCCAAATTTGGCCAATAACTATATTTCAGCTGAAGTTATATTCCAAATTTAGTATTTTAGTAACATTAAGGTTGATATTATTTACAAACAAACTCAGTTTTCACGAGCGATTCCCACCTTCCGTTTTTCAAAGAAAGTGATTTTCTGGTACAAAATTCATTCTATCTATATATCTACAATCCAAACCACAAGTTCACGACAAAATTAAAGCTCGCCCTAGAGGGCTAAGAGACAAATTCCTTAAACAAAACAAACAACTTAGAAAAAAATTTCATGTCTAGAAATATGAGTGGAAATGATAATCCCCGTGATGAAAAGAGAAGATTTACTCTTCTTGGTGTTTCTTCAATCCTTCTTATAGCTATGGTTGGAGCTGTAGCTGTTGGTTTAACTCGTGGAGGTGATAAAGGGCAAGAAGGTGAAAACACTAATGGCCAAATTGTGAGTGCTCAGAGAAACGTTGACGTGCTTTGTCAATCAACAGAATACCCAGAAACATGTCACAAAAGTCTTGATAAAGCATCAAATGAAACCACAGATTTGAAAGAGCTTATAAAAAAAGCTTTTAATGCCACAGCTGAAGAGTTATTAAATCATATACATAACTCAACACTTTACCATGAGTTAGCAAAAGATAACATGACAAAACAAGCTATGGATATTTGCAATGAAGTTTTAGATTATGCTGTTGATGGAATTCATAAATCTGTTGATACATTAGATAACTTTGATTTCAATAAGTTAAGTGAATATGCGTATGATCTCAAGGTTTGGATCACTGGCTCTCTTTCTCATCAACAAACATGTTTAGATGGTTTTGAAAACACAACAACAAAAGCTGGTGAAACAATGGCTAAGGTTTTGAATACTTCTATGGAACTAAGTAGCAATGCATTGGATATGGTTAATGCTGTTTCTGGTTTACTTAAGGAATTTAATTTCAATACAAATGTTCTTAATCCTAATGCTGCTAATAGGAGACTTCTTTCTAATGAAGATGGTTTTCCTTCTTGGGTTAGTGAAGGGCAAAGACGTCTTCTTCAAGCTTCTGGATTAGGAAATGTTAAACCAAATGCTGTTGTAGCTCAAGATGGAAGTGGACAATTTACATCACTTGGTGATGCTCTTAAGACTGTTCCTCCTAAAAATGCTCAGCCTTTTGTGATTTATGTTAAGGCTGGTGTGTATAAGGAGATTGTTAATGTGGCTAAGGCAATGTCTTATGTTACAATCATTGGGGATGGTCCTACAAAAACTAGATTCTCTGGTAGCCTTAACTATGTTGATGGTGTCCAAACTTACAACACTGCAACCTTTGGTAAGTACCACGGAACGGAACGAACACAAATATGTTATTTTTTTTGTCTACTTAGATAAATAAAATGGTAAATAAACACCACGCACACACAGTAGTTACTACTACTCACACCCGGGTTCGACGTTCTTATATCGCTGAAATTGGCAACGCAACCGGGACAAGATGTAATTTTTGTGTATAGGTTTTTTGATATACCTACCTTAATTACATTTCACAGGTGTTAATGGTCCGAACTTCATGGCAAAGGGTGTGGGATTCGAGAACACAGCAGGAGCAGAGAAGCACCAAGCGGTAGCACTTAGAGTAACAGCAGATCAAGCAGTACTTTACAACTGCCAAATGGACGGTTTCCAAGACACTCTCTACTCCCAATCTCAACGGCAATTCTACCGTGACTGCACAATCACAGGCACCATAGACTTCGTCTTTGGAGACGCCTTTGGAGTCTTCCAAAATTGCAAGCTCATTGTGAGAAAACCCTTAGACTCCCAACAATGTATGGTAACAGCTGGGGGAAGAATAAAATCTGACAGCCTCAGTGCCCTTGTCTTCCAAAGCTGCCACTTCACAGGGGAACCAACACTCGCAACCTTAAAACCCAAAATCTCCTACCTCGGAAGACCGTGGAGACCTTACTCTAAGGTAGTTATCATGGACTCTCAAATTGATGACATTTTCCTCCCTGAAGGTTACATGCCGTGGATGGGAAGTGTACACGAAAACACATGTACTTACTATGAGTACAATAACAAGGGTCCCGGTGCTGGCACGTCAGCAAGAGTTAAGTGGCCAGGTGTCAAGTCTATTTCCTCTTCTGAGGCTGCTGATTATTACCCTAGTAAATTCTTTGAGATTGCCAATTCTACTGAACATGATTCTTGGATTGTTGCCGCTGGTGTGCCTTATTCACTTGGACCATAAGCCACTTGGACCTATGGTTCTGGTTCTGGTTCTGGTTCTGCTGTGGGAGTGGGAGTGGATTCGGCCATTCGGGTACTGGTTTAGTAACAGGACACAATGGTGTGGCTAAGGTTCAGTTACATAAGAACCATATCCTTGGTCAACAAATCCCCGAGCATGCCCATGAAATGTTTAAACGTGTATAACAATTTTATTGAATACTATATTTAATTATGAGAGATTTTAAATATGAAGGAGTGTATTGTTTTCGTAAGGACATTGTGTAGTGACAATACACTCCTTCATCTCAATTGTAACTAGTTTTAGCGAAACTATATTGTCTTAGTTGTTTTACATTTTTAAAGAAATATTAAATATTTGGCTTAAGTGCACTTTTCTTTCCCATTTACATTTATATGCCACCGGTGGTTGTAGTCCCCCAATTATTCCCACAATTGTGGTCCTCTAGTTTTCGTAATTTATTTAGTCACCATGCATGGAGTCAAGAAAAATGTTGTTGTGGCACTACACACTTGTAATTATGCACACGATGCCTGGCGTTCCATGCCAGTTATTAGAGGTTTCATCTTCTTCCTTTAAAATCTCAACAGTCAAACCCTAAGAAATACTGATAAAAACATATCATTTGAAATACTAATTCCAAGGAAGAAAAGAGGCAATAAAAATACCATATAAGCCACCAATAGTGTGTGTGTGTGTGTGTGTGTGTGTGTGTGTGTGTGTGTGTGTGTGTGTGTGTGTGTGTGTGTGTGTGTGTGTGTGTGTGTGTGTGTGTGTGTGTGTGTGTGTGTGTGTGTGTGTGTGTGTGTGTGTGTGAGAGAGAGAGAGAGAGAGAGAGAGAGAGAGAGAGAGAGAGAGAGAGAGAGAGAGAGAGAGAGAGAGAGAGAGAGAGAGAGAAGGAAGTGGCGGCGCTAAGGACAAGAGGAATAAGTAGGGCAATATAATATTAGGTAAAAGCTGCACTGAATTTCATAAAAGTAGGGTTCTAAATTACATGCTACTGACGTCTATATTTATATACAATGAAACAGGCCCAGGCCCATAATTTCGACTAGCCCATTTCGACTGGCCCATTTCGACTAAGTTTCTAACTACACCTACTATTATTACAAGAAATAGAATTACAGGGCATATCTCAATATTCCCTCCTAATTCACATTGCTGAGTGACATCATCCCAAGCATTGTTCTCAGTTCTTCGAATCTTCCCTTTTGCAATGGCTTGGTCATTGCATCAGCTACTTGAAGTTCCGAACAGCAATATTCCAGATTCAACTTCTCATTGTTTACTTGATCACGCAGGAAGTGATATCTGGTCTCTATGTGTTTCGACCTACCATGTGCAACAGGATTCTTGGCGAGATCTATCGCAGACTTGTTGTCGATCAACAACTTCATTCCTTCGACCCTTTGCACTCCAATTTCGACCAGTAGCATGCTCAGCCATGATGCTTGACAAGCTGCAAAGGAAGCAGCCACATACTCTGCTTCACAAGAGGATAACGCAACTATACTTTGCTTCTTCGAGCACCAAGAGATGGGTGCCGATCCATACATGAAGACATACCCACTTGTGCTTTTTCGATCACTCTTGTCTCCACTCCAGTCGCAGTCAGTGTAGCCAACCACTTCATTACCATTCTTCGACACACTCTTGCTAGGGAACAGAATACCATAACTTTGTGTTCCCTTTACATACCTTAGTACTCTTTTTGCAGCTACCATATGAGAGCTTTTCGGCTTCTCCATGAATCTGCTGATCATTCCGACACTAAACGTAATGTCAGGTCGAGTGTTGCACAGGTACTTTAAGGAGCCCACGATCTGTTTGAACAAGGTGGCATCTACTTCAATCCCTTTGTCGTCTTTCGACAGCTTGCTGCTAGTGTCTGATGGTGTCGAAACTTCCTTGCAGTTGCTCATGTCGAATCTCTTCAGGATATCAGCTGCATACTTCGACTGGTGCAGGAGTATACCCTTACTTGTCTTGGTAAACTCCATCCCCAAGAAATATGATAGATGTCCCAGATCACTCATTTCAAATTCTGACATCATCACTTTCTTGAAGGCTTCGACTTCGACTTCATTGCTGCCAGTTACAAGTAGATCATCTACGTACAGGCATAACATCAACTGAGTCAAAGTTCCATTCTTCTTTACATATACTCCATATTCATTAGTGCATCTACTGAACTTCTGAGCCAAGAGAAATCCATCAATTCTCTTGTTCCACGCTCTTGGAGCTTGCTTGAGCCCATATAGGGCCTTCTCCAGCTTATAGACTTTGTCTTCTTTACCCTTCGACTCAAAACCAGGTGGTTGACAAACATAGACTTCCTCCTCCAGAGGTCCATTCAGAAATGCTGACTTTACATCTAGTTGATGTAGGGGCCAGCCTCTATGACTTGCCAATGCTACTACCAATCTTATGGTTTCGATCCTGGCTACTGGGGCAAAGACCTCATTGAAATCCAAACCAGGTTTCTGCAGGAACCCTTTGGCTACTAGCCTGGCCTTGTACTTGGCCACTTCTCCATTTGGCTTGACCTTGGTCTTGAAGACCCACTTCACCCCTATGGCTTTCTTTTCTTTTGGAAGTTCGACTAGCTTCCAAGTATCATTCTTCTCGATTGACTTCAACTCGTCAATCATTGCTTCCTTCCACTGCTTGTGACTAAGGGCTTGCTCCAGGCTCACTGGTTCTGCTTCTGCCATTAATGCAAAGTGTGTCAGGTCTCCCTCTACTGTAATAGCAGAATCTAGATAAGTGTCGAATCCTTCTAGTCTTACTGATCTCTGCCTTTCCCTTTGCGACCTTCTTAAAGGTTCGACAGCAATGGGTTCTTCTGGCTCTTCATTTTCGACCTCTTCATTCTGATTATCTCGATCAGAGACTTTGTCAAAGTCCATCATTGTAGTTTTCTCACAGCCTTCTTCCCAGTTCCAATGTTTCGACTCATCTACTACGACATCTCTGCTTTTCACTATTTTCTTCTGCACAGGATCATACAGTTTGTATGCTCCTGTCGAATGATAGCCAACAAGAATCATTTGTTGTGCTCTATCATCGAGCTTGCTTCTTAGTTGCTCAGGGACATGTCTATAGCATACTGAGCCAATTATTCTGAGATGCTTGACACTTGGCTTTCTTCCTAGCCAAGCTTCTTCAGGTGTCTTCCCAGTCAATCTCTTTGTGGGGCATTTGTTCAGAATATACACTGCTGTGGCTACAAGTTCTCCTCATAAACTATGAGGTAGCTTCTTCTCCTTCAACATACTTCTTACCATGTTGAGGATGGTCCTGTTTTTCCTCTCAGCAGTATCATTATGCTGAGGCGTGTAAGGTGCAGTGACTTCATGCACAATTCCTTCTTTCTCACAGAATTCGACAAATCCATGAGAATTGTACTCACCACCTCCATCGCTTCTAAGGGTTTTGATTTCACATTCACTCTGCCGTTCAATCATTACCTTAAACTTCTTGAATATTTCTAGTACTTCACTCTTCCTTTTGATCAAATACACCCAGGACATTCTAGTGTATTCGTCAATGAAGGTGACAAAGTACTTATTCCCTCCTAAGGAACATACTTCGAAAGGACCACAAACATCAGAAAATATCACCTCTAGCTTCTTCTCTGCTCTGCTAGGTACTTCTGATTTAAACGAGTTTCTTGGTTGCTTCGACTTGCAACAACTCTCGCAAACTTCGACAGGTACTTTTACTGCAGGCAACCCATGAACCATCTTCTTTTCATGTAGTTGACTCAAGCTCTTGAAGTTGAGGTGGCCAAATCTTCTGTGCCACTTCCAGTGCTCCTCTTCGACAGTGGTCTGGAGACAATGTTCTTCGACTACTTGCAATTTGATCTTGAAGGTTCTGCTACTCTGCATTAACACCTTCAGGATCAACTTCTTGGTCGAATCAAACAGGCTGAGACTGTTATCACCCATTTCGACGGTGAATTTCTTCTTGATCATCTGCCCAATACTTAGCAGATTGCTCTTCATAGCTGGTACATAAAATACCCCTTGGATGTAGCACCACTTACCATCTTTCGACAGGAACTTTATGGTACCTACTCCTTCAGCAGTAACTCTACTGTTATTTGCAAACCTTATCTTTTTGCTTATCTGCTCCAGTTCGACAAACCACTCCTTGTGACAACACATGTGATTTGAACATCCTGTGTCGAGATACCATTCGACAGACTTCTCTTCAGTCGAATTTGTATCAGCCTTCAACAACAGTAATTCTGGGTCAGTAGCTGTCATGAATGACAATTCTTCATCATCATTGCTGGAAATGTTGGAGGCATCACCAGTGTTTCCACTGCCCTGCCACACACACATTGCACAAGTATTTTGAGCATCGCAAGTGAATCCACTTATACAAGTATTCCCACTATTTTGCTCGCTACTATCAGCAATTCCTTCATAGAGTCGAATCTCATCTTCGACAGCCATCAACATTAACTGAGTCTGAGTCTGAGTCATCATCATTAGCAAACTTGGCTTCTGCATCTTTATCCCTAGGAACTTTCTTGTTTTTACACTTGTTCCTATAATGCCCAAATTGCTGACAGTTGTAACACTGAACTTTCGACAGGTCTCCCTTCTTCTTGTCGAAAGATCCTTGTTCTTTCTTCTTACTGCTTGATCCCTTTTCTCTACCCTTCTCCTTGTTGCCTGCCTTCCAATTTCTCTTAGAGGAGTATGAAAGCAAGGCTTGTTCAGTTTCTTTCTCTGAACTTCTCTGCCTTATTCTTAATTCATGAGCCTCTAAGGAACCCTGAAGTTCATCTAACTTCAATGTATCTAGGTCCTTGGATTCTTCGATAGCAGTAACAACGTAGTCGAATTCCAGGGTTAAAGATCTGAGCACCTTTTCGACTTTATTTACTTCAGTCACAGTTTCACCATTACCTTTCATTTGATTAGTTAATGCTACTAACCTCGTAATGAAATCTCCAATTGATTCTCCATCTGTCATCTTCAAGCCCTCGTACTGCTTCCTGAGCGACTGTAGACGTATCTTCTTCAGCCTATCTGCTCCTCCATACGAGTTCTTTAGGATGTCCCAAGCTGCCTTTGCTGAATCACAGTCGATGATCAGATTCAGGATGTTGGAATCAACGCATTGGTGAATCAAAAACTGCCCTTTTCCATCTTTCTTCCTCAGTGAATGGTGGTTGTTCCTCACCGCTTCAGTGGCGTTTGCTGCCAAGGGTGGAACACCATCATTCACGACATCAAGAACATCTTGATATCGAAACAGCACCTTCATCTGCGCACACCAACGTTCATAATCCTTTCCGTCGAAGATTGGGAGGTTCCCCGGAATACCTCCACCAGAGTTGTCTCGTGCTCCCATGAGTCTTGATAGATTTTGTAAGGATCTAACAAGCTCTGATACCAGTTTGTTGGGGATAAACACGTGAAAGAGAGAAGAAAATGAAGTGGCGGCGCCAAGGACAAGAGGAATAAGTAGGGCAATATAATATTAGGTAAAAGCTGCACTGAATTTCATAATAGTAGGGTTCTAAATTACATGCTACTGACGTCTATATTTATATACAATGAAACAGGCCCAGGCCCATAATTTCGACTAGCCCATTTCGACTGGCCCATTTCGACTAGGTTTCTAACTACACCTACTATTATTACAAGCAATAGAATTACAAGACATATCTCAATAAGAGAGAGAGAGAGAGAGAGAGAGAGAGAGAGAGAGAGAGAGAGAGAGAGAGAGAGAGAGAGAGAGGTAAACCCAACCCTCACTTTCTCCAACAAAAACACTTTATGTTATGAGTGTAATGATCCTAATCACCTTCTAAGAGAAGTGTGACATGAGAATTTAGTAGTTGCTTGAAAGAGAGCATAATGCTCGAGTAATTTCCGAAAGTATGGTTGGTTTAAGGTTTGAAAAATGGTAGGACAACGCATTTAAGGTTGTATCAAGTTAAATAACATTGTTACTAATATGAGAAGGTAGGAAAACGCATTTAAGGTTTGCAAATCCATTAAATATTGATGAATATTCTACATACGACATTAAGCAGAGAAGCTGAGCTGATTATATGGGACGAAGCTTCCATGATGCACAATTATCGTTTTTAGGATGTTGATATAACTTATTTAGACATCCTTCGATTCTCCAATAATAACAACCAAAATCTATCTTTTTGAGAGGTGACTTTAGATAAATTCTTCATGATATACCTAATGATAAAAAAGATGTAATTTTTTCCCCGTTAACCCATGACATTAGCTAAAACCTTCAGGTTGGGTCTTCAAATCCGGAGATTCAAAGTCAGATGATCCATTTCCACGTTGCTTGCACCAGCACCAAATTGCCGGTAAAGAAAACACATGAATTTAGTTCTTAATCTAATATTGGGTGACATTGTTAATTAATCCAAACTTTAAATTTTATTGATGTATCTTTGGTTATATGCATTTATTTCTTTCCCAATTTTTTCACACGTGGGAAGGGTCCATGATCTATGTAGATACATATACATAGTACAGTAAGTACATCTAGTAGACTATTTTTTTGTTATCATGTATTGATGTGTAGTTTCCATCGACTTTGCCAGTGACTAATCTACGCCGGAGAACCTGGCTGGCCACAAGTTTTCGGTTTTGCCGGTCCGTGTGGTTCTCTCCTTACAACATAGTTTTTGCCACACTCAAGATTCGAACTCGAAACCTTGGGGATTCAAGTACAGTTACTACTTGGAACACTTGATGGTAAGTACATCTAGTAGACTAGTACCGGTTCATTTTTTTTGGTCCAATAATACCAGTTCATTTATCAACAAGACCACGTTTGTGGACCAGGGCCAAGGCTTAGGCCCAACTTACCTTTGATTTTTGATTGAAGAGCAAGCGGGAAAAACAAATCGAAAACTTTTCGAACGCTCTCTCTCATTTTCTCTCTCCTCTCGGCTCACTGCCTCTCTTTGCTTGGTTCAGTTTCCCTAGCTATCCCCTTCTCTCTGCATTCCACACACGCACAAGATTCAAGCTTGTCACCACCCCATTTTTTCTTTCTTGGTGAATTTCAAAACCCTATCTTTAGTTATCAGAGTTCTCTAACCCCTCGCCAGAACGTTGAAACCCTAGGGTTTTCGCCCCTTTTTGTGTTTATTGGAAATAGCTGAGACTACTATGATTTGGGTGTCGATTTTATCTATTGAAGATGACTAAAGACACGTCAGAACCAGGTGGAGGGGGTTTCCACGCGGTTCATGCAGAGCGTGACTTGGAATCCAATTGGGAAGTTGACCTAGCCAAGAAACTTGAGGAGTATTTGTTAAAAATATGTTCTGGTGAAATCACTGGTGTAGAAGAAGGCAATCCTATCAATTTTGCTGAAGGTTTGGTCAACCTGACTCATTTTCTTTAGAAAGTTCTCAATTTTAATAATTTGTTTGTTTTGTAATTATCTGTTTGATGAGTTGGTTGTTTCTTGGTAATTGTAGCTGCTCTGCTGCTTCAGGGTTCCATACAGGTGTATAGCCGAAAGGTGGAATATCTCTACAACTTGGTAGTGCGTGCTTTAGAGTTCCTTTCGCAGAAAAGGTTTGATTTTTAAGTTGAAGTTTCAGTATTTAATTGCTTGTTGTTATGTAATATTCAATTCTAATGCCCACATTCTGTTTTAGAATAAAGGGGTGGAACCTCATTTGCAATTCCTGTTTTTTGGAATGACATTTGTATTAAAGTGAAAATGATTAGAATTACCTGATGTAGTCTAGGGACTTTACCTTCTTTTCCTAATTATATGGTGAAAGCTTGTTCCTGATTTCCTTTTCTACGCGGTTGTTGTTAATTGATATGTACGTATCAGATAGAAGTGCCAATCTCTCCACATCAGACTTGAATACTATTAATATCAACCAAGCCTTTTGTTACTAGGCCGGGTCAATTATATAGATTAATCAATCTCTGATTAGATTTGGAATCACAGATTTTTTAATGAAATTTAGATACATGAATTGTGGAGAAACACTAAAGCTCTCAACCTTATATGTGTGTGTATATATATATATATATATATATGTTTTCTTTACTTTTGTTGCTTCTACTTGTATGTTTTTCTACTATGACATTTTTATTGCTAAGTATGAAGTGTTCATGATTTTGCCAAACTTTCTATACGGTATTAATTATTTAATATATGAAACAATATTATAAGAGCGGCCATCCTGGTATTTGCTATTGTGTTTTTTGGCGTTGGCGACTTCACGCCGTCTGGGATTGGTAAATGGTATTGAGGTGCATGGAGTGTTTCTGTGAAATTAATCACACCACAGAGGCTAAAAAGGTTGATGCTTCAGTGTTGTGTGCTTGGATAGTAGGAAGCCTTTGAATCGGTTTCATCGTTGGAAATCAAGAACAAGGATGGTGATGTGATTGGCCAGTCATCGTGCTCTCTTGGGATGTTTTCAGATCTCTCATCAGAGAGCCCTTATTTATGATAGGACTTGGTTGATGTGTTTGAAACAGATTGGGACAGTATTGGAGTTTAGGGAGGAGCTTTTATAAAGATTTGAAGAAAGACATTAGGGCAAAGGTGAGGGTGATGGGAGTGAGAGACCTGGAGGCAATGATGATGCTAGTGCAAAGGATTGGAAACCGGAATTGAATCTTGGGTCCACACATGGGGGGTATGACAAAAGGAGCTAGAGTATCCATTTTCACAAAACCGGTGCTTTCCAGAAGGTGGGAGGGCCGCAAGGAAGCTTAGTGAGCAATGAAGGAAAAAGGAGAGCCAAACACTTTAAGGGTTATTCTATCACAGTATCGTGATGGTACTGAAATCGATCGCCATGGCAGGAATAAGCTTCCAGAGGCTGTCCAAGGAGGAAGAAAACAAACGTAGGAGGAGAGGAAGAGCAGTCGGCAATGGCAGAGGAAATAGGGATGATGACTGAAGTGAGTAGCAGTGCAGGCATGACTTCGTTAAATATGCTAAAGTTTTGGGGGTCAATCAAGAGGAAGAAGGTAATTCTTCTAGTAGATTCAATGGATTCTGCAGCTTCTTGTCGCCATCTCTCCTGAAGGAATTAAAGATTCCGGAAAATACAGTGATTATTTTGTGGAGGTGGGAGGTGGCAGCCAAACATTGGGAAGCCAAGGAGTATGGCGCATGGTAGTGCTGCGGGTTCCGAACTTGGCAATTGTCCAAGAATTTTAGATCCTTTCCATATCCATCTCCATTCTAAATAAGAAAAAGTTGAATCTCATCAAAATGTGGGTTGGTTGGTATGGTTTCTATACTTCCAGCCCAGTGTGTCTTAATCACCTGACTGTTTTAAGTTTAACTATGTGACATAAAATATCGAGTAATAATCTATTCTGACAGTTTTTTATTTCGGTTTATGCAAACTGTATGTACATCAGTTAATTCTGATTAATATTTCTTGGGCAGACAGCCAGATCAAGTAGATGGGGCATCAGTCCAACCTGAAGAAAGTGGTCCGTCTGCTGTTGCTGATGAAGAAAATGATCAATTCTGGGGATTAGATGACATCCCAGGTATCCTATTTAGTGTATGTTTGGCCTAACTTTTTTTCAGCTTGTCTTCTCCTTTTAAAAAGAAGTTTGGCAAACACTTACTGAGAAAACCTCTTAAATAAGTAGCTTAATTTTAGTATCTTATTTTCATTTTTATAGTACAAAACTAAAGAAATATGGAGCTTTCTTTTCACTTATGCAGAGCTTCTGCTGAATACCACCTTGATTTCTACTGTTGCCGAAATTTGAAAGAATTGTATTTTCTTTTTCATCTTGGGTTTTTGATTATATCGACACTGCGTATTTCAATTTCTGTCTCTTTGCTCCAATTTGTTGATTGGTTTCATCATCAGCGAGTTAAAATTCGTTCACTTGGATTTAGAACAATTTCAAAATTTCGATTTAGGCTGGTTAGGATTATTTTTTTGCGTAGGTTTATTTGGTTTTGTGTCGTACATACTGTCTTCGCTTTCTCTCGTTGATCTTTCATCAAAGTCATCAAAAGAATTATCTTCTATGTAATTGTTGATTGGTTTCACTATAAATAATAAATATGAATAGGTGCAAATGCAATTGCTAGATCACTTAAAATTTTGCTGTATTGCAGTTGAAGAAAAGATTTCATTGGAAAGTTCAACCGGCAAAGAAGTTAATTTGGATCACTTTATAAAACCACCAGCAAACCTTGTTGTTCTTGAAGGTGACTGCTTTGACGCCATTGGTGATGCAGGGGAATTGGAGTCTTATCTGGTACCTTAATTGCTTGCAGCTGTTGACATAATGTTGTTTGTATAATTTATTCACTAACAAAATAATATTTTATTGTAGTTGTCGACCACCGATCTGTACCAGGATTTTATTTTATTGGACACATCTGATGCTGTCGCAGTTAATGAGTTTTTGAATATAAAAAAAGTTGGTACGGCACATAATGGTACTAATAAAGGAGTATCAACTCGTAAAAGCTTTCTTTCTCCAAGACGTTCTGGTGGAGGAACTGCTAATAAATCAGTTTCAAAGACTCAGCGTGCTAATTCTGCTTTGTCTCCGAAAAATTTTAATTTTGATGACAACGGTGCTGGGCCTAGTTCTCCAGCCTCTGCTGGTCTTGATAACTGCGATTTTGGAGTTAATATGGATGATGGATATGATACATCTCGGGATGCAGATAATGATGTAGATAATGATGAGGATCCTTGGAAACCTTTGAATCCTCATGAACCAGGCAACTTGAGAGTGAAGCCCTTTAGAAAAGGTTCCTCTTCTCCCTTTTTATCTTTAATTTAGTACTCTGTAGCATCGGCACTTCCAGTTGAAGATGTGTCCAGTGTCCAATGCCTATAGTGTCGGTCCGACACTGACACTTCAATTCTTTGTATTTTTCAAATTAAAACCGGCATCTGCGTGTCGTGTCCGGTGTCTGTGTCGGTGCTTCATAGGTTTGGTGTATACTGTAATTGTATAACTTACCTATTTTCTTTCTTCTTTTTGTTGTTCCTGCAGTGAAAGCTTCAAGAAAGATTCACACCAATGCGTCACAACAAGCGTCTATGACCACCTTGTTTCCACCAGCAAAATTGCATGGTCCTATCAGTCCAGAACTCATGGAAATGTGGGAGCTGCAACATAATGCCCAGCAACGACAAAAGGATTCTCAATCTACTCCACCATTATATGAGAAGGTAATTTTTAATGGTTGCATTGTTTACCAATGTATCACTTCATTATTGTTTGTAATATGTGACGTGTGAATTTACAGCTGAGGCAAAGCCTTATTAATGAGGGAAATAAAAATGGTGGAACATTTTTTAACTCTGAAGCTGACAATGATGACAATGGATATGATAGTGGAAATCCTGATTTTGATATGCCTGGCAATGCCTATATGGATGAAGATCTACCGCCTTTCAATACAGAGGTCAGTAGAGGAGATTAGTAACTTGGCTGTTTATATATTTTAAATTACATCTTGAAAACTCCCATTATATGCTTATGAGCTTATTTACTTGAATAAACAGCATGACATCAATGACACTCATGTCAATACTGATGAAACCGGAGATCCTGAACCAGATTCTCAGACAAGTTTGGAAGATCTTTGCCGCTCTCACCTGGTAAGAGTGGAATAATAACAAACTACTAACTCTCAGATTCTCAGACTGTTTGTAGCCTTGTTGGGCAATTTCCGCATTATATGATTTCCTTACAATATATATCTTTGACTAAAATGATTCCATAATGTTCACATTGTTTTTTTCAACAATTATTCCTCATTAGAATGCTCTCCTAGCTAGCATAGCCGAAACCGAGAAGCAAACTGAAATGGCTGCTAGGGTTTCAACATGGAAACAAAGAATCGAGATCAACTTAGAAGAGCAGGTAAAATTGTCTTTCGGGCATCCTTCCTTGATTTTTTTTTGTGCTTTAAATTGAATGGACTGCTTTTGCATGATAGGAATCACACCCACCATTTGATATTCGAGACTACGGTGAAAGAATTCTTGACAAACTATCCCCTGAAGCAAGCAGTAGCGGCGTCTTGTCCTTTTCTAATTTGGTCGCAGGACAAGAAAAGTATGACGTATCCCGAAGTTTTTCTTCACTTCTTCAACTGGTAATTCCCTTATTAGAGCTTCATGTTATGATATTGAATATCAGAGTCATATTAATTAGATGATCCATGAGTTGTTATAGGTGAACAATGGAGAAGTAGAGCTACAAAGAAATGAAGCTAATGGGGAGTCTTTTTGCTACACAGCAGTTAATCCTTTTCATGTAAAGCTTCTTAAGCATGACAAGAAAAGGAAAGGGGTACAGCTTCAAATGTCAAAAAAGATAGTGAAGTCCCCAACAAGAAAAGCATCAATGGAAGGTGAGAAGAACAAAATTGTAAGAGAAAAGTCTCCCACTAGGGTAGACGTTCAAATGTCAAGAAAGAGAGTGAAGTCTCCAACAAAAAAAGGTGAGAAGAACAAAAGTGTAAGAGAAAAGTCTCCCACTATAATTTCATCATCTAGGAAACATGGTTCAACAGGGTTAAGATCACCACCTACCAATTGTAAGTTTTCTGTAAAGATTGGAAAGGTGAGTGGTATGAAATTCTCTCCTGAAGCCAAGAGAAGAAGGGGTAGATCCCAATATGTTGAGCCAACTGAGAGTTAGTAGCTTGTTATTATTCCACTCAGCTTGGAATGATTTATAATTCTCAAGACATTTGCTGGATGTCCTCCTAACCCTTAGTTAAGTTGTGTAGTCATTAGAATCCTAATTAACTTGTATTATTATTATTGCTATTGATAAAAGCAGCTACATTTTGATGTAATATCACTTTGTAACACCATGCTTTCTTAACAATACAATAACTTCATGCTCAATCTCATGGTAATTGCAAGCTAATCGAACATTGTGCTCATGGTCAGAGAAATCATAATTTAAGACTGGGACAAGATAGATACTCGCATTCCATTGGATTAAATTGATTAAACCTTAACTGTTGTTTGTAACACCTTACTCGAAGTTTTAAAGTTGGTTATATTTGCAGTTACCATTTAACCAATGTCAAACAGCTCTTTGTAAACTTGACACGTATGAATTATATTGGTTTCGTTCAAACTCTCCTTCGTAACAAATATACTCTATTAGTGGTTTATAACTTCAGTGTTTGAAAAGTACGAGTGAGAAGAGAACAAACACTTCTGCATCTCTTCTGGTGTAGGGGGTAAATGGTGGCTTTTAATTTTGCACAAAATCATCTTTTTGTGTATGGTACCAAAGTACCTTATAAACCATTGATTTGCTGTTCCAAAGTTTGAATGGACAAGATTACTTTTGGTTACTTGTTTTTCTGGTTTCTAACCTTTTTAATGGAATTGCAGAAATAGTGTTTCTTCAAAGTTTTTTGGTCCTTTTATGAGTTTCGTGAGTTGCTTTCACTGCATTTATTTTTAGCTTGTGACAACATGTTGCAGTCTTTATTTTTAAGTTTATTTTTCCAAATGGTTTTGCAAAGGACAGATGTATTAAAAATTACCCACGAACACCCATATCCCCAGAATCTCCTTTGCGTCCATCATCTTCATCAAGTTCACACTTCTTCAAATCTGCAAAAAACACAAACATTTTCGTGTCTGTTCAGCTGTTTTCACTACTTTTTTTTTTTGGTCATAAAAGATAAGGCTTTTCATATAGAAATGGGCAAGGCCCAACCAACTACAAACAGGGGAAATAAAAACATAAGGCAAAAAACCCTCAGATCCGGCCCAATAGATACAACAAAAAACGAGGGAAAGAACAGCCCCAAAAGAGAAACATAAAAACAACGAAAGAAGAAATAAAAGCACAAAAGCAACAAACGAAATAAACGGAGAACCCTAACCACGAAACCAGCAACCCTAGCTGAAGTCAACGATTCAAAAGATTGAAATCTAGCTTCAAAAGGGAGCGAATCGACAACGGAGGAGCTTCAACCCATGAAGATGGTAATGATTTTGCAGAAGCAAGCTTAGCGATACAGTCAGCAACCTGATTACCCAATCGATTGATCCAGAGAAATTCACAAAAGGTAAATTGATTCTTAATCTCTAGAATGTCTTGAACAATTATCTCAATCTCATACCTTAATTTTTGTTGTTTGCATGCCTGGATCAAAACGAGGGAATCAGATTCAACATATATCTCAGAGATGTTGAGACATGAAGCAAGGATCAGGGCTTCCCGAAAGGCAATCGCTTCAGCAACAAGAAGAGTAAAAGCGTAAATTCTTGAGGTACTTCCAGCAACTATAACTCCCTTATTGTTTCTTGCCACAATTCCAGAAAATCCCTTACCTTCTCCCACATCATATTGAGCATCAGTATTAAACTTAATTCTATGGTTAAGAGGAGGACTCCATTTAGCCACAGTCCTCCTTTGACCACAAAATTCATTCACATGATGATTAGGAATAGGGGAAGGAACTATCATTGAACTACAGTTAGATTTGATAGTAAATAGAATATCATTAGGAATAGGACATTTATCCTCAAAACACATAACATTCCTAGCTTTCCAAATATTCCAAATGGCTATCATGACATAACACAACATCAACTGCTTATCTTGACCCAAACATTCCTAGCTGTTTTCACTACTTAAATTGTGTGTTTTTATTGGGAATCTGATGTTTATCTACTAAGATTGCATGGCCTTGTTTATCTACTAAGATTCCAAAGGCCTATTCTTCGTACAACCCCCCTCTATTCACTGGACACCCCCAAATCATTTGAAAAGACCATATTGCCATTAATGAAATCACACGCTTCCCTTTTTTTTATGAATTTACCAAGGTTCAGAAGTTTAGTTCCAGACTGATACGAAACCAAAGTACCGAGTGTTGTTTCTTGGCAGACACCCCTTTAAATGAGAGGGCTCACCAACTGGGGCAGCAACATCAACAGGACCTGGACCAACTAAGTCAGTAGCTACAAAATCAGCAACATCATGCTGTATATCATCATACTCAAGAGCATCATCAGTATGTGGTGGGTCTTCAACATACACCCCGGTTCGTCCGCCCCGCCCACGTCCATGCCTACGCATCTGCATCTGCGCATCCCTACAAAAACTTTAAACATAAATTAATTTCCCAAATACAAAACCAGAAGTTCTCAGGGGCGTTCGTTATTTTAGATCCGAACCGGTTCGGAATTTTATTTCCGGAATTACCTTTTGAAAAACCAACAACGCATGGTTCGAAACTTTGGGAACGAACCGGTCCGGAAATTTAGATCTGGACTATGTAAAAAACACGGGTCCGGAAATAAAGTACCGAACCGTGCAGAGATCCAGAAGAAAAAAAATGGAACGACTGTGAGGGAGAAGAGTAGCGTATTTGTTTGGTGTGAATGCGAGAGTGAGGGAGAAAAGTGCGACAGAGATGGAGCTTCACAATGTGAGAATGTGGTGAAGAGGAGAGGAATGTGAGAGATTGTGAGAGAGGGAGAAGGATTCGCTGGTTTAGGGATTGGAATGGGGGGTGTGAGAGAGGGAGAGTGTGAAAAATGGTTTAATGAAGGAGGGGTATTTTAGGGATATTAGGTGGTTGGGGGTGTCTAGTGAGTAGGGAGGGGGTTGTAAGAAATATGGCCCATTCCAAATATTTGGATCCAGATCCCTTCATGTTCTCTCACTCATGTTGCCTCTCAACCAAGGTTTTTTTTTGGGATTTTTTTGTACCCCCATCATAATTGATAAACCGAAAATACCCCTGCCAAACTAAAACTCGTTCGGATTTACCCCCACATTAGGTAAATCCGCTTTTGTTAATTTTAAAAGCGGATGTACCCCCACAAAAGGTAAATCCGCTTTGTTATTTAAAAGTCGGATTTTCCTATTGGGTAGATAAATCCGCTTTGGAAAATAACAAAGCGGATTTACCTTGAGTGGGGGTAAATCTGAATTTCTTTTCTTTTTTTAGGGAAATTGGATTTATCTTTTTTAGGTAAATCCGCTTTGTTATTTTTTGTACCCCCACCTTATCAACTTATAAAAAATATCCTTTTTTTTTGGGGTATACGGTGATATGATGGGGCTATAAAAAAAGACCCTTTTTTTTTGTACCCCCAACTTATCAACTTATACTCCCAACAAATATGATAATCCGAATGGCTCACCTTATCAACTTATACTCCCAACAAATATGATAATCCGAATGGCTTTGACATTAAAAAAAAAGACAACCCAAATTTTGCTATGAAAACTACGAGAACACAGATGCCATGGTGATGTGTTCCCTGGCAGATCATCGCTCGCAGGTAAAGGCGACACGCACACGAACACGCAAGAATGTTATGGTAATAAGTCTTACTGATATTTTCACCCCCCCATTTAGGGCCCATTAACGATTTGGCCCATTAACAGCCCAACCAAATCAACGGCTCAGATGCCTCCTCAAGATCGGTTGGCTCAGAATCATCAACACAAACACATTCAAACTCTATAAATACCCCACTCAATGCTCATTAATGGTAAGTAATTTTCTCCAACCACCACATATTTACTCAAACACTGACTTGAGCTTCGGAGTGTTATTGCAGATACAACACCGCTGCGTCAAGATCGAACAAGACCACCATCTCAAGATCGAACAAGGCCGTCACTTGAAGATCGATTATCTAGGATAAAACATCTACTGACTACTTCGACCTTATCATAAAGCTCGTAAGTACAGTACGAAACATTGGCGACTTCACTGGGGAACTGAAAAACACCAGTTCCTCTCTCATTTCCTTGATACTCAAATGGCACCTAAACTCCGTTCAAGACCGGCCAGTTTTGTTGTCTGACCCATTTTAGAACCAGTCATGTCCGACCTTCAGCCTCAACAAACCCCTGAAGGCCATGTTCAAAGCTTGACCAGTTCCACCCATGCACGTCTTCAATGCCCCAATCCAAACCTTGCCCAAATACAAGTAAGCCCGGACGGGACCAACTTACCACTTCCGCCTCCATTACTCCGGGCCCTGACCGATGCTGTCCAACAGCTCGTCCAATTGCTGGCTAAACAAGAGGTGGTAAACCAAGAAAGAAGCAGCCGCTTCACTGGCCTCGAGGCCGAGGTGGCGAGGCTCCAAGCACGTGGTATTCCGGACCAGGAATCGCCAGAGCCGATCCCCCTTTTAAGGAGAAATCCAGCTCTAAAGAGACATCGATCTCCACCAAGAAGAAGACTCTATCATCGATCTCCCCCTCGCCGTCATCGAGGGAATGGTTCCCATTCTCCTCCGGCTCGACAATTTGACGATCTCGAAGATCCACATGATTATCCTCGTCATCATCGAGGGAATGGTTCCCGATCTCCTCCGGTTCGACAGTATAACGATCTGGAAGATCCAGCAAATTACCATCGCCCTCGTTCATTTCTAGCTTCTACATCACCACATCGACGATCAAGAAGCCGGGAAAACGAGCATCCCGATCATCATCACTTGAATCAGGCTCAACCACGACCATTGCTAACCAAGCGCAAAGGCCCGTTCACAACAAGCATCGATAACTACAGAGTTCCGAACTATCTCGAAAAACCTCCCGGAGGTCTGAAAATATATGATGCAACCGGCGACCCTGATAGGCACCTCAACCAATTCGACACAAGCAAGCAATACAGAAATGTACCAATGGAGATGAAGTGTCGAATTTTTCCATTAACGTTCGACAAAGTGGCATCAGAATGGTTCAGGGCTTTAAGATCAAACACTATCTCCTCTTGGGACCAATTAGTAAAGCTCTTTTTAGTACACTTTGCCCACTCCAAAAGTAAACCCAAGAACAAAAACGTATTAATGTCTGTAGTACAGAAGGAGAACGAGCCCCTCAGAGAATACATAGAAAGATTCAATTTCGAAGCTCTCCAAGTTCGAGAACTGGATGACGCCTTCCGAATTTTCTTCATGGCGCACGGCCTACTTCCTGGAAGCCCTTTCAAAAAACATATCAACACTTGGGAACCAAGCACCCTGCAGGAGTTCCTCCAGCTATCCCAGTGTTTCATCAACGAAGAAGAGAACTCCAAGATCGGGAAAATGTCGTCACAACTTGAACCATCAAGACCTCGCCAGGAAAGAGACAACAGAGGGAACGATAACCGAGGAAACAAGAATCCCCGACCTCCTCGGAATCGTCACCAGGTCTACATGGAACTCAACGTCTCCAACGCCCAATTGTTGGGGGAATGTTGGAACGTCGAGTTCAGAGACGTCAGAACTCCCAGACCTCTGCCTCACCGACCTGGGCAAAAGACTAACAAGTACTGCAGATACCACAGAAGCAATGGTCATGACACGAACCACTGCAATGCTTTAAAGGACGACATTGAAGACTTGATCAAACGAGGAAAATTGTCCGGTTATGTCAAAAAGCCCGGAGCACCCACCGGCGAGGTTAAAGAAGAGCGAGAAGATGAGGTGCAAAGAAAAAGGGGTAAGCAAAAAGCCAATTCCGATGATGAGGAGCAAGATTTTAGAAGGTCGAAAGCTCACTCAGTCATAATGATGATCGCAGGAGGATTTGAGCATGAAGGATCCGGGAAATCAATAAAACGAAAGTGGAAAGACTTATTGAACGTAGCTTCAGCATCAGCATCAGCACCCCCATCCACTACGAATCGACCTCCATTATCTTTCGGTGACGAAGATCTTATGGACGAAAAACCCAACAAACACGTCCCCCTCATAGTCTCGGCGATCATAGGCAACAAAGAAGTAAGGAGAATCTTGGTAGACCAAGGGAGCTCGTCTGACATCCTTTTTGTAGATCTTATAAACAAAATAGGGTTCGACGGGGAGGATCTCACTCCATATAGAGGAGCGGCCCTATCCGGATTCAACGGATCTCGGACTAAACCACTCGACCATTTGGAACTCATGGTCTCCTATGGAACCGAGCCAATGGTAAGAACTATCAAGACAAAATTCCTGGTCCTACATTGCGAGTCCATCTACAATGGTATCATTGGAAGACCGACCTTGGGCAGGCTCGGAGCAGTGACGTCTAACCCACTCATTCAGTACTCACTTGTAGTCTCATATTGAATTTCACACGGAAAAGATGAAGATACCAGGTTGGTCATTTATAAGAAAAACGTGGGTATTTGTGTAGGGTAGTTAGTGATTTGATTCAAACTGAGCAATTAGATGTTATTTGAACACTCATTGTCTTTGTTATTACATTTATGAGTCCCAAAACACTCATTTAGTACCCATTTGTAGTAGGGGTGTGCATGGTGCATGAACTGCACCAAACTGAACCGTATATGTGGTTTGTTCGGTTTGCAAAACCAGTTTCACCAAAAA
Source organism: Astragalus membranaceus (assembly GCA_039519185.1). NCBI lineage: Eukaryota > Viridiplantae > Streptophyta > Magnoliopsida > Fabales > Fabaceae > Astragalus > Astragalus membranaceus. The sequence continues at coordinate 37,793,692 of CM076851.1, forward strand.
CCGTTTTTCCTTAAACCAGTTTCAGTTCAGTTTTAAACCAGTTTAGAACCGGTTTTTATATTAAAACCAGATTTTCTTTACTGAACCAGTTTTCTAGAGTTGCAAACCGGATTTTTAATGTCACTACATGCCATGACAGCCTCTACGACATGGACTCTGACATGTTGCTGAAGCTTTTCTTTGAAAGTATACAGCACTATCAAATATTGTGCCTGCAATAGTGGTAATCATAATAACACTCATCCATCAAATTTGTTTTTGTTGCCACAATTAAAGCCATCACTCAAAAAATAAAAAATTTGATTCTAAAAATGTATGAACCAAGTTGTCGTCTAGTTCTTGACGATCATGAGGTGAAAGAGAATGAGTTTGTTGGGAATTAAAAATCTGAGTACTTTCAATTAAAAAAATATTATTCTAAAAAAGTTAAATAATATATGGGTAGTTCTAAGGTGAAAGAGGAAACCAAATGTTTCACCGGTGAACCATTAATATGACTTACTATTGTAGGTAATATGGGGTAAGTTTTATAATTTTAAAATTTTATAGTAAAAAATTAGATAGATTACAAATTTACTTTTAGGTCTCTTCCATATCTAACTCTCAGACGCACAAACACTCCTCACCCTCCCCCTCTGCGTTTCCTCTTTCAATTCCTCTTCCACTTGCAGTTTCTTCCTCCCCCCCTCTGCATCGCACACACACTCCTCACCCTCACCCTCCCCCTCTGCAGTTCCTCTTCCATTTTCAGTTTCTTCCTCTCCCCCTCTGCATCGCACACACACCTTCTAATCCCTGCACCGGCGACTGCGACCCTGCACCACCACCACCACCACCACCACCGGCGACTGCGACCCTTCACCACCACCAGCGACTGTGACCCTGCACCACCACCTGCGACTGCGACCCTGCACCACCACCGGCGACCGGTTTTCCTGCAAACAGAAACCCTATTTCTCTAGATGCGTTTCTTCTCTGAATCTTCTCCCTACCGCGAGCTCTCAGAATCTTCTCTTCTAGCAAGCTGAAACTCATTCTTTTCTAACTTCTCTTAGTTGCTTCTCTCGTATCTGCCATTCTCCACTTCCATTCTAGGTTCTGTTTCCCGTTTTTGCTTCATCGACACGGCGGCGACGACGTTTTCCTGGTGAGTGAACAATACAGAGCCCTCTCTCCCATCCCTCTGACTGTGTTTTAGTTTTTGATTTATTGTCGGGGTTTGTGATTTTGAAATGTTGTGTTGTTGTTGTTCTTCCAGTGTGTTGTTGATTTTTATCTAAACCATTCAATTCAATTCATATGCAATTTAAGACTTAAAGAATGCTTTGATCATGTCGTTTGATTTTATTATGCACGATTTCGCTCTATGAAATTACGATTGTGGGTTCTGTTATTTTGGAATTGGGTTAATCGATATGGGGTTTGGAATCAGATTTTGTGAAATTCCGTTTGATTTGTTATGTAGGGATACTTGGATAGGGTTTTGAATGATCTTGTTGGCTTAACTAGGTTTATTGGGTGAATATAAATAAGCCTATTTGATTTACGTAATTTTGTCTTGGAGCTGTGATTGGCTTGGACTACAAATTGTCTTCAATGGAGTATATGTTTTTTGCCGATTTCTGCTATTTGAGTTGTTAAAAAGTACTCTATGCTAATTGGCTGAAAACTGGTACATCTTTGTTGCAAAATGAGCTTCCAGCGTTTTGCATCTGATTTTGGATTCCAAATGATAACAGACTATAGTTACTTCCCCCTTACCAGTCGAAGGAAGTTTATGTGGTTCAAAGAATTTCTCCTAGGCACTAAGTATATGCACTTTGGGAATAGATTGGCATGAAGGAGAGAGTTAGTTTATCACTAAGAACAAGTCTGATCATGCACCCAAGGGAGGGAGGAAAAATCATAAAAGTTGCATTGAAGTAAATATCGGCTTGCAGAATGTTGGTGGACTGAGGAGTCTATCTTTCTTGCATTAATAGTTAGCCAATCTAATTTGCATGGAGAGTGGATATCAATTTTTACTTCTTACTTAGGACTTAAAAATTTGGTAACTACCCATGTACAATTTAACTTCTATTTTAAGTCACTGAGTCTTTGTTATAGTCTATCCTTCAATAATGAGTTTTAATATCCACATTTGCTGCCATTGGACACTGCTTCAGATGCCACACAGTGAAGGTTTTTGCTTTAACTTGAACAATCCAAATAATTATAATTATGAGAGAACAAATGACTGAAGAACGATAGGGAAGACAAGAGGAATTCAGACTAACATTACCCCACACTTTATTCCTACTAACTGCAACTACTAATAGGGAAAAAGTAAAAGCCAAATACTTATTGAACCTATATTGCTTCTGAGTACAACTAATCAGCCTATATTGTTATATAATTTATTTAATATAATCCTAAACTTATACTGCCAAGATCAAACTTCATTTTTGCAGATATGATTTTTGTATCCCAACCTGACACAACTTAGTTGATGGCAGCAAACAATTTGTAAAGTGGACATGTTGTGATATCTGATGTGCTTCATTGCCGGTGCTTGACTTATGGTGTTGGGTTTGTTACTGTTGATATTTTTGTGCCCATTGCATTTAATATTAAGTGCTGATTTGAACTTCAAGTTCTGTAAATATACCATCCCATTTTTGTCTGTTTTTGCTATGTAATGGAACATGCATCTTAATTAGAAGCCTTTCTCACTTGATATCTCTTTGTTACAGAAGTCAAAAACAATGAATTATGAACGTCTATTTTTGCTACAAGATGTATTAACTGTCTATCAAAGCGAGTTTTTGTTTGAGATATTAATTTATATATTTGTTTTTTTTTGACAAAAATTTATATATTTGTTGGTCTCCAAGATTTACTTAATTTATTTGTGTTTCGCTGGTCTAGCACATGTAGGAGTGTTACCCCACTCTTTGCTTGTTGAGTGTGCATACTTGATTATCTGTTACTTAAATGGTTTATATGGATTTATATGTGCAGGAATTCAGGGAATCCATACTCCATCTTCTGGGGTTGAAGCACACATGCAAATGGATGAATCAGTTGTATTTGAGAAGGTAGAATGAGAACTTGCATTTAATTCTAATGTTACTGTATTTGATTGGTACTGTTGTTGGAATTATGTTGTTTGTTGTGGTAGGGACTTGAAGACTCGTCAGCTGGGTTAGAAGATGAAGCGGCATGTGAGATCGATGATTCCATTAGTGTTGATGTTGACGAAGGTAGTGTTGACATTGACGATGATGATTCCACTAGCGTTGATGTTGATGAAGGTAGTGTTGATATTGACGAAGGTAGTGTTGACGATGACGAACAGACTGAAAGAATTATCAATATTGATAGTATGGAGGATATTCTTAGCATGGACCTGAAGGAGTTATGCCCTCATGAAGCAAGAGAATTTGAGTTTACAAGCTTGGATATCGCATATGAGTTCTACAACCGATATGCTAGACTAAATGGGTTAGCAGTCCGCAAAAGCAATATCCTCCGAAACAATAAAAAAGAAATACTGCAGCAAACATTTGTCTGCCACATACAAGGGTTTAGGGAGGATAGAGGTTTAACAATAGAAAACCGTAAGCGTAAGTGTAAACCCGAGACTCGATCTGGATGTGAAGCGAAATTTTGGGTGCATATTGATTTGCTGTCACAACGGTGGCGGATAACTGTTTTTACTGATCGACACAATCATGAGCTTTTACATGAAGAGTACTCTGGAATGCTTGCTGCGCATCGAAGAATGAAAGAGTCGGATATAATGCAGGTGAACGACATGTTAAAGGTTGGTATAATCCCGTCTCAAGTCTATGGTTATTTTGCAAGCCAGTCAGGAGGGTACGAAAAGATAGGGTTTCGTAAAAAGGATATATATAATCAGATAGGAAAACAACGCCTTTTGCAACGGTGTGATGGTAAAAATGCTTTACATTATCTTAATGGGCTGGCATCAGATGACCCTTTGATGTTTTATCGTCACACCATTGACGACGAAGGTAGGCTTGAAAACTTGTTTTGGTGCGATGGTATAAGCCAAATGGATTACAAAGTTTATGGTGATGTGTTGGCATTTGATGCAACATATGAAAAGAACAAATATCACGGCCCTTTAGTGGTGTTTTCTGGAGTTAATAACCATAATCACAATATTATATTTGGTGGTGCAATTGTTGCACATGAAACAGAAGAAACTTACGTGTGGGTTCTTGAAACACAATACTTATATTACAAATGAAAACTCTTATTACAAAATTCAAAGCTCAAGAGGGAGAAAAGACAATTATAAGCAGTTTGAAATTTCTTTTCATCAAAATGAAATTTTGGAGAGAGGAAATTCTGACTAGCGACAAAAAATACCGCATATCTCAAAACTGGCTAAATCCAAGGAAACAAGAAGGCCTTCTTGTTTGGCCAAAGCAATGGCTGCTTGAATAACTTCCAAATTGAGTACCGCATATCTCAACACCAACCACTGAAATGCAAATATATCAATAACTAAGTCCAGAGAACCCTTAGAGATGATATATTATTAGCAGTGGTAGACCTAGATGGATGGACATATTAAGAGCAAGTTTTTAGTATGTTAGCAGAGACACGGGATATGGTACCCAATAGTGGAACAAACTAGAATCTAAATTCAACCCCTCTAATAACAATCAGAAGAAATACAATAAGCAAGAATAAAACATCGAACTATATGAGATAGGATAAACAACACTAAAATTTCCTCAATATTTCAATTGATCAAGAAGTGAACGAAAGGGATCAGATCAGCGCAAAGATACTTACACCAGGGCATGCCGAGGGTTCCAAAATCCAAGTCAAGGTCATCGAGGCCAAAGAATCCAGCAGGAGGAAGAGGAGATACAGACGAAGCTTCGAGAGGTGAAGAGGAAGAAGGAACCCAATAGGAGGAGCAATGCGATGGCAACACATGGGAAATACTGGCCACAGAAACTCAATGTTCGGGAGATCGTAGAGGTAGACTTTGACGGCGGGTGATTTGGATGCATCGGCGGCGAGGACGATGGAGGAGGCGGTGGTGGATTTGAAGGGGAGAGCGGTGGAGTCGAAGGTAGAGGAAAATCAGAGGGGTTGAAAGAGAGCATAGATAACGAGGAAGAAAGTGGCTTCGATTGCAATTTTTTGGGATAAGAAAATGTTTTCAAATTACAAGAAATGCACCGAGAGAAGTGATTTGGGCAAAAATACTAATTTATAGTTAACCTAGATTACTAGGTAAAGATGAAAAATCTCAAAAAAATCTCAACCATTAGAATTATTTTAGATTAAATCGGACGGATAAAATCCATAGTTCACCGGTAAAATATTTGGTTTGGTCTTTCACCCTAGAACTACCCATAATATATATTGTATATATTATAATAATAAAACTCAAAACTTGTCACAAATTGAATTCAATAATGGTTAAATTATATGTTACAATTATAATAACAATGAAATATCGATCCAAGCATAATACTGACAAAAAGGTAAAAACAGAGTACACAAAAAAAACGTAAAAACAGAAAAAGTCATAAAGCTATTCACTGTATAAAGTTAACGGAAAAATATAAAGAAGAATAATATACAAGACAAAAATAAAAAAATGAGGGAAAAAGGGAGAGTCCAAACAGGCTTTTACATGCACGGAGAAAGAGGGAGAACCAAAGTTATTAATTTATTTGGGAGAGAGAGTTTTGTTTTGTAGGAGAAAAGAGAAACGATAAAGAGAGGAGGGAAAAAGAAGAGTAAGCCGCACTGCAGAACCAACTATTAAAGGGGATGGAAGCGAGTAAGGTCAAATAAAAAGAGATAAACCGGTTTACCATTTTTTAAATCAGGCCACTGATTTAATTTTAAAATTAGGTCCAGTTCAAAAACCATGTAAATGGTTATGGGTTTTTATGGTGTGGTGTGGTCTAGTTACTGAATATGGGTTGGTTAACCTTTTTACTTGCACACCCCTAACTTGTAGTTTGTAGTTTCATATTCAGTTCCAAAAGGAAAAAAAATGAGAATAACATGTTAGTCATTTTTGTGAAAGACTTGGGTATATGTGAAGGAGAGTTGGTGATCTGATTTAAACTGAGAAATTAGAGATAACTGCACTGATAAATAAAAAGCACGGGATAACTGCAGTGATATATAAAAAAACACGAGATTAATATTTACCATTGATATTTATAATTTTTTTTGACAATTTATAATTAATATTTACCATTGATAATTATAATTTTGGAAAACAACTATCAAACTACTATCTAAAAAAACACGTGATAACTGCAATAATCTACTATAATCTACTAATCAACTCAAATAATCTAATATAAAAATACGGGATAACTACAATAATCTACTAATAAACTCAAATAATCAATTGAAACTATGAGATAACTGCAATGATATATAAAAACACACGGGATAACTACACAAATATATAAAAAGACAAACGATTAATATTTATCATTGATAATTAAATTTTTGGAAGACTACTATAAACCTACTATCTAAAAAACAATAATATTTAATGAATATTTAAACCCTTGATTAATATTTAAAATAAATATTTCTTATTGATAATCTACTATCTCTCTTTTACTGTTTACTATAATCTATTAATCAACTAAAATAATTAATTGAAACTACGAGATAACTGCACTGATATATAAAAAAATACGAGATTAATATTTGTCATTGATAATTAATTTTTTTGAAACCTACTACTACAAACCTACTATCTAAAAAATACGCAGGCTTAATGACTATTTAAATTACTAATTAATATTTAAAATAATTATTTCTTATTGATAATCTACTATCTAACAAATTTACTATCTACTATAATCTACTATCAATTAAAATAATCAATTGAAACTACCAGATAATTGCACAGATATATAAAAAAACACGAGGATAACTGCAGTGATATATAAAAAAACACGGGATTAATATTTGCCATTGATAATTATAGTTTTTGAAAACTACTATCTAAAAAAACAAGAAGGCTTAATGACTATTTAAACTGATTAATATTTAAAACACACGCGACAAATATTTGTCACTAATACCAAAAAAAGTACAAATAATTGTTACTGATATATAAAAAAACACGCGATAAATACTTGTTATTGATAATCTACTATCTATCTTTCACTATCTACAATAATCTACTAATCAACTCAAATAATCAATTGAAACTATGAGATAACTGCACTGATACATAAAAAAACACTGGACACCTACACTGATATATAAAAAAATACGGGGATAATTGCAATGATATATATAAAAACACGGGATAGTTGCACTGATATATAAAAAAACATGGGATAACAACACTGATATATAAAAAAACACTGCACTGATATATAAAAACACGCGGGATAAATGCACATATTGTTTTTATATGATACTTTTACATTTTTAGTTTTAATATTTATCAAATTTTTATTTGAAACTCCTTTTTTATCTACTTTAATTTTTTCTTTATTTTCACGAGGTAATGTTCAGACTATTTAAATACTGTCTAAATTCATTCCTAAAAAAAACACGACAGCACCTATCCGTATGCAAGTCATCCTCTATATTTTACAATTGATTTTAGATTAATGAGATTTCAAACTAACGTTTCTATTTGAGGTAATCGTATGACGTAACGCGATCGGCCCGTGCGGATGCACGGGTATAGTACTAGTTACTATTAAAGGGGATGGAAGCGAGCATGGTCAAATAAAAAGAGATAAACCGGTTTACCACTTTTTAAATCAGGCCACTGATTTAATTTAATTTAAAACTAGGTCCAGTTCAAAAACCATGTAAATGGTTATGGGTTTTTATAGTGTGGTGTGGTCTAGTTACTGAATATGGGTTGGTTAACCTTTTTACTTGCACACCCCTAAATTGTAGTTTGTAGTTTCATATTCAGTTCCAAAAGGAAAAAAATGAGAATAACATGTTAGTCATTTTTGTGAAAGACTTGGGTATATGTGAAGGAGAGTTGGTGATCTGATTTAAACTGAAAAATTAGATGTCATTTTGTGATCTTAAGTATATATGAATTGAACATTCCTATTCAGGTGAGGAATTCATTTATACCATTAAGTAGTCATATGCTTTTTTTTTACATTAATAAGTCAGATGCTTAAATAGTACACAAATAAAATAAAATTCATACATAGCATATGCTTAAATAATACCCAACCAATGGTTTGATTACAATACATTAAGAAATGAATTTATCAGAAAAGGTAAGGTTGTTATGCAGAAAAATTTACATATTGCTAAACTTAACAATGGCTAATAGACTAAGAGATCCTTGAAAAGATAAATCTATTCAATGCAACAAGACTACTCTGTTGAACTAAAAGCAGAATACAAAATTTACGACCACAAGAGGGGTCAATTAAACCCTCTTAAACCCCTTTTACAACCGTTGACCCAAATTTACAATCACAATGATAAATACAAAACAAATGAATAGATTTATTTGCTTCTGCGTTATGTGCTTCCACCTTCTCATTCATCATCATATGCTTAAGCATATGCAATTCTACCTATTCAGTTTTTGCATCATGTGCTTCAGCATAGTATGATTCTCCCCAGTAAGTTTCTAGTTTAGGAACTTTATTTCTGTTAATTGCTCTGCATGTCCAAGTGCACCAATACAGCAAACTAGAAAGTAGAAACAGGGTAAACAATAGAAGGCCTGGTAAAGCACTTTACAGGCACAAAATATCAAAATAATAATCTTCAAAACATATTCTCACTTAATTTTCAGTACTTAAGGCTATTATTATAATTTTTTCTAGTTAAACATTTTCTAATAAACCTCACCAACTTCTACAAAGAGGGAATTTACCAGTTAGCTACAACAAAATTCAAAACTTCAAGTTGCAAAATCCAATAAAAGGTTGAAGTATAAGGTAGCATTCAATATTCATTGTCCTAAAGCATCCAATGTAACTGATGTAAGAAGGGAATTAACTTTAACATACAGACAAAACCTAACATAAAGTTAACTATGAAGGATTATTTGAAGAGTTTCTCCATAATATCTTTGTCAGATGAAAGAATGAAATTGGGAAGGAGAGGGGGAGAGTAAGTGACTTACCAATGGCGAGGAGAACAACGACAACAACCAGTGGCGAAGCGAATGCAAATGGCGATGAGCAATGATCCGCGACGAAGCGGAAAGTGACCAACGACGGTTGTTTCTGAATCACTCTGCGATGGATATTAGGGTTTGGTTAGAAGAGACATTGATTTTGAGAGCTGTAGAATCACTTTGCGGGAAACGAAATGGGGTTAAATTTTACGATTTGCGAGAAATGAGGAAGAAGATGAATGGGTCGCAGCCTCGCAGACGAAGGAGATGATGGGTTACTGCGCTAGTTTCTTTCCCTATTTTTTTTATAAGCAATGTTAGTGAGGGTGAGACTTGGGAGAATGTTAGTTTCCGGGGTTTGAATTCGGGACCTCCTTCTTGCACTCTTTTAATGCACTCTTTCGATATCTCTTAGCTCGCCAAATGAGCTACCTACTCGATATCTTCCTCTCTTTTTTGATAGAGGTTTATTTATTTTTGACCAAAGAGGTTTCTTTTCTCTCCTTTTAAAATTTTAATAAAAAAATAAAAGTAACATGCGCAGAACTGATGAGTGATGATGAAAAGGAAAGGGTCCCGCCGTATTTCTTCCGTATAAATATTTTTGGTACATTTTTTTTTCACTTTTGGTCCAAATATCATTACTATTCTCGGTTCTCATAGCAAATTTGGGATTCAATGGATAACTAATGTCTGAACCATTGAATTAATTAATTATCCATTGAATCCCAAATATTTGAAGATTGCTTGATGTACGATGGTGCAAACAAAAACAATGGCAAAGGTAAAAATAAAAAGTGGGTCAAAATTATTACAAAAAATGGGATGGGGCTTGACCGGGATTTATTAAAATATTTGGGAGAAAGTTACAAATAGAGTTTTTTTTTTTTATAAGCAAGGTTAGTGGGGGTGGGGAAATGTTAGTTTCCGGGGTTTGAACCCGGGACCTCCTTCTTGCACTCATTTAGTCCACTCCTTCGGTATCCCTTAACTCGCCAACCGAGCTACCTACTTGGGATAGTTACAAATAGAAGTTAACTGGAAGTAGCTTAATCTAACTTGCTATATGTTGAACAAGATCCCCTTAGACCGGCGCCAAAGTGCAATGCTGTTGGACAGGATCCCCTTACACGGGCGCCAAAATGCAACTCGATACACAAGCGTGCACAAGAACGCGCAACACGATTGCGAGACACGGGTGCCGGGTCCCTTAGAACACGTGAAACACTGCAGCGAAACAAGAACGTAGGCGACACAGAGTTGGCGCCTTGACACTGGGCGCCAAGAACCAATGCACCACGAAATTGGTACACTGCACAGAATTGAATCAAGATAAGATGAACACCAATGTTTGTTCACCCAGTTCAGAATCAGTGATCCCTACGTCTGGGGGACTACGCAAATGATTCAGTCCAATGATTGAATCTTGAAGTGATGAATTACAATACAAGTGATCTTCCCAATTTAATCCCCCTCACTTCCCTCGACCCACAACTCCCTGTCTTTCACTCTTTCTCAGTCCCTTGATTTCTGTTACTGTTACAATTATGGTTGTCAAACTCGAGAGTCTACATAGACTCGTGAGGGGACCGTAGACTCGTAAGAGTTTATGAACAAAAAAAATTACACTAAAAGAATCGGTAAAATAATTACTGTAATGTCAAACAGTATCAAACTATCAATAACAATGAAGACATTTCATCAATACATAAATATGGACTTACTATGTCATTATATGCCACATGATGATTTCAAATACTTAAGCATGTACAAAGATAATGATAATAATTAATAATACACTTGATTTAGTAGCTTTAGAACATTAATACTAATTCAAAGAGCAATAACACAGTAGCTTTAGAGCAATAACACTAATCCAGCAATAATAGTACTTGATTCAAAGAGCAATAAGACTATCCTTTACTAATTCTAATTCAGCAATAATACAATAATAAGTGAAAACACATTTAAATGATTGTATTATATATTTATTTTATTTTTATAAATATTAATATTTTAGATGTTATTAATTTACAAATTATTTTGGGTTATGGAGGTGTTAAAATGATATCTATATTTAAAATGGGCTTTAAAAATGAAAAAAAAAACTGATTTTGGGCTTGTTTACTCGCATACACCCCCTGCTTTGCTGATTACACCCCTGATTGTGGTAGATTCGATAGAATCGTTTCAGACTCGCGAGTCTATCCGAGTCTACCCGAGTCTATCCGAGTTTACCAAAATTGCGATTCTACATGAAATTTGACTCGTTTTGGGGGAGTAAACTCGTAGACTCGTACGCGTTGACTCGTGAGTTTGACAACCATGGTTACAATGATGCATACTAGCATTTATACATGTATCCTATGAGTTGGACGCCAAGGCGCCTATAACTAACATATTGTTGCAACTATAACTGACTTAACAGAACTGAAACAGTAATAACAGAACTATACAGGTCATCAAAGGTGCCACATCATCAACACTATACTAAGTAAAAGTAAACACAGACTTCCGAATTTGAACAGCATGGATCGGCAAAAAAACAACTGTAGCTCAAAAAAAATTGTATACCAAAATAACACACCTTTTAGATTATTTACCAAACTAGAACACATCCAAAAATCAGTGTAGAAGTCGACCCCACAGGAAACGACTTCTGAACTGAGTTTCCAATTTTTTTTTGCTTTTTTAGTTCAAAAGTCGCCCCCCAGGGTGACTTCTGAACTGTTTTTTTCAGTTTTTCTTTTTCTTTATATTAGTTTAAATTAAGTTATATTAATTAATTTAATTAATTTAGAAAATTAATATTTATAATTCTAAATTAATTAAAAATATTTTGGTGAAAAAAAAATATTTGAACACATTAATGTGACTATCATGTGTCGGCAAGATCTCGTGCGTTCAAAAGCGTCGGCAACATCAAGACCATTGAAAAAACCGTTTGTTTTGTAGTGTACAAAATTAGTTTTTTTACTATGTTGTGACCACTTTTAATCATATATATCTATTTTTTAATTAAAAAAATAACTACCGTGTAGAAGAGGTATAAAACTACCGTGTTGAGTTATAAAATATTAGATACGGATTTAAATTAGACATGTATTAAAATCGTGAAAAACACTAATAATCACTTTTTTTAGTTTAAAAAGTGAGTTTTTTTACTATGTTTTGACTACTTTTAATTATGTCAGCGACACTCATTGTGGTTTCCACGTACAAATGCATAGGACCGAGCCATCGAAAGCGCTCATAGATGTCGATCATGGCTTGCAGGTCATCGTCGTTCTTCACATCCATTGCGGACCAGTAAACACATCCATTATTATCCTGCTGAGGTTTGCGAAAAATCATACGTGTGACCTCTCACTCGTCACCCTCCACTTGCACCTTACTCTCTAATTTATCTTTGAGAGAAGCGAAGGTCGTGTTGTATTTAAGCCTGCATGAAATAATTTTTGGACACTGGAAATGGACATCACCATTTCTGTTGGTGATTGTGCCCTAATGGTAAAGGGCAACAAGTGCGGAATCACGAGAGTATTGGGTTGAAGGGGTGTTGATGTCCATTTTCTTGTGTGGTGTGTGAACGAAGTTGAAAGTGTGAAATAACTGAAACCTAAATGGGTATATTTATAGCGAAAGATCTGAAACCCCTACAGGATCTTGACAGTTTATTAGTGTCGGCAAGATCTTGACCGTTTATTAGTGTCGGCAATATCCTGACCGTTGAAACTACACGCTGCACTATGCACTCTGCACTATTAACTATTCACTACAGAGATGGATCAAAGAGAAATGGGTAGTCGCATTAAGAGATGCGGTATTTATTCACTACAGAGATGGATCAAAGAGAAATGGGTAGTCGCACCAAGAGATGCGGTATTTGTAGAAATGAGGGTCACAACAAAAATAACTGTCCAAACCGCAATCTAGACTAGTAAATTTCTATCAATTTTTTGTAATGTGCTACTAATTAAATAAATACAGTTAATTCCATATTTCTATATAGCGTTGAAATATTTTTTTCACCAAAATATTTTTAATTAATTTAGAATTATAAATATTAATTTTCTGAATTAGTTAAATTAATTAATATAACATAATTTAAATTAATATAAAGAAAAAGAAAAATTAAAAAACACACTTCAGAAGTCACCCTGGGTGGGGGCGACTTCTGAACTAGAAAAGCAAAAAAAATTTGGAAACTCAGTTCAGAAGTCGTTTCCTGTGAGGGCGACATCTACACTGATTTTTGGATGTGTTCTAGTTTTTTTTGGGTAAACCCAGGTATCATCCACGGCAACTGTGAAGACTAATCTCTCGAGGTACTGGTGTTCATTTAAGGGCTGACCTATCTCAAGCGATGTCTCTCCATACACACTGTAGCGACCGAAAAATCCGGGTGAGGATTCCTCGAAGGTTCAAAATGAAGCCGCCACCAAGGTTTTAGTTTAAGGGCAAACATTGGAAAATCCCTTTTGGAATGGATAAGGGTCCTTGAGACCAGATAAGGGTTCGGGAGTCGGTTATGCGCGGGGAAGGTATTAGCACCCCACGACATCCTTCCTAAGGAAGGTTACCTGCTAACTAGTTGTAGAAGCGGAAGTTAATTTTGAAAACATTTATTTTTACCCTTTTATTGTGAATTAAACAGAAAGAAGAAAATTGATATTTTATTTGAATTTAAGAAAGGGATTATTTAGAAAAGGACTAAAAAGGTTTTTTATTAGTGCAATTGACAGATGTGGGCCCCCCATCTGCTCCTACGTATCTCTTGGTAGAGAATCAAATCACACGTAGTTCTTGGTTGAAAAATGTTTGTTGGTTGATATTTTTTAATATAGGGATTTTAGGACTCCTGAGTGATCAGTTCATTTGTCCTAAAATGATGACTAACCTGACTGTACAGTCGGCTTAGTCCCTATTTTGTAAAAATGGGTTTTTTGGAGTTTGGAAAATGATTTGAAGCGTGGTGGTCTGATTTTATTTGAATAGGGGTTTTAGGATTCGTGAGCCGTACGGCTCATTCATTCTAGAACGCTGATTAACCCGTCTGTACAGTCGGCTTAGTCCCCTATTTTGAAAATTGTTTTGTGGAAAGAGATGTGTTTATATTTATTTTAATTTAGAATTTTGTCTTAAATAGGGATTTTAGGGCATGATCCGTAACAGTTCATTAGTGACCTAAAAAGCAGACTAACCCGACTGTACAGTCGACTTAGTCCCTGTAGCGACCGAAAAATCCGGAGGATCTCTCGCGTTCAACGAAGTCGCCATCAATGTTTAATTATTAGAGAAAACATTGAAAAATCCCTTTTTAAATGAAAATGGTCTTAAAAACCAGGTTTTGGGTTCGGGAGTCGATTATGCGTGGGGAAGGTATTAGCACCACACAGCATCCTTTTAAAAAGGTTACCTCTGATTAGTTGCGCAAAACATATTAACTTTGAAAAATATTTATTTCCCTTTTGTTATGAAATGAATTGAAAAAGACTTAATGAAAACAAATGTTTTTGTATTTTTGTTGAGAACTAAAGAAGAAAATGTTTAGAAAAGACTAAAAATGGTTTTTTATTAATGCAATTGACAGAGGTCGGCCGCCCTCTGCTCCTACGTATCTCCTGGTAGAGAATCAAATCACACGTAGTTCTTGGTAGAAGAGGTTTGTGTGTGTGTATTTTTATTGTTAAGCATCTTTGAAATTAGATGACATTAATGATGACCAAACAAGTAAACTCAGAAGGGTCACCACTAATAGTCTATTTGAAAATTAAAGCTGTTATTAACGGTCAAACAAGCCAAGCCCAGAGTGATCATTAGTAACAAACCATTTTTATGTTTAGGAAAACAATCATTTATTTGGGAAAAAATAGGTTTGCGAAAGAAAATATTCATTTATGGAAAAGAAAATCTTTTTAAAAGAGGAACAGGGGGTGCAGTAGCGAAATGGGGTGTCATTAGCAGAAAAGGGCTGTATTTTAAAGTAATGAGTGCGGAAAACAGGCCCAGTTCGTTTTTTGGTGGACTGGGCCGCAGTAAAAAAACTTGCGTGGGAGTGTATAGCTTAAAATGTGGGGTGTAGGTCGTAAACTGTATTAAAATAAAAAAGGGTGTAGGTAGCAGGGCCCAATCAGTTTTCGCAGACTGGGCTGCATTAAAATGGGCTTGCGCAGGAGGGATGCATAAAGTAAACGAGGGGGTGTAAAAAGTGATCTGAAAAAAAAAAAAATAGAAAAAAACAGATAAGTGAAATAAGAAGGGAAAAGGAAAAACAAAAAAAACTCTAAACCTAATCCTTCTCTCCTTTACCTTCAACAGCGCCGCACATCCATCACTGAGAGGAGAGAGAAAAAAATTTGTGAACAAGGGAGAAAAGAGAGAAAACGCGACGAAGAGGGAGGAGGAAGAGTGACAGTTCGCGACGGATGGAGGGAGAGAGAGGGGACACGACAGCGAGAGGGTGGATGGCGTCACTTGGTGGTGACGGTAGTGGTTGGTTCGTGGTGGTTTGTGGCTGTTTGGTGGCGGTTGTTGGAGAAGAGGGGAAACGAACGGCGAAGGAGGGGGGGGTTAGGCGGAGGTTGCGCCGGAGGGAAGGCCGTGGCGGCGGCTGTGGTGGTCATTTGGGTGGTTTAGATGGTGGTCGTTGGTGGTGACTATTACGGTGGTGGTGACGGTGGGAAGTGGGTGGGTTGCGATGGTGGTGGCACTCTTCGGAGGTCATGGAGGCGACGGTGGTGGCTCACGGAGGTGCGAGAGGCTTAGGTGTGGTGGTCCTCTCTCCCTATTTTTCTTTTCTGAATTTTCTGTGAGGACAGAGTGATGAATTTTGGGCTGGTGAGGGTTGTTGATTTGGAGTGAGAGCTGAAGTAGCACTTCTTGGAGTTGTTCTTCTGCTTCTGTTTTTACTATACTCATCAAATTCATGCTCCTCTTGAATGGGAGTGAATTGTGGGGAGTCGCCAGGAGAAATTAGAGGGGGAGATTTTGAAGAGGAAGATCCAGAAGCCATTTGGGTTTTTTTGGTTTTTTATTGTTGTTGCTTTTAAGCTATGAAATGAAAATTTATCCGTGACTGCTGTGTTGTGTGACATGTGATTGCTTGTTTGAAGAGGATGGCGTGGAGCAGGCACCAAACTGATGTGGCCAAGTTGTGAAAGTGAAAAGGAGAGGCTGGGGCAGATGGGGGTGGCGTGTAACAGTGAGGAGAAATGTACACTGCTGAAAGCCATCAGCAAGCAGTGGCGTGGAGTAATGGGGTTGCTTGTAAGTCTATGTTTAACTTTGGCTAAAAGGGAAGAAGTCAATACAGCTACAGTGGGATTTGACTCTAAATACAAGCAAGCTAATGACACTTTATTATTTATTTTTCTTATTTAATTAAATTCTGATTTATATCTTGTATTATTTTTATTTATGTACATGGATGTAACAATAAAGACAGCTCTATTTATGGTTTTCTCCAATATCTATTTATTTTGTCTATACATGTTTACTAAAAGCTGACTTGGTAAAAAAAACTGATTATAAAAACATTTATTCACAAACTAATTTTTATTAGATTTTTATAACAAAATTAAACTGACAACAACGACGATAAACATACGTACACGATGAGACGCAAACGCGTGTGGGACAAAAATGTGTACATTACTAACAATAGCACGCGCGCACCAATGAGAAGTAACACGCATATACGCGACTGGGAACGACACACAATAATTTAGATTTTCTAGTAAACTTTAAATTAGCCGGACAAAATTAGGGTATGACAGCTGCCCCTCTTTATTTATATTTTGCTAGGAAATCGGAGGGGTTCCGAGTTTCTCGAGGAAAATAAAAATAAAGATAACAAAGACGCTAATTTTGTCCAGACTGAGACTTTTGGTTCCCTTTTTTTTGAAAATTATGAAAGCAGGGTTGATTTAGACAGAAAGTAAATGGGGAGCACCGGGGCTCTGGGGGATCGCTGGGGATCTGAAGGAGCACTGGGGCTCTGAAGGAGCACTGGGGCTCTGAAGGTCTAGTTCAAAATCAATGCTTGGCGCATCGACTTGCGTTCGACTGAGGGACCGCCGGGGTCTGAGGGGCATGCCTAAGCCTGAAGGACCAATGGGTCTGAAGGAGCGCTTCTAGCTATGGTACTAGAGATACGGTCTGGGGGTGGCCTTTTTCGAGCGGCCATGGGGGCAAGGTCAGGTCGTTGACCTGATTTGCACACCTCGAAGGACATACACTGTGTTTTTTAGGCGGGCACAGCTAGTCTGAAGGGCCTGGGGCCGGATGATCCGTCGGTTGCTCGATAACGCGACGTGCGATCTGGATTGAAGGACCATTGACGGTCTGAAGGAGCGCTTGGGCTCTGAAGGACCTCTGGGGGTCTGCAAGAGTACTGGGATGCTGAATTGCGATACGAGACCAGCGCTTGGAGCACTGACTTTGAGGGGACAGACTATTGGGATTGACATATGGCGTACTCGCTAATGAATGCATTTACTTGAGAAGGGGAATGCAATGAATGATGTATGCGTGCAATAAAGGTATGTGAAATGGTAGGTGTTCTATGGGATGAATGAAACGTGGCAGATGATGTGAATTGAAGTTGATGAGACATGGAGGTTGACAAACAACATGTATGAATGCAGATAAGGTATGAATGAGGTCGTGCTGATTGATTTTGGTGGAATGATGAATGTAATGGAATGAGCAATTTTTCTCTTTTTGCTTTCTTGCTTTTCTTCTTAGTATACAATTAGTGTATGAAATGCAAAGTGCGAATGCGATGCACATGTAATGCTTTGATGCGAATGCCATGGTGAATGATATGATTGGTGTTGTAGAGAGTTTTTGGCAATGCTGAGACCCGCGTGTGGCACGTCTATCGAAGCAAAAAACGTTATATGCATTCGTGTGAAGTGATTGAATGTGCAATGCAAAAGACAATGGACTACAAAATCCCGTGAATGATGGATGCTGAAACTGGTCGGGAACAGAAATTGATAAGCCGTGTATGTGACTGCAGATGTGAATGCAAATGTACCGCTTAGATGCAGGTGTTATGGTAGATGCATGTTTATGTGGTGGAATGATTTATGCTATGTGGATGATTTTTGTCTCTTCTTTCTTTCCTCTTTTTATGTGTGAATGAATGAATGTGCACACGTAATGCTTAGATGCAAGAGTTGTGGTAGCTGCATGACTTGATGTTGAGATATAATAATGCATGGTGCAATGATTGGATGTTTGTCGGGATGTGACATGATTTTTTTTTTTTTTTTTTTTTTTTTTTTTTTGGTTGTTTCCTTTTATTGCCTTTTTCGGTGTTTGATGAATGCATGAGAATGTTGATATGATGAATATGTAATCATTTGATGCAAACGCTACGGTGAATAAAAGGAAGTGCATGAATGCATGGTGCGGTAATATGATATGATTGATTGGGATGCAGACGAGACTTTTGGTAATGATGAGACCGACATTTGTCATTTTTATTGAAGCAGTACATGTTATGTGCGGGTATGCATGTATGCATGCGTAATTGTGTAGGCAAGAACAAGTGGAATGTTTGATGAGAAACGAAACTTTTGTTGCTAGGAACAGAGAGATGAATATTTTGAATTGATAATTCCTTGTAAGAAATTTTTGATGCCTTTAACTCAAACTCTGGTAAATTTGAGGCTGCCATTTTGAAAGTGTGGCTCGTGGCAATTTATTAGGGCCCCTTCTAGAGATCGAGATGTGTATTTGCAGACTTGTTCAAATGGGTTCTCATTTGGTTATGATGATCGATGATGGCTAAGCTTTCAAGTCTAAGATGTTAACTTAGAGGGATTGTCATTAACGTGTGTTTCTCTCTTTGAAGCATTTGTTTGATAAATCTGAAAATAGTGTGAATGCAAATGATTGCGCCAGTTGACTCAGGGTTCAAGAAATGTGGGGTATGGACAAGTGTGACGCGTGAGTGGAGTGAAGGATGGGGTTATTTGGGCAAGCCTATGAGAGATGGGCTTGCCCCAAAGTAGGAAATGTTTAACTGCCCCAATTTTGACTTCAAATAGTGGGGAGTGAAACAGGCTGCCTTTGCCTAGGGAGGGCGATGACAACTAAGGGTATAGACTGATTGAGGGATTGGGAAATATGCTGGTATTGGGGTGACAAGTGGCTAGGAATGAATGGAATGGGGGCATAAGGGTTCTTTCGGCCCGAGGGATATGATGCCCCGGTCTACAAGAGGACAAGGTTGCCCCAATCCATGAAAGATGAAGACTGCCCCATCTCGAGTGAGATTGTGGTAGGGTGCAAAGTCAGAATAATGGTTTGGAAATTGGTTTGGTGCGGCTGTATGGGTGTAGTATACGAATGGGATGAAAGGTGAGGATATTTTGGGGGATGTTGAAAAGTTTGCCCGGGTATGAGAGGAATGAAGGGTGAGGGTAATGCCCCGCTTTGAGGTGGTAAGTCAAGTAACTGCCTTAGTAGGGATTTGTGGTTTTCTTTTGGGAAGATTCCACAGACTACGACAGTCAAGAGTCTTTGATGAGATTTCAAGTTGTTGATGATCACTGACCTTCTACCAAAAAACGTTTATCTTTTGTAAGAATTTTGGGCGTGCAAGCCTCTTTGAGTTTTTTCTCTCTCTTTTTTTTTTTTGTAATAATATTTTTCCTTTTCCCTTTTTTTTTAGCAAATAAGTTATTCTGATTATTTTGTCCTAGAAGATAATCTTTGAGAAAAGTGGAAGCAAACAATCATTGATCAGAATAGACCTTAGGGTAGTATTATGGCCAATGGTTGATGATTTACGGAGGAAACGATTACTTCGCCCATAGGAGTGTTTGGGGGATTGGTTGAGACAAATGGTCTTTTGTGTGTGTCATGGCATAATGAACCTGTTTAGGGTTGTAACGCAGCCAAGGGTTTATGGAGGATAGGATATTTAGGCCGAAGGAAGTGTTGGAGGGTTGATTTAAGGCAAGGATCTTTTATGTGTTTGATGATGTGAAGTATCAGCACACAATTTCTATTGCTTTCGCTTTCAGGATTTTTCAATCCTTTTTGAGTTTCACTTTTTTTTTTTTGCGACTTTTACCTCTTTTCTTCTTCTGAGCCGAGCGAGCTGATAAAGGCGGTACACCGTCGTTTAAATATGGGATTGATCATTGTTTAGGTTGATAAAAAGCTGATTCAATTTTGGATGTGGGAAAATGGCCAAACTTCACTTCAAATCATTTTTTTTTGACAATTCACTTCAAATCATGGTTGCTTATTTTCTTGAAATATCAAGCATAGGACAAAACCTCATTTTAACATATTTGCTTTTCTTTATTATTATTATTATTTTTTTTTTTTAACTCAAAGAACTTGCACGAGTGTTTAGAATGCCAGCAGGGAACCTTAGTGATCATCATTCTGCCCCAGTATGGAGCTTTCAAACTGTTACTAGTGAGATTTCATCACTGGGGGGATAGTGAATGAAATACTCTTATGGGGACTGGGCACTTTAGGGACGGTTGGATTTGGTTTTGGAAAATGGAGGGAGGATAACGAGGAGTGGCAAAGAAAGGGTTAGTACAACTGATTGAAACAAGAGTAAACACATGTCATGCTAATTTATTTTGCGAATGCTTCATAGAGAGTTAACACTGGTTAAGATAGAACAATTTTAATTGTCAAGACCACACAAGTTAACAAAGTAGACTTTTGGGTCCTTATTACGGGAGGGTTGAGATATATGGCTTAGGTAACCTGGAATGGATAGGTAGAAGCGGTATTGGGTTAATGCCTTTGGTGGTGCATGCAGAGGCCAGGGGTCAGGCCCATGGGAGGAAGGGTTTGAAATTATATGGTCAATATTGTAGTGACCATGATGATGAACGAGTTATTGGTGAATTTCATTAAAGGGTTAAGTGGGTGGATGGTTTCCATGAATGTGGTAGGTACGAGTAGGATATATATGGGATGAAGAGGGAAGAACTTGACGTTGGTGAATCAAGTTAGGTATTTACTCAAAGGGTGTGAGAACCTTTTCTAAGGGAGAAGAATCAATTCAAATATATTTTGCAAGCATTTATTGTTTCTCATCAAACGGTGTTTCCACAACAAGAAAATTCATGAGTTTTTTTTTTTTTTTTTTAGGTATAATGCATGGACATATGAGTGTTACTGTACATGGACAACAATGCATATGAATGAAATGCGTAATGATACCTTAGACAAGTGTATGATTTTTTATGTTTTTGCGTTTCAACTAGAATAAGATGCTAACCAGAAAAAGCTATTGGATGATGAATGGTGCAATAATGTAGCAATTTCTGATTTTTATTTTGATGCATGTAAGAATATGAGATGCATGTAAGAGGAATAAAAACATTTACTTTTGTTTTTATGATGCATGAGAGTGACGCCTTTGAGATGAATGTGTGAGGAATAAATAACCCCTTTTTTTTTTATGATGCATGAAGGAGATTAATGTATTTGAGATGCACAAGAATGAATGACTTTTGTTTTTGTTCCTTTATGATGCATGGAGAGGAGTGATGAAATAATTGCTAACTGAAATATATTTTTGGTGATGAATGATGCAAGAATGATGATATGACCCTCTTTTTTAGAAAATAATGCATGCATGGGGGAATGATGCATTTGAACTAGGATTACACCATGAACGAAATGATGTATGAATGATGTGATGCCTACACTATTTGATGATGATTTTTGTGAATGATTATGAATGAGTGGCGGCGAATGCTAAATGCGATGCTAACGTTGTATGAACAGAATTTTTGTGCTTATATATTTTTTAGGAACCAAATGTGATGCATGAATGATAATGTACGAAATCCTTGAAGAAATGATCGCTTGAGAAGACCATCTATTCTAAATGATTTTGTGTTTACTGTTAGACGCGATGCAACATGTAGATAATGAAATGCTAGCTAAAACATATTTCTTATGATGATATGCAAGAGTAATGATACTTATTTTTATTCGTAAATGATGCATGCAGGGAGGAATGATGTATTTGATGATGTCGTAAAAGATGTGATGCTTACACTACGTGATGATGATTTTTGTGAATGATTATGAAGGAAAGGTAGTGCGAGCTAAAAATTATTTTTGTGCGAGGAAATAGAATGCATGACACTCGCAGTGATTTTTTTTTAATGCATGGGAAGAAAAGAATGCATGATGCTTGACATGATTTTAACAGATGCATGAGTGTTGGCGAACCAACTTGCCTTTTTTGTTGCCCTGATTTTTGAAATATGAATGAATGAGTGTGCATGAGATGTGAATGTGTGGTTTTATTAATCTCGTCGGGGAATTGTGAGCTTTTTATTAAGGTATGGTCCAGGTGGTCTGACTTTCAAAAGCTTGTTCTCTTAAAAAAAGTTTTATAATTCCCCGACGGTCATTGAAATGCATGCAAAATGACATGTTTGAACCTTTTTGATATGCGAAAGAATATAAAAAATGCATGAGACATGTTTCTAAAAAAAAAAACTGGAAAGTAATTAGAATTAGATGCACGAATGATGCAGTAATAAAAGAATAATGTCATGCCTTTTTGTTTTTTTGTTTTAGAAAATAATGCCTTTGAGCAACATGATGCACGAATGCATTGTTATTGGGTACAAAGATATGACTACATAATAATAATTATTTATTGTAAGGGAAAAGACAATATTAAATAAAATAAAGAAGATGCTTCCCTGTGTCTTAAATGAGCCATGTCTAAATTGGTATTTTCAACATGATCAAGGGTCACTTTAGTGATCATCCTTTCGGGTGGTTCTAATCACTTCCTCACAAAGGTCTCCAGAGCTAAATCCCCTTCATGACATGATTCACAACGATAGCGAGCTACCTGGTGTGGGTTACCGTGAAAGAGCGTACTCTGGCTGAGACTTTCATGAGAGTCAGACAGATAAAATCCAGAATGACTGTCACTAATAATCTCCACTCGTCCTAGGTTATTTCCAGACCCGGGTATAAGGCCCCACTCAAAAGTGTGTGCAAAGGTGTACGTGATGTGTGTGATAGGAGCAAGACCTAAGGTTATTTAAACAGTAAGATAGACGAAATATATACTATATTTAGAAAATAAAACATGATCATCTAACCTAAAGTTGATGCAGAATAATAATATTTACAACGAATAAAATAAATAACTATTTATTAAATGTGAAAGGGAAACAAACATAGAAAAAGTTAAAGTTTAGCACAACTAACCATGTCAGGCTTGACTCTCAAAAGTCCCCAGTGAAGTCGCCAGCTGTAGCGACCGAAAAATCCGGAGGATCTCTCGCGTTCAACGAAGTCGCCATCAATGTTTAATTATTAGAGAAAACATTGAAAAATCCCTTTTTAAATGAAAATGGTCTTAAAAACCAGGTTTTGGGTTCGGGAGTCGATTATGCGTGGGGAAGGTATTAGCACCACACAGCATCCTTTTAAAAAGGTTACCTCTGATTAGTTGCGCAAAACATATTAACTTTGAAAAATATTTATTTCCCTTTTGTTATGAAATGAATTGAAAAAGACTTAATGAAAACAAATGTTTTTGTATTTTTGTTGAGAACTAAAGAAGAAAATGTTTAGAAAAGACTAAAAATGGTTTTTTATTAATGCAATTGACAGAGGTCGGCCGCCCTCTGCTCCTACGTATCTCCTGGTAGAGAATCAAATCACACGTAGTTCTTGGTAGAAGAGGTTTGTGTGTGTGTATTTTTATTGTTAAGCATCTTTGAAATTAGATGACATTAATGATGACCAAACAAGTAAACTCAGAAGGGTCACCACTAATAGTCTATTTGAAAATTAAAGCTGTTATTAACGGTCAAACAAGCCAAGCCCAGAGTGATCATTAGTAACAAACCATTTTTATGTTTAGGAAAACAATCATTTATTTGGGAAAAAATAGGTTTGCGAAAGAAAATATTCATTTATGGAAAAGAAAATCTTTTTAAAAGAGGAACAGGGGGTGCAGTAGCGAAATGGGGTGTCATTAGCAGAAAAGGGCTGTATTTTAAAGTAATGAGTGCGGAAAACAGGCCCAGTTCGTTTTTTGGTGGACTGGGCCGCAGTAAAAAAACTTGCGTGGGAGTGTATAGCTTAAAATGTGGGGTGTAGGTCGTAAACTGTATTAAAATAAAAAAGGGTGTAGGTAGCAGGGCCCAATCAGTTTTCGCAGACTGGGCTGCATTAAAATGGGCTTGCGCAGGAGGGATGCATAAAGTAAACGAGGGGGTGTAAAAAGTGATCTGAAAAAAAAAAAAATAGAAAAAAACAGATAAGTGAAATAAGAAGGGAAAAGGAAAAACAAAAAAAACTCTAAACCTAATCCTTCTCTCCTTTACCTTCAACAGCGCCGCACATCCATCACTGAGAGGAGAGAGAAAAAAATTTGTGAACAAGGGAGAAAAGAGAGAAAACGCGACGAAGAGGGAGGAGGAAGAGTGACAGTTCGCGACGGATGGAGGGAGAGAGAGGGGACACGACAGCGAGAGGGTGGATGGCGTCACTTGGTGGTGACGGTAGTGGTTGGTTCGTGGTGGTTTGTGGCTGTTTGGTGGCGGTTGTTGGAGAAGAGGGGAAACGAACGGCGAAGGAGGGGGGGGTTAGGCGGAGGTTGCGCCGGAGGGAAGGCCGTGGCGGCGGCTGTGGTGGTCATTTGGGTGGTTTAGATGGTGGTCGTTGGTGGTGACTATTACGGTGGTGGTGACGGTGGGAAGTGGGTGGGTTGCGATGGTGGTGGCACTCTTCGGAGGTCATGGAGGCGACGGTGGTGGCTCACGGAGGTGCGAGAGGCTTAGGTGTGGTGGTCCTCTCTCCCTATTTTTCTTTTCTGAATTTTCTGTGAGGACAGAGTGATGAATTTTGGGCTGGTGAGGGTTGTTGATTTGGAGTGAGAGCTGAAGTAGCACTTCTTGGAGTTGTTCTTCTGCTTCTGTTTTTACTATACTCATCAAATTCATGCTCCTCTTGAATGGGAGTGAATTGTGGGGAGTCGCCAGGAGAAATTAGAGGGGGAGATTTTGAAGAGGAAGATCCAGAAGCCATTTGGGTTTTTTTGGTTTTTTATTGTTGTTGCTTTTAAGCTATGAAATGAAAATTTATCCGTGACTGCTGTGTTGTGTGACATGTGATTGCTTGTTTGAAGAGGATGGCGTGGAGCAGGCACCAAACTGATGTGGCCAAGTTGTGAAAGTGAAAAGGAGAGGCTGGGGCAGATGGGGGTGGCGTGTAACAGTGAGGAGAAATGTACACTGCTGAAAGCCATCAGCAAGCAGTGGCGTGGAGTAATGGGGTTGCTTGTAAGTCTATGTTTAACTTTGGCTAAAAGGGAAGAAGTCAATACAGCTACAGTGGGATTTGACTCTAAATACAAGCAAGCTAATGACACTTTATTATTTATTTTTCTTATTTAATTAAATTCTGATTTATATCTTGTATTATTTTTATTTATGTACATGGATGTAACAATAAAGACAGCTCTATTTATGGTTTTCTCCAATATCTATTTATTTTGTCTATACATGTTTACTAAAAGCTGACTTGGTAAAAAAAACTGATTATAAAAACATTTATTCACAAACTAATTTTTATTAGATTTTTATAACAAAATTAAACTGACAACAACGACGATAAACATACGTACACGATGAGACGCAAACGCGTGTGGGACAAAAATGTGTACATTACTAACAATAGCACGCGCGCACCAATGAGAAGTAACACGCATATACGCGACTGGGAACGACACACAATAATTTAGATTTTCTAGTAAACTTTAAATTAGCCGGACAAAATTAGGGTATGACAGTCCCCTATTTATATTTTTTGAAAATGAAATATTTATCTACTTATTTTTATATGTTTATGTGAAAGAAATTATTTTTTTGGAAAGAAATAAATAGAAAAACGAAAAGGGGCTGCATTAATAAAACAGGGGTGCAGTTAGAGCAGATGGCTGTATTATTAAAAAGGGAGGTGTGAAAAGCAGAAGCCCAGTTTGTAGACTGGTCCATGAGTTCATGGGCCTTTCAGGGGGGAGGCGTATACAGGAAAATGGGAGTGTGAGTAGTATTCTGAGTTAAAATGAAAAGACGAAAATACCCCTCGGTCCACACTATATAACGCGTAACAAAAAAAACCTAAACCTAATTCTCTTTCCCTTCTCCTGCGGCGCCGTCCCAAACCCAATTCCCTCTCAACCCTAGTTTCTTCAATTCCCATTTTCTCCGCCTCACTTCACAGCGAACCCGTCTTCTCCTCTGTTCATCGTCACTCTCAACCCTGACTTTACTTTTCTCCCCCCCATTTGCGCCGCAACCAGAAACGAAGAGAGAAAGAGATAGCGAAGCTGCGTGATCTACGGCTACGACTACGGCGAGGGCTACGGCTACGGAGAGAGAGAGGAAAAGGATTCAGGGAGAGAGATGACACGTGATAGGGAAAGAGGCGAAAGGCGAGGATGAGGGAGGAGCTCGCCGGCCGTTCCTTGGCGGCGAAGACGACGACAACTTCAGCGCCTGAATCTGGAACCTCACGACGGCGTACATGCTGGGTTCGTGCGACGGTGGTGGAAGAAGCGATGGGCTGATGGCGCGTTTTTTTTTGGGTGAACAGCCGCCGTCTACAGCGGCCGGAACCATAGGTAAATCCTCACTTTCCTCTTCTCTCCTCTTCTACATTCATTTCTTTTGTTGGTTTTTGACTTTTAATTTTCTTTTTCTTCCTACGCTTCTAACCCTAATTTTATTGTTTTTTTTGTTTCTGGGGGGTTCACGGTGGCGTGGAGGACTAGAGTTGACGGTGTCCTGACGTTGGCGACGTGATTGGGGAGAACGACCACCATCTACGGTGGTCGGAGCTACAAAGGGTAAGCCTCGGTTTTAATTTGCATTTTACGTCTCCTTTCCTATTTTTTTGATTGCTGCTTTTACATATTTTGGACTTCGAATTCCCTAAAAGACAAAGAGATCTAAACCCTAATTTTAGCTGAAGCCTTTGCCTAATTTCTTTTCTGAGACTGATTAACAAAACCTGATATTCTAGTCCATTTTTGAGCAGCAAAACCGATTCTGGTTCTTACTAGCTGAGCCCTAATTTTCCTAATTTCGTTTTATTTTGAACAAGTTGAATCTGAAACCCTAAGAACAGGTTGAATCTGAATCCCTAAGAACAAGTTGAATCTGAATCCCTAATTTTTATTCAAACTGCTTGTGATATTCTGGAATCCTACCAACAGCACATTACTTATTCACTGTTTGTATAACATCTAACACTACACCATGTTTAAGAATAGCATGCTCGAAATCTCAATTGTTTTACATCTCATACCTAAAGCATGTTCGAATTAAAAACAAAACCAACCTGGGTTCCTGAATGAAAGCAAAACTGTTGTTAATCCTTGTCTCTCTTGCTCTATTGCTGCTGCTGGTTCTCTTTGTTTGTCTCTACTGCTACTTGTTCCTACCTCTGGATTTGTTGCCTTATGACTAGGGTTTCAGTGTGAAAACCCTAGTCTTTTGGGTTCTGAATTTCTGTCTGAATCTTGGGGTCTGTTCTTGTCTGCTTTTGAGTGTGTCTAGGTTTGTTTATATAGGTAAAAATTAGGTTTTTTTTCTGATCCTTCTCCATATTTGTTTCCTTTTTTAGGTATTGGGCTTGGATTGGAGAAAACTTGCTCACCAAGTTGCTGGATTAGGGTTGGGGAAGGCTTGTTCACCAAGGAGAGCAGGAAAGAAGAGAGGCGCAGCTGCCCTTTTTCTCATTTTTTTGTAATTTTCGTTTTTCCTATTTTTTTGTATTTTTGGTTATTTTCGGTTTTGTATTTTTTATAACTAATTCTGATTTTTTTGGATTATGGTAAACATTTGTAGATTAATTTTCATTGTTTTTTTTTTATATTTGCTACGGATATATTTTTGGTTTTGTATTATATAATTTTTTTTAATTAATTTTGTTTTTCTTTGGGTCAAAATAAAAGAGAATGATTAAATTGGGCCCAAACCCAATCAAAACTAAACATAGGCCAAATTAGAACTAATTTCAAGATCAGGTCCACTCTAGCCACAGGTCCATTTTGGCAAACATTAGACATAAGCCCATTTATTTAAAAAAACTGGTTTGAAACGCTAAGCGTAAGCCCAATTAGGCGAGCTAACAAAATTAGGCCCAAAAGGTTGGGCATAGGCCCAATTGGACAAACCGGTTCGAATTAAAAACAAAACAGCGCTCGAAGTGCCATAGGCTTGTGACACGGGGGTAAAGCGATTATAAAAGACCAGGCAAAATTAGGGTATAACAGCTGCCCCTCTTTATTTATATTTTACTAGAAATACAAATAAAGATAGATTAGACACTAATTTTGTCCGCTTAGGGGGAAGATGAGTTAGGGAAACGAGGGACGATTAACACTTGGCGTGTTAACCGAGAACAATAAAGAAACGAACACTGGGGATCTGGCAGAGCACTGGGGCTCTAAAAGAGCATTTGGGCTCTAAGGGAGCACTGGGGCTCAAAGGGGCTGCCTAAACCCTAAAGGACCAATTGGGGTCCGAAAGTGCACTGGGGCTTTGAAGGACTGCCGGGGTCCGAGGGTGGCCTTTTTCGAGCGGCCGCTAATAAGATCAGGTCTAGAACTGATCACGAATGACGTCCACTATGTCTTAGGCTGACACAGCTAGTCTGAATGGCCTGGGGCCGGATGATCCGTCGGTGCTCGATGCCGACGTGCGATCTGGATTGGATGACCGCTGGAGGTCTAAGGAGCGCTGGGGCTCGCGGTGTTAACATTACGATCTGGTTTGCTGAGTTAAGGTCAGCACTTATCGTGTTTAAAAAATAAAAACAAACTGAAAGGGTCGACACTTGAGGTCGGTATGCAACATGTGTTATGCATATGACATGCATGTAATGTATGCATATGTAATGAAATATGGAGTGGTTCGCTCTTGCTTTCTTTCCTTTTCTCGCTCTTATTTATTTTTCTTTGTTTCTTTTTGCTTTTCTTTTTTGGCTTTCTTTTTACTGGTCTCATCAACTCGCGGGACTTCTGGTGGGAGATATGAGGGTTGCCCCGAGTAATGGCATTGCCGAATTGAAGCACAGACTATTATGATTCTTTGTTTGAAGTGATCGTGCATGTATTTGTCCTTTTGCAAGCTTTATTTATGAGAGATCATCTCCTTTCCGTAATTTTCAGAAATTTCGTAATAATTGTAATGCTCTTGATTATGCACATGCTTTGCAATTCAGTATCATGTATCATAAAACATCATTTTAAAGTGGATTGGAAACAAGGGAACAAAGCAAGTGTTTAATATTCTAATGGAGGCCGGGTGTGCAGAAGGTCACACTGACCGGAAATTACATTGAGAGTTTTTAAACTGAAAAAGAAAGAAAAAGGAAGAGCAGATCCCTTGATTGTTTGCATCTTTGGAGTAACGACGTCAATCCCCATACACATAAACTTGACCACTCATCAATCAACTTCCAGAGGCGTGAACTGCCTTAGCATCTGTTCAAAGTCCAACTTTCTGACCCTAATTTTTGCCTGGATCGCTCTTTAGAGTTTTCAATCCATCGGGTCGCTCTAATTTTTGCCTAGGCCGCCCTTTTGGGTTTTCGACCTAGCGAGCTTATTTTTGCTTGGATCATCTTTCTCTTTTTTCCATATATTTCTTTTAGGCATAGTACTTCTTGACTGCATCTGAGTTCACTGGGAGTGGGAGGTCATCACCATCCATTTTTGTGAGGATTAATGCCCCTCCAGAGAATGCTTTCTTCACCACATATGGTCCTTCATAATTAGGGGTCCATTTCCCCCGGGAATCTTTCTGGATAGGCAGGATTTTCTTGAGCACTAGGTCTCCCTCTTGAAACTGTCGAGGACGAACGTTCTTCTCGAAAGCTTTCCTCATTCTTTGCTGGTACAACTGCCCATGGCACAGAGCGACTACTCTCTTTTCTTCAATGAGATTCAACTGATCGAGACGAGCTTGAACCCATTCCGCTTCTTCTAACTTTGTTTCCATCAGCACTCGCAGAGAGGGTATTTCAACTTCGATGGGAAGAACTGCTTCCATCCCATATACTAGCGAAAATGGAGTTGCCCCTGTTGACGTGCGAACTGAGGTTCGGTATCCGTGCAGTGCGAAGGGAAGCATTTCATGCCAATCCTTGAATGTCACTACCATTTTTTGCACGATCTTCTTTATATTCTTGTTTGCCGCTTCGACCGCCCCATTCATCTTTGGACGGTATGGAGAAGAGTTGTGGTGTTGAATCTTGAAATCCTCACACAACTCCTTCATCATCTTGTTATTCAGGTTGGTCCCGTTATCTGTGATGATCTTATTTGGAAGGCCGTAACGGCAGACCAAGTCCCTTTTTATGAACTTGACGACCACAGATTTCGTTACACTGGTATAAGAAGCGGCTTCGACCCACTTGGTGAAATAATCAATAGCAACCAGGATGAAGCGATGACCGTTCGATGCTTTAGGTTCGATAGGGCCGATGACATCCATGCCCCACATTGAGAATGGCCATGGTGCCGCTAAAACGTTCAAAGAAGCGGGCGGCACATGAATGTTATTAGCATAGATTTGACATTTATGACACTTCCTCACATAGTTAAAGCAATCGGTCTCCATTGACAACCAGTAGTAGCCAGCCCTCAAGATCTTTCTTGCCATTGTATGCCCATTAGAATGAGTGCCGAACGAGCCTTCGTGGACGTCTTTCATAATCCTTTCTGCTTCCTCTTTTGCCACACATCGGAGGAGGACCATATCGTGATTTCTTTTATAAAGTACTTCCCCATTTAGAAAGAAACCCATTGACAATCTCCTGAGCGTTCTTTTATCATTCTCTGTGGCACCAGGAGGATATTCTCTGTTTATTATATACTGCTTGATGTCGTAATACCAAGGTTCACTGTCGGGTTCTTCTTCGATTTCCATACAATGATGTGCTGGCAAGTCTCGATGTAGAATTCGGATGAGTGTCAGACTCTTATTGTCATTGATATTGAACATTGACGACAAAGTTGCTAAGGCGTCTGCCAATTGATTTTCTTCACGAGGGAAATGGTGGAAAGTGATCTCGTCAAACTGTTCGATCATCTTTTGGACATGATCACGATAGGGGATCAACTTGGAATCTCTGGTCTCCCAGTCACCTTTTATTTGATAGATGACCAAGGCCGAGTCTCCATATACGTCGAGTCTCTTAACCTTCCACTCGAGGGCCGCTTGGATGCCCAGAATACATGCTTCATATTCTGCGATGTTGTTGGTGCAATAGAAACTCAATCTAGCAGTACACGGTATGAAGCGGTTATCTGGGGAAATCAATACAGCTCCGACCCCATGCCCCCATAGATTGGAAGCGCCATCAAATGACATTCTCCACCTTTCGTCGCCTGGAGACTTTCCTTCTCCGAATAGAGCCATTATATCTTCATCGGGGAAATCGCATTGCATTGATTGGTAATCCTCAATGGGTTGGTGTGCCAAGTATTCAGCCAATGCACTACCTTTGATCGCTTTTTGAGTGACGTACAGGATGTCGTATTCAGATAGCAACATTTGCCAGCGAGCAATTCTCCCTGTGAGTGCGGGTTTTTCGAAGATGTATTTGATTGGATCCATTTTAGATACCAACCAAGTAGTATGGCTTAGCATATACTGCCTCAGACGGCGTGCAGCCCAGGCCAAAGCACAACACGTTTTTTCCAACAACGAGTATCTTGTCCCGCATTCAGTGAACTTCTTGCTGAGATAGTAAATGGCATGCTCCTTCCTTCCGGACTCGTCATGTTGCCCCAGCACACAACCCATTGATTTGTCTAGCACTGTTAGGTACAAAATGAGAGGTCTGCCGGATACAGGCGGCATTAGGACTGGTGGATTTTGGAGATACCTCTTGATCTTCTCAAAGGCTTCTTGGCAGTTATCGTTCCACTTTGCCTCTTGGTTCTTGCACAATAATTTGAAGATAGGCTCACAGGTGGATGTTAATTGGGATATGAATCTGGAAATGTAATTCAATCTTCCCAAGAATCCACGAACCTCTTTCTCGGTTTTTGGCGCCGGCATTTCAAGAATTGCTCGTACCTTGGCTGGATCTACCTCTATTCCCCTTTGACTGACTATGAAACCCAAGAGCTTTCCTGATTTTACACCGAAAGTGCATTTGGCAGGATTTAATCTGAGTTTGAACTTCCTTAGACGTTCGAAGAGTTTTTGCAGATTAACGACATGTTCTTCCTCAGTCTTGGATTTTGCAATCATATCATCCACGTAGACCTCTATTTCTTTATGCATCATATCATGGAATAATGCTACCATTGCCCTTTGGTAAGTTGCACCAGCATTCTTCAGTCCGAATGGCATTACTTTGTAACAGAATGTACCCCAGAGGGTGATGAAGGTGGTTTTCTCCATATCCTCAGGGGCCATCTTGATTTGGTTATATCCGGAATACCCATCCATGAAGGAGAAGAGCGAGTGTTGTGCTGTGCTGTCTACCAGGACATCAATGTGAGGCAAAGGAAAATCATCTTTAGGGCTGGCTCTGTTCAAATCTCGATAATCGACACACATCCGAACCTTCCCATCTTTCTTTGGAACTGGAACAATGTTGGCGACCCATTGAGGGTATTTGACTACTGCTAAGAACCCAGCATCGAATTGCTTCTTAACCTCGTCTCGGATTTTCATTGACATATCCGGCTTCATTCTTCTTAATTTCTGTTTCACCGGTGGGCATTCGGGTTTCACTGGTAGTTTGTGTTCGACTATGTCGGTGTCTAGTCCGGGCATGTCTTGATATGTCCATGCAAAAATGTCGACATATTCGAACAAAAGTCGTACCAGTTTCTCCCGTTCGCTGTCTTTCATTGTGGTGCCGATCTTGACCTCTCTCTTGTCTTCTTCTGTGCCCAAGTTAATTGTTTCGGTCGATTCCTCGTGGGGCTGGATCACCTTATTCTCTTGTTCCATCATTCTCATCAACTCTGGAGGGGTTTCCCAGTTATCTTCAATATCTTCCTCAGTTTGATTAATAGGGTGGTCAAAGTTATAGCATGAGTTATCAGCGTCGTTATTTTCAAAGATAAATTTTTTAGATCTGCATTTAGAGAAATTGACGGAATAAATAAAAACGAATAAAAGGAAAAAACCAAAGCAAATGAAAAGGAAAGTGGAAATTCATTGGAGAACTCAAAATAACGTTTCATTAATGATGATACTGAAAAGAAAACATGTGTGCCCTAATGAAATGTCCTAAGGCCTTGGGCAGAGCCAAAGGATTGTATTACAGGAAAATTACTTTGGACTAAAAACTACGGGGAAGTCAACAATCTTCCAATTATTAAGCCTTTCACTTGCAGGACAAGGGCGCACAAGGCTGGCGACGCCATCTCCGGCATTTAGGTCATCTTCAATGGCTGCAATCTGATTTGGATTCAGCATTCCCGCGCTCCGAAAGTTTAACTTGATGTCGCCGATGATGATTTTCTTCATGCTTTCCTCTCTACCTTCAAGCTTGGCTATCCTCCGCTCCTTCTTTTCCGCAGCTATTCTTCTCTTGTCAGCACGACCAGGCCAGTGTCCTATCCCATGTCTGTCTTTGTTTCCCTGCAATTGTATTGGGGTCAGTATCCCTTGTTCAGTCCTCCCTAAACCGCTTCCAGCTTGGTAACCTTTGCCTAGCATGACTTTAGCAACCATTAAGGCAGCCTTGGACAATTTAGGCTTCAGTGGAAGGACTTCTCCCTTCACAGAGGTGGCATTTGCAATTTCTAATGCTTGGAAGGCAGTCTCGAGCGATTCTTCGGCAGCCTCAATGCAGCGGGCAGCAGACGACCTATTCACTAGCATTTCTTCTTCACCAAAAATAACTACTAGCTTGTTGTTCACTATGAACTTAAGTCTCTGATGTAGAGAGGAGGGAACAGCCCCGACAGAATGTATCCATGGTCTCCCCAAAAGACAACTGTAAGATGGATTGATATCCATTATTTGGAAAGTCACTACGAAGACTTCTGGACCTACCTGTACAGGTAACTCCATCTCTCCGACGACCTCTCTTCTTGATCCATCAAAGGCCCTGACTAATATAGAGCTGGGTCTCATATATGAACAATCCACATGCAACTTTTCCATGGTCGACTTGGGTAACACATTCAAGGACGATCCATTGTCAATGAGCACTCGAGCAAGTGAGTACTCTCCGCATTTCACGGAGATGTGTAAAGCCCTGTTGTGCCCTCTCCCTTCGGCCGGAATCTCGTCATCAGTAAAAGTGAGGTAGTTGCTTGCAACAATGTTCCCAACGATCCCATCAAACTGACCCACTGTGATATCATGAGTGACATAGGCCTCGTTCAATACCTTTATCAATGCCGCACGATGAGCTTCTGAGCTGAGCAATAATGATAGCAGGGATATCTTAGCAGGGGTCTGATTCAGCTGGTCAACCACCTTATACTCACTCTGCCTCATAAGCTTTAAGAATTCACCGGCTTCCTGTTCAGACAGTGTCCTTTGGCCTGCATTCTTATCAACAGGTTCTACTTCTTTGTCTTTACCCTTGCGGGTTCTTTCTTCTTCTTCTCTTGTTTTCCCTCCACCGAGTCTTTCAGGGGCATAGATACGCCCGCTACGAGTCATTCCACTAACCCCTGAGATGTTAATGACGTCAGGGCTGTTCTGAGGACCTTTCACTTGGACTTTCGCGCTGTAATTCCAGGGGACTGCTTTGGTGTCCCTGTAGGGGAAGGGAGTAGGCACTTGGATAGTGATTGGTTTAGGTGTACCCAAGGACGACTTCGAGTCCTTAGTGTAGCGGATCTCTAGCGGCTTCCGGGTATCCTTGTCCTGGCCGTTGCTTGATAGGATGGTTGACACTTGATCCTCCCTCTTTTGAAATCCCACTTGTATTATATGTCGGTCCAGCAGATCTTGAAGGACTAGCTTGAATGCTTCGCATGTCCCGGCACAGCGAGGGTTGGTACATAAATCTTTTCCGGCGCATCCCTTCATAACAACTCCGAAGTGGCACGATTCAGCATGGATAATGCTTAGAGGTGTGCTGATATCTTCCACCTTTCTGATTAAGGACTCCTCTTCAAAAATTTCAACAGCATTAACAGAGGAGTTCTCATTCCCTGGCAGAGGGTTAGTGGCAACATTTGGGCCGTCTTCTTTGAAATTCAGCCATTTGGATTCGATTAGGTCTTGTACCACATATTTCAAAGCTTTGCAGTTTTCAGTGGAATGGCCGACTGCTCCAGCGTGGAACCCACAGGTAGCATTTGGGTCGTAGTTTTTTGGGAAAGGAGGCTGAATAGGTCTCATCGGACGGGGAGTGATTAGGTTGTGATCGATGAGATGGTTAAACAGCTCTGTGTACGACATGGGTATCGGGTCAAAGCTAACAGGCTTCCTCTCGGGGTAATTTTGTGGTCTGTAGCTGGGAAGGTTTTGGTGAGGTGAGGCTGATGGTGTTTGGGTAGGGAATTGATAGGCTTGTGGCGGTTTAGTGTAGGAGGGTTTTCCGGCTCCAGTGATTGCGTTAGTTTTCCCCTCTCTTCTTTTGGGAAAACCAGCGAAAGGCTTTTTCTGGCTATTGGTTCCGGTGAAGCTGTGTGCAATCTTTCCATTCCTTAAACCATTCTCTAACCTCTCTCCTATGATGACCATATCCAAGAAGCTTGAGGATACACTCCCTACTAATCTGTCGTAGAAGGGCGACTGTAAAGTATCCATGAACATTGTTACCATTTCTTTTTCCAGCAAAGGCGGTGCTACTTGTGCTGCTAACCCTCTCCAGCATTGAGCGTATTCCTTAAAGGACTCGTTATCCCCTTTCACCATATTCTGTAGCTGTGTCCTATCAGGTGCCATATCAGTGTTGTACTTATAGTGCTTTAGAAAAGCGTCTGCTAGGTCTTGCCAGCATCTGATGTGAGCACGTTCCAACTGCATGTACCAATTCGAAGCTGACTCAGCTAGGCTGTCTTGAAAGTAATGGATGAGCAGTTTGTCATCATGTGCGAATGCGGCCATTTTCCTGCAGTACATGGTCAGATGGCTTGCTGGACAGGTTGAACCTCTATATTTGTCGAAGTCTGGCACTTTGAATTTAGGAGGGATGGCCACATTTGGGACAAGACATAGGTCGTACGCGTCCCTTGCACCGACATTGGATCCTTCGATTGCTCTCACGCGCTCTTCAAGCATCTGATACTTATCCTTGGGCTGAGAGTCCTCCATTGAGTAGTTATGAGTGGGTCCTCTCATGTTGTAGTGAGGAGGTACCATTGGTATTGCAGCGGAGTTCGCATTCAAGATGTGCGAATTGGGAGTAGGAGCGTGATGAATTACTACTGGTGACGGAGTATAACCCTGTGGAATGACCTGAGGTGCAGTCGTAGGACTTGAGAAGTGAGCTTGCGATATTTCTGCATTTGTATTTTGAGTTGAAGGTCCAGCGACTCCCGAAGGTCCAGCGACTCCCGAAGGTCCCCCCTCTAGATTGACCTCCATGGTAGGAGGAGTATAACCATCTGGGAGACCGTAAGGGGGCCATGGGCAGCCCTGGATGTTCACTCCAGCGGTGTATGGAGACTCGGAGCTGGGAGGAGGAAGGCTCGAAGCATTGTTCTCAGTATTCCCTGCCGAGGCATTTTCGTCTGCGCTTCTTTTCTCGAGGAGTTTCATGAGTTCGGCCATTTGATCTTTCAATACCATCATCTCGCTCATTTGATCCTTCAGTTTTGCCATGTCTTCTCTCAGAGCCTGATTATCTTCTTCGGCCATCTTCTTTGCTTGAGAACGAGTCCGGTAGCGATGTTGATGAACCAGTTTGCCTTTTCACTCTGTTTTTTTTTTCAAGTTTTTCGACGTAAGTACATAAATGAATGAATGAATATGCATGGAGTGCAAATGTATGCTTTCGTGTTACGCCAGGAGAATTGTAAGTTTCTATTCAACACAAAATAGATTCAAAGTTCAAAACAGAACGAACGAGTCTTATATATGAAAAACAATCAAGCAAACTGGCGGACTACATCTTTTTCCATGAAACCAGGATAACGTCCTTTAATTTTTAACACAGTAACAAGACGTTTACAAAAATCAATGAATCTTGTAATCTCGATGGGCGTGTCTTTATCTCTGGCAAAGTCCGCTGCTATTAAGTGTCTGGGAATCTCTCTGACAGCCTCATTTGCTAGCTCAGCTAACTGGGAGAATTTGTTCCTCCATTACTCATAGTCGTCATTCAGCTTCACATAATGCTCTTTTAAAAACATATGTTCCTTGTTAAGGTCATCATAGATTTTGTCTTGATATTCAGCATAAGCCTTCAGGTCGATGGTTTTCTTGCATTCTTCCTGCAGAGCTTCTTGATACTCTTCAAGCTTCTTTTGTATCACTTCTCTGGCCTTTCTTTCAATTATCAGCCTATTCTCACATTCAGCCGTCATTCCCTCTAGCTGAGGTTTCATATCTTCGAGTTGGCTTCGTAGTGTTCTTTCATTCGCGGCACACTTGGTCAGTTGTTTTTCCCATTCGTATGCATTGTCTATGGCCCGATCTCTCTCTCGATTGCGCACTTTGAGCTCTTCGTTTGCGCCCATGAGACTTTCTTGCAGGCGGTGCATTTTTTCTTTTCCGGCCCGCTCCCTTTCATTACATTCAGCCAGGCGTTTTCTTTTCGAGATACTTTCCCGTTGCAAATCAGCATTTTCTTGGAGTACTTTCTCTAGTTTAGCTTGCAATTCTGCCTTTTCTTGTTCTGCTTTGGACAAGGCGACTTGGAGTTTCTCTAGATCTTCATCGAGTATAGGGATAGGCAGAGGAACCTCGGGGGTGACCGGAGTTGCCAGACGGAATGGTAGTCCAATTTCTTGGGCTCTAGTTTTGACCCACTGGATGTAGCTTTCTTTGGCATCAATGCCTCTGGGCCCTAGTTCATGACCTTTTTTGGATATTTTGCCCCAAGCCCGACTAATCTTTCTTAGCGTATCAAGATCTTTCGAACCCCTCTTCTCTAGTACGAATGAGAGCAAAGATTCTTCCGGGGGTGGATTCATCATAGGATAACCCAACTGCCTCAAAGCAATGGCGGGGTTGTAGTTAATGCAGCCTTTAGTCCCTATGAGGGGGACGTTTGGGAAGTCACCACACTGATAGACGATTTCTTCTATATTTTGGTCCCGAGAGTACCAAGAAATGTCACTCCCTTTGAGGCCGGCGATGTATTGGGCCCATTCTGTCTTGCCCCTGACCTCTATATGATGATTTCTTTTGAAGATGTGAGAAGTGAACCAGCGATACAATACAGGCAAACAGCATAGGATCAAGCCTGATCGCTTTTTGTGGCGTTCGTGCATGGTGTAATACACGTCAGCAAGAACAACTGAGGCGGGATTTTGTCCTCGGAGTTTGAATGCTAAGAAAACGTCTATTGCAGTGTAATCAATATAGCCGTCGTCGTTGGGGAATAGAACGACCCCATAGATGATGAGAGCGAAGACGTCCATGAATGTAGCCCAATTTTCTTTACCAGCCCAGAACAAGGCTTCCTCTTCCAAGTACCATCTTGTCAAACCTTCTACCCCCTTCTTTACAATTATCTTCTTGGCCAAGTGTGATGTTGGAATTTTTAATATTTCAGACAGTTTTTCAGCTATAGGATAATTTTCCACATATCGGTATGGCTTTTTGTTTGCTGGAGGGAAGCATAGTATATTTTCAAACTCTTCTAAGGTCGGGGCCAGCTGATAGTCTTGAAAGGTGAAACACCGTAACGGTGGATCATAATACTGGCCCAATGCAGTGAGAGCTTCAGCTTGTACCTTGATATTCAGCAGACTTAAAAGATTCCCATACTTGGCGGTGAAGGAGTCACGGAGCCAAGGCGCCATTTTATTGCTTAGGTCTCGCAGACTTCATAGGTTTGGTTGCTTGATTTTCAAATGTATGGTCTGTCTTAACGTTTGATCCATCTTGTCAGAAAGAAAGCCTTACAATTTCCTGGCGGTACATGAAATGTTGATGTAAAAAGGAATTTATGTCATGCAAAAAAGAACATGAATAAGTAAAAAAATGCATGAGGTATGCTAAATAATTTGTCGAAATAACATATGACTTTTTTGAAATTTTTTCCTTTTAAGAAGACCGGAAAAATGTATCAGTGTTTGTTTGAATGCAGGGGTATGAGGCTCCTTTGTGTCCTACGAGGGTTCCTTAGGGAATAGGTCTAGAGCTTGTCTGTTAAGTGATCCTTTCAAAGGGTAGCTCTAAAGAGTCCTACATAAGGTTCCTAGAGCCAACGACCCCAATTAAGAACACTGATCAACAACAATAGGCAAGCTATTAGGAGTGCCAGCATTCTCAAGAGGGACCAAACTCTAGGTGAGACTTTCGTGACCACCCAACAGGACGCACATCCAGTAGGCCATCACTATGCAGTCTCGTTCTAACTTAGGTTATTCTCCAGTCCGGGTATAGGACTATTCTCACGTGTGTGCAAAAATGTGATAGTGGAGTGTGTGAAGGAGCAAAACATCAATAATACCCCCAAGCTGCAAAACAAACAAACACATATACAAAAAGTGGTCTTCTATCCTAGGGTTTACATATCACATAAATACATAACATGCAACAAGAATAAAAGATGAATGGGAAGGGTAAAATAGAACATTTAATTAACAACTAATCCTACAACTAATTTAAACTAGGCTTGACTCTCTAAATTTCCCCAGTGGAGTCGCCAGCTGTAGCGACCGAAAAATCCGGGTGAGGATTCCTCGAAGGTTCAAAATGAAGCCGCCACCAAGGTTTTAGTTTAAGGGCAAACATTGGAAAATCCCTTTTGGAATGGATAAGGGTCCTTGAGACCAGATAAGGGTTCGGGAGTCGGTTATGCGCGGGGAAGGTATTAGCACCCCACGACATCCTTCCTAAGGAAGGTTACCTGCTAACTAGTTGTAGAAGCGGAAGTTAATTTTGAAAACATTTATTTTTACCCTTTTATTGTGAATTAAACAGAAAGAAGAAAATTGATATTTTATTTGAATTTAAGAAAGGGATTATTTAGAAAAGGACTAAAAAGGTTTTTTATTAGTGCAATTGACAGATGTGGGCCCCCCATCTGCTCCTACGTATCTCTTGGTAGAGAATCAAATCACACGTAGTTCTTGGTTGAAAAATGTTTGTTGGTTGATATTTTTTAATATAGGGATTTTAGGACTCCTGAGTGATCAGTTCATTTGTCCTAAAATGATGACTAACCTGACTGTACAGTCGGCTTAGTCCCTATTTTGTAAAAATGGGTTTTTTGGAGTTTGGAAAATGATTTGAAGCGTGGTGGTCTGATTTTATTTGAATAGGGGTTTTAGGATTCGTGAGCCGTACGGCTCATTCATTCTAGAACGCTGATTAACCCGTCTGTACAGTCGGCTTAGTCCCCTATTTTGAAAATTGTTTTGTGGAAAGAGATGTGTTTATATTTATTTTAATTTAGAATTTTGTCTTAAATAGGGATTTTAGGGCATGATCCGTAACGGTTCATTAGTGACCTAAAAAGCAGACTAACCCGACTGTACAGTCGACTTAGTTCCCTATTTATATTTTTTGAAAATGAAATATTTATCTACTTATTTTTATATGTTTATGTGAAAGAAATTATTTTTTTGGAAAGAAAAAAATAGAAAAACGAAAAGGGGCTGCATTAATAAAACAGGGGTGCAGTTAGAGCAGATGGTTGTATTATTAAAAAGGGAGGTGTGAAAAGCAGAAGCCCAGTTTGTAGACTGGTCCATGAGTTCATGGGCCTTTCAGGGGGGAGGCGTATACAGGAAAATGGGAGTGTGAGTAGTATTCTGAGTTAAAATGAAAAGACGAAAATACCCCTCGGTCCACACTATATAACGCGTAACAAAAAAAACCTAAACCCAATTCTCTTTCCCTTCTCCTGCGGCGCCGTCCCAAACCCAATTCCCTCTCAACCCTAGTTTCTTCAATTCCCATTTTCTCCGCCTCACTTCACAGCGAACCCGTCTTCTCCTCTGTTCATCGTCACTCTCAACCCTGACTTTACTTTTCTCCCCCCCATTTGCGCCGCAACCAGAAACGAAGAGAGAAAGAGATAGCGAAGCTGCGTGATCTACGGCTACGACTACGGCGAGGGCTACGGCTACGGAGAGAGAGAGGAAAAGGATTCAGGGAGAGAGATGACATGTGATAGGGAAAGAGGCGAAAGGCGAGGATGAGGGAGGAGCTCGCCGGCCGTTCCTTGGCGGCGAAGACGACGACAACTTCAGCGCCTGAATCTGGAACCTCACGACGGCGTACATGCTGGGTTCGTGCGACGGTGGTGGAAGAAGCGATGGGCTGATGGCGCGTTTTTTTTTGGGTGAACAGCCGCCGTCTACGGCGGCCGGAACCATAGGTAAATCCTCACTTTCCTCTTCTCTCCTCTTCTGCATTCATTTCTTTTGTTGGTTTTTGACTTTTAATTTTCTTTTTCTTCCTACGCTTCTAACCCTAATTTTATTGTTTTTTTGTTTCTGGGGGGTTCACGGTGGCGTGGAGGACTAGAGTTGACGGTGTCCTGACGTTGGCGACGTGATTGGGGAGAACGACCACCATCTACGGTGGTCGGAGCTACAAAGGGTAAGCCTCGGTTTTAATTTGCATTTTACGTCTCCTTTCCTATTTTTTTGATTGCTGCTTTTACATATTTTGGACTTCGAATTCCCTAAAAGACAGAGATCTAAACCCTAATTTTAGCTGAAGCCTTTGCCTAATTTCTTTTCTGAGACTGATTAACAAAACCTGATATTCTAGTCCATTTTTAAGCAGCAAAACCGATTCTGGTTCTTACTAGCTGAGCCCTAATTTTCCTAATTTCGTTTTATTTTGAACAAGTTGAATCTGAAACCCTAAGAACAGGTTGAATCTGAATCCCTAAGAACAAGTTGAATCTGAATCCCTAATTTTTATTCAAACTGCTTGTGATATTCTGGAATCCTACCAACAGCACATTACTTATTCACTGTTTGTATAACATCTAACACTACACCATGTTTAAGAATAGCATGCTCGAAATCTCAATTATTTAACATCTCATACCTAAAGCATGTTCGAATTAAAAACAAAACCAACCTGGGTTCCTGAATGAAAGCAAAATTGTTGTTAATCCTTGTCTCTCTTGCTCTATTGCTGCTGCTGGTTCTCTTTGTTTGTCTCTACTGCTACTTGTTCCTACCTCTGGATTTGTTGCCTTATGACTAGGGTTTCAGTGTGAAAACCCTAGTCTTTTGGGTTCTGAATTTCTGTCTGAATCTTGGGGTCTGTTCTTGTCTGCTTTTGAGTGTGTCTAGGTTTGTTTATATAGGTAAAAATTAGGTTTTTTTTCTGATCCTTCTCCATATTTGTTTCCTTTTTTAGGTATTGGGCTTGGATTGGAGAAAACTTGCTCACCAAGTTGCTGGATTAGGGTTGGGGAAGGCTTGTTCACCAAGGAGAGCAGGAAAGAAGAGAGGCGCAGCTGCCCTTTTTCTCATTCTTTTTGTAATTTTCGTTTTTCCTATTTTTTTGTATTTTTGGTTATTTTCGGTTTTGTATTTTTTATAACTAATTCTGATTTTTTTGGATTATGGTAAACATTTGTAGATTAATTTTCATTGATTTTTTTTTATATTTGCTACGGATATATTTTTGGTTTTGTATTATATAATTTTTTTTAATTAATTTTGTTTTTCTTTGGGTCAAAATGAAAGAGAATGATTAAATTGGGCCCAAACCCAATCAAAACTAAACATAGGCCCAATTAGAACTAATTTCAAGATCAGGTCCACTCTAGCCACAGGTCCATTTTGGCAAACATTAGACATAAGCCCATTTATTTAAAAAAACTGGTTTGAAACGCTAAGCGTAAGCCCAATTAGGCGAGCTAACAAAATTAGGCCCAAAAGGTTGGGCATAGGCCCAATTGGACAAACCGGTTCGAATTAAAAACAAAACAGCGCTCGAAGTGCCATAGGCTTGTGACACGGGGGTAAAGCGATTATAAAAGACCGGGCAAAATTAGGGTATAACACACACCGACTAGGGATCGAACCCCTGACCAAATGCTTAAGGGGCCCAAGTAACTTACCATTTGTGCCAATTATTTTGGTATATAATTTTTTTTCATGCTAGAGTCGTTTGTTTTTGCCGCATGGTGGAACTGCTGCATGTATATCTATTAAGCATATTTAATACATGCCCCTCGATGCTAATTGTATTGGTGTTATTTCTTGTAATTTGACCCAAAAAAATCATACTCAATACACAATTAAACATGATTTTTGATACACTATTATTAAACACGATTTTGAATACTATTAACTACACCATGTTCACATGTAAACTGCACAAATGACATTATTGTTACGTTATTGTGTAGTCTTGAACCGGCCGACGATTGACCAAAAAAAAAACCGGCCGACGTACTAACACTATACAATAAAGCGTGTGGGGTCTGGGGAAGAAATTGACGTGCCATCTCTGACTCGGTTACTCTCTTTCTCTATTGAACAAAAAAACATGATTGATATGATTGTTGAATTTTTGCTCAAATTAACTTTGTTTCTCATGCCGGATACAATAACAGCTGAGGGATGTGCCAATAGAAACAAGCCCAGCTTGATGGCCCAACCCAATGATGGAATTAACGCTGCCAAACAAAATTGTTTGTCGGGTCTTGCGCACCCGAACCCGGCTATGATGGATATTTCGCGGGTCGTCCTTGACCCGAGGTATATAATTTGTTTCTTCACTCTCTTCTCAGAAAAACAAGATTCACTTCCTCTCTCTTGATTTTCTGTTCTTCTCTGCTCTCTCTCTCTATGACGGAAAGCGAAACTACGACGGAGCTCTCACCTCCGGTGATTGAAGCTCCGTTGAGGCTCGATTTCAGGTCGATGATGATCTCTGATGATGATGAAGTAAAACCCCTTTGGTTTTATTCTGAATCAAAGCACACTGAGACCACAATCTTCACTTCTCACTCTTCGACAAATCGCAAACCCTAGTTTGCTCAGAAACGCTTGATCTCTCCGATCAAGCTCTCGATCCACCTTCCTTCAGGTAGATCTACTCCTTCTCTTACGTTTTCTTTGATTTCCCTTTGATTTTTGCACACTGTTTATGAAACCCTAATTATTTGTAACGTTGATTTCGCAGGTGCAAGTGTGAGCAAGGTTTGAGACAAGATCAAACAAAGGTAAAATTACGCTCTCTCGTAATTTCTCACCCTTTAATTCTCTTTCTTGAATAAAACCCTAATCACTATGTTTCTGTTGCATGAACTTGTTGAGTTTCAACTTGAAACTCAACCCAGAATACCTTCTTACGCAATACACCTTCAAGAAAGCCCTCTTCAGGTAAACCAGAACCCTTTCTTCACCTTTGTTCCTTTATCTGTTGTTTGTCACAGAAACTCAGATTCTAACTCTTGTTTTCTTATTTCTTGCGAGGTAAAAATCACTCTTTGATTTTACAACCAGAAAACTCAAAACAGTTGATAGAATGTTGAAGATGGATTGGAGCAAACGTTCTTCAAGGAGTATGAGTAGAAAGTAGATAGACCTTTTGGAAATTTAGAAAATGTAAATTGTATTGATTGTAAGTTGTATTTCTGTACAGAATTGTAGCTTATATACACGACTGGACACAATGAAAAACTAGTTGTTAGGCACCAACTTGGTTGTTAGAACAGCCAAGTCAGT
Source organism: Astragalus membranaceus (assembly GCA_039519185.1). NCBI lineage: Eukaryota > Viridiplantae > Streptophyta > Magnoliopsida > Fabales > Fabaceae > Astragalus > Astragalus membranaceus. Next base: position 37,838,625 of record CM076851.1, read on the forward strand.
TTGTTACAAACAAACTAGAAAGTAGTTAGAGTTAGTTGTAACTGTAACTACCTCAGTTTAAATTGAGTAACAGCCCAACGGCTATTTTTTTAATGACAGGCTGTTTGAATTTAGGTAGGATTTTGATTACAAAACCTCAATACCCTACCTTAATCAAAACTTACCTAAGTTCAAAGTAGACAACCCTACCTTAAACTAGACTAAAGCTAAACTTAGAATAGAAACAAAAAAACATAGGCAACTTAGAAACACAGGACAACCCCCTGGAAGGCTTTTTAAAAAATAATAGTCTAAGACAAGCCCTTAGACAATAGCTATAGGTCATTCCTTTCTTAGAGATTTAGAAAGAAATAACATTTAGTTGCCTCCTAAGTTTAGCAAAAACTTCACCTTTAAGAGCCTTGGTGAATATGTCAGCAACCTGGTCATTAGTTGAGCAATAGTCCAGCAATAGAACACCCTTAGAAACTTGTTCCCTAATGTAGTGAAACTTAGTTTCTATGTGTTTAGTTCTTCCATGAGATATTGGATTTTTGGCTAAGTTAATAGCTGACTTATTATCCATAAACAGAGTTATAGGATTAGTTAACTCTACATTTATTTCCTTAAGCAAGGTTTCTAGCCAAGCTGCTTGGGTGGCAGCATGACATGCAGAAATATATTCTGCTTCACACGATGACAAGGCCACAGTGGCCTGTTTCTTAGAGCTCCATGAGACAGCAGCCCCTTGAAATAGGAATACATATCCACTTGTACTTCTTCTGTCAACCTTGTCTCCACACCAATCTGAGTCACAATAGCCAACCAAGGTGTTTTTACCAGTAGCCCTGCCATTAGGAAAAAACAGACCATAATTAGTAGTGCCTTTTATATATCTTAAGATGCGCTTTGCAGCATTCAAATGAATCTGCAAAGGGCAATTCATAAACCTACTGGTTACACCAGTAGCATAGAGTATGTCAGGTCTGCTATGACATAAATATCTTAGAGACCCAACAATTTGTCTAAAATAGGTTGCATCAACTTTAGTGCCCTCTTCCTCTTCCTTCTTAGTTAGATTACCCTCAGCCGGGTTAATTGCAGAATTGCAATTTTCTAGCTCAAATCTCTTTAAGACCTCACTGGCATACTTTTGCTGATGCAATATTAATCCTTCATTAACTCTTAGGAACTCCAACCCAAGAAAATAGGTCAGTTTTCCCAAATCTGTCATTTCAAATTCTTCTTTCATAGAAGATTTGAAATTTGCTATCTCTTTAGCACAACTACCAGTCACAAGTAGGTCATCCACATATAGACATACAATCAGCAAGTAGGAGTTTATGTCACCTTTGACATAGACTCCATACTCTGTTGTACATCTAGCAAAACCACTTTGAATAAAGAATCCATCTATCCTCTTATTCTAGGCCCTTGGGGCCCGTTTAAGCCCATAGAGGGCCTTATGCAAATGGTACACATAGTCCTCTTTGCCTTTTTCAATAAACCCAGGAGGCTGGTTTATGTAAACAAGTTCCTCCAAAGGTCCATTCAAGAAAGCAGACTTCACATCTAGATGGTACATGTCCCAACCTCTGCTACAGGCTAGTGCTGTTACTAGCCTGATAGTTTCATGTCTAGCAACAGGGGCAAAGACTTCTGTGAAGTCAATGCCCTGTTTCTGTTGGAAACCACGTGCCACCAGCCTTGCCTTGTACTTAACTATGTTTCCACTAGGATCAAGCTTTAGTTTAAAAACCCATTTAACACTAATAGCTCTCTTTCCATTAGGTAACTTAGTTAAAGTCCAAGTATTATTTTTTTCAATAGATTTCAGTTCCTCTAGCATTGCCATTTTCCACTCTTTTTTCTTAAGAGCTTCAGCATAGTCTAGAGGCTTAGAATCTGCTACCATAGCAAAATGGATGATATCTCCATCATCATCCACCTCATTGTCCCTTACTAGGTCATAGTCAGCCAACCTACTAGGTAGATTCCTGACTCTAGCAGGCCTAATAGGATTATTAGCAACACCAGTTTCCTGTTGAGCTATCTCAGGTGAGTTTGGCTCAACAGCATGTTCCTCAACTTGAACGTCACCTCCAATAGGTTCATCATCACTTTCATCATCATCATCAACTCCTTGATGATGTTCTGGTAACTCAGTGTTACCTTCATCAAATACATTTGAATCAGTGGAGCTTGCTTGCTCCTTCTTATTCCAATCCCAAGCCTCATCCTCAAGTATAGTAACATCCCTAGATATTTCTAACTTTCCTGTTAAAGGATCAACTAACCTGTAAGCACCAGTAGAGTGATACCCAACTAGTACCATAGGTTTACTCTTGTCCTCTAACTTCTTTCTCTTAGGATCAGGTATGTGTCCATAGGTTAATGATCCAAATACCCTTAGATGTGTAACACTAGGCTTATCCCCAGTCCACATTTCTTCAGGTACTTTATCATCTAAGCCTCTAGTAGGACATCTATTTAGTAGATAAACAGCAGTAGATACTGCTTCACCCCATAAGTCTTTTGGAAGAGATTTTAATTTCATCATGCTTCTGGCCATGTCCAGAATTGTTCTGTTTCTTCTCTCTGCCACTCCATTGTGTTGTGGAGTGTAGGGAGAAGTAACCTCATGAACAATTCCATGACTTGTACAGAAAGCTTCAAACTCTTTTGAAGTAAACTCTCCTCCTCCATCTGACCTAAGGATCTTAAGCATGTTACCACTTTGTTTTTCTACTAAGGCTTTAAATTCCTTGAACTTAATTAAAGCCTCATCTTTAGTCTTAATCAGGTAGACCCAAATTTTTCTTGAGAACATTAATAAAAGATAAAAAATACTTGTTCCCCCTTTTGAAATCACATCAAATGGGCCACATATGTCTGTATAAACAACCTGTAGAAGATGTTTAGACCTTAGTTTTAAATCTGTCTTGAACATCTTACTGGGTTGTTTACCCAACAGACAAGTGGTGCATACACTATTAGGTTTCTCAATCTTAGGTAAACCTTCCACTAGGCCTTTAGAGCTAAGATTTAGAAGACTCTTATAGTTTAAATGCCCATACCTCCTATGCCATAGAACACTTTTAAGATCAGTGGTAGCACTAAGGCATTCTGCCTCTATAGTGCTAATGCTGGTCTTAAAAGTTCTGTTCTTAGCCAATTGAGATGTTAGAATCAGTTTGTCTTTTTTATCAAAAATCTTAAGTTTTAGGTCTTTCATAATGACTGAAAATTCCCCCTCTATAAGTTTCCCTAAGCTAATTAGGTTGCAGCTCATACCTGGAACATAGTAGACATTATGAATTGTGACTACCTGGCCATCCTCTTTCTTCAGTAGTATGTTTCCCATACTTGTACCTTGTAGTGACCTATCATTACCACATCTGATAGTAGTCCTCTTGTTAGGGTTGAAATCCACTAGCCAATCTTTATTTCCTGTAAGGTGATTAGAGCAAGCAGAATCCAAGTACCATATTTCCGTAATACAGCTCCCATCACTCTTAGTAACCACTAGTGCAATATAGTCCTTATTTTTCTTAAGTTCAATATTAGTTACCTTAGTTTCTGCCCTAGGTCTAGGTTTAGAGTTATCACTTATAGCACTAAACACTACAGGGCTGTCTGAATCAGAATCCTCTTTTGCAACATTAGCTTCTACTTCTGATTTAGACTTATTCCTAGTTGGGCATTCAGTAGCATAATGCCCAAATTTATCACATCTATAACATTGAACTTTTGATTTATCCTTCTTCTTAGAATCACCCTTATTCTTAGAATTAGGTTTAGATTTAGGCTTATTTTTATTAGAGTTAGGTTTAGAGGAAGACTTACTGTTGCCAGGCTTTGAGCCTTTCTTACCCTTGCCTTTTGTGAAGAAGGCAGTATCTTCATCATCACTGTCTTCATTTAGTAGATTTAGCCGTATCTCCTTGGCTTCTAATATACTTTGCAGCTGCTCAACCTTTAGGTCCTCAACCTTTAGGGTGTCTTCAAGGCTGTTCACTGCAACCTAGTATTTCTTAGTTAGTGATCTCAAGATTTTTCTACAAATCTCTTCATCAGTAAAGGTATGACCATTTAAGGTCATGGCATTGGTAATTTTCTTTACACGACCACAGTAGGTCACAACATCCTCATCACTTTTCATCTTTAAGGTTTCAAACTGAGCCCTAAGGACTTCCAACTTTTCTTTCTTAGCCTCAGTTGAACCATTGTAGTAGGAATCAAGAGTTTCCCATGCCTTTTTGGAAGTCTTGACTCCCCTAACTCTATCAAAGTTACTGTCATCTAACCCAATATGGATTAGATGCAGTGCCTTCCAGTCCTTCTGGACTTCATCTTCATATTTAACCTTGTCCTCATCAGTTGAGGTGGCTGTCAATGGGGTAACACCATCTTTGACCACCTTTAGGATACCTTGACAGCCAAAAACAGCCTCCATTTGGTGGCACCACCTATCTCAGTTTTTACCATTTAGGGTAGGGATCTGTGCACCAAAACTAGCATGGGTTTGATTGTCTTTTGAACTCATTTTTCAATTCTGCAGGAACACAGCACTTCTGCACACACACACACACACACAGTTAGATAGAAAAATGACAGTAGAGAAAATAGAGAGAAACTTTTTAAAGAAAACACAAGAATTGAGTTGAGATTAGAGTATAATGCCCTGGATCGTTTATAGTAGCTCTGTGTATACCATGTTGAATTTTTGCTCAAATTAACTTTGTTTCTCTTGCAGGATACAATAACAGCTGAGGGGTGTGCCAATAGAAACAAGCCCAGCTAGATGGCCCAACCCAATGATGGAATTAACGCTGCCAAACAAAATTGTTTGTCGGGTCTTGCGCACCCGAACCCGGCTATGATGGATATTTCGCGGGTCGTCCTTGACCCGAGGTATATAATTTGTTTCTTCACTCTCTTCTCAGAAAAACAAGATTCACTTCCTCTCTCTTGATTTTCTGTTCTTCTTCTCTGCTCTCTCTCTCTACGACGGAAAGCGAAACTACGACGAAGCTCTCACCTCCGGTGATTGAAACTCCGTTGAGGCTCGATTTCAGGTCGATGATGATCTATGATGATGATGAAGTAAAACCCCTTTGGTTTTATTCTGAATAAAAGCACACTGAGACCACAATCTTCACTTCTCACTCTTCGACAAATCGCAAACCCTAGTTTGCTCAGAAACGCTTGATCTCTCCGATCAAGCTCTCGATCCACCTTCCTTCAGGTAGACCTACTCCTTCTCTTATGTTTTTTGATTTCCCTTTGATTTTTGCACACTGTTTATGAAAACCCTAATTATTTGTAACGTTGATTTCGCAGGTGCAAGTGTGAACAAGGTTTGAGACAAGATCAAACAAAGGTAAAATTACGATCTCTCGTAATTTCTCACCCTTTGATTCTCTTTCTTGAATAAAGCCCTAATCACTATGTTTCTGTTGCATGAACTTGTTGAGTTTCAACTTGAAACTCAACCCAGAATACCTTCTTACGCGATACACCTTCAAGAAAGCCCTCTTCAGGTAAACCAGAACCCTTTCTTCCCCTTTGTTCATTTCTCTGTTGTTTCTGTCAGAGAAACTCATATTCTAACTCTTGTTTTCTTATTTCTTGCAAGGTAAAAATCACTCTTTGATTTTACAACCAGAAAACTCAAAACAATTGATAGAACGTTGAAGATGGATTGGAGCAAACGTTCTTCAGGGAGTATGAGTAGAAAGTAGATAGACCTTTTGGAAATTTAGAAAATGTAGATTGTATTGATTGTAAGTTGTATTTCTGTACAGAATTGTAGCTTATATACACGACTGGACACAATGAAAAACTAATTGTTAGGCACCAACTTGGTTGTTAGAACAGCCAAGTCAATTTGTTACAAACAAACTAAAAAGTAGTTAGAGTTAGTTGCAACTCTAACTACCTCAGTTTAAATTGAGTAACAGCCCAACTGCTATTTTTTTAATGACACGCTGTTTGAATTTAGGTAGGAATTTGATTACAATACCTCGATAATGATGAAGTATTGTTTTATATTAACAATTTAACACCGAGTGACTCAGGAGTCAGGAAGGTATCGTTTCCTTGCTGTCGTCTCCCGTTATCTTCTGGGGAATTTATTTATTTATTGAGGTTTTAATATTTGTTTTTGCACTTCATTCATCACTTCTTCTACCTACTATTATCATTATTATTATTATTATTATTATTATTATTATTATTATTATTATTATTATTATTATTATTATTATTATTATTATTATTATTATTATTATTATTATTAATTTAATACTGGAAAGACTTAACACTTTTTGTCTTTTATTCTTCTGAAACCTAATAAACAACAAATAAAAAAATATGAAAGGAATTGGAAAATCTGTGTTGACTGTTGACTCTTCAGTATATACATTTCGTCGGGTGCTTTCCACACTCACGCGCCGATAACCGCCTTATCTAAATTCATACATAGTCGCCGCCTCACCGCCAAGCCCATAACTTTGAACACGTTTTGACTTTAACAGCGCCACGTCAGCAACGCGAATAACTTTGACTCAACTCGCCAACTCACTGAGTGTCGTCTCGCCCACCTTGCTCCACGTCCACCTCAGCCGCGGAGCTGCAACCACCACACGACGACGGGGAAACACTCCTCTTCCGTTCCCTACTAAGAATCCTCTTCAACGAAAGCATACGACTCATCGGCGACCGAAACGACGACTGAGTCGACGGCGAGTCACAACCAAAATCCTCGTTCCTCGACGGAACCTCGATGCTCACTCCCACAAACGACGGCTTCCTTCTCAACCCAACAGAAGACGAACAAATCTCTCTACCGGTTCGGTTCTCTTCCAAACCCATCCCTGAACTCGAACCCGGTTCAGATCCATAAACATTAAAACTCACTTCGGGCCGGGTTTGTGGCTCACGCGCTAACTCCACAGGAGCGCGACAAAGCGGACAAGTGGAATGAGAAATAAACCACATGTCAATACATTCCGTATGAAAAGCATGGTTACATTTCGGTAAAACCCGACCCGTTTCACCGGATTCAAACTCCGACAAGCAAACCGCGCATTCCGACGTGATTTCCGGGTGTGTATTGGGATCGTATAAGAAGAGTGGGAGCAAGGCGATGACGGAGGCGTGGAGACCGCGGGAGGTGGATGAGACAGCGGCGGCGGTGGGACTATCGGTGTAGAAGATTAGCTGAGTACGGCGGCGAAGACGGTTGCGACGGAGATGGCGTCGGCGAGCGCGGAGAAGGTACCAACGAGCGTATATATGAAGACAAAGCATTAAAATAACGATGAAGAAGAGGAAAACGATGGCGCATAGCATGATCTTGCCGCTGAGATTGTAACTTTTTGCATCGAATTTGTCTGGAATGGAATCATCTTGGTTGTTGTTGAACTTGTTGTGTTTGGATTCATCGTTTGCCATTTGCGTTGCTGCGGGAGTGAGAGTGAGGGAGGTGTATAAGTAAGAGAGGAGAATAATATGATGAGCGAAGAAGAAAGGGTTGGTTGGTTAAAAAGTAAGTAAGGATGATATAGGTTTATGGAAAGAGTGAGGAAGGTTCTTGAGTCTTTGATGGGTTGACAGTAGATTAGAGTAGAAAGGAGAGCGGTATGGTTGGTTACGGTATGGACTGGATCATGCGGAATGCTTTGTTTAGTTTAGTCACCCGTTTCCCTCTGTTGTAGTTGTTGTCATTGTCAACAGAACAACAAACAGACGCCACTTTTTAGTCTTCACGCGGTTTCTTTAATATTTTAATTAATGGAAACTGAAATTTACTTATATTATTCTCGATATATCATTAAATAGAAATGGATCCTCTCATTTCTCATGTGAATGTTTTCTTTCTATCTTTTTTATAAATTTAATGCAATTTCAATTATTTATTTATTTATTTATTTTTGATAAGCATTCAATTATTTATTTACTTATTGCCAAAAAAAACTATTTATTTACTTTCCTACCAAACTCTGAATTAGCCCGGACTCTTTTCTCCGAATACGAGAGCGGGGTCAAAGACCTCTAAATACAAAAGAAATGCAACTATTTAACGCTCATTATGAGCAGAGGCAGACCTAGATACTAATGAGGGGTTCAGTTGAATCCTCTCAAAAAAAAATTCTGCTTACCGCTCTATATGAATATTTTTTTAACACACCTGAATATTTTAAATTGCACAGTAGCCCAAATTTTGCACTCATTTGCACCAAAGACCCAATTGATGAACAACAACAACAACAACAACAACAACAACAACAACAACAACAACAACAACAACAACAACAACAACAACAACAACAACAACAACAACAACAACAACAACAACAACAACAACAACAACAACAACAACAACAACAACAACAACAACAACAACAACAACAACAACAACAACAACAACAACAACAACAACAACAACAACAACAACAACAACAACAACAACAACAACAACAACAACAACAACAACAACAACAACAACAACAACAACAACAACAACAACAACAACAACAACAACAACAACAACAACAACAACAACAACAACAACAACAACAACAACAACAACAACAACAACAACAACAACAACAAGAAGAAGAAGAAGAAGAAGAAGAAGAAGAAGAAGAAGAAGAAGAAGAAGAAGAAGAGCCACATGTTGAAGTTAATTTAGATGAGTTGACATTGGATCCTGGATTGCGAAGAAAAATTGCGACATATCATCCTAACGATCAAGAATTCTATTACTGTTCCTGCTATAGAAGATGTGTTTGTTAAGGGGTAATCAGTACGTAATCAAAGAGGCATTACAACAGAGCATCATTATCGTGTTGAGTTATTTTATACTATGATAGACATGCAGTTTCAGGAACTTAATGACCGTTTTGGTGAGATTAATACTCAATTGCTCATTTGTTTGGCTTCTTTGGATCCATCTAAATTGTTCTCTGCTTTTGATAAGGCAAAATTGTTGGAATTTGCAAGTTTTTATCCAGATGAGTTCTCTCCATTTAAGTTAGCGGTGCTTAATGATCAACTAGACCGTTACATCATCAATATGCGTAGGAATGTTGAATTTGCTTCTTTAAAAGGACTCCAACAACTTTCGGAGACGTTGGTTGAAAATAGAAGACATAATGTGTATCCACAGGTTTATCTTCTTTTGAAGCTGACACTAGTTTTGCCTGTTGCAACAACAACTGTAGAAAGAATTTTCTCTGCTATGAATATTGTGAAGAATATAGGTTGCGTAACCGGATGGGGGATACATGGATGAACGATTGTCTAGTGACGTACATTGAGAGTGATGTATTCAATAAAATTGACTCTGAGCTTATTATTCAACGATTTAAGAATATTAAATCACGTAGAGGACAATTATGAAATGTATTATTTATTTATTTAAATATACTATAATTGTTTTTAATTATATTTTTAGCAAATTGTGTATTTAAAAAATTTGACCCCCCGACCCTGGGGTCCTGGGTCCGCCACTGATTATGAGTATTGTCAAAAAAAATTGTTCATTATGATATCTTTAGTAGTTATTTTAAAGTTATTTTATACAAATAATAGAAATTATTTCAATGCAATTTTATACAATTGTAAAATTTTATCGCTTTTGATAATATTGCTTTTTTCTTTTCACAGTTAATTAAAGGAAATGGATGGCACGAAACTAAAAGCGAAGAACGACCCATTAATAAAACAATGTCTTTCAGTTACATTTTACCCAATGAATTATGTCATAATCCAAGTTTTCGTTTTATGATTGTTCGGTCAGTGTGAATTTTTGCAGTTGATATAAAACTTTCTCATAACAAATATGATTGGTCTTAATTAAAATGGTTATTCAGAGCTTTTTTACTACACATTAACGGAATAACCATTTTAATTACTTGTTACGAGAAAATTTTATACGAAACATGAGAATTCACACACGTCGAACAATTATAAAACGAGAAACGACAAAGGACGTAAGCCGGCGTTTTAGGAAACATAATTAACAAGCATATACTAAAATGACCTTTTTAATTAACTACGAAAAGATAAAGGACGTAAACGAGTATTTTTAAAAAGATAAATGACGTAAACGAATATTTTAAAAAAGATAAAGGACGAAAACGGAAAAACATATAATGGTCCAAGAACACAGTCATTTACTTATGTGCCCAATTTATCCATGTCACTGTCCACGTAAGCCCTATTTAACTTTGACTTAACGGAATGAGCATTTTAAACTATTTTAAAAAGATAAATGACGTAAACGAACCTTTTAAAAGATAAATGACGTAAACGAGATAAATGTGAAAGATAAAAGATCAAAACTGTATTTTAACCTTTTCTATAATATTTTTAATAGTTTATTATTTACCACACTTTTTTTCTTTACAATGAATAATTAAGAATATAATTAAGAAACAAGTAATAAAGTAGCTTTAAATTATCAAAATAATAAATAAAAGTACACGTTTCTTATTAAAAGTTGAAAAAGTAAAAAGGAATGAACGAAGTATATGATGAAATTATGGAAGATATGGGGACGTCGACCATTTTAATTAAGACAAAACATATTTATATACTATTTCATCACAAAAAAAACTATGGAAGATTATAATAAAAAAGGACATTTTTTTGTTAGACATGATTTAAATAGATAGCAAAATGGGATACGCCGCCCGTATCAAACTAACCTGCACTTGGTTTGGTTTTTTTTTTTTTTTATGTCGGGCCAAAAAGCCAAGAAAAACTGTTCTTTATGTTCTTTTACGTCCTTTATTTTTTTCAAAATATCTGTATATGTCATTTGTCTTCTCACGACTAATTAAAGGAAATTTGTGAATAGTACAGAACAAAAAGTGAAGAACGACCCACGACACGACAACGCCTTTCAATTACATTTTACCTAGTAAAGTATGTCAAAAACTAAGCTTTTCTCGTTTTATAATTTTTCAATGTGTGTGAATTATTACGTTTCGTATAAAATTTTCTCGTAACAAACATAATTGGTCTTAATTAATAGAACAAAAGTGAATTAAAAAAACTGAAAATTAAAATAGAACAAAAGTGGCAAAAGTTCAATTTGAATAATTCTCGATTTTTTAATTTATTATTTAATTATCATTTTTTAATTTCTATATTAGCGCAATAGAATATTTTTCGTTTGTAATACACATTAGCGGAATAACCATTTTAATTAAGACCAAACATATTTGTACTGAGAAAATTTTATACCAAATGTAAAAGTTCATACTCGATGACATTGCTTTATTATTGGTCGTTCTTCGCTTTTTGTTTCATACCATTAATTAATTTCCTTTAATTAACGTTGAAAAGACAAAAGACGTAAACAGACATTTTAAAAAAGATAAAGAACGTAATTGAATATTTTAAAAAAGATAAAGGACGAAAACGAATAAACAGGAAGCATAATTAATAATCACTTACTAAAAGGACAATTTTAATTAACTGGAAAAAGATAAATGATGTAAACGAAATTTTTTAAAAAGATAACAGACGTAAACATATATTTTAAAAAAGATAAAGGGCAAAAATGAAAAAAAAACATATAATGGTCTAATAGCACATTCAGTTGCTTACTTGGCCAATTTATTCACATCACTGTTCATGTAAGCCTTATTTAACTTTCACTAGGATCATTTTAAACCATTTTGAAAAGATATAGGACTTAAATGAACCTTTTAAAAGCCAAGGGACGTAAATGGGAAAAAAGTGAAAGGTAGAAGACAAAAATTGTATTTTAGCCATTCTTTTTATGTTAAATATGCTTAAAATTGATGGTTCAAACCTTGTACTTTAAGGACTCGTTTGGTGGTTAAGATAAGGAGATAGGATATGATAAGTCTATCATATTCTGTGTTAGTCCAGTGTTTGTTGAGCCAACATGATATGATAATTTAATCCTGTGACTTATCCTATCTTGTCTGATCTCTAGTTGAAATTTTATCCTGACTTTGAGCTGGGTTAGAAACCATCAGGATAGGATGAGGAAATAATTTGTTCGTTTACCATTCTAAAATAAATTTTAAAAATATAAAAAAATGAAATCTAATAAAAATAAATATAAACTAAAAGCCAAAAAACATAAGTAAATTTTGATTTTAAATTAAAAATATTAATTCTTAATTTAAAAAATAAAGTATAATTTTATGACAAGGGTAATTTTTCATTTTATATAATCTAAAAATCATAAATCTATTGAATATTAAAAAATTAAAATATGTGATGAAAAATAAATTTATTATTAAAAAATTATAAAAATTGAAAATTAATTTAATTTTTCAACAAATAAAGTATAAATGTCATATGAGTAGTTTTGTGATTAACAAATAATATATTTCATATAATATGTTTTATAGTTCCAATGATTTGTTTAAAAGTTGTATAAAATTATTTCATTAGTATTTATTACTAATTTATAAATATTATACTAGTTTTTTGGACAAATAAATATTTCAAGTGAATTTTTAGAAAAAGTTAATATGTATTTGTTTAAAAAAAATTATATGCAATTTATTCACTAGGAATATGATAAGTGTCTATCCTGCCACTATCATATTCTGTCTTTATCCTATCATCTATCATATCCTGTCTCTATCATATCCTGTGCACCACACGGGCCCTAAGAACATTGCGGTCCAACTTGATTGGCTCACCCATTTTGCTAGCCGCAATGAATTAACTTGTTAGCGACTTTGCTCCGTATGAAGAAGTGTTAATCATTGTTGTAGAGTTTATTTTTTAAATAAAATCTTTTATATTTATTTATAAATAAAAATAACTATCATTTCTTAAACATGTAACTGAACGAAATTGAGCAGAAGTTTCTGATTGCTAAACACGCTTTCCTGTTTGTTGCGTTGATTACTTTATTTCAGATTCTTGCATGCTTTGATGGAGGAATTTTGGCATATAACAGATTAGTTAATTGTGTTATTAACTAGTATATCTTTTGTTTTGTTAAGTCACGGGACTATATTGTTATCTGAATTTTGGATTGAAAAATACATTCATTTGCCATTTTGTGTAACTAATTTTAAAGTATTATGTATAAAATTTGTATAAAATTAAGCTTTCAATGAAATTACAAATTCCGGTGAGTTGCTCTTTTTTACTCAATACATTTGAGAGCGTGATGAAAGTATTTTTGTAAGTTGTAACAATCAATTTTGAGAGTACTCAATAAACTCAACAGATGTTGAGTTTGCAGAATTCAATTCCTGCACATTGCAGTTTCAATTTTCTACAATATGTTCACATATGGCTATACATGTCACACTTGCCTAATCCTCATCTTAATGCAACTAACTGCTACATTTTGAATTGAAGTTTAACTTTGAATTTAAACTTAGGGTCCGTTTGGATGAGCTTATTTTTGAGCTTACGATAAACAACTTATGAAAATAAATAAGTTTTTATGATAATGCATAAGTTCTCACTAATAAAAGTTATATCTCCATAAGTTGTTTTTCCATAAACTAATTTGACAAGTTTATGAATAATACATAAAAATTTATTTATTTGAAAGGGTCGGCCCTGGGCCTGTTGAGGCTGTGCTACCGCACAGCGCCCCAGCTCAATGTCATTTTTTAAGGGCCCAAAGTTAATTACGAATTATAGATATAGTAATTATTTCAACCACGGTTATGAAATGGTTTGTTGGTTTAGTGGTCAAGCTTCTCGCCTTTCAACTCAGGTTTGTGGATTCGAATCCCCTAGAATCGATTACTTGATAATTGTATGTCTTCTTAAAAATTATTTTTTTCTAAGAAGATAAATTGTTGATAAATCTCTTATATGGATTATAATTTATCTTAAACAAGGGAGTAATTTGTCGGGGTCAATTTGATAAAAATAGAATCCAATTAGGGACCTAACTTTTAAGATTATAACAGGGATTTAAATTGTTTGGGACGGCCTGTTTATTTGCATAAGTTATTTTTTATAGTCCCCCACTCTTGGACTGGTTTGCCTTGACAATTTCAGTGACATAGAGACATCGGTTCCCGGGTTCGAACCCGGTTGTGATTGGTGCTAGTCTGTGCATAGTGTTTATTTGCCATTTCATTTAAGTAGACAAAAAAATAAGTTCCATCCAAACGGGCCATTAACTACTTATTCTAACAGATTCAGCTTATCTCTATAATAACAATATTAATCTTAAACGGGCTTATCCATACTTCTTATCTCTCCCCTCAAGTTGGCGCATGCAGATGGACAATGTCCAACTTGCCACATAAAAATCCAATATTCCCTCTCTCTGAATATATCTAACATTGCGGTTTGAATAAACAGTTTAATTAAACGCTCATAGCACAAGTGTTTATAAACTTAATTAAGCAATTAATATTTCTAAAAACAAACTAAGTGTGATTCAACAAATGTTATACGATGGTGTTTTAGAAGTCACACTGATCATCGACTCGGTTGAGGTACGTCAAATTGAAGAGTCACTAATTAAACTGCATGACTCAATCTCTATTAAATTTATTTATATAGCAGATAATAATAGAGATAAAATACACAACGTAATAGTTGAATCAATATAGTGTAGTTATATCAAGTAGTGATTGCCACATGAGCAGCTCACTCAGTATTGACTAGTCAGCTTGCATAGACTTGTATAAATACCATAACACAGTTCATAATATTCAATGAGATGAAATGATTAATTCACTCTTCACAATTCAGTTAGGATTCTGTTAGATCTCTTTCATGGTGTCAATCGCTCTCTGATTTGAGGGCCTTGCGTTCTTCTCCATCACAACTCTTCCGCTTTCTCCTTTCGATCTTCTTCGTAACAATGGTGACCACACCTCCAGAAGGTTCACCGGCAATCACACAAATTTTATAGGGATCAAAAGTAGGTGAAATTTTTTGAGAGACTAAAATCAAAAAACCCAAATTTTAAATGAATATTTTCTCTCATTTTTAAATATTAATTACAAATGACTATTTATGTCATCATATCATAATCATAATTATATAAAATCAAGAATCGTCCACATCATTAGTCCACCTATGCGCCACGCGCATTCAGATTTAATTCCACGCAATTCTCAATAAAAATAAGTGGCAGCCACATCAGCGATTTTCTGATCTTAACGTCTATAAATCGAAGTTGAAGCTGAGTCACAATCTAGACGGCCATGAAGCCACAAAATTGCGGCTCCACTAATTGAGGAGAAATAACCGAAGTCAACACACATCAAATATAATCTCAACGGTTAATAACGATTGTTAAGTCTTCTGATTAATCTCGACGGTCCAGGATCAATAAAATTGCGGCTATATATATAAGGAAAAAACGGAAGTAAATGACAGTAATAATGAGGGATTGAATAGGAATCAACATTCAAATCAAAATTGAATCAAAATGCTAATATTGTGGAAACTTCCTTATTTCTTACGAAAAACGATTTCAGCAACTCATATGCTTTTTTTCCTGAGTTTTGATAGGTGCGAAAATGAAATTCAATGGCTCCCTCATCTTCCTCTCTTCTTCATTTCCATTTTTCTTTTGTTTTTTGTTCTTCATTTATTTATGATAAACCATAGCACCTATATATTTTGATTTAGGTGCATATTCATGTTATTGTTCCTTTCCTTATTTTGTTCAGGTGCTTCTTTAAAGCTCTTTGTAACCAATATGGAAATCATTCTCTCAGCCAATGCACGGGGAAACACTGGTATGCAACGAACACCAATTTCAGATCCATCCTTAAGGTTAAATTGTTTTAATGTGTATTATATGATCATAGTGATCCAAAATTTCCAAGTTCAAAAGCTACATAGATATCTGCTCAAAATGGTATACATATATAGTTTTCAAAAAAAAAAGATAATCAATTGATATTGTCCTTATGATAAGTCATGTCTCATATATATATATATATATATATATATATATATATATATATATATATATATATATATATATATATATATATATATATATATATATATAGTTTTCAAGGTGTACTTCAATGTACAAATATATTAGTTTCAATGCAGTAGTACTCTCTTTATAATATGTGCAAATAGATCAAAGGAGTTCAAATGGTGCAAATAATAAGGAAGTTAAAAAATGCTTAGATTTGTACATGACACCACATGTGTAGAATTAGTCTTGCATTCAAATGCTTGACACCACATAGTTTGTTTCGTAGCCGACTATCAATATTCGTTGATCTTTTTATAAACAATAACAATAAACTTTGTGAATTGTTGGTAGAATTCTGAAGACCTTGGAACCAATGGATATGGGATGTTGAGTTGCAAAGGGAATTGCCGGAAGGCATGCAATGAACACAAATTTGGTACCCAACCTCGAGAGTTAAATTGTTTTAATGTATATGATCAAGATGCTCCAATGTTTTTTTAGAAAACGCTATAGAATAACATGCATCTGTTGGTCTTAGTGTAGTATTTAGAAAACGCTATAGAATAACATGCATCTGTATCTAATTTAAAGAATTTCTAATTTCCAACATTTTATGAAAAGATTTTCTAATTTCACCATTGTGCCATGTAACTGCAGCCACTAAGGCTAGAGGCGCCGATCTTAGAGTTCATTTCAAGGTACTTGCTTATGTTACTTTTTGGTCATTTATCGTTGTGATTAACTTTGGCATGAGATTGCTATGTTTTAGAATTGAATTGGATTTTCGTATGCATTTGTTAAACAAAAATGTATTTATACTTAAAGTAGGTGTCTGAGTGAACCAACCGCCGGTAATCTTTCTTTAATTTTATATAAATATAATAGTCAAAATTATAGCAATAATAGATACAAATTGGATAACAATGTCTATTTTAATAGTTATTTGAAAATTTAAACTTTAGCATATTTAAATGCCACAAGATAGTATATACATGCATCTAAGTTAGTAAAATTACGAACTCATACATAAAAAAACGTAATGTTAGTTAAGTTGTTCGGGATAAGGAGAATCACTTCTGAGGCGACAATTCCTAGCTGTGTGTGGGGATCTCCACGGGGACTGCCCTACAGTGGCCCGTGAGTGAGTAATTTTTCCACGTGGAGACGGAGACGAGAGAGATAATTCCCCCACTGTCAACTTGGGGACGAGGATGGGAAGGGGGACCATTTCACTGTCTGAGTACATTATATGTGTTTTTTAATTAAAAATGTGCTAACTGTTATCTTTTATTCTTAATTTTATTTTTTTGCAGTTCAAAAAATAAAAGGACTAAATTTTATATTAAACTATTAACCTATGATTTTTTAGTTTAGCAATTATATTTTTTTTTCCAATTTATTAGATTTTAATTTACATCCGTAGTAAATTTCTGATGATTTTACGAGGTCCCCACGGGGACTATGGGGACGGGGACAGGGAGAAAAACTCTATGTGGAGGAGATCGGGGGAGTACTCCCCCGACCCCGCCCACCTCATTTTCGTCCCTAATCACCTTTACAAATTTACGCATGTCTGTTCTCATGTTATATGTCCAGCTCGACAAAAGTACAGGTTGAACTTCGCATTAGCGACAAAAATTCGGCCAGCATCACTAGACGTGGTTCCTTATCCCCCATTTTGTTTCACTACACCATCGGAATGCTTCGAACCGTGATTTGACTCCGACTATTTAGTAGGTAATGTGATATTTGTATTGCATATCTGTAATCTTTATGTTCAGTTCGATATTTAACTGTTCATATTATCTCTAAATTATAATGGCAATTGTCTTGGCAGATATCGTTGGCAGACTGAATGGAGTTGGTGCTCCGTGTGATTATTAGAAAAATAACACCAAATCTACTTTGTTATCGATCGACTTGGCAGTGGTTTAGGGTACTAAGCATAATGCTTAGTAACAAATACTAAAGGGTAGATTAGTAACTACCCATATTTTCTTTGAATATCTCTTCATCTCCTTTAACAACTTCCCTCATCACCGCTGCCGAGATTCAATCTGAATTCTCCCACCATGACCACTCCGTCGCTCGAATCAACAACGACAGCTTCGGTTGCTGTCCCGCTTCCATCATCGCCGCTCAACAAGACTGGCAACTTAAATACCTCCGCCAACCTGACCACTTCTACTTCAACCACCAATGAAATAACTAGATGAATTGAAATAACCAGATGAATGAAGCGCTACTGGGAGAGAGAGAGAGAGAGAGAGAGAGAGAGAGAGAGAGAGAGAAGAAAGGGAAGACAGAACGACGGAGGAAGGGGACGGACGCCGTGGTGCGGCGTCGGTGGCGAAGCGCTACTGGGAGAGAGAGAGAGAGAGAGAGAGAGAGAGAGAGAGAGAGAGAGAGAGAGAGAGAGAGAGGGAAGACAGAACGACGGAGGAAAAAGTATTAACCACAATTGTACTAATCTGCGGTTAGTGGCCACTAACCAGTGTTGTGCATATCTGTGGTTAGTGGCCACTAACCACAAACTAGTGCCCAATGGTTAGTGGCCACTAACCACAGATTAGTATTAAAATGGTTAAAACTGAGACCAACACATTAACAGAATCACAACATGGAGTAAACGTGAAATCTGATTGCATCAACATGAATTAATCGTGAAATCTGAAGTAATAGTTATTGAGAAGCTATATTGTTAGTGACAAGTAATCGTTATGGAAATCTATGCCATCTAGAAAGTATTAACCACAATTGTACTCATTGATTTATAACTGATGTTTTGACTTGATCGGTGATTGTAAGACGATGATTTTGCATCAAATGAAGTGTGTTATGTTGTTCTGGTTTATCTCCTTCGTTATGGAAATCTGTGTCATTTAGAAAGTATTAACCACAATTGTACTAAACTGCGGTTAGTGGCCACTAACCAGTGTTGTGCATATCTGTGGTTAGTGGCCACTAACCACAAACTAGTGCCCCAATGGTTAGTGGCCACTAACCACAGATTAGTATTAAAATGGTTAAAACTGAGACCAACACATTAACAGAATCACAACATGAAGTAAACGTGAAATCTGATTGCATCAACATGAATTAATCGTGAAATCTGAAGTAATAGTTATTGAGAAGCTATATTGTTAGTGACAAGTAATCGTTATGGAAATCTATGCCATCTAGAAAGTATTAACCACAATTGTACTAATCTGCGGTTAGTGGCCACTAACCAGTGTTGTGCATATCTGTGGTTAGTGGCCACTAACCACAAACTAGCGCCCCAATGGTTAGTGGCCACTAACCACAGATATGCATAATTGTGGTTAGTGGCCACTAACCACAGAATAGTGCAACTGTGGTTAAATTCCAGAAAACAGGTTCAATCAATTCCAGAAATTCCATTAAATATAATCCAACCAGATGAATGAAATAACCAGATGAATTGAAATAACCAGATGAATGAAGCGCTACTGGGAGAGAGAGAGAGAGAGAGAGAGAGAGAGAGAGAGAAGAAAGGGAAGACAGAACGACGGAGGAAGGGGACGGACGCCGTGGTGCGGCGTCGGTGGCGAAGCGCTACTGGGAGAGAGAGAGAGAGAGAGAGAGAGAGAGAGAGAGAGAGGGAAGACAGAACGACGGAGGAAGGGGACGGACGCCGTGGTGCGGCGTCGATGGCGGTGAGAGAGAGAAAACGTGGTGGTTGCCGTGGATGGTGCGCGCGAAGAAGGAAGAAGGTGGTTGCAGGTCGTTGCAGGAAGTGATGCGTGGGAATGGAAGGCTGCTGTGTTAAATGACAAAACTGCCCTCTTTGAGTGACAGCCCTTAGATCATATTTCATTAAAATTAGAGGCATCCAACGGCTCAGTATAATTTAGTAAAAAATACTAAGGATATGCCTTAGTATCCTAAACCACTCTCGATCGACTTATATATCAGGGGGTGTGAATGCAATACATGTACGTTTTATACAAATTTAACAGTTGTATTTAATTAAATTTCCACCATCATCAAATAAGACTCATCTTTTTACTAATCATAAACATCTACGAATATTTGTAGTTTTTTGTTGAAGAGATGGACTTGAGAATGCTTGCTAGACTCTGTACATGGTGGTAATTTGTCTGCCACTCATGGTCTAAATCATATCGTGAGTCGTGACATGGCTTATATGTACTTCCCGTAACAAATTTAGCTGATGTGGCAAGTCTGTTATCGGGCTTCTTCCCTTTCGGTTGAAGTTCCCTCCATTTCTATTATAGTATATAAACCTCTCAGCGTAATCTCAATGCAGCAATTTAGACTAATAAAGAATTCAGTTTATATAGCGATAGATTCTCTCTTTCTGAATTCTCCCAATTTCTAGCATTCAGCATCGTGCACGTTCAATCCGCCATGGAAGAGCACAATCTTGCATCAAGCTTGTTCCCTGCAATTCCAGAATTAACCATCGCATGTCACTATGACCTGAATTAATCAAGAAACAATCGCAATTCAGATCTACCTATGGCTGATTTCCTGTTGAATAGAGATCACATCGGTAAGAACACTGAAGATTCCATAGATGCATCAAGATTCCTAATCGGATCGAAGCTATCGATCAAGTTAGATGATCAGAATTTTCTGCTTTGGAATCAGCAGATGGAGGAAGTGATAACCTCTCACAAATTGCATCCATTACTGGTAAATCCAGAAATTCCGCAAAAGTATGACTCCGAGAATGATCGTCTCATTGATCGAGTATCTGATGCCTATAACAAGTGGTTAGTCAAAGATCAAACTCTATTCACATGGTTGCTTTCTACTTTTTCAGATTCAGTATTGTCTAGAGTATTAGGTTGCAAACATTCTTATCAAGTTTGGGAAAAGATTAACAAACACTACTATGCACAACTAAAACCAAAGATTAGGCAACTTAAATCCGAATTGCAGAACATAAAGAAAGGAAATCGTACAATTTCAGAATATATCCTCAGTATTCATGCCTTGGTTGATTCATTGAATGCAATTGGACAAAAGGTTTCAGAAAAAAATCTTGTTGGCATTGTATTAGGTGGATTAACTGAAGAATATAATGCCTTTGTATTGATGATATATCGTACACAAGACTCGCCTAATCTTTCAGAAATTGAGTACCTGCTCCTAGTGCAAGAAGCACAATTGAATTTGAACAAATATAAGCAAGAACTTGCTCAGGCAAAAGTTCAATCTGAAGATGCACAGAGAGCAAATCAATCAAGTTTTGCTTATGGTCGAGGCCGAGGCAGACAGTCCAGAGGAAGAGGAAGAGGAAGACGAAGACGAAGACGCAGCGGTAGAAGTCACAATTCTGGCAACAGATCTACATGCCAACTCTGTGGTCATGACATTCTCAACTGCTGTTATGATAAGGAATCTGTTCCTTCAACAAGTGCAGGGAATGCTTCTGATTCAAATAGAGAAAAGAAAACTCAGCCTGCTTGTCCTGAAAAAGTTTATATGGCAAATGGTGAAGGAGCTATAGTCCAAGAAGCTATAGGTTCAGTATCTCTTAAGTCTAATAAATGTCACAATACTGAACTTGTCTTAAAAGATGTGCTTGTTGTTCCTTCTATAAACAGAAATGTGATTTCTGTTTCAAAATTTACCAAAGACAACAAAGTCTATTTTGAATTCCATCCATCCACTTGTTTTATCAAATGCCAGGTTTCTAACAAGGTTCTACATGAAGGATACTTGAATGCCGATGGCTTATACTGCTTCGAGAATTAGCATTCTGTTTCTCGGCCTCACATCACTAATCAAGTGCTGTTTCTACTCTATGTTCAATGCCTTGAGTTCATAACTTCATATTAGTGTTCACTCTGCAGCTGATTTTAGTTCAAATAATGTCACTGATCTTATATTGTGGTACTATAGGTTAGGATATGCTAATCTACAAGTTGTAAAATCCATACTTCAGCTGTACAAAATTCCTTTGTGAAATAAAGTTGATTCAAGTTTGTGTAAAGCGTGCTGTGTAGGAAAAGCACAATGATAGATTCTCTCTATTCTTTCTATTATTTCTTACATGTGCTTAATTTGGAAGGCTAAAATACTCCATTTTTTTACTAGATCAAAGGCTAATGTGCTTTGTTTAACCCTTTTGCATGCCGGATTTTCTACTCTAATTAAAACTTATGTTGTCATGTCCAAAATTAACGGTGAGTTCCATTCATGCCCATTTCTTCATTTTTGCTGAATATAGATGGACACGCTTTTTATTCTTTCTCAAATCACAACTCACAATCTACAAATATCATTGTTTCTATTGATATATCCAATGCAAGAGCAAGATAAAATTCAATCTGTAAAAATTCAATCTATAAAAATAAGATAAAATATCATTGTTTCTATTGATATATCCGATGCTCATTTCTCAGCTTTATATTTACTCTTTATTAGTGATGGCTAATTCTTCGGAACGTGACTTCGGATCTCGGATCCCGAGTCAATAGCTGTTGCTTGATGTCTATGTATAGTCTTCTCCTTGGCTTGAGGTCGGAAGAATGCCTTCTGGGTCGGAATCCTCCGAGCTTGTCCTTGTCAACGTCGCCTTCTTCCGAGGTTGGACTCGGAAGGGTTGGGTACCTGCAGACACTCCGATGCTAAAGTCAGCAATCAGAAGTCAGTGAGAGGTACAAATGAAAGAAGTGTACCTGATTCTGTGGGGTAGTGTTGTATTTATAGACGCAGGCTAATGAGCTCTTTGGACCGTGCCCGGTTCCGAGCCGTTGGATCGAGGCGGGGTGATCTGGACCGTTGATCTTGGGTCCGCGCGGAGAGGCGTTTGTTGGGCCGGATCCAATCACTTATTGGGCCGTTTTCCAAGCGGATTGGGCCTCTGTGCCCAGTCCGAAACAGTTGCCCCCCAAGTTGAGGTCGGCCACGGTAGTGTAGCCTCAGCTTGATTCCTGTATTTTGCGGAGGTAGGTCGTCCCTTCGGCTGATGGACTCGGGCCCGACCCGGGTGCTACTAGCGGTGACGTGGCTTTCCGTTGAAACGGTGCGTTTGGTCATTAATGGGCACATGGTTTTTCACGTCGTATTGTCATTTATTACCTTTTGGCGGGAGACGCGTCACTTGGTTTTCCCTCATCCTTGGTGCCTATAAATAGGTTAGTGGGTAGATACACGTTTCCTTCCGTTTTGAACTCTATTTCTCTTGACTCCGCAATCAAATAATCCGACGCTGCTATCTATGCGCGAGTTGAGATCCCGGTCAGTAAAGCTTGGTATTGTGGCGTCTTTCCCCTAGATTCCAGCACCGAAACCTGCATTCTTCGCGTTTTCCAGGTTAGCCTTTTACCTCCGTTTTCATTTTTACGCCGGTTCTTGGTGGGTTAACGAGCTCGTTGTTGAGCCCGTTTCCCTTACGGCTCGTTTCGGGGAGGAAGCTGGTCACCATCCGGCTCTGGTCCCACGGAGCCGATCTCTTCGCTTGAGAACAATATCCGACCTTGGCTTCCTCCCCTGCAGGTGAGAATGGTGAGGACGAAAGACTCTGATTCGATTCCCCGCTCCGTAAGGCAAATTCCTAAAAACTTTCCAGCTTAGACCCCGAAGGTGCACTTTTCTGGATTAAATCGGAGGTTGTTCTTTCTGGCTTCGGCGAAGATCTCAGTCAGGTTGGCGAAGTGATCCTCGTCAGTTTTGCTTTTGACGATCATATCGTCTATGTACACCTCCACTACTCGGCCTATTTGGTTTTGGAAGACCTTGTTCATCATGCGTTGGTACGTAGCCCTGGCATTTTTTAAACCAAACGGCATAACTCGGTAGCAATAATTTCCCCGGTCCGTCATTAAGGCCGTCTTTTCTTGATCCGGTGGATACATTGGTATTTGATTGTATCCAGAATACGCGCCGAGGAATGATAAGAGGCGGAATACCGACGCGCTATCCACTAACTTGTTTACACTCGGGACTGGAAAAGCATCGTTGGGGCATGCCCGGTTGAGGTCGGTGTAGTCTACACACATGCGCCATTTACCATTACTCTTTTTGATTAACACTACGTTTGACAGCCAGGTAGTGTACTTGACTTCTGATAACCTTATTTTATATAGGTTATTTATGCTCCTAATACTTAAGTCAAAACTCATTTCTCAAGTAATTCTAGTGCTTAAATATGTGAATATATGAATATTAGAATAAATATAGGTTATAAGTTAATTCCCTGAACCTTGGGCATAGTCAATGCCTTTGTGAATATGTTTGATGCTTTGCTTTAGCGCTGCAGCGGTATGCTATCAAGGAAACGCTACAGCGTTATATGACGGCTGACCATTGAGATATTTATGTGGCCACTTGAGGACATGATGAGTCACCACTCTTATCTCTTCCTCTCAGCTGGATATTTTGACTTTCAAGTGGATGCTAAATTACACTTGGCGCCTCCTAAATGGAACCCATGTGATAGTTGTTGTATTCCATCATTAGCACTTTTTGTAAAGTACTTTAAGGATAATATATAAGTCTAATAATCATCATGTATTATTATTATTCTATTAAGACTTAGTAAATAAATTAGTTTAATTAAGATTGCTTCTCAAGGAGGAAACTTACGTAGACAAGTAGTTGTAACTTGGAAGAAGAACTACACATGACATAGTAGCTATTCTCCATTGATACACTACCTTTAAGCTTTTATTTTCTTTAGCATAGTTTTTCTAATCTTCATTCAAGGTTTTGCTCACGCCTCAACTTCATCTCTTGTATGCTACTTGGGATCATTGGAGTGTATCTTTTGCAACCACTCTTCTCTTGTCTTCATACGGTAATACATACTCTCTAGTTGTATTATGTTGATGGAACTTGTGATGAGCTAACTTTGTTGTAGTTGGATTGTTCTTGGTATGTAATGAACCTTGAGTAACTTTTGTATAATATTATGATGTTTGTGTTTTATTCCTTGTGTCATAATACTTTCAATCTTGGTTTAGGAATGATCAACTAAAACAAGGTAACTTTGTGGGTACAGACATGGTTCACAAAGAGAACTCAAGGAATAATATGAATGAAAACCCTTTAAAGACATTTAAAAGAAGCACTACTTAACTCTAGACATAGGGGAGTAATAGTTCATAAGGCAAATGTTGTAAGAGCTTAATATACAGGGGTAAAACTTATTTAGAGCCTAGACATAGGAGTCTTGTAACATAGCCCTGACGAAAGTGACTGAAAGGCACGCCACCAAGGCGCTACAGCGTCTACGGATTCTTAAGCGCTATAGCGCTTAACGCTACAGCGTCTAATATTATCTGAACATTACGCTTGGGAATTTACATAACTATTGAGCTATCCAACTCACCTTTAATTACTTCAAACCTAATACTGTTTTATCTCAACTTATGATGTTTACAACTCTTTACCTTTACTTGTTGCTTAATTCTTTTCACTAAGATTCTAATCACTTAAACTTCTTAGATTAATTTCAATCCCTGTGGGAACGAACTTTACTTATCATTGTATTACTTGTAGCGATTGTGTATACTTGCACATCACCTTTTCGCACAACAACTTCCTTAATGAACCCCGCAGCAATGAGATCCGAGACAGCCTTAGAGGCAGCCTCGGCCTTTTCTTCGTTCTGGACACGCCATTTTTGAGCGACCCACTTGGCTTCGGGATTGACTGCGTGGTGAGAAGACAAGCGGAGAACACGGACGTCTAACATCGTCGCCAAGATCACAAGTGGGACGTAGTTGTTTACGACTCCATTCCGTAGATCCTGGTCTGAGAAGACCAGCGGAGGTCGGGCTAGAGGGGGAAGGGGGTCGAGTTAGAGTTTTTCTTCGAGCTGGTTTGCTGGAAATGTGCAATATTTCCTCCCACTTCCTCTTGAGGGATCTGTTGGTTTCGAGAGATTCAACCGAATAACCCCGCCAAGATGACGGCTACGGTTGCCCCTGCCCGGCGCGGCTTCCAAGATCGGATAGCCCCGAGTAGGGACTTGGGGAAGTTTGGACGGAGGGACATCCTCGGATGCTTGCATCGGCCTCGAGAGGCCATGGGAGCAGACTTTGATTTGGTGAGAGATGACGATCAACTCCCACTAATAATTCAACACACAATGGAAACCATGAGGTGATTTTATGTGTAAGTAATGATGCCTATAAAAATGTGGCGATTTAGCAACTAACGATGGTGTGCCACTTTTGCAAAAAATAAGTGTTTTAGAAATCTAAGATATGATTTACTTTTATTTTCAAATGATACCATTAATATAAATAAGATGATTTATT
This sequence comes from Astragalus membranaceus, assembly GCA_039519185.1. Taxonomy (NCBI): domain Eukaryota; kingdom Viridiplantae; phylum Streptophyta; class Magnoliopsida; order Fabales; family Fabaceae; genus Astragalus; species Astragalus membranaceus. The sequence goes on from CM076851.1 coordinate 37,864,794, forward strand.
TTTGGGAAATTGTTTGTAGTAGAATATTTATAGTCTTTACATTGAAAAATGAGTTTTTGTATACTCTAATAAGTGTATTTTAGTACATATATACATACCAATTAAATGACTTCTTAATATGTATGTAAAAACCTCGTATTAACAAAGTTTTGGAAGAAGAGAGTGAGTCTTAAATTATCTTAGTATTAAACATTGAATACATTTATACTTAAAAAAAGTGCTAAAATACAATTTTGTTCTTTATCTTTCACTTTTTTCGTTTACATCATTGATCTTTTCAAAATGGTTTAAAATCGTCATTTTTTTATTTTCCTGTTAGTAGCTTTAACATAATGCTTATGTTGCATTAACAGTGTTAAGTCGAGATATCAGGTGGCCTAATGAGTGATTGATTACATGGCAAATTTATTATTTATTCTTTTTAGATTATTACGTGGCAAACTTAATTAGAAGAGAGTTTGTAACAAAAATTAGAAGGGAGACAGTTTAGGAGGGAACCGAAATGATCAATTTCAAGAAGAAAAAATAGAGGACAAGCAAGGTAGAAGAAGCTCATCTGCTCTTCACGCCTCTCTATACCTCTAGTTAGGCCTAGGCATCACAACAAAATCAGTACCGGCGGCGACCCGCCCAAACCCGCCTTGATTTGACTGAGTTTGGGTTTTTCCCGAAATCAAAATACAGGAGCGGACAGATAATAGAGATCTAGGTACTAACCTAAACCCATACCGGAGCCCACCCCAAATGTATCAAATTACTATATTACCCCTTTTAAATTAAAAACCTTCAAAATCTCGAGCAAATACGCCAAAAGACTTTTGTGAGTGTTAGCGCCTCACTCTTTCGGTGGTTCACTCTCATTTTGGTGTTTCTCTTCTCTCTCTCGTTCTCACTCTCTTCTCTTTCGGTCTCACTCTCTTCTCCTTCGCCACAGCTCTTCCCAATCCTTAGGGTTTCATTTCAGCGCTAAAATTTCTGGGAATCCTCTCCATCTATCTGGCCAAGTTGCAGTGGAATCATTTTAGGAAACAATTTAAGGTATCATTTTTTAGTGTTTAATGCTTCCATTTTCTAGCTCTTTGATATTGTTTTGGTTGATTGAATCAATGTGAATAATGAGAGAAGAGAACTCATTTGTGTGATTGGTTACTGTTGAAGTGGAAGTTGCTAGGAGAAAGGAAGTTTGAATGTACCGAGAACTATTTGTAATATTGATTACCACAAACTGTTTGATCAAATGCCTGAGCGAGCTTATTGTTTATGTGCTTAAACTTTTGGTGGGTGAATTTATGAAGACTTCCCTTTCTTAATATTCATCAAAAGAATGTTAGCTTGATGGTGGAGTAAGTGCATCAAAGTACTGTTATATTGGAGGGTTTACTACAATAATAGGGAAGGAATGTTAATAATATTATGTGTATATATAGCAGATATTGTGCTCGAGATTTTTTGTGGGCTACGAGTTTTACAGTGCCTGTATTGTGCAGCGCTAGTATTGCTTTCAATTTATAATGTCTATCGTAAATTTTGAAATACCATGCAAAGATTCAAGGATACTTAATTACTATTGATTTAGGGAAGCAGGGGATGATTTTGGCAGCATGGCATGTAAACTCTACTCTTATATTACGTCACTGTAAACCCCCCTATTAGTTTGTGCCTCCACAAAGCTAGATTGTTTTGGGTGTGGTTCAAAAAGTTTTAGTAAATCCAGGACCAGAAATACAATTAGGTGTATGATAACATATTGTTATGTTTTAGTGAATTTGTAATTTCTTCTGTTTGCTTTTATATAACTTGGCATTTTCATCTCATGTTGATTTATATAAGTTTTCTTTTTGGCCCGGTATATAGGATATTTATTTGGACCAGTGTTGTCAATGGCGGATGGCGGTTTATGGCGGAGAGCCAAAAATCCGCCATATTAGGTCGCCATAACCGCCATTAAAGGCCGCCATAACCGCCATCCTTCACAAATTGGCCATGGCGTTTTTCAAGAAATCCACCACCGCAATCCGCCATGGCGCCGCCATAACCGCCATTTGACAACACTGATTTGGACGAGACTTCACATGCTTTCCTGGATTTTAAACTCAATTTGCTGTAACTTTTGAATTAGCATTGCCCTAGTTATTTTGATTTAACATTGGTAATGTTTATATTTTCTATTCACGCCAAGTAATAATGCTATTTAGTATCTTTGATTAGTATCTTTGAATTAGCATGGCACTTCTTTTGATTTAACATTTGTAATGTTTATATTTTCTATTTACTCAATGAAATAGACCCTAAGGATGAAGAAGGTGAGATCTACATGCAAACTCTGTGGCGAGTATGGTCATGAGGTTCTCAACTGCTGTTATGATAAGGAATTTGTTCCTTCAACAAGTGCAGAGAATGCTTCTGATTCAGATAAAGAAAAGAAAACTCAGCCTGAAAAAGTTTATATGCCAAATGGTGAAGGAGCTATAGTCCAACAAGCTATAGGTTCAGTATCTCTTAAGTCTAATAAGTGTCCCAATACTGAACTTGTCTTAAAAGATGTGCTTGTTGTTCCTTCCGTAAACAAAAATGTGATTTCTGTTTCAAAATTTACCAAAGACAACAAAGTCTATTTTGAATTCCATCCATCCACTTGTTTTGTCAAGTGCCAGGTTTCTAACAAGGTTCTACATGAAGGATTCGTGAATGCTGATGGCTTATACTGCTTCGAGAATTAGCATTCTGTTTCCCAGCCTCACATCACTACATCAAGTGCTGTTTCTACTCTATGTTCAATGCCTTGAGTTCATACTAGTGTTCACTCTGCAGCTGATTTTGATTCAAATGATGTCACTGTTCTTACATTGTGGCACTATAGATTTGGACATGGTAATCTACAAGTTGTAATGTAAAATCCATACTTCAGCTGTACAAACTTCCTGTTTCAAAAAAAGTTGATTCAAGTTTTATTAATTTACTAGTTTTTTACTCGTGCATAAGCACGGGTGACTGATACTGTATGGTCGGTGTATTGTCATGAAGTCATAATAGTAATTTGGAAGATAATCATAAGTTGTTGTGAACAATGTCCAAAATGTTTGATTTGATATTCATAAGTTGTGTTTGAAAATTTTTAAAAAATGTCGGTATTTCTTATAATGTTAATAATGTAGTGAAAATCAAGAAAAACGAAAATGAGATTTTAGGTAAAATATGCATCCCCGTTGGCCTTTTCGTTGGCCATCCCGTTGGCACTCCCGTTGGTATTTTACTCTTTTTTAGTAATTATAAAATACTAATTTGGTAATTTTTTGTAGTGGTTAAATTGATTGAGTAGTTTTAATAGAGATTAATTTGGTAATTTTAGTAGTTTTAATAAAGAGATTATAGTAAATAATAAATTTCAAATTATTTAGTTTTAATAATTTAATTTTTTGGAATTTTTTTTTATAAATTTTGATAAATGTATGGGTTTTTTTGACAATATTTTTTTTGACAAAAGTCTGCACTCCCGTTAGCACTCCTGTTGGCCCTCTCATTGCCGCTCTCATTGCCACTGTCGTTGGCACTCATGTTGGTAGTCCTGTTGGAAAAAAATGATGAAAAAAAGAGTTTTTTTTAAAAAAACACACACATTTTAAAATATTAATTAAATCATATTTTTAAAATTATGAAGAAAGACTTTTAAAAAAACAAGTTAAAAAAAATAAAAAAATAGTTTTAATTTTTTTTTAAAAAAATAAAATGAATTTTTTTAAATTAAAGGAGATTGACAATCAGAATTACATTGATCCATAATAATGTATTTGGACATTAGAGGTAAAATATGCATCCCTGTTAGGGGTGTTCAAAACCGAACCAAACCAATAGAAAACCGCAAATCGAACGAAACCAAACCGAAAACCGCAAAAAACTGCTTCTTATTGGTTTAGTTCGGTTCATTTTTCCATTGCACCGCGCAGTTTGGTTCGGTTCGCGGTTTTGATTATAGAAACCGAACCAAACCAAACCAAACCGCAAGTAACACTAAGACTTATTGACTTACAACCTTCCTTACTAACTTGCTAGCCTAAATGCAACTAAAACCCAACTCTCACTCAATTACTAGCTCAGATACAATTAATTCTTTAACTCACTTACAAACAATCTATATTGTTATGCTATATTTAAAAATTACAATAAAATATTTAATTCAAATTTTTTTAAACATTGTCTTAACTATCCTAAAAGAATTAAAAGAGCGTAATTTATATACTACATATATTTGAGTAGATTTTTTCTTAAAGATTTATGTTAGCCATTTTTTTATGTTAGTTAATTTTAACTTCGTTTTAAATTATGTTTTGTCTTGGAAAAAACCGAACCAACCGAACCAATCCAAACCGCATTAGTTTGGTTTGGTTTGGTTCGGTTTTATTTTAGGAAGCCAACCGAACCAAACCAAACCGCATGTAGTTTTACCTTGCGGTTCGGTTCACTTTTTATCTCAAAACCGAACCAAACCGCACCGCGAACACCCCTAATCCCTGTTGACTCTCCCGTCTGCATCCTCGATGACCCTTCTGTTGGCACTCTCGTTGGTGCTCTCCTTACCTCTCTCGTTCCCACTCTTGTTCCCGTTGTCGCTCTCGTTGTCGATTCTATTGTCAGTCTCGCATTGTCGCTCTCGTTGCCACGTTATGACTTATTTTTTCTATATGATTTAATATTAATCATATTCATTTATTTATAAAAAAGATAATTTTAAAATCATTAATTTGACCGTTGTAAAAAATAATTAATTTTAGTAGTTTCACTAAATTATAAAAATAGTGAGTAATTATTTTTAGTAAAAAAGGGTTAAAAAAATGTATTTTTATGACAAAAAATACTCCCGTTGTCTCTCCCGTTGCAGCTCTCATTGCCGCTCTCTCGTTGTCGCTCTCGTTGCCACATGTTAACTCATATTTTTGTATATGATTTAATATTAATTAAATCATATTCGTTTAATTATAAGTAAGTTATTTTGTAAAGTTTGTAGTGGCTAAAGTTGTTACAACTCTTAGTGGTTAAATTGATTTTAATAGTTTTAATACAAAGATTATAGTAAATAATAATTAATTAATTTGACCGTGGTTAAAATCATTAATTTGACCGTTGTAAAAAAAATAATTTATTTTAGTAGTTTCACTAAATTATAAAAATAGTGAGTATTTATTTTTAGTAAAAAAAGGGTAAAAAATTTTATTTTTATGACAAACAAAAATTGGAAAAAAAATATGAAAGGAATTTTTTTAAAAAAAAACAGATTTAAAAACAGTTTTTTATAAAGGGAAAAAAGTTTTTTTAAAAAAGTAAAAAGTTTTTAAAAAAAATAAAAAATAAATAAAATCTGTACCATTTCACTGTAGCGCTGGAAAAAACTGCGAAAAGCTGCGCGTCAGTACTGTAGCGCGTCAGCCTATTTGCTTTTTTTTTTCAGCTTTTCGCAAAAAGCTGTTATTCTTTGTAGTTTTGTGGTAAAATGACAAAAATGCCCCCAACTTTGGACAAATGTCAGATTTTTAAGATGTCTAAATTGGACATTTTCCTAGCATGTTTTTATTATAGTGACTTGCAAGTTGTAAATTCTGTTTGACAGTTAGATTCGGTTTAAGTTGTTAGTTTAACATTGTGATTTAATTAGTTAGATTAACTAGCTTTAGTTAAATCTTGTATAGTTGACTTTGACTGTAGTTAGTTGACCTTAACTATGGTTAGATGTCCAAGTCAAAGTATATAGTGTTGGTTAGAAATTGTTGTAACTAACCGATTGAAAATTTTTCCCCTGAGAAATGAATTCCATTTTCTTCATCCCTTTCATTCTATTTTCTCTGCAAATTGGTTCTGTGATCAATCTTTCTTTTGATCAATGTTGATGAATCTGATGCACAAATCATAGATTCAACATGGTATAAGAGCAAATTCTGTTTCCGTTCCATTACTCTGATTGAAGCTCGTCATCTTCAATCTCTTTTTTCCTCGATTCTGATTTCTTGAATCGATCTTTTTTCGATTCCTTTTTCCAATTCCTTCACGAACCGTGTCTTCTTCGTCAATAGCGGACGCCAGCGCAGATCCTTACTGTAACACCCTGAATTTTTACTTCCTTTGTGTGCATTATAATTGTGTATTTACTTTATTGGAGATAATGATTAGTTTAGTATCTATAGAGTGTTTTAAGAAAAATAATTTTAGAACTAAAGAGAAAAATTATAGAAGGCTATCAGAGAAATTGGAATTTAAAATTCTATCAAATTATAGCTAAAAAGTATCTGCCAGTGTAAATCGGTACGACACAAAAAAGTCCAAACTGATTGGAAAATTTTAAACTTAGTTCGTTAAGTCCTATAAAATATAAAGGTCAGAATTATATCTGCAGAATTTTATTTATCTAAAAATATGTCTTTTATTATTATCAGTGTAGCAAATAAGTAAATAAATATATAGACAAAAGAGAAGAGTGTTGCAAAAGAAAACAAACTACCGACACGGGTAGGTAATGGGGTGTGGAAAACATGATGATGTTAGTATAAATAGAGGCATCACCTCACTTAAAAAAACTCACATTGTGAAGGAAATTTTCTTCCTTCTTCTGCGCTCATGAGGTTTTTTTAAAAAACCTCTCAATTCATTATCTCTTTCTTTCACTTGTTATTTTTATTTTTACCTTTTACTCTGTAGTTTATCTTTTTTCTCTCTCTCTTTAATTCTTTCCAACCACAATTTTGGTGAACAATAATAGAGATCAATTTTTTTGTTTCATTATGTTATATTTTTTTTTATGTACAAATCTTTTACGTTAGCATTTTTTAGTTTTAGGTTATTTTATTTTAATAAGTCCTTACTTCAATGTTAGAATATGGTGTAGGCAAAATTAATTATGACATTAGTTTTAAAATTAGATAAAACGCTTATTCAAAAACTTGATTAATTAGATAATGGACTAGATTAAATATTTGTATATGCATAGATATTAGTTCAAAAAAAATTTCCTTGCTCTGGTTTATTATATTTGTCAAATGCACTTAAATCTATAAAATAGAAAATATGCTATCAAAGGGGTCTTCCTTTAAGAACAAACATTTCTTTGCATTTTGAAAACCCACAAGTATTAAGTAGAGTTTTAGTAAAATAATTTGTTTAGTTATGAGTATAGTATGTTAAGACATAGTTGTTTTTGATGAGTAATAGGTAATGAGGAAATTGAAGAAAGTGTCCAACAAGCTATTTTGGGAAAAAAATCAAGGTAAGGGGAAATACTAATAATAAGTTGATGGACACAAATTGTGTGTTGCTTGTATATATATTATCTAGTTATTCTTAGGTGATTTGTGTGATTTTGATTTGTTTGAGTTCTATGCAAATGTGTCAAAATTAGTATATTTTGAATTTGGTTGAGAATATTGGTTGTCTATTTTACTTAGTGATATACTAATAGACTTAGTGATATGACTTATGAGGACTGATAAGTTAAGGTGCATTTCACAAGTTGTTCTATGGATTCTAATGACTGAATTGTCAAGTTGATTATGGATTAGATTAGTAAAACTGATGATTTTACTAAGAGCTATTACAGGATGTTTCTTATAGTACTATCAAGTATATAAGACTGAGGATAGGTTCGGTTGGGTCGACTACAGACCTTCTGGGGGTACTTGTGTTTCGAACTCCTACCAATGGTCAGTTGTAGCAACTCTGGCTGGGGGAAATCGTACTACCCGACACGGTGAGCATGACTGTATAGGACTATCTATAATAATGTGCAGCGCTCGGGCCAGAATGATTGGAGTACAAATTGGATATCTCCTCATTGCAAACAATCATGTTACGGCAGTTGAAACGGCCTTACGCTCAAGATGATAGAGAAATCTCCATGGAGTAGGTTGAGTATATTATTTCTAGTTAGCAGACTAACTTTGTTGATGGATTGGAGGATAAGTGTGATGTCTAGTTTATTTGACTAACAATCGATGATTAATTTTCCCTATAATACTACTCATGTTTTGCAGGATTTGGTGATTATGTGTGGTGAATTTTCTTAGTCTTGATTGAGTTTGATGTGTGTCATTATTAAGTCTATATATTATTATTTCTTGTGATTGTATCATATTATGTGTAACTTGTGTAACCATCGTGTTGCAAACTTGTGTAAGAGTATTTCACCCCTTACATATCAGATCACGTCGGGAGGACTGTCGAGCCACTCTGGACACAACAAGATTGAATTTCTGGAATTGGAATGCGAAGCTGTCTAGGATTTAATCTGGCACTTAGGTTTTAATCTGACTTAAGATATGTTTACTCTTAGTAGTACGTACTAGTCTTAGGAACTCTTGTAAGATATTTAATGTGCACTTTGTTTGTTGATAGTTGTGAGCCTATGGGCATGGTCATCATTGATGGATGATGACTTATATATATGAAGCATATATAATATGTTTGTATGTCTCTATTTTCTCAAAATTTAGGAAATCCATACCGAAAATAAACCTATGTGTTTTCAAAAGAAAATTAGAAATGGGATTATTTAAGTGTAGCGTCACTTTTCGAGGTTAAGGAAAAGGGGGTGTTACACTTACTACCTGCATCCCTCTGACAATCCCGGGGCGGTGCTCATATCTCAACCTCTCACCGAGTCCGGCAGCAACGATAGCTCCTGGACTCGTGCCATGCGCATTGCTCTAAGCGCAAAGAACAAATTAGGGTTAATCACCAGTGCGATTGCTAAACCTGATGAAACTTCTGCCGATCATGCGAAGTGGCTATGGAGCAATGACATGACCACTTCGTGGATCCTCAATTCCATTGCGAAAGAGCTTCACAATAGCGTTCTTTATGCTGATTCTGCAGCAGATATCTGGAAAGATTTGAAATATCGCTTCCAACAAAGCAACTGGCCTCGCATTTATGAGCTGAAGAAAGAAGTGCTCACTTGCACTCAGGGATCCCTTTCAGTGAGCGTGTACTTCAACAAATTCAAGGGGATATGGCATGCTCTCTCTTCTCACGACACTACCTCTGATTGCTCTTGTGGTGGCACGTATTTGAAAAAGGAGCAAGTTATGATTCTCTTGATGGGGTTGAATGAATCTTTTGCTAATATTAGAGGTAACATCTTGCTCCAAGAACCCTTACCTGACATTAATAAGGTCTACTCACATGTGCTCCAAGATGAGAAGCAACGGGCTCTCAGTTCTCTTGGTACTGAGCAACCTTCACAGCTTGCCTTTGCTGTGAATCACAACACCAAAGGTGCCCGCAGGGATCGCCCTCAATGTCTGAATTGTGGTGTTCTTGGTCACACGAAGGAAAAATGCTTCAAGCTTCATGGATTCCCACCTGGGTTCAAGAAAAGCAAAGATGCGTCCACTCCTGCAGCTGTTCTCAATGTAACTGCTGGTTTTGCTCTTTCAAATGATGCACCATTTGATCATCAGTAGTATTAGCAACTGATTGCCTACCTTCAGGCTCAAATGGCAAAGGCAACAGAGTCTCGGGACTCTCCAGGGGATGTTTTGATGCATTTTACTTGTTCATTAAGTTCATTACTTTTCGTGTCTTCCACCATGAATTCCAATGACTGGATAATTGATTCTGGGGCTACTGCCCATATCTGTACTTCTCATCTGCCTTTGTTTCATTTACTCACATCCTAAACACTTTTGTTACCTTTCCTAACAATCAAAAGGTCCCTGTGATTGCCTCTGGCACTGTTAGATTACCTTCTGGTTTATTGCTTCACAATGTTCTATGCATTCCTGCATTTCATGTGAACATTATTTCGGTTGGTTCCTTGCATCAAGATCCTAATTATCATGTATCACTCTCTGATAATACTTTCTTGATTAAGGAATCACACCACAAGAAGGTGATTGGCAGGAGTGAGTTTAGAAATGGCCTGTACTTTAACTTTTCCATTCTTTCTTGTAATACAGTAAATCCTGTTTCTGTTGATTCTGCCAAATCGTGGCATTCTAGGTTAGGTCATCTTTCTGATTCTGTTTTGAACTTGTTGTCTACAAAATTGCCTTCTTTGGCACCTCAAATTGTAACAATGATTCATATACTGTTTGTCTCTTTCTAAAATGCATCGTTTACCTTTTCATGCACAAAATAATCATGTTGATTTGCCTTTTGACTTGATTCATGTTGATGTTTGGGGGCCCTTTCATAAACCTACTCATGATGGGAACACTTACTTTTTGACCATTGTGGATGATTGCACAAGGTTTACCTGGACTCACCTCATGAAGTCCAAGTCTGCAGCTACAAACCGCATCATGTGCTTCTTCAAGTTTGTGAAAACTCAATTCAATCAACAAATCAAGTCCATTAGGATTGATAATGCCAAGGAATTAGCTCTGCATCAGTTCCTACAAGATGAAGGGACGTTGCATCAGTTCTCATGTCCTCACAGACCCCAGCAGAACTCTAGTTGAGAGGAAACATCAACACTTGTTAAATGTTGCCCGGGCTCTATACTTTCAATCAAAGGTGCCACTTGAATATTGGGGGGAATGTGTATCTACAGCCACCTACTTGATCAATAGATTGCCTTCTCCATCTCTCAAAGGTATATCCCCTTATGAATTGCTTTACAAAATTGAACCTAATTACTCTATGATAAGGGTGTTTGGGTGCCTTGCTTTTGCTTCCACCATTGTCTCTCAAAGACGCAAGTTCTCTCCTAGAGCCACTCCATGTGTCTTTCTAGGTTATCCCATTGGGGTGAAAGGCTATAAACTACTTGATCCCACCAACAAAAAGTTCATCATATCCAGAGATGTTATCTTTTGTGAAACTACCTTTCCATACCATGACATAAACAACATTCCCTCACTTACACTATTCCCAGAATCTCTACTACCAAACATTCATATTGAGCCTACCTCACCTACCACTACTACATCACCAAATTCCAACCCTGGCATTCCTCTTCCAGCTACTGAGGATGTACCACACACTGTGCCTCCCTCTGCCAGTGTCACCGATCCTAATCCTTCTAAACATTCATATTGAGCCTACCTCACCTACCACTACTACATCACCAAATTCCAACCCTGCCATTCATCTTCCAGCTATTGAGGATGTACCAGACACTGTGCCTCCCTCTGCCAGTGTCACAGATCCTAATCCTTCCATTGAATATGTCCCTAGACGCTCTAGTAGAACTCATAAACCCCCATCTCACCAACAACTATATGATTGTAACTCTGTCACTCACCCAATTCAGTCATTCTTCACTTACAGCAGGCTATCCCCCTCATACAAACACTTTACCTTTAATATCTCATCTGTTTTTGAGGCCCAGCATTTTTACCAAGCCATCAATTATCCTGAATGGCAAAGAGCAATGGCTAAGGAACTGGAAAGCCTAGAGGCTAATAATACATGGGATATAGTGTCTCTACCTGCTGGCAAAAGAGCATTTGGGTGCAAGTGGGTCTATAAGGTTAAATATCATGCTGATGGTTCATTGGAGAGGTGCAAAGCTAGACTAGTGGCACAAGGGTTCACACAACAGGCAATGATTGACTTCTTAGATACTTTTTCACCAGTTGCCAAGCTAACATCAGTTAGAATCCTGCTCTGCTTGACATCTCAGTTCAAATGGCATTTGTTGCAATTGGACATCAACAATGCTTTCCTTAATGGGGAGTTTCAAGAAGTATACATGCGCCTGCCTCTTGGCTATCCAAGTCAGGGGGAGAATAGTGTGTAAAAGCTAAATAAGTCTTTGTATAGACTTAGACAAGCCTTGAGGAAATGGTTCCACAAGTTTAGCTCTACCATCACTAGAATGGGATTTGTAAATAGCCCAGCAGATCATTCATTGTTCACCAAGGGTACTGGTTTGACATTTGTAGCACTATTAGTGTATGTGGATGACATAATAGTGGCTGGTCCAAATAAACATCTAGTTTTTGAGGTGCAGAAACTGTTGGAGCAACACTTTAAGCTCAAGGTCATAGGAGACTTGAAATATTTCTTGGGTTTGGAAATAGCACGATCCAACAATGGTATGCACTTGTGTCAAAGAAAGTATAATCTTCAATTGCTCCTAGCTAGACACGGGATTTACATCTGCAAAACCAGTCCAAGTACCAATGGATGCAGGCATACAGTTAAATGAGCAAGATGGTGAGGCCATTAAAAATGTTTGAGTATAGAAGGATGATTGGAAGGTTAATTTACTTAACTATTTCTAGGCCAGACATTACTTTTGCTGTGAATAAGCTAAGTAAATTTATGTCAAAGCCTAGAACTCCACACCTCCAAGCTGCAAATCACCTACTGCAGTATCTGAAAACAACTGCAGGACTAGGGATTATGTTCCCTGCAAAATCTTCTCTAAACTTAACAGCATATGTAGATGCTGATTGGGGAAGTTTCCAAGTGAGTTGGAGGTCCACAACAGGCTATTGCATCTACCTAGGGGAATCAATGATTACTTGGAAATCAAAGAAACAAAACACTGTGGCAAGGTCCTCTGCTGAAGCAGAGTACAGAGCATTGGTTGTTGTAACTTCAAGATTGTTGTGGATTAAACAGTTGCTGAGAGATTTCCAGATACAATCCACATCTTCCATGGTACTATGTGATAGTAAGTCTACAATTCAGTTAGCTGAGAACCTTACAACTCATGAGAGGTCCACCATTGTCTCTCAAAGACACAAGTTCTCTCCTAGAGCCACTCCATGTGTCTTCTTAAGTTATCCTGTTGGGGTGAAAGGCTATAAACTACTTGATCCCACCAACAAAAAGTTCATCATATCCAGAGATGTTATCTTTTGTGAAACTACCTTTCCATACCATGACATAAACAAGATTCCCTCACTTACACTATTCCCAGAATCTCTACTACCAAACATTCATATTGAGCCTACCTCACCTACCACTACTACATCACCAAATTCCCACCCTGGCATTCCTCTTCCAGCTACTGAGGATGTACCACACACTGTGCCTCCCTCTGCCAGTGTCACAGATCCTAATCCTTCTAAACATTCATATTGAGCCTACCTCACCTACCACTACTACATCACCAAATTCCCACCTTGTCATTCATCTTCCAGCTACTGAGGATGTACCAGACACTGTGCCTCCCTCTGCCAGTGTCACAGATCCTAATCCTTCCATTGAATATGTCCCTAGACACTCTAGTAGAACCCATAAACCCCCGTCTCACAAACAACTATATGATTGTAATTCTGTCACTCACCCAATTCAGCCATTCCTCACTTAAAGCAGGCTATCCCCCTCATACAAACACTTTATCTTTAATATCTCATCTGTTTTTGAGCCCCAACATTTTTACCAAGCCATCAATTATCCTGAATGGCAAAGAGCAATGGCTGAGGAATTGGAAACCCTAAAGGCTAATCATACATGGGATATAGTGTCTCTGCCTGCTGGCAAAAGAGCATTTGGGTGCAAGTGGGTCTGTAAGGTTAAATATCATGCTGATGGTTCATTGGAGAGGTGCAAAGCTAGACTAGTGGCACAAGGGTTCACACAATAGGCAGGGATTGACATCTTAGATAATTTTTCACCAGTTGCCAAGCTAACATTAGTTAGAATCCTGCTCTGCTTGGCATCTCAGTTCAAATGGCATTTGTTGCAATTGGACATCAACAATGCTTTCCTTAATGGGAAGCTTCAAGAAGTATAAATGCGCCTGCCTCTTGGCTATCCAAGTCAGGGGGAGAATAGTGTGTGCAAGCTAAATAAGTCTTTGTATGGACTTAGACAAGCCTTGAGGCAATGGTTCCACAAGTTTAGCTCTACCATCACTGGAATGGGATTTGTAAATAGCCCAGCAGATCATTCATTGTTCACCAAGGGTACTGGTTTGACATTTGTAGCACTATTAGTGTATGTGGATGACATAATAGTGGCTGGTCCAAATATGCAGAATGTAACACCCCTTTTTCTACCCCTTTGTTTATTTGACGAAAAATCAGAGTACGCAAAAAAAAAATCTTTTTCTTTTATTACACCAAAAGGAGTGTCACATTTCATCCAAAAACCAATAACAATAAATAAATAAATAAAAACATTTAACAACCATAACGTCCTAGCAAACTAATCAAATGGCCACAAATGACTCTATTGTCCAACCCCGAGTGCTACATATCAGAGCAGACACCGACCCGACTACGTGAAGGTAAAATGCCTTCTCTCGAACTCACCTGTAAACATACCACAGAAAGGGGGTGAGATATCTCACACATAATAGGAATAAATGATAGAGAATATATTAGGATATAGCCCTATGACTACCACATTAATCACAGACATCATTACAACATCAGGGGCAAAACAGTCATTTCATCATCACAAACATCACCAAGGCACAGTTGCCGAGATCATCACACATGTTATGCAATGCATGGATGCAGCCCCAACAGTGGGCATAATGCATGTGGTACCAATACAACCTCCTTTAAACATGGGTCGAAGCCCCAACCTCCTTAAATATTGGGCCGAAGCCCCAACCTCCTTAAACATGGGCCGAAGCCCCAACCTCCTTAAAACAATCATGCAAATGAAGTGTATGCAACACCATGCTAATGCACCAAAACACAACCAGCAACAACCGCCTTAAACATCATATCGACATCAATTAATACTAACAACATCGTACGAGCACAACCTTCCATTACTCTAGGCCGAAGCCTCAACCTCCTTTAAATTCTAAGTACAACCTCCTATCACTCGACAACCTCCTTTAAATGCAAAACCTAAGACAACCACCCATTTATGATTCGGGAGGACCACCTCCTTTAACGACACCAAAAACAACCACCTTTGATGACTTCAAAAGCAACCCCGACACCCGAACACCGGGACATCAATCACTAAATACCGGGGGTACCGAAAACCACCAGAGACACCCGACGACACCAGGGGCGTCAACACATCAAGACAGTGCCAAGGACATCACTTTTTCAAAAGGGCAATTTTACCAACATGCCGGAGACACGACAACGTTTCCCAAAACGACAACACACACTAGTTCACTCAAACCTCAGTAATTTTCCAGAAAAATAATACTTTCTGCCCAAAAATAGAATATTCAGATGGGCCTCTGAATAAGCTTTCCAAAACATCTCGGAACGTCCCGATCGGACTCCCGAGTCAAAAGATATTTAGAAAACAAATTTGGGAACAACAGCGACACCCTGGGCTACGCGAACACGGCAGCCAGAATTCGGCGAATTAGTTAAAATAGTAAAAGACATCGGATTTCAACAAACGACCCCTCTACAGAAACCTGAGAATGTCTAGTTTCTGACTATAGTTTTCTTTTTTTGAAACAATGAGCCAATTAGTACAGTTTCAACAAACAAGTATCAGGGTTCAGAAAACGGGACAGCCACCATGACCTAACTTGTGGCACCTCTAGAATGATCAAAACTCAACCAAAAGACATGGGGTTTGTGCCCAAACGAAGGAAATTGAATCTAGTTTTCAAAGAGGCAGGAACCATTCAAAACGGAGTTCAGATGAAAACGTTATAACCGAAATACCGAACCTAGACACAGAATTACTCCAGGATATTTTCCTAAATTGTGATACCTATATCTCGAGCCACACGACTCCAATTTCAATCAAACCAGTGCCAAATTAAAGATAAATAAGTCTAGTTTCTAAAATAGTAAACCACACAATTTTTGGACCACCTGAACAGACGTAGCATCAAAAAGAACGAACCTGTATCCAGAATTTCCCAACAGTAAGTTTTAACACCATAATACACCAAATTTTATATGTAATCCTCAAGAATTCTAGGAACCAATAAATCACCAATTATTTCCAGCCACACGTATTCAAGATCCACCCAAGAATCAATTTCAACAATCCAAATCAAGATCCATGAACATTATATACATAGCAAGGGTCCAATTAATTTTCAAGATTCAATAACATAACAACACATTATTTAACACCATCAATATATATTCAGCCACTTTAAACAAACATCAAACATGCAAGAAACATCATAGATCTATCCCCACATAGTACCCATCATGTAAGCCCATTACGTTAGAGAATCCCCCCTTACCTCTTAGTTAGATGAGCACTAAACCTCTTTGACCAAGCACCAATGAAATTCGTAGCTCTCCTCCTTCTTAGACACCAACAAGTTCCTCTTCTCTTCTCCTTGAGCCACACGAACCCTCTCTCTTCCCTCTTCTTGAAGTTTCGCCTCCCTCTCTCAAGCTTGCCTCCCTCTTTCTAATTTCTCCTAAGCTACGTGAATGCCTACTCTAAAACCCTAGGTTGGCTTCATGTAACATGCCTATGTCATGGATCCATGATCCATGGGTTTTCCCTCATCACTTAACCCAATTGGATAGTTTAATGGTAGCATCTCCTAATTAACTAAGTGAACCCCTCCACTGAATAAATACCTCCTCAATTATATCTTCTACTAATTAAACCACCCATTATTATTCATATCACCCAAATCCTATTTTATTAATTAAATTCTACCACCTAAACCTCATTTAATTAATTAAATAAACAACCTAATATTTTTGGGCTGTTACACAGAAACTGTTGGAGCAACACTTTAAGCTCAAGGTCGTAGGATACTTGAAATATTTCTTGGGTTTGGAAATAGCACGATCCAACAATGGTATGCACTTGTGTCAAAGAAAGTATAGTATTCGATTGCTCCTAGCTAGACACGGGCTTTACATCTGCAAAACCAGTCCAAGTACCAATGGATGCAGGCATACACTTAAATGAGCAAGATGGTGAGGCCATTAATAATTCAATTTTTTAAGACTACTCCCTCGTTCTAAAACTTTTGTGTTTTTATCTTTTTTATTCTGTTCCAAAAAAATGAGTGTTAGATATCTAAGATATAGTTTGCCTTTGTTTTCCAATGTGTCATACCCCAATTTTGTCCAACTAGTTGAAACTCAAATAAAATTGTTTTTTCGTAAACGTCCGATTTTAATCAGTATTTTCTCATTTTCAAAAGCATACTGTCATTTGAGTCTATTCGCGTACGCATTTTATTCCCATGGTACGCGTGTCGCTTCCATCAGGTGTGTGTTGCTCCTAATTAATGGGGCGTGTTTATTCAGACGCATGTTTATTTGCGTACGCGTGTTTATTCTCGTTGTGTGCATTATTTTGCTAATCAAGTGCGTGTTTGCCGTGCGAGAGTCATTTAATTGTGCGTTTTGCTCGAAGGTTGTTAGCAATTTAGCGGTATTATTGCTGTTCTATCATCATTGCTATTGTTAATATTAGTGGTATTTAGTTATTAGTAGATATAACCAAATAATCAAGTATAATGTCTTTTATTCAAATCTGTCCTTTTTTTACAAAAAATAAAATATATTAAATAAAATGGTTGTTACATTTGAGACAAAAAAAATTTGAAGAGTCAAACAAAAAAGAAAGAGGGCTGTGCGCTTCTGCCAGCAGAAATATTTTGAGCTTCAAAGCTCAACTTCCTTTCTTCTTGTCTTTTGTTTGGTCTTCATTTGAGGCAAAAACACCACAGTTTTTTGCAGTCACTGCTGCCTCTGCTCCATCAATTTTGCTGTTGTGTTTTATGGTCTCCCATGAGCTTTGATTCCCTGCTTCATACCACTCCTACACCACACAATCAGCCTATAAATACTGTGAACAGCAAATACAACAGGGAGAGCAATTCACACACAGAAATGTACAGCAATGCATACACAGTACTGAGTATCAAATTCAGAGTTCAAAAAGGGAGAGAAAATTTTCCAGAGATCACCAGAAAGATTCAGGCTTCACACTGAAACCTAATCACTAAAATACTGAGTTTAGAAATTCTGAGAAGCAAGAAAGCATATCAATTCACAAACACAAAAATAGAGGCAGTGGCAGTAACAGCAAAGGAGCAGTAGCAGTCAAAGCGGAACAGTAACAGCCAATAAGGGGCATTTTCAGAAGCTGGCGTTAAGGTTGTTCCCACTAAACCATAACCTAGAGAAATATGTGTTGAAATTTTATCTACATTCTGTTATTGTTATTGTTATTGTTATTGTTATTGTTATTGTTATTATTGTGTAAACACGAATAGGACTTGTTTTCAAGGATAGGAAATAAAAACATATCAATCCAGAAGAAAAAGGTAGAATCAGAATCATTAGGGAGGACGTGTGGGGTGCTAAATTAAGTATTTTCAAGTCAACACACTAAGAATTTTTCAATAAGAAGTAGAGAGGCAAAATTAAGTATTTTCAAGTCAACACACTAAAACCACACATTTAATTAAAGGTTCCCTCTCAGTAGAGAGGACGTGTGGGGTGCTAACACCTTCCCTGCATGCGCGTAACTGACCCCCGAACCCTATTCTCTAGTTTCGCAAGACCAATCGCTTTCCAAAAAAGGTTTTCCTAATATTTTCCTTAATAAATATTGGTGGCGGCTTCATTGTCTTAGGAAAAGTTGTGAACGAGGAAGGTTCTCCCTCGGGGACTTTTTCGGGCGCAACAGCTGGCGACTCCACTGGGGACTAAAAAGAAAAACATTTTTTTAAAAAAGTGGGTCAAGCCTAATTAATTAAGTGTGTGATTTGTGTGATTGATTTGAATATCTTGTTTTGCCTCTATGCTTTCTTCTTTTTCATACTTTCATGTTGCATTCCTGTGCATTCTTCTTCTTCTCCTTCTATGTTTGATTTTGTTTAAAGTAATAGATGGTTGCTTCTTTGCTCATATGCTTAGTTCCCTCATGCATTTCCCCAATCATATCATGTTCCCTTTTTCTTTACTCCCTTTCTAAGGTAAGTTCATATATTCCCCAATTCCCTCATGATCCCCTCTTCTCAGCTCCCTTTCTGAGGTAAGTAATGTGTTTGTTGTTGGCACCCTAGATTAGTTGTATTTTATTGGTATTGAACCCTAGGGTAGACGACATGTTATTGCTTTCTATTGTCTGGACTGTTCTGGATTTTCATTTGCAGGTGGGGTAGTTTTTAAGGAAATGCCCTTCGCACACACACTTGTACCTTGAGGCTACATGATTAGAGAAAGAGACCATAACCCAGGTCTGTTAGGATACCATAGGATGAGTGGATTCGAGTAGTGGGAGCCCATCGGGACCTTTGTCCGTTTGGCTACTTGCGAAAGTTTCAATGAGAGTTGTGCTCTTTCATGATGCCTTGTACCTAGCAGTTTGCTGCATTTACGGGGATTTTCATGAGGGGGACTGTGGCTCTGATAACCTTTGTGAGGGTGTGAATAGAGCTACATGTGAAGATTACCTCTAAGTGCCTTAGATCATAGGTTTCTCCCCCTTTTAGGTCACAAGGGCTTCCCAAATTGTGTGCTGCATTGTTGCATTTAGTCCAGTTAATTTTTCCCTCAAAGATTTTCAAAAATAAAAAAAAGAGATATGCTTTTCCCTTTTCAATAAACACCTATATGAGGCGGCATATAGTGTGCAAGTTTTCTAAATTCCGCCTGTGAATACCCTCTTTATGCAAAAACCTCAAAAAAAAGAAGTATCTTGCATCCTGCATCATTGCATCATTGCATCATTACACCATTGCGTCATTTGCATTAAATAAAGTTCCAATTTTGAAAAAATCATTCATCTGGCACTCCATTTCTTTGCATAAAAATGAAAAACAATTATCATCTTCATAGCTTAAGCATTTCGTTTATAATCAAAAAAAAGAGGAAAAAGCTCCTCGCCAAGTTCATCCAAAACATGGCATTCATGCATAAGCATTATTTCAAAAAAGGGTCGCCAGTAGAACTACGTAAGCTTTGATTCCTCATTACAATGGGGATACGTAGGAGCGGGTCATACCCCGTCAAGCACATCCTTTCTAAAACCTTTTTTATAATAGATCATTTGCATGAAAAAATGAAAAGTTTCCAATGCATGCATCTTCTCTAAACAAAGAAAAATAGAAAAGCTCTTCATGTAAAAGCTCAATGAGTAAAAGTGCGCCTTCGGATGACGAAGGGTAATATCTCAAATTTGTTTGTGCACTACAAATTTGAGATGTTACTCTACGATATCGGGGCACTTTGACCCTATCAAGTGAGGTTTGTTTTCAAATAAGAGAATAAGTTTGAGTTAACCAAATGTCGAAGCATTTCAGTATATTGCGTGAAGTATTGAGTCAGGATCCACTCAATGTTTCATGCAAGTTGCTCAGAGTAACGACAATTGGTTGCCTCACGCCATCATTTTTACGAAAAAAAAAGAAGATTTTGAAAGAGGAAAAGAAGAAAGGGTTACCGTTGTAGCCTTTCTCTTACCGGTTCATACGAAATAACGTACGGCCCGCATTTTCCAAAAAAAAAAAGAGCTTGAATTATTGCCAATAAAAACCCTTCCATTTATCCTGCATACACGTAGAGCATCATCATCATACATAAAACAAAATTTTCAAAAAAAGGGTAGAAAGCAAAACTTCCAAAAAATCATCATAGTCTTTTCTTTTACCGCGCTATATGAGGTGATGTTCCCAAAATTTCAGTCACCAAACTCGAAAAAATGTTTTCATCTTATTTTCCATATGCATGTCAAGTCGCATTATCGCCGTCATTTTCATATGAAGGCATCATTTGCATTGCATAAAACAAAAACTTGATAAAATTCATACATGCATTCTTCTCTATCTCATTTAGGTTTGTCAGGAGTGCATTCTCCGCACGTGTGCGTTTCCATTCACTAAGGCTTTTTCCCCTATTTTTCTCGAAAGATCCAAAAAATCGTGTCTTATTAGGAGCGCGTCTCATGCATTATTGTGTTCCTTTTCACACATCATGAAAAATAATACATTAACCTCTCATTTTGCATGCAATTCCATTCAATAAAGATCATGTCTTTCCACGCATTCATTTAAAAAAAAAATCATTGTGAGTATCATGCATTTCATTGCACAAAAAATGAAACACAAGAAAGCATCTCATTCATAATCATGAACAAAAATCATCATCAAATTTATTCAAAATGTAGCATTCACGCATCATTTCGTTAACGTCATCACTTTAGTTCAAATACATCATTCCTCCATACATGCATCTTTCAAAAAGGAAGGGGCGTTGGCATTTCATACTTTGCCTTACCTCTAAAAAATCATCATTTAGAAAAAAAAAGCATCATTCCTGCATCTTTCATCATGCAAAAGAAAAAGGGGGCACCGGCATTTCATATCTTGTCTTGCCTCTACAAAAATCATTTTGAAAAGAAACATCATTCTTGCATCATTCATCATCCAAAGATGCATTGGCATTTCATATTTCGTCTTGCATAAAAAGAAAGTATCGAAAAGGAAAAAACTTTTAGAATAATCACACTTTTCAAGTAAATATGCTTTCATGCATTTCATTTTCATCATGAATATATCATAATGTTTTCATCAATGCATTGCATACAACAAAAATGTCGTGATGAGAGACGAGATGTTCTTGCAAAGTAATCTTTCATTTTTGGAAAAGTTTACCCCCACTCATTTGCAAATTGAAAGTGTTCCAAGGCACTCAGTTTTTCATCAATAGCTCATTTGTATTTCCTTCCAAAAAAAAATTACATCTCATCCATTCCATGATAAAAGACTGAAACAGTTCATCAAAAAAAAAGTTTTTATATCATGTTTTAACCAATGTTAACTCTCTGTGAAGCGTTCTTCTAGTAAGCATGCATGCCACGTGCAGTTTCTCTTGTTTGAGTCAGTCAATTTTCTTCATTTATCATCATTCCCCACCCAAGTCTAACCCCACCCCGTCCACCCATAAAGCGCATATTCTCTCCTATCAGTGCATACTTGACTTTTTGGTTCATTCTCACTAACACTTTAAGTCCTCCATGCTGGGGCAATTCTGTGATCACTAATTTTCCTTGTCAGTATCACATTCCTTTAGTGCAAGTCTTTCTAAAAAAATATATAATAAATAAAAAAGATAAAATAAGCTCGCTAGGTTGAAAACCCGCAAAGGGCGGCCTAGGCAAAAAAGAGCGCCCGGTGGATTGAAAACTCGCAAAGAGCGGTCCAGGCAAAAATTAGGGCACAAAAAACGGGGAAAATAAAAGAGCAAACATATGAAGATAGATAAATTATTGTCCTAAAGTTAAGTCTTACAGAAATAAGCAATCAGGATTTGAAATGAAACTTGGCCATCTCTCCATACCCTCAAGAACCTAAAATCCCAGAAGGTCCATTCCCTACCCTTCTTAAGCCAAAGATTCAAAATTACAAAAACACCCTTTGTTACCCATCTTAAGCCGAGAAAAGCCCGAGATATCCCCATCACTCTGGGCGAGGGTTAATTCCACATCAAAAATGGTATATCATTTCCAAGTCAAAAGGAAAGGAAATTCACAAAAGGAGGGGAATAACAAAGTTTAAGGAGGAGAATCCCAAAACAAAGAAAGGAAGACAAAGGGAGTATAAATTAAGAGTCAATACATTTTGCCATGAAGCATAAGAGCTCCCCTCCAAAAAAAGGGGCCCCCAAATTCAATGGGTTCAATCATTTCCCCTTCTAAAAAAGCCATCAATTCAATGGGTTCAATCATTTCTCCTTTCAAAGAAGCCCTCAATTCATTGGGTTTAACCATCTCTTCTTTCATAAAACCTTCAAACACCTCATTGGGTACAACCATCCCCAAACGCCTCATCAAACCTAATAACCATTTCCTTCATAAACCATTGACCATCGGCCAACACCGAATAAGACCCATCCTCCCCATCAACCCCCAAACATTTCATTAAGCTCAATCATCCCCTTCTCCACATCACAACCCTAAAAAGTCCATTCCGATCAATGACTAATTGCTTTCGTTCTCTCAAGTTTAATCTTAGGACAAATAAGTTCATCTATTTACGACGTGTTTGCTCGAAAGGAAAAAAACAAACAAGCAGAAAAAAAGAAAGCTGCTCAAAAAGAAAAAACAAACAATCAAAAAAAGAAAGTTGGTAAAAAAGGAGAAGGACGTGCACTCCAAGATGCATTCGTGTTGCATTAAAACAAGGTCTAGTGGTCACCAAGTGGAGCCTCTCCTCATACTAAAAAGTCAAACTTTCATTGCATTTGAATTGTTCTTAAAGAGAACCAAAAGTGTGTACTAGGGGGCATTCCCTTCACCTCTCACTCCACTCAACTTTGGGGAGGTTTGTTCATTGCCCACCCCATTCATATATCACCCTCAGTTCATAACCATCACCATAACTCTGTCGCCTTTCACAACCACACTCAAAGAAACCATTTGAAATGTCATTCGAAAGTGGGGCAAGCGCGTTCCCATTCCTTCACCTCATTCATTCCTATAAAACCACACTGGGGCAATCTCTCAACTCACTATCCTAAACAAGGCCTTGTCATTCTAATTGGGGCAGCTTTGTCCTTGTTATGACTGGGGCAACATCAAACTTTATGGGTTGAGACAAAATCTCTTTTGATCCACATTCCCTTTCAAAAGCCGAAGCATTCCCAATTCATCATCTTCTATGCCCCTAGTTGTTGTCACCACTAGACAGGGGCAAACTATTCACTCGTCAAAGACCTGAATTGGGGCAATCTTGCATCTCTTGATCCCTCATAAGCTTCGGCAATAGCCATGTCGGTCATTCCTTCACTTGCCATAAATGTTCATGTCCTAAACCAATTCCAAGTTAACTGACTCATTCATTCACATTTGCACTCCTATGCATGCTTACTAGACAATGCTTCAAAAGAAAGAACACAAGTTGTTTACGTGATATCTAAAATTCAGTCATCATGGAAAGAAAGAGAAAACAAGCGAGGTTATTTGTAAATAAAAACCTTGAGAACACCGGAGTTTGAATCAAATTCAATTTTTCAACAGAATGGTCAATAATCATCTCAATTCCTTGCATCCAAAGTCTCGCATCTCATCATCACAAAAATGTTTACCTCATGCATCTAGGCATTCCAATCTATTCATTATAGCACATGCATCAAAGCATTACATTTGCATCTTCACATATTGTGCATTCATCACATAGCAAAAAGAAAAAAACGTTCCACGTCAGTTGCACCATATTAATACTTGCATTTCATAGAGGAAAATAGTAAAGAAGAAAAAGCAGAAATCTTTTCATTGCATTGGCATCATATTAATGTTCGCACTTCATAAAAAGGAAAAGAACAAAATCATTGCATGTCATTCATCACTAGAGCATTACATTTCGCATCAGATATTTCATAGAAAAAGCAAAGAAAGCAAAAAGAAAACAAAGAAAAGAAACCACAAAAGCAACACAAAAGCATTCCATGTCATTCACCATTCCAAAAGATACTAATCATTGCATGCGCCATTGCATCATCAAAATTCTTCAGACCATTAGATCAATACAGACATATGTTGACCCATAAACCAGACCTTTGTGTCCATAATTCAAAGCTACTCCCTTGATCCCAGGCGATCCTCATTTCATGTCTTCTCATTCATTGCTTTTTCATTAGCACATCCAGTGTTGACTCTCACTTGCAAACTCCAAACAAGCAACAAAAAGAACAGAAACATTCCCTGTCATCCAGCATTCCATATCATTCATCATTTCATAAGCATTCATTTGTCATTCAATCCTCAAACATTAAAGCAGTGCATTTGCATCATATTAACGTTAGCATGTCCATAAAAAAAAGAACAAAAATCATTGCATCAAACATCAGAGCATCGCATCATATTAATGTTTGTATTTCATAGAAGAAGCAAAAAAGAAACAAACAGAAGTTAGAACAGGAGCATTCCATTCATCAAAGCATCAATCACCGCATACACTTGCATTCAAACATCCAAGCATTATGTTGATATTTGCATTTCAAAAACTACAAAGAAGAAGCAAATACAAAAGAAGAAAAGCATTCCATAATATTCAAGACATCAATCATGGCATATGTTTGCATTACATGTCTCATTCATTGCATTGCTAAGCAAAACGCGGACGAACACAAGATGTTAATCCTCATGCCTAGTTCTAAGAATCAGCACTTCAAGTGTCAATCTTCAATCTAATTCTCAAGTCAGTTAATCCTCATGCCCAGTCGCTCTTTCAGTTCGGAGTTCAAATGCCCCCAGATCCCAAGTGGTTCATTAAAAGCACGCTAAGTGTTCATCCTCATTTACTGTTTTCTCATCAGCACGCCAAGTGTTCATTTACTGCTTTCTCATCAGCACGCCAAGTGTTCATTTACTGCTTTCTTTCTAGCAAACCAAGCATTCATCATCATTGCATCAGACATCGAATCAAGTCTCAAAATACAAAATCATTTTCAATAAATAGGAGACTAAGTCGAATGTACATTCGAAATAGTCATCACGATAGGACACTTGAATTGATCACTCAAGAATCCTAAGGTCCCTATGCCAAAAAAGAAAACAAACAAAAACATTCAGTGTCGTCTACATCATAGTAATGTTTGCGTTCCATAAAACAAAAAGAACCAAAAACTCATCATCCCATCAAACATCAAAGCAATACAGTTGCATCACATCAATACTTGCATCTCATGGAAGAAAAGAAAGCTAAAACATCCCATGTCATTCATCATTTCATGTTATTCATCATTTTATAGCAATATTCCCATTTCATAGAAAAAGGCAAAGAAGGAAAAGTTTTCCATTGCATGTCATCTGCCATTTCATTACATATCATCAAACACCGAAATTTTGCATTCGCATACCCGCACTTCATAAAAAGAGCAAAAGAAAAGAAGAGAAGAAAAGCAAAAGAGCAATAAAACAAATAAAGTCGTGCATTACATTCACCAAGCATAAAATCATGCACTCATCAGACATAGAAAATAATAATAATAATAAAGTACAGAAAAAGAAACTCAGACATTTGCATTACATACATCATAAGAAAAGGAAAACAACAATCATGGCATTTGCATTGCATGCATTTGTTCCTTTTCAGCTGCAGATACAAAGAGAGGATGAGCACTTCGGTGTTAGCCCTCGCCCCCATATTCCAGAAAATGCTCCCCAAAGTTGGGAGTTCAGAAAAAAAAAAGAAAAAAGAGAGAAACAAAAAAAGAGAGAAAAGAAAAAGAGAAAAGAAAAGAGAGCGCTCAGGCGCGCATTGCGGATTGGAGCCCAGAGAGATCATCGCTCCCTTCTGCCCAGGTCTCACATCGTGTACGGGCAACGCGATGGACCGCAGCCCCATGTGAGGTTCAACGGAATAGTTGTATCAGCCTAAGATACAGTGGACGCCGTGCATTGATCTGTATATCAGTTCTGGAGCTGATAACGATCCCCCCGGTCGCTCGAATGACCAGAGATTCTCAGGATGCGTGCTCCTCAAAGCCACGTGCAAACTCGGGTCCGCAAGGGTTCGTTTACAGGTTTTAGGCAGCCTGGCTTTTTACCGCTTTCTTCATTTAGCGCTTTCCTTGCCTTTCGCAGTTAGCGTGCATTTTACCGCTTTCTTTATCGCTTTCTTCATTTAGCGCTTCCCTTGCCTTTCGCAGTTAGCGTGCATTTTACCGCTTTCTTTATCGCTTTCTTCATTTAGCGCTTTCCTTGCCTTTCGCAGCTAGCGTGCATGTCGTTAACCACTTCGTTTATTGTTTCCTTATCAACACCCCAAGTGCTGATTCAAAGAGAGAAAGAGAAATAGAAAAAAAAGAAAAGAAAGAAGAAAAGAGAAAAAAGAAAAAGAAAAAAAGGTTTCTCCAAGTGGACAAAATTGGTATAATTTCTGAATTCTTTACTCCAATTTTACCTTCGAAATATGTCTCGGCCAATTCATATTTCTCGGTAAAATCTGAATAAAGAGGGGCAGCTGTCATACCCCAATTTTGTCCAACTAGTTGAAAATCAAATAAAATTGTTTTTTCGTAAACGTCCAATTTTAATACGTATTTTCTCATTTTCAAAAGCATATTGTCATTTGAGTCTATTCGCGTACGCATTTTATTCCCATGGTACGCGTGTCGCTTCCATCAGGTGTGTGTTGCTCCTAATTAATGGGGCGTGTTTATTCAGACGCATGTTTATTTGAGTACGCGTGTTTATTTGAGTACGCGTGTTTATTCCCATGGTACAGCAATGCATACACATAACACAGTACTGAGTATCAAATTCAGAGTTCAAAAAGGGAGAGAAAATTTTCCAGAGATCACCAGAAAGATTCAGGCTTCACACTGAAACCTAATCACTAAAATACTGAGTTTAGAAATTCTGAGAAGCAAGAAAGCATATCAATTCACAAACACAAAAATAGAGGCAGTGGCAGTAACAGCAAAGGAGCAGTAGCAGTCAAAGCGGAACAGTAACAGCCAATAAGGGGCATTTTCAGAAGCTGGCGTTAAGGTTGTTCCCACTAAACCATAACCTAGAGAAATATGTGTTGAAAATTTATCTACATTCTGTTATTGTTATTGTTATTGTTATTGTTATTATTGTGTAAACAAGAATAGGACTTATTTTCAAGGATAGGAAATAAAAACATATCAATCCAAAAGAAAAAGGTAGAATCAGAATCATTAGGAAAAGAGTGAGTGGAGAGATTTTACCTCTGGCCACCGTTCACGGTGGCCGCCGCCGTGACTTCGCCGTGAATCACCACAACCACCGCCCTCCACCATCAACAACTCCTCTTCGCCACCCACACCTCCGTAGCCAACCCCTAAAGACTGTCAACCGAACCACTACCACCACTCAGTGCCAACCCAGCCGTCCCAAGCTCCCGCCGATTGAACCCTCCGCCACCACAATCGTCTCCGTCCCAAACGCCACTGTCGAACCCAACACCACCACCGTGGCCAACCCAGAATCACCCCAGCCACCTACACCAACCATCGGACCCCACAACCCAAACAACATCACCCCTCACCTCCTTTAACCACCACCGCGTCGAACCGAACACCACCATCGCAAGCCAAACCGCCACCCCATGGCCATCGATTCACAAACCTTCTCTCTCCCCGTGTTGTCCATCGCTGTCACCGATGAAAGGGTAGAGAGAGATTAGGACGGCAAGGAGAGTGAGAAATCGAAGCTAGGAGAGTGAGAGAGGCGGGTACGGGTTTGTAAGAGAGAAAAAAGAAGAACTTAGGGTGAGAGAGGGAGAGATACGGCGCTGTCACGAGAGAGAGAGAGAGAGAGTGAGATACGGCGTATGGAGAGGGAGAGAAGAAAAATCTGAGTTTGAGTGGGAGGAGGCGGATCTGCCGCGTGAGAGAGAGAGGGGATTTTTAGGGTTTTGGTTTTTTTGAGAAAGGAGGCGCCGTGGGAGAAGAGAGAGCAAATTAGGGTTTCCATTTTTAGGATTAGGCTTTTATAGTATGGACCTAAGGGCATTTTCGTCTTTTCACTTTTTTTTTTCAGATCCCTATTCGCACCCCAGCATTTTACTCCGCACGCCCCCCTTCTGAAGCCCATGATTTTTTTGAAACGCAGCCCAGCTTACAAAAAAAGCTGGGCTCACTATCTGCACCCCAGTTTTAATAATACAGCCCTCCTTTTATTTACACCCTTATTTTACTACTACGCCCCCTGTTTCTCTTTTTTTTAAATTTCGTTTCTTTTCCCTAAGCGAACTTATTTTTTTCACAAACCTTTTTTTTCCAAATGATGGATAAATGTTTCCCCGAACAAAAATTAATCCAATGGCGAAAACTCTTCAAAATCAAAACTTTGTTAGTAGTCTTGCGAAGACTTTGCTTGCATGATTATTAACAATGGAGTGCTAGTGATAATCACCCATAACCTTTGTTAGTTTGATTATCATGAATGCTTTCAATTTCAAAAGATATTTTCCCAAGCATCAAATATCATGGCAAGTGTTAGTAATGATCACCCATAACCTTTGTTAGTTTGATCATTATGAGCACCCTCCACTTTTCAAAACCTAAGCAAAAAGATTTTCACTTTCGAGGCTCGTTAGAACTACGTCGCTTTGATTCCCATTTGGGATACGTAGGAGCGAGTCACATTCTCGTCAAGCGCAATCATAAAAAGTTTAGCATTTCCATAACAAAAGAAAAGAGTTATTTTCATAACGGAAAAGAATCACTTATGCAAACCAAGGTCATTTTCAGAACGAAAACCTTTTCCTTTCTAAAAACATTTTCAACCCATCGTCGCTAGTGGCTAATCAGAACCTTTGTTCGTCTAGCCATTGGTGGCGATGTCTTTTTCCAAAAAGAACAACAAGCGATGATCACTCATAACCTTTGTTAGTTTGATCATTCGTGTCAATCAATCTCTTTCGAAGACCCCTTTCAAAAGAACAAATAAAAACGAGTCGCTACTAATAGTCAATCAGAACCTTTGTTCGTCTGACTGGTGGTAGTGACTCTCATTTTCAGGAGTACTTAGCGGTGATTACCCATAACCTTGGTTAGTTTAATCATTCACTAAATGCTCGTCCTATTTCGAAAACTCACTAAAAAGATAAAAGACAAAAACCTTTTTCAGGACAAAGAAGAACTACGTAGCTTTGAGTTCTCCATCGCACCAGGAGATACGTAGGAGCGGGCCATGTCCCGTCAAGCGTTTTTTTCTAAAACCCCATTTTTCCCCCTTTTTTCATAATAAGTAAAGATTTTCATTAAGAATTTTTCAATAAGAAGTAGAGAGGCAAAATTAAGTATTTTCAAGTCAACACACTAAAACCACACATTTAATTAAAGGTTCCCTCTCAGTAGAGAGGACGTGTGGGGTGCTAACACCTTCCCTGCGCGTAACTGACCCCCGAACCCTATTCTCTAGTTTCGCAAGACCAATCGCTTTCCAAAAAAGGTTTTCCTAATATTTTCCTTAATAAATATTGGTGGCGGCTTCATTGTCTTAGGAAAAGTTGTGAACGAGGAAGGTTCTCCCTCGGGGACTTTTTCGGGCGCAACACAATTATACCATTGATAGAAAAAAGATGATTTATTTTTGCGCGATTGTCTTTACATTAAATGAGATTTTGTATACTCTGATAAGGGTATTTTAGTACATATATTCATACCAATTAAATGACTTGTTAATATATGTTCAAAACGTTAAACTAACAGTTTTGGAACAAAGTGATTACTAAATTGTCTTTTTTTGTTATCATGTTATTGGTGCGCAGTATTTACCGGTTTTGCTACCAGTCCATGTAACAAAATTTTTGATACACCCAAGATTTAAACCCAAAATCTTGGAGTGGAATCCGAACCCAGTTACTACTCGGACCAACTCTTGTTGGTTAGTACTAAATTATCTTGATATATGAAAAGTTAATAATGAATACTTCTATATATATAAAAAAAATTGACAAGAAAGATCATTTAGTAATAGTTATACAGAAATTATACATATTAATAGCAGTACAAACATTTCTTAATATATGTAAAAATCATGCCATAGAGACTTATAAATAGGAAGGGAAAAAATATTTTAGAATCTTAAAAAATTAAGAGACTAAAATTAGAAAAAGAAACTAAATTTAACCAAGATTGTTGGTGCTCCTAGGTTCAATTCTTACAATGACAAACACGATATTGATTAATGTGAAATTTGCTCTTAAACTTTCATTAAAAGTATTGGGACACTTCATAGGTAGTCAACAATCAATACTTCAATCAATGCAATAATAATAAATACTATAAATATAAATAAATAATAAATACTATATTACTATAATAAAACAAAGTGTTAAGAAAATGTCCAATTTAGACATTTTAGAATTTTGTCATTCTTGTCAAAAAAAGAATCTTGCCTTTTGTCAAAAAGTGGAGGGTAAATTTGTAAAAGTTCCATAAAAGACAAAATTTTGCAGTTTTTTGACTTTTTTATTTACTTTTTGTTTCTCTTTTTCTCTCTCTTTCTCTTTCCCCTTTCAATACTAATACTAATAATATCTATTCTAATCTAATACAATAAAATCATATTATCAACCAATACAAATCAATATTAAATTAATATGAAATGACCTAAAATTTACTATTTATTAACCAACCAATTTAATCACTAACAATTGTCAATTTTTTTAACCAATATCAGTTAATATTAAATGATCTAGAATAAATAATATAAACAAGTGGCAATGGGAGCGGCAACGAGAGATTGACAACTGGAGCCGCAATGGGAAGGCAACGGAGAGCGGCAATGAGAGACTGGTAATGGGATCGGCAATGAGAGCGACAATGAGAGACTAGTAATGGGAACGGCACCACGAGAGGCAATGACAGAGCGATAATGGGATCGGCAACGGGTGTGCATATCTTATATTGAATCTCACTTTCTTTTTTCTGATTTTTACTCCATTATTAAGATTAGAAGAAGATACAGACTTTATTTTAACTTTTTGCAACACAAAGCAAGTTGAAATATAGCTTTTTTTGTGTTTTTTCTTTAATTAAATTTTGTAATTTTCAACGTATTTATAATTCCATAGCAAATTATAACAAATACGGTGTCACCCGGATGCACAGGTAAAATAGTAGAGCGGCAACGAGAGCAGCAATGCCAACGAGGGTGGCAACGAGAGCAACAACATGTGCATATTTTATGTTAAATCTCATTTTCTTTTTTCCTAATTTTTTCTTCATTTTTAATATTATAATAATATACCAATTTTTTTAACTTTTTGCAACACAAGTATTTTAATAAATTTGAAATATAGTCTTTAATCGAGTTTTTCCTATTTCTTTTATTATTATATTTTACAACTTTCAATATATTTATAATTTCTTTTATTATTACATTTTACAACTTTCAATATGAAAGTTGTTCATATTGAAAGTTACTGCAAAAATATGTTTATAACAAATATAGTGTCACCGCATCTGCACAGGTAAAATACCGGTAGTAAAAAAACTAAAATTGCATAATAAAAAAAGGTAGGAAAAATAAGACCAGAGTGTTGGTTGGCTATAAAATTGGTAAATCTGATTTCCATGTCCTTACTTGACCCTGAAAAACTGAAACAAAATCTATTATAGATTTATACAAATCCACCACATATGATTTTACCAATACCCACATTCTATCTAAAAGACACCTCAAATTTTTGTGGGTAAAAATGTCACTACAGTCTGTTTTTTCTTTTTTTTCCTCTTTATTCTTACATTCTTTTTCTTACTTTTCACTTTTCTCTTTCTTCCTTTTTTCTCTTTTTTCTTACACTCTCTTTTCACTTTTCTTTTACACTCTCTTTCTTCCTTTTTTTCTTTTTACTTTACTTTTCCCATAAATAATTATTCTCTTTCTCTTATCACTTCACTTTAATTCTTTTAACTAAATTTCTAAATTTATACAAACACTACTTTAATTAAAAATTTTGAAGACTACTACTATAAACCTACTATCTAAAAAACAAGAAGACTTAATGACTATTTAAATTAGTATAAACCTTCGATATCCCTTAGCTCGCCAACTGAGCTACCTACTTGGGATCAAATATCTCTTATTGAGAATCTAATATCTAACTTTTATTATCTACTATAATCTACTAATCAACTAAAATAATCAATTGAAACCACGAGATAACTGCACTGATAAATAAAAAACACGGGATAACTGCAGTGATATATAAACAAACACGGGATTAATATTTACCATTGATATTTATAATTTTTTTTGACAATTTATAATTAATATTTACCATTTGATAATTATAATTTTGGAAAACTACTATAAAACTACTATCTAAAAAAACACGTGATAACTGCAATAATCTACTATAATCTACTAATCAACTCAAGTAATCTAATATAAAAACACAGGATAACTGCAATAATCTACTATAATCTACTAATCAACTCAAATAATCAATTGAAACTATGAGATAACTGCAATGATATATAAAAACACACGGGATAACTACACAAATATATAAAAAGACACAGGATTAATATTTGTCATTGATAATTAAATTTTTTGAAGACTACTATAAACCTACTATCTAAAAAACAATAATATTTAATGACTATTTAAACTACTGATTAATATTTAAAATAAATATTTCTTATTGATAATCTACTATCTCTCTTTTACTATCTACTATAATCTATTAATCAACTAAAATAATTAATTAAAACTACGAGATAACTGCACTGATATATAAAAAAAACACGAGATTAATATTTGTCATTGATAATTAAAATTTTTGAAACCTACTACTACAAACCTACTATCTAAAAAATAAGCTGACTTAATGACTATTTAAATTACTAATTAATATTTAAAACAATTATTTCTTATTGATAATCTACTATCTAACAAATTTACTATCTACTATAATCTACTATCAAGTAAAATAATCAATTGAAACTACCAGATAACTGCACGGATATATAAAAAACACAGGGATAACTGCAGTGATATATAAAAAACACGGGATTAATATTTGTCATTGATAATTATAGTTTTTGAAAACTACTATCTAAAACAAGAAGGCTTAATGATTATTTAAACTGATTAATATTTAAAACACACGCGACAAATATTTGTCACTAATACCTAAAAAAGGACAAATAATTGTTACTGATATATAAAAAACACGGGATAAATATTTGTTATTAGTAATCTACTATCTGTCTTTTACTATCTACAATAATCTACTAATCAACTCAAATAATCAATTGAAACTATGAGATAACTGCACTGATACATAAAAAACACTAGACAACTGCACTGATATATAAAAAAATACGAGCATAATTGCAATGATATATATAAAAACACAGGATAGTTGCAGTGATATATAAAAAAACATGGGATAACAACACCGATATATAAAAAAACACTGCACTGATATATAAAAACACACGGGATAAATGCATATATTGTTTTTAAATGATACTTAACATTTTTAGTTTTAATATTTATCAATTTTTTATTTGAAACTCCTTTTTTATCTACTTTAAATTTTTCTTTATTTTCACGGGTAATGTTCAGACTATTTAAATACTGTCTAAATTCATTCTTAAAAAGAACACGACAGCATCTGTCCGTATGCAAGTCATCATCTATATTTTACAATTGACTTTAGATTAATGAGATTTCAAACTAACATTTCTATTTGAGGTAATCGTATGACGTAACGCGATGGACATGTGCGGATTCACGATTACCTCAAATAGAAATGGGCACCGCAACAATCAATTGGTGCAAACGAAACCTAATAAGTAGGGTTATTAAATTCCAGGCACCAAAAGATGTGAAATGCATTTACTCATCTTTACCAACAACTCTCACACACAACCTCCCTCCACCTTGAGCCCCAAAACCAAATACTCTCTCTCCTCTCTCTCTCCCTCTTTCACTCTACAAGTTCTTCACATCACTCTTTCTCCCCAGCAACTACCCTAACCAAAAACAAAACACAAAATGTCAAACAAATCCCCAGTTTTTCCCATTTCAGACCCTCAACATTTCAGTGACTATGGTTTTGATCCCCAAATCAACTATTTTCATGTCCCTTTCTCTTTCTTTCTTTATAATAACTCCAAATGGGTCTTAACAAAATCTCTTTTTTTCACTAACCATATTCTCTGTGTTATTTTCACAAACAGGTGTTGGAAGAAGCAATGAAGCACAAACGAGAAACTTCAAGATCCATAGACTCAATACACTTCAAGCTTCAGAAACCCATTTCCAAAGACGACTCAAGGAGCAAGATTCACAAGTCCGAGAAAAAACGCTGGTGGAAAAATGCTCTTCTCTTCTTTAAATGGCGCTGGACACCTCACCACCATAACAACAACCACTGTGATCGCCACCGTGACAACAACAACCACGGTGACAACGGCGATGATGTTCACCAAGCTCGTGCTCGTGCTTTTAGAGCTTCAATCTCAGGACCGGTTTACTTGACAGAGAGTAGAAGTGGGTCTACTACACCGTACAGAACTACCAGCCGGCCATCGTCGGGACCACTCGCCGGAACTTTGACGCCGGCTGAGTCTTAGGGAACTGACGATCGGCCATGCCCATTTACTTGGTCACTTGAAGTTGAATTGAACCTTCAAATTCGTGTCTCAAAAAAAAGAGTAGTGCTATTTACAGCGAATTCTTTTCGCCAAAACTGCCCACGAAACACGTGTCCGAAGATCCGTACGTGACTGATTGAAAGCACATGGTGTAAAAAAAAAATCAACAGATGGCACCGTATCACCCCACACACTTCATTCGTGGGGTGTTTTCGTGAAACCAATTCGCAGGAAGTAGCATTATCGCAAAAAAGTGAAAAGTTTTTTTTCTTTACTTGGATTTTATTTGGTTTGAGTGTTTTATTTTTTATTTTAATCTTTTTAACACGATCCATTAGAGGAAAACTGGATCCTACTTTTGGTGTTTGCTGCTCACTTATATCAAAAATATATAGGGACGTAATTCAAAAGGCAGTTTTTTGGGATTTTCGGATTTACCCCATTTTAGTGTAATTTCGGAAGGTTAATTGTGTTTCGGAATTACACTAAAACGAGGTAAATCCAGAAATCCCAAAAAATTGTGTTCCGAATTTATCTCATTCAGTCATTAGGACGTAATTTCGGAAATCCCATTAAATTGTGTTCCGAATTTATCTCATTATAAGGTGTTTCCGGAATTCAAAAATTAAAAATTAAACATTTATTTTATTAATTAAAAACGTCATCTACATTGATTGAAAATAACAGATAACAACAATTAACACAACGAAAACAAGGTCTAAAACATGACAAAAACGACTGAGATGGTGGAGTTAAACGGCGAAGGATCTCAGCGACGCTCCTTATGGTTTCGATGTACAACTGCAAAGTACTCTGAAGTTTAAACATGTCATGGCTGTCCGTCATGGCTGTCCATCATGACTCGCACGTCATCGTCGTTCTTCACATCCATTGTGGACCAGTGAACACGATTATTATCGCCCATAGGAGTTGCGATAAATGATACGAGTGACCTCTCGCTCGTCACCCTCCACTTGCACCTTACTCTGTTGTTTATCTTTGAGAGCAACGAATGTGATGTTGTCTTTAAGTCTACATAAAATAGGTTTTGGACACTGGAAATAGACACCATCTTCTCTGTTGGTGATTGTGCCTTGATGGTGAAGGGCAGTGAGTGCGGAATCACGAGAGTATTGTGTATTTAGGGTGTCCATTTTCTTGTGTAGTGTGTGAAAGAAGTGAAACCCAATGGGTCTATTTATAGGAAAACTCTGAAACCCTAAAGCGGATTTCCACCGTTGATGAAAAGTGGTCGGAAAAATCTAGACCGTTGAAAGTGTCGACAAAATCTAGACCGTCAAATAATAAACTCGTCGAATAAAATATAATATAATATAATATAATATAAACTCGTAGAATAAAATATAATATAATATAAACTTGTGGAATAAAATACAATCAGGCAATGTCTATATAATCAATTGGGTCTGTCAGTGCAACATGCTCTGGAACAAAAGAAGACCACAACTGTAGACGTCCAAAATATGGATATAACCACGATCTAGCTTCAGATGAAGCATATGCACCCCAAGATCCATGAATAGGAGGTAATGGACTAGTACCGTTCAACATAACCCGAACCCAATGATTCCGCCTGACAAACCCAACACAGAACAATTGGCTCTGACTAGAAACATATTCTCCTCTCAAAGGGAAGAATGTCCATGACCCACCATCTGAAGGTGATAACATAACAAGGGCTATCTGATATCTAGTGGCTATAACATGTCCCATGTCAGGCATCGACATCCACTTCTCGGGAGGTTGAATTTCTTGTGGGAGAGCATCTAATGATTTCCTAACTGTGTTGTAGTCGTCACCTATCACCTGAGTATAGAAAATAATTTGAGTCCATTTCCTCAATCAAATGATTGCGAACTAGTTACCAACTGTGCTCCGAGTAGTCAAGTGAGGCAGCAATGCATCTATAGCCACAGTTTCCATCTCCCTTCACATTGATAATGTCATCAATGTACCTATGCATATGCTCTGGAAAGTAACTTACAAAATGCATGTCATGTTGTGCCCGCTCATGAGATGTCCTCTATGATGGGAGTTGGGAGACTTGTTGTGAGGACCGCTGGGGAAGTTCCTTTGATGACTTATGGGAAGGTTGCTTAACTGAGCTCAAAGAGGCATCCACATGCTCCCAATAAGAAGGATCTCTCTTCACATCATACTCTTTCTTTTTCTTCTTTGGTTCACCCCTAGTCTTGACTTTGTGCTTAGGTGGAACCATGGATGTAGTGCTTGGGAAGACATAATCATCAAGACCTCTCTTAAAGACAAATCTCTCCTCAAAAGATATCACAACCCACCGCCTCCAAACCTCCTCTATTGTATAGCTTATGTCACATTCAAGTGAGGCCTGTTTCACGCGCTCCTCATTCATACTCTCCAAACTGAGCCTCATCCAATGAGAGTCAACCATCTCCAATGGGATTGAACGGCCATGTAGGTGCAAATAACCAAGCTCACAAGAACAAGGTAACCCATGGGTAACTTTAATCACACAACCACCACAACGAGTCTTATCGGTGCCTACTCCATCCAACATGTCATCAAACTCATCAGCTATATGATTCAATGCCTCACGAGACACCAAACCGTGTAGATTCTTGTAGAATGGAGTGTTGTGCCGGGCATCTACACATTTGATGCTTTTTTGAAATTAACCGACAATATTATCAATTTGTGCATTGATCATCCCATGCATTGACTCCCAGCTTCTACATAAATCACATCCACTAGAACCTAGTGACCTCTTCAATGACCAATGGGCTGACTCAAACCCTATATGTAAAAAATTAAAACACATAAGAAAAAAATTGACTCGAAATAAAATTAAAAAACATAAGAAAAAAATTAATGTACCCATTAGTCGTGGTATTCCCATAGTGTCTCACTTTATCAGTCCACGATCCAACAAATCTTTTCCTGTGAGGATACAACCAATATTTGTTCACATAAGTGACAATCTGGGGTATATCAGCACATGAAGCTTCAAAATCAAGCAACATCTCATAAAACTCCTCCTCAAATGTAGAGTCAACTATTGCATGCCAAAGTCTCATCACTGACTTCACTCTATCCCCCTTGACCGCCTTCTTAATCTTAGCATTGACATTGTTGTTAATGTGATACCGACAAAGCAAATTAACTGCCTCAGGAAACACAACCTTGATGGTAGTCATCAATGCCTCCTCACAGTCAGTGAGGATAACCTGAGGAATTGGGATATCTACCACCATCAAATCTCTTTGGCTCTGCAACGCCCATCTGTAGTCACCATATCGCTCATGAGACAAGTAAGCAAATTCCACTGAAAATGTCAACTCAGTGGAAGTGACACCAACAATCTCCAGGAGCGGAAATAAGTATTTGTTGGTCTTGAAGGTGCAGTCCATAATCAAGACTGTAGGAAACATCCTCAATAACTTGATACTCTGATGCGATACTGGCAGGTGTACCAAATCGTTGCAAGTAATAATAAAACGGTAAGACCGAGTGTCGAACTCAAGGATCGAATGCAAATACCAATAAACGTTAAAAACAACTAAACGAATACAAATGAACCAGAGTTTGAGTAATATGGTAAAGTAACAAGAACTTTAAAGTAAATATAATGAAATGTTTTTGTATTTTTGATAAATAGCCGAAGAACGCAAAGTTAATGAAATGGTAAAATAAGTTAGGGATGAACTTTTATTGACTTCACACTATTGCAAACTGATTTAACAAGGAAAATAACCCCCTCTTTTACTTTGTTATCAAATCCACAACATTAATTAATCCCTAATTCCTTAGGTGAATAACCCTTTGTGAAAAACAAAAAACCCTAATTGCTTAGGTGAATATAGTTGACAACAAGCATTAGAATCAAGAATTTGCAAGATACAACAACTCCAAGGCTATTCCTAGACTAAGAATTGAAGGCATTCAATCTAAAGCATTCAAATATAAAACTTCTATTCCATAGATGAACCATAAATCATTCCATGGGTGATCAAATGATGAAAAGCATTAAGAACATAGATTAAACACACAAAGCAAGAGGGAATCTGACATTTAAAACAATCTAAACCAGAGACAATAGTGATTCATCAATGTTCATTCATCCCTAACCCAAAAGGGTTAAGCTAGACATAGATAAAGAAGAAAGAAAGCATAAAACCAAACTCAATGGAGAGAATATGACCACATTGAAGCTCCAAAATCTTGTTCCCAAGCCTTGAATCTTCAATGGTGATGAAGGGTGTTGAGTCCTTGGTCACCTCCTGTAACACCCCTTTTCTACCCGATAATTTAATTGGAAAAATCAGAGTTTCAAAATTTCTTTCTTCGCAAGGAATGTTACACATACTTCGAATAAAACGTCGTACTTTAATAAAACAGTTCAATCATCAAATAATTGTGCAATACGTAGCACGCCCCCAATGGGGAAAAACTCAAACATCATTCATTGTCACCACAACCGTGACTTCAATAAAACCAACTAGGCATGCGGAAAGTATAAATAAGAGAAAACCATCAAATAACATATAACAACTAAATAGTCTTAAAAACATCGAGTTCGTTTCCCCCCTGAGTGCTACGTATCAGAGCATGAAGACCCGACTCAAAATTAGTGAAGATACCTAGGTCTTCACTCGTGATCACCTGCACGTTACCGCATGGGGGTAACATTCAAACAGAAGGGTGAGTCCAATTCAATCCATATAATAAATCACATGATAAGCAATAAGTCAAGTCACAGCACTAGAGTAATCACATCACAGTTCATCAA
This sequence comes from Astragalus membranaceus, assembly GCA_039519185.1. Classification (NCBI taxonomy): domain Eukaryota; kingdom Viridiplantae; phylum Streptophyta; class Magnoliopsida; order Fabales; family Fabaceae; genus Astragalus; species Astragalus membranaceus. Next base: position 37,904,481 of record CM076851.1, read on the forward strand.
TTACGTCATTACAACAACTCATCCCAATGTCATATGACTATATGAAAGGCAACCCACTCGCGAGCATATGCATGAGGTACCTTTTCACAAACGTCGCTTAGCCTTTATGGCCTCATCGTCGCTTAGCCTTTATGGCCTCATCGTCGCTGGGTTCATGCACATGGAATACATGAGACACTATGACATGCATCCACACAATAACAGTCAACTATGTGACCCATCACTTACCAATTTGCCAAATAAGAGGCACAACACCTGTCAATTCATAGTTACACACAACAACGTCGCTATATTTCATCGTCGCTTATTATCATCGTCGCTTAGCCTTTTGGGCCTCATCGTCACTTATCCATAAACGTCACCAAACAAACAATAGACACTAAGGGCAAAACAGTCATTTACACATCATCATCAATAATATTGGCCACTAAGGGCAAAAACGTCCTTTAACTAGCCACTAAGGGCATCATCGTCATTACAGAAGCCACCAGAAAATAATAAGTTTTTATTTTTAAAAATAAGACACACAGGTAGACAACTGGAAAAGCTTCCCAACACTTTTTGAAACGTTCAAAACGGATGTCCGAGTCAAAAGATATAGCGAAAACAGTTTTCATAAAAATTTGGGAACATCCTGAAAAATGGCGCCCTGGGCGCCCAGCGCCTGTCACCTGGCGCCCAGCGCCCAGCAACACAACACACGCGCAACACAGCACACATGCACACTAGCGCCCATGGCGCCCAGCGCCTGGCGCCTGGCAACACACAAGCGCACACACACACCCACCGAGACAACTCCAAAATTGACGCATGCAAAAACAAAACCACTCGAGCCAAAATGCTTAAAATTGAATTTGGTCACGTGAATACAAAATTTGGCACGGTAAAATGTGCCCAGAAATTGAAATTGCACCCAAAATCCCATTTACGCACACATAAGCAACACCCAGTGGGACAACTCCAGAATTACAAGTGCAAAGATAAAACCATTCGAGCCAAAATGCTTAAAATTGAATTTGGTCACGTAAATACAAAATATGACACGGTAAAATGTGCCCAGAAATTGAAATTGCACCCAAAATCCCATTTACGCACACATAAGCAACACCCAGTAGGACAACTCCAGAATTACAAGTGCAAGGATAAAACAACTCGAGCCAAAATGCTTAAAATTGAATTTGGTCACGTAAATACAAAATATGGCACGGTAAAATGTGCCCAGAAATTGAAATTGCACCCAAAATCCCATTTACGGACACATAAGCAACACCCAGTGGGACAACTCCAGAATTACAAGTGCAAAGATAAAACCACTCGAGCCAAAATGCTTAAAATTGAATTTGGTCACGTAAATACAAAATATGGCACGGTAAAATGTGCCCAGAAATTGAATTTGCGCCCAAAACCCCATTTACGCACACATAGGCAACACACTTGCAGCAACAGAATTTCAGCAACAGTTTCAGCAACACAACATCAAACATATGGCGCCCTAGGCGCCCATGCCACAACCAAAAATGGATTTTCAGCCACAAATCATGATGATCACGCATGCATCACTAATCAAACACGAATTTGCACACAAATCAAGGGCGTGAAATAGATCTAGGGTTCTCTAACTTACAACCTATCATGAACATCTATTATATAGAAAGATAGAACTCCCCTAACCTTAGGTTATGACGAACACGCTATCCCCTTACACGTAAGCTCCAAGGAACCACCGCAACACGACTCCTCTCCTTTTCTCCTTGGGATTTTGCGCTCCTCTCCTCTTTCTCTTCTCATGGGCGCGCCGTGCCTCTCTTCTCACTCTCTCTCAATTCGCTAATTTCTTTTCTTTTTGCAAAAGTGAGCCAAACCCTAAATTTTTAACTTAAATATGCGCCTAGCCTAGTGGGCTTGGATCGCGGGCTTTCCTTCGACTTAAGCCCGATTTAATTAAAACACCTTATAATTACTTTAAAACACCTTATAATTACATTAATTATATTATTAAAACACCTTATTATTATTATATTAGTAAACACCTTATATTATTATTTCTACCACCCAAATTTCATTTAGTTAATTAAATAATTTAATCTATTATTTTGGGGTGTTACACCTCCCTTGCTCTCTCTCTAATTTAGGTCAAAAAAGTGGCAAAAAGATCCCAAAGTTGGATGAAAATGGCAACTTAAATCCAAATCGCAAAGCAAAAGCGCCAAGCGCACGACAGAAGCGCTTGGGCGCATGGCAGACAGAAACACCAGATAAGGAAGCGCCCCAAGCGCATGACAGAAGCGCTTGGGTGTGTGACAAACAGCAGCATCAGATTTAAAAGCACCCCAAACGCATGCAGAAGTGCTTGGGCAGACAGAAGCAACAGATACTGAAGCGCCCCAAATGCATGTAGAAGCGCTTGGGCGCATGGCAGGCAGAATCAATAAATGCAGAAGCGCCCTAAACGCATGCAGAAGCGCTTGGGCGCTTTGTAGCAGATCTTTGAAGTAGTAGGCGCTCCAAATGCTCGGCAGACGCATCCTTGTGCTCACGGTAGAACCCTTAGCAACTCAACTCATTCTTCCAAGCTTTAACATGATCCAAAACATCAATTTGCACCTGAAAATTATGGTTATGACAAATGTGGCATTTTTGTGGTCCAATATCAATGTAATTTTCCAAATTCGGTATGAAAACACCTAATTTCAGACCAACAAAAATGTATGCAATGCAGACTTATCACAACCCCAAACTTAAAGTTTTGCTTGCCCTCAAGCAATTAACCCAATTTAATCAAAAGGAGAGTTGCACACCACAAATTTTTTTCTCTTAAAACTCCATTCAACTTTCACAACACTTTGAACAATCTACCAAATTTGCAACAATCAATCCATGATCAATTCACTCATTCTTTGAGTTCATGCTAGCAAAGGAAAGTAACTCAAAGTAACCCAAATTTTTGATCAACTAGAGGCAACATACAAATCCTCACTTTTTCTCTCTCCACAATATGTGTTTCTCTCACACTCAAATGTTTCAGGGTATGATTTACACTCAATTCACATCACTTGCAATCATCTACCATAGGCTTGACAAATTTCTAAGAAAAACAATCACACACAAATACCACACATATCATCAGGACTTTATGAGGGTTGTAATGGGGCTTAGGTTAGGGTGGATAATTTTTGGGATCTAGGCTTTCTTGATTGGAATTGAGAAATGCATTATTCATCTAGATCATATCCTCACTCACCAAACCTCTTCAAAAGAATTTTCCATAAGGAAAAATTGTCCTTCTTCACTCAAGATGATATCGTCACTCACCAAACTTCTTCAAAATAATTGTCCACAGGGAAAAATTGTCCTTGTTATCAATTGCCCACAAGGAAATTGTCCTTGTTATCATTTCTAAATATTTGTTGTGCTTTTTTTTCCTTTTCCTTTTGTTTCACTTTTTTCTTTCTTTTTTTTCTTGACATTTTTTGGTACTTGTTTTTTTTTCTTATTTTTTTTTACAACTTATTTTTGGTATACCCACCCCCTGATAGGCCGCAAGTATACAGTTCTATCGCGTAGTAAAAATATCGATCCACAGTGAGTTATATGTGATTACCAATTTTGTTTCTAGTGATGATTAGCTGAAATGGAATGATTTAGTAAAAATTGGTTTGATTTAAATTAGAATAAAAAGCGCCCCAGGATTATGGTTAAATCACAATGACGGAAAATAACCCTTTAACTATCCCCTATCTTATTATTAAGTTTGTTTTTAAGGACAAGGCATTCTTTTGGTGTAATTCAAGTTTACTTTCGGAATACAAGAACGTGTCTCGAAACAATGATCAAGCCTATTCTCATGGTTGATCATTGCCGATACCCATTAAGCATCGCCTTATTGTCCCAAGGTTATCACCGCTATTCTCATGCTTTGATTGACCTTGTCTAATTTCATTTGTTCCAATGTCAAGCTTCACCTTTCGGTCCTTTACTTGACATTTGAGTTATACAATTTGCATGATGAAATTAGATTAAAACCCAAACTCAAATAAAATAGGGTTTAGTCTTGGAGTTATTTAGGGACCCATCATTGGATTGTTTCCCATAATCCCAAGACTAGAGAAGTCTACTCACTCATGATCATAGTAGACAAGGGAGTAGAAGAGAGTTGCATAATGTAAATAACAAGGAAATAAAAGTGCAAGAATATAAAGAGCAAAACCTTAACAAAACGTAAGAACTTCAATTTAAACTTTGAACTTAAACTTCAATGGTACACGATGACTATGAAGCTGCATTGAGGCCCTTTTTATAGTCTAGGATCAGTAGACAAAACACTAAATTTGAATTACAATCCATAAAGATGTGAATGGGAAGAGTTTGTAACATCAACACTAAATTCGAATTACAATCCATAAAGATGAGAATGGGAAGAGTTTGTAACATCTTTTGAATTCATGGCTGATTTTTCCACTTTTATATTACTTGATTCTTTTCTCCATTCTATTGTCTTTTGATCCTTGCTCTTTAAACATCAAATTTCCTCATTTGTTCCATAATTAACCCTGAGAATAAAAACTAACAATAGATAGTAAAATAGTTCTAAAATAGAATCAAAACATCAAATAAATTACTTAAAATAAATACTAAAAACACACTAAAATATGACTTATCACCCCCAAACTTAGAACAATTGCTTGTCCTCAAGCAACCCCAAACTTAATTCATATCTAAGGATCCATAATGACAACACATTCCTCAATTCCAAACAAGTGGGACACTAGGCTTTTCAGTTAATGGCTTGTAATTAGGTTTGTAACCAGAAAAAAGGATTTAAGGCTCAAATGGGCTGCTCAAATGTCAAGATTTAAGGGTAGGCATTTTAAGGCTCTAGCTATCAAGAAAATGAAAGTCCTCAATCATGTATGTGTGTGTATATGCAATGCAAAAGCAATCAAGAACAAAGTCAAGTTCTGAAGAATCTTGAAAAGTGATGGAGCACTTAAGAATGAAGATTCTGTTTAGGCTCAACACTCACAGGATTTGTTTAGTGAGGAAGGGTATGTTACACCCAGATTCACAAGATTCGGGTTACAAGGAGTTGCTTACACTAACAGAAGAATCATCAAAGAATTTCAGCTCATTGATCAAAAAATTGATGCACAAATTCAATGTCAAGTTCAAAAAAAGATTTTCAAAATGAAGTTTAAAGTGCACATGAATTCAATTTCAACACACCCATCATCATGACGGTCATCAAAAAACTCAAAAATATGCATGATTAGCTAATCTACTCCCTAGAAAACATCAAAAAAATGTTAAAGATAAAAGATAAGAAATAAAGTAAGATGAGGGTAAAGAGATTGAGTTGCCTCCCAAAAAGCACTTCTTTATCGTCACCAGCTTGACGTTGAGGTGTCTCTTCAATTTGGCTCAGGTGGGGGACTCTGCTTCTCATATTCCTCCTTGAGTAACTTTTCTTTTAAGCTTTAGTTTCCCTTGCCTAGAAGTTGTATGAGGGGAATAAAATTGAGGAGCCAATGACATAACCACAACTTTTTCTTTGGTATCACCCCCCTTTTCAACATCTTTTGACACAACAAGTGCATTTTCAAAAGGTGAGTGGAGGGCTTGATCATGAATTTTTGTTTCAATTGTGGGATCAAGCATTTCAATACGGTAGCACCATTCTTTTCCTCTTTTAGGGTCCATGGCTTTGAGCATATTGAAAGTCACAGCTTCATCCTGGACTTTTAATGTCAGAGTTCCATCTACCACATCAATTACAACTCTACCAGTAGCTAGGAAAGGTCTACCCAAAATCAATGGGATGTCATTATCTTATTCCATGTCAAGAACCACAAAATCCACCGGAAAGATGAATTTGTCAATTTTCACAAGGACATCTTCAACTACACTATATGGATGTTTCATCGAACGGTCGGCTAGATGCAAAGTCATCATGGTATTCTTTATTTGACCAATCCCCAACTTTTTGAAAATGGAGAGTGGCATTAGGTTAATACTTGCTCCCAGATCACATAATGTTTTCCCAAAAGTTCTATCCCCAATAGTGCAAGAAATAGAGAAACTTCTGGGATCTTTGAGTTTTTGTGGGAGCTTCCTCTGCAAGATTGCACTACACTCCTCAGTAAGCATGACTGTCTCATCATCTACTATCCTCCTCTTCTTTGACAGGATTTCTTTCATGAATTTGGCATATTTGGGCATTTGTTCAAGAGCTTCTGCAAAAGGAATGTTAATTTGTAACTTTTTGAAAACATCTAGGAACTTACCAAAATGTTTTTCATCTTGCTCCTTCTTCAATATTTGAGGGTAAGGTAGCCTGATGATTGGCTTTGGAAGCTTAGACTCCTCTTGCACCTTAGAAGGTTCATCAACACCCGCAAACTGCTTCTCATTATGCTCCTTCTTCAGTCTTTAGGGGAAAGGTAGCTTAATAATTGGTTTTGGCAATTTTGGCTTCTCTTTTACATTAGAATTCTTGTCAACACCCACATGAGCTTTGTCACCAGACTCAACCACTTCTTCTGAACTCTTCTTTGCTACAGCTTCAATTGTTTTGCCCGTGTGGTTATAGCATTCACTGTTTCACCACTCATTGGATTAGGAATAGTGTCACTTGGAAGAGAGCCCGAAGGTCTTTGTGCAACTTGCTTGGCCAGTTAGCCCACTTGAGCCTCTAGATTTCTGATGGATGCCTCTTGATTTTTAGAACTAGCTTCTAGACTTTTGAAACCTGCTCCTGTTTCCTCCATGAATGAAGAAGTTTGTGCAACTAGTCCCTCAATTGCTATCTCCCAACTAGCTTTCTTTTGAGGAGCGTTTTGGCTTTGCCCTTGATCCTTCCAAGAGAAATTTGGATGATTCCTCCACCCCGGATTGTAAGTGTTGGAAAAGGGATTATTTTTGACAAAAAATATCTTCTCTTGAATTGGTAAGGGAAGTCCACAATCCTGATTAGAATGTGGACCTTCACAGTAGTCACACTTTAAACCTGTTACAACATTTACTTGAGCAGAATGGTGTTGCACAGAATTCAACTTTAGAGCTTCCATTCCCTTTTTCAGTTCTTCCAACTGTTGAGTGATTATTTTTTGTTGAGCCAACCCGGAAGTCCGAGAATCTAAGTCAAGAAGACCTCTTTTAGATGTACCTCCTCTATCATGAGCTGCCAAGTAATCATTTGAAACCATAGCTTCAATTATTTGTCTTGCTTCTACCACAGTTTTGAAATTTAGAGAACCACCCGCTAAGGCATCAAGCATCATCCTAGCATTCGGTCTCAATCCAGTAAAAAAGATTTGCATTTGCTGATGGTCATCAAAACCATGATTCGGGCAAGCCTTCAATGTGATCTTGAATCTTTTGTATGTCTCATAGAGCGACTCACCCTCTTTTTGCTCAAAACTGTTGATTTCTCCCCTCTTCTTAATGAACATGGAAGGGGGAAAAAATTGTTTAAGGAACTTGTCTTCAAGATCATTCCAAGTGGTGATGTTACCCTCTGGTTGCGAATCAAACCACTCTTTGGCTTCATCCTTTAGAGAGAAGGGAAAAAGTCTCAGTTTCTTAGCTTCATCGTTATTACCATCCACTTTCACTGTTTCACAGAGCTGTGCAAAATTGGTGAGATTCTTGTTTGCGTCTTCACATGGTCTTCCACCAAATTGCATCTCCCTCAATTCACGGAACAACCCTGGATTGATCTCAAACCTATTCACTGTTTGGGTCACGATTCCCATAGTCTCCAAGAGTGCATCTCACAGGTGAGTCTGCCATCTCTTCAATCACAAGAAACTCAAACAAGCGTCAAAGCAAAATGTGTAAAACAAGGTATAAAGCAAAAGAAAAACAAAAAGAAAACTAACAACAAACTAAAATATATACGGGTTCGAATTAGCTAGCTGTTGCCTTCAAATTTACTGGTAAATGTAATTTCGATCTCCGGTAACGGCGCCAAAAACTTGATGCGGTACTGACGAGTGTACCAAATCGTTGCAAGTAATAATAAAACGGTAAGACCGAGTGTCGAACTCAAGGATCGAATGCAAATACCAATAAACGTTAAAAACAACTAAACGAATACAAATGAACCGTAGTTTGAGTAATATGGTAAAGTAACAAGAACTTTAAAGTAAATATAATGAAATGTTTTTGTATTTCTTATAAATAGCCAAAGAACGCAAAGTTAACGAGATGATAAAATAAGTTAGTGATGAACTTCTATTGACTTCACACTATTGCAAACTGATTTAACAAGGAAAATAACCCCCTTTTTACTTTGTTATCAAATCCACAACATTAATCAATCCCTAATTCCTTAGGTGAATAACTCTTGGTGAAAAACTAAAAACCCTAATTCCTTAGGTGAATATAGTTGACAACAAGCATTAGAATCAAGAATTTGCAAGATACAACAACTCCAAGGCTATTCCTAGACTAAAAATTGAAGGCATTCAATCTAAAGCATTCAAATATAAAACTTCCATTCCATAGATGAACCATAAATCATTCCATGGGCGATCAAATCATGAAAAGCATTAAGAACATAGATTAAACACACAAAATCAAGAGGGAATCTGACATTTAAAACAATCAAAACTAGAGACAATAGTGATTCATCAATGTTCATTCATCCCTAACCCAAAAGGGTTTAGCTAGACATAGATAAAATAGAAAGAAAGCATAAAACCAAACTCAATGGAGAGAATATGACCACATTGAAGCTCCAAAATCTTGTTCCCAAGCCTTGAATCTTCAATGGCGATGAAGGGTGTTGAGTCCTTGGTCGCCTCCCTTGCTCTCTCTCTAATTTAGGTCAAGAAAGTGGGAAAAAGATCCCTAAGTTGGATGAAAATGGCAACTTAAATCCAAATCGCAGAGCAAAAGCGCCCAAGCGCACGACAGAAGCGCTTGGGCGCATGGCAGACAGAAACACCAGATAAGGAAGCGCCCGAAGCACATGACAGAAGCGCTTGTGTGCATGACAAACAGCAGCATCAAATGTAAAAGCACCCCAAACGCATGCAGAAGCGCTTGGGCGCATGGCAGACAGAAGTGCCCCAAATGCATGTAGAAGCGCTTGGGCGCATGGCAGACAGAATCAATAGATGCAGAAGTGCCCTAAACGCATGCAGAAGCGCTTGGGCGCTTTGTAGCAAATCTTTAAAGTAGTAGGCACTCCAAATGCTCGGTAGACGCATCCTTGGGCTCACGGTAGAACCCTTAGTAACTCAACTCATTCTTCCAAGCTTTAACATGATCCAAAACATCAATTTGCACCTGAAAATCATGGTTATGACAAATGTGGCATTTTTGTGCTCCAAGATCAATGTAATTTCCCAAACTCGGTATAAAAACACCTAATTTCGGACCAACAAAAATGTATGCAATGCAGACTTATCATACTCTCAGGGTGTGCCCACATGATCTCCTCAACAATATCAGTGTCTTCAAGTCGTCTGGTCCAACACAAGTAATGTTTAGACTCGATCAGTCTCATAAGCTCCTGCATCTCAATCCTACTACCTCTCCTTCCTGATCAGAGATTGCTGCGGGTTCTATACAGCTGAGAAATGTTACTCAAGTTGTTGGTAAATCTCCTCTTTATTGCCTCTAGACTTTTTTGTGCTTTCACTCCCAACAACAAATGCTCCTCAACAACTGACCACTCCTCCTTGTTAAACTTACCAAATATTGCTGCTCTAAGGCAACTCTTGTGAGGCTCATGATTGTGACTTCCACACATAACTTTAACCTTCCAATCTAAATTAGGAGGATTGAGTGGTTTAGCTTTCAATCTAATAGGACAACCACACTTTTTTGAGGTCTTGTGTCTAGTAGAACACCCAACATCTACTGCAGTATCTCCCACGTCACTCGCAACCCAAAACGATCTAATTCTTCTTCCCTTTACCATTCTCTGTGGACTCGGATCGAATAATAATAACAATGACTCCGCTGGCTTTCCCGATATCTCTAACCCAACGTACAAGATTATCCCGAGTAGGAAAAATCTACAAAATAATCGTAAACTAAATTAATAACTTATAACAAATAATAAACAAGAAACGCTTTAGGAATATATGTACCTCTGAGGTGGTAAACTCGTCCGATAAATCCATAGTAAAGGGAAGTCTCACGTCGGCTGTAGCCATATTTGTAAAATAAATAAATAAAATGTTAATTACAAAATATAAAAATTAAAAAATTAAAAACCACTTCCAGATTTATCGAAAATACAGGTAATTCCGGAAGCACATTTTACAAGTTCCGGAAACAAGTTAAACAATGGTATTTCCGGAAGGTTAAAAAAATAAACTTTCCAGAAATAGTGTTTCCGGAATGTAAAAAAATAAAAATTTCAGAATTACCTGATTTTTTGGTATTTCCGAAAGACAAAACCCTGCTCCGGAAATGTTGCGAATAAAAACTCCGAATTTACCTTTAGCTCCTAAAAAGTAATGGAAATAGTTGACCTTTTAAGTAGGAAGAGATATAATTATGAGAACTCATGCCCATAACATTAGATCACTGTAGAAGTAAAAACCGACCAATTTTACCTGTATCAATGTCAAGTTATACTGAATGCAATCCCACTCATTTGCGACAGGAGTAGAATCTGGCATGATTCTACAGGCCTAGTGAAAAAAAATACAATTCTAAATGTTGACAAGTGATTTGACAACCATGGTTACCAAGAGCCCTAACAGAGTCGAGTCACAGGGGCAATCACATGAAGAGATCCACATATTTTTTGAAAAGCATAAACAAATTTATGAAGCAAAACCCAACAATCCAATTTTATTATTAAGTTCTACTATTACATATAGCAACAAACCTTCATGTGAAGGGGCTCCAGTAACAGATTGCTTGGCGCTTTGTTTCTGCTGTAGAGAGGGATATATGATGTCAAACACAGAAAAAACATCCAAGATTCATGTACTACCATTATAATTTTCTCACATGCAAGCTAATGGAAAGTGCTTTTGGTAACATAAAGATACATATACTACTCACTTTTTTCATTGGTACAAAAGAAGAACCTAGTCTATAAGTAGTCTGAGTCTCTGAGCCATTGGGGAAGTATGGCACCATTTGCTGACCAGTAACTGATTCTAATCTCTCCATTGCCATTTGCAGGAATGAAGTCACTGCAGGATCAACCTCTGGTTTAGACTGAATTGTGCAAATATCCTTAAGTTCTCCAACAGTAATGTTTCCAACATTTGGCCCATGTACCCATCGAAGTATAAAATCACAATTGCACAATTCATCCCCATCTTTAAAAGAATGCTCCATTACTTGCACCTATAAAAACAGACACAATTTCACTAGCAAATACCTATTTGAGAGGAAAAAATTCAACAAAGAATGTAAAATTAACAAATTTATTTTCACCAAAGTAAACAAACAGCCATCAGCTCTCTACTCTTTGAACTTACTACCAAGAAGGACCATCATAGTTTCCATTTCCAATCTATAAAATAAAAAAAAGAAGACTACATTCAGTCTAAGCCTTTGTCAAAAAAAACTCAAGAGTCAAAAGTTCAATTATGAAAGGACCATACATGTATGTTCTATGATGTATCTACCAACCACTTCCCCCAAAACTTAAAAAGGATAAGCTTACATCATTTTCTACCAAAGAACATGATATGTCCAGCAAACCAAAGAACAAATACATGATGTGACATCCAAATCAATCTCAGTTGACCTCAGTTTTATCATTTGCATGACAATGATTGCCCCACTTTAGACAAGGTGCCAGCGAGTCGCAGACATAACAGTGGCACTGCATATCATCAAAAACATAAATGAGGGCGACAGAGGAAAAATATTGAATATCAAACAACACATAATAAACAATGGTAAAGCAAGTCTAAATTTTAACAGAGTCCAAAATGTGATGTTTAGTTGTTTTATTACCTGGGCACAGTATCTCTCGTGGGGGTGGAAAAGAAAGGAAATTTAGCACAAAGATGTCGGGCATGAGGATAATCTCTACATGCAATCTGCAAGTCAAAAAATAAAATGAGCCTCCATATCTGAACACGACTGCTACATCATCTCCCATATAAGCAAACAAAAACATTAAAACAATAGCTGACAAACAAAAGATAACAAAAGCAGAAAGTAAATAGCAAGCTGCACTAGAAACAAATGCCTCAACTAAAAAACAAATCCTAGTTTGAACCTACAACATCTATTCCCAATTATCAGTAAACATCAAACTGAAACATAGGGAACTATGATAGAGATCCTCTAAAGCTATACTTTCCATATCATCTACACTCTGCATAGACCTAGTGACATTTAACTTTGCCTTAGGGTCTCAATCAGGATCAGTGATTCTAATTTCAATCTTTAAATAACATTTCATTTATGTTTTCTTAGATGCAATAGCCAACACATTTAACCTTTTTAAACTTTTTCTTAAGCCATCTTAACTTTCCACATGTGGTAATTCCATGCCCTAAAAGAATTATCCATGAGGCTAACATTGGCAAGAATTTCATGAACCTAGACAATCCACACTCAAAGGACAAATCATTAAACACATACAATCCAAATCAGAAGATCACAACTAAATGCAATTCCTATTCCTATCACCAAATAAGAAAAGTAGGACCGACGTCTATATCTCCATCACAAATCAAGAATTATACTTGCCCAAAGCAATAAACTAACTCTCTATGCTTTCTCTTTACCAAAAACAACAAAAAGATTTAAACTTTCCCCAACTACAAGCAACTCATCTGACCTAGTAGGTTCCTCTTCCACAATAGTGACATCATTTTCAGGGTCACCTTCAAGAACCACACAATCATCATCATCACCATCGTCTTTCTCAACAACAACACCTTTCACCGGAGACTTTGACTTCAACTTCGGTTTATTCTCACTAACAACGACAACATCATCAGAATCATCCGATTCTTCATCAAAAGTTAATTCTACACCATTCACCTCCATGTCCACCTTTTTGGCTTCCTTAAACTCCCTGAATTCATGTCAACATAACAACAACTTGAACAATTGGGGTTTTCAAATAAAAAAAATAGGGTTTCCAAATTAAAAAAAAAATCAGAAATTAGGGTTTTCAATTCATGCAGAAATTGAACAATTTTCCCCAAATCAAACAATCATCAAAGAAGAGAAGAAGTGGATGATTTTAAAAAGTCATTTGTGCTCTTTTCTTTTATTTCATTGTCAATGGGACAAGCATAGAGTACCAAAACAATGGGCATCCACCATAGTTTTTTTAGTAAAGGCATATTTTAATTCCTGAGAAGACAAATTGGTTCCTGACAATATTTTGGGATAAATAAGTTTCTGACATTTTCAGAATGAGGGACAAATTAACCCCTGTCACAGGGACTAATTTGTCCTATTGAGGAATTGTCGGGGTCTAAAATAGGTCTTTTTTACTCTAGTTTTTTAAGATAATTTCATTTCATATAAAATATTTTTTTTTATTTCTTATAGAGTTAAATATGTTTTTAAGCGAAAAAGTAAGTGAAAAATTTTTAAGCGATCAAAAACAAAAAAACTCAAATTTTATAAAAACCAAAAACATATTTAACCATTTTTTAGTCTTTTTACTTTAGGAATTTAGTGTCCACTTTATGAATTTGTCCCCATTTTTTTATTACATTTGTAGTCTCTAAAAATGTGTTTCATGCACTTTTCTTCTAAAAAATTGTGGATATTGAAAAAGTAGAAGTTTAAAAGTGCAAAAATTTACAATTTTAGAGGTCAAAAGTTCAATTAAAAAAGTAATAAGACAAAATTTGTAAAAAAAAAAGAAATAAAACAAAGAGACCAAAATTGTACATTTTTTTTTTTGGTCCAAATTATACTAAAATTGTACATTTTGAAAAGGACAAAAATACAAGAATGCCTAATTTTTTTTGACAAACATACTATGTTTTAACATAAAATTATTTAGAGTGGTGCTAATAACACCCCCCTCGTAATCGTATCCTACCAATTGTGAGATCCTATTCATCAAACTACCACCAACTCTATATGTTTAAGTGCAATAATGCAATAAATTAACAAATAAATTTTGGTCTCGCAGGAACTGAGATTATGTATGTTCAAGAGATTTTAGTTTACTCAATATAAGTGAACTTAGTGATAAACTAAAATATAATTTCTAATCCTAAATTATTACATGTTGACATTATCTTAATCACAAGATTAAAATTTAAGGATTACCTGAACAAGCAGTAGACGAGGATTCCATGTTGAAGCTTTTCGTTTCCGGTGCTGTTACGGATTGGGCTCAATTCTCAATACTAAGGCCCAATGCCAAAAGGCAGATCCATTAACCAATGGTGGAGATCAAAGACCTAGATCCAATGGTTCACCTTGATTCTCAAAGCCTATAAATAAGCATTCAATGCAATGCTCAAGGTACACACTCTTTCCTACAATCTTACCTCTAATTAGTTCTCTAGCTGACTTGAGCGTTAGAGTGTTCTCACAGGTACCACTTACCCCAGATCGGATACGGAGCTCGGTTGATCAAGACCATTTACTGCCAACTATTTCGGATCGGACCTTGTGTCTAAGATCGGATACAAGTCCAGAGATACGGTACAGAACATTGGCGACCACAGTGGGAGGATCTTATACTCTAGTTCCTCTCCCATTTCCTTAATTGACAATGGCTCTGACCTTACGTCATAGGACTATCCCGAATGTCGCTGAAGGACCGGTTCTGCAGCGGGTGACTCCGGAAGGAGTGGCAGTCACCTTACCCCTTAGCCCGGCGCATGTTCGAAGCTCGGCTACGGCTATGGTTCCTGGGAGTTCAGCCCGGAACCGACTTCCACCTCCCCCCTAAGACAGTCCAGGTGCCGATCGATGCTGTTCAACAGCTCGTCCAATTTCTTCATCGGCAAGACGAAGCCGATCAGTAGGAAAGCCAACACTACACCCAGTTAGAAGCTAAGATTGCTGAGATCCGGGCTCGTAACATCCCGGGTCGGATTTCCTCTCGACGCAACTCTTCAAGTGGAAAGACTCATGGCAACAGGCGCCACCGATCTCCGGTTCAGAGGAGAGACCGTCATCGCTCTCCACCTCGTCGTAGAGGAGGGCGAGGATCGGAGACTCTCCCAAGTCGTACCCTTGATGATTCTTACTATCCCGAGGGTTCCCCTCGGCCCAGCTCGTCTCTGTTTTCCTCTACTCAGTTTCCTCACTCCAAAACAAGCCCAAGCACCGGAAAGTCTTACCGGCCATTCGACAAGGCGAAAACGAGCCTCTCCGGGGCTACATTGAAAGATTTAATCGAGAAGCTACTCAAGTCCGACACCTGGATGACTCTTTCCGACTCTATTTTATGGAGATCGGACTTCGTGAAGGAAGCTTATTCCAAACCAGCATCGGAGTGGATGAACCTAAAACTCTCGCGGAGTTCCTCCGGAGGTCTCAGAAGTACATCTATCATGAAGAAGGGGTCAACGCATGAAGGTCACATGTCACCTAGGCCCCGAAATGAGCCTACGGGCGTGATGTAATCCGACTTTGTAAATATTCAACCATCTAATATATATCCCGGCTACGATTTTCCTCACAGAGTGCTTAGTAAAAGTGAGTTCCGAGGTTGAAGGGAAGGATTTGGGATCGATCGAACGATCGCCTTAAAATTCCACGCTAAACCGGAACCCAAGACACCGAGCTCGACATCGCTAGTGTCCGAGGTAGTGGCGACCCGTTGGGACGAGTTCAATCCGGTACGAGCCCTGGTAGACTGTCCCAATGGCTACGAAGATCTTTGGATTTCGAAGTCGCAAAGATTACTGGCCGAGGCTACCATTACCCTGAAGGGCGAGTTCGATCCGGGCCATGTCCTGGTAAACTGCCCTGAAGGCGATATTAAACTGACACCTCAAGTCACTCAGGTGGTCACGTTTTAACATGGCCGAGGCTGCTATTACCTGAAGGGCGAATTCGATCCAGGCCGAGTCCTGGTAAACTGCCTTGAAGGCGACACTAAACTGAGACCTCGAGTCCCTCAGGTGGTCATGTTTTAACATGGTCGAGACTGCCATTACCCTGAAGGGCGAGTTTGATTCGGGTCTAGTCATGGTAAACTGCCCTGAAGGCGACACTAAACTGACACCTCGAGTCCCTTAGGTGGTCACGCTTTAACATGGCCGAGGCTGCCATTACCCTGAAGGGCGAGTTCGATCTGGGCCGAGTCCTGGTAAATTGCCCTGAAGACAACACTAAACTGACACCTCGAGTCCCTCAGGTGGTCACGTTTTAACATGGCTGAGGCTGCCATTACCCTGAAGGGAGAGTACGATTCGTGCCGAGTCCCGGTGAACTGCCCTGAGGGCGACATTAAGCTGACACCTCGAGGCCCTCAGGTGGTCACGTCATTCCCGGACACTCTAAGGCTGGGGGCATAAACCTTTGTAGGCACAAGCCCGGCCTCGGAAAAGATCGCAATTTCAAGACCCAAATCTCGGGCACTCTGAGGCTGTGGGAAGACACCCTCAAAGGTATAAGCCTGGCCTCGAAGAAGGTCGCCACTAAGGTCCGACCTCAAAATCAAAACTCTCACGAAGCCCAGACAAGCTTACAAGTCTAGATCGCCTCACTGGCGACTCGACTTGGGGGGCAACTGTTACGGATTGGGCTCAATCCTCAATACTAAGGCCCGATGCCAAAAGGCAGATCCATTAACCAATGGTGGAGATCAAAGACCTAGATCCAATGGTTCACTTTGATTCCCAAAGCTTATAAATAAGCATTCAATGCAATGCTCAAGGTACACACTCTTTCCTACAATCTTACCTCTAATTAGTTCTCTAGCTGACTTGTGCGTCGGAGTGTCCTCGCAGGTACCACCTTCCCCGGATCGGATACGGAGCTCGGTTGATCAAGACCATTTACTACCAACTATCTTGGATCAGACCTTGTGTCTAAGATCAGATACAAGTCCAGAGATACGGTACAGAACAAGTGCTTTTCGGTTCAGGCAGAGAGAATGATAGAAACTCAGGTAGAGAGAAGGAGAGAAACTATCTATATTCCAATAGTGATATTGTAGTGTGTAGTCTCAATGGGTCAACTACACTATATAAAAACAGGTTCTGTTTGTTGAAAAACCAGAGGAAAAGCAGGTTCAGGTTTTGTAAAATACTTAAATAGAAGAAGAAAAACAGAGGAACTAATGTACCCAAAAAAAAATAGAAAAACAGAGGAAGTGAGTTGTTGAAAACAGAGACGAAAACCTGTTTGATATTGATGTGGAGACGAATCTGGATTCTGGACGCTTAAAACCGTGAGAGAAGAGGTGTGGAGGAGAAGAGTGAGAGCAAGACAGTGTAAGCTTGAAGAAGCAGAGAGCAGAGAACTTTCCCTCTTCTGCGTTTAAACGTGAGAGAAGAGTGAGAGCAAGACAGCGTAAGCTTGAAGTATGTGTATTGAGTAATATAGATTGACCTTTCAGTTATTAACTGATAGGCAATATTAATAACTGATAGGTAATAGTGTAAACGGTGAAAAAATTGAGGGCATTGCCGTCTTTTCGCGTTTTAAGTGAGGGCATAATAGAAATTTTCGCTGGAAAACCCTAATTTTCATCTTCGGATCCGGTACGACCCGCGATCTGACCGCTACAGCGCCGCACCAACCGCAACACTAAACGGCGCCGTGCCGGTGGATAGCGTGGCGGCGGACCGGCGCGACGCAACACACCACCGCAATCGCGGCCGCTACCGCCGCATTTAACTACAGAGAGATGGACCAGCTGAGTCCTTGTCCTCTCAACTCTTCAAATGTGATGAAATGACAAAGGGAAGAAGAGATGGTGAGGGATTTTCAGTTGATACATGGTTGATGAGATGAGGGTTTTGAACTTTTTCTTCTCCCTTACTCAAAGTGAGTCTTTTGTGTATTTTGAAAAATGAAGTTTTATGAGAGTGTGTGAGTGTTTTTGTTCAGTTAAGATAGTTTAAGTGAATGAGTGTTTGGTGTGTGAAAACCATATTTTGCCCTTACCCTCTACTTCCTCACTTAAGACAACATTTAATTAATCAAGCAAGTATACAATGCATTCAAATATTCCATTTATTCAATTAAATTATACAATTATCAATTCAATTAACCAATAATTAAATCATTTAGAAAGCAATTTGCTTAAAATCACTTTGGGTGTTACATTCTCCTTTTCTATTTTTGTTTTTCTTTTTAGTTGTATAAATGTGTTTTTCCATTCTCCTCCACAATCTTCGGTTCTGTCCATTTTCTATTTGAGGATTTATGAGCATAAGCAGAAATCTGACAATGATGTTGAATATATTGGAGAAGAGGAGAAAAATAGATCAATTGTCTTTTATGAATTATTCATTTTTTTTAACATTTGAGTTCTTGGTGAATTTATTAATTGTTTAAGCATTTGAACTTAACATTGTGTCATCCTTCTTATTTATATGCAACTTTCATCCATTATGGCCGACTTTTTTTATATTTCACATATCAATTTTTTCGCATTCCGGTTTTTTTGTGATGGACAATATCAGATTAATATTTCCTACTTCATAATATCTTGACCTCTTTACCAATTAAAATATCCACAGGTTTCCAAGTGCGTTAAAATTTAGAGAACAAAAACAAGTAGCAGTAGTTTTAAGTGGAGAATGAATGAAAACAAAGAAAATGGTGGTGAGTGAAGAACAACAGCGCAACCGCATAAACCAAAAGAAACGCGAAGGTGAGGAACTAATTTCTCCAAAAGGTCATTGATATTTTGTTGCTTTGATTCATACCTGTTTTGCTTTCTTGTGTCACATTGTTATTCGTGTGATGTTATTGAAGAGATAGCGGGAAAAAGATGAAAAAGGAGAAAGATTGTGAAAGTAAAGGAAGTAGAGCAGGAGAGAATAAATTGATCCCCCATCTTGCATTGATAAACTAAGAGAGGAGCTTTCATGTGCAGTATGATTCTTGTGACATCTTAGAAACAATTTTCTTTTAGTTTCATATTAATGTTGAAATATTTTATATAATAATGATAATGATTTTGTTTACACTTTTCCACAGATTTGTTTGGAGGTATGCTATGAGCCAGTAAGCACTTGGTGTGGTCAGAGGCATGGTAGTTAGTATCGCACGAATCGCACGATTCGAATCGCGATACGAGTCAAAATCTGAGGATAACGATGCAAATCGCATGGAGAATCGTTTTTGTTACCAAATCGCTCCCTGAATCGCCTGTATCGCGTCGGAATCGGGATTCAGAACTGTCTCGCACGATTCTGCAACAAATTGCAACCGGGTCGGGTCGCGCGGCCCGTTTTCGTAAAACGCAGTGATTTAGGGTTTTTTCGCGAGGAAGAAGACGGTTGAACTGGAACGGCGCGTTTTGGAAGCTTGATAAGTGGAACACTGCGTTTTGATAAGTGGAAATGCTGCGTTTTGGAAAATGGAAGTGGAACGGTTTAACGCAAACGCTGCGTTTTGCGTTTCTGTCTTTAAAAACGAGGGCATTTCTGACATTTCACAGTTGACAACACTAAAACACAACTTCTTCTCCACGTTTCTCATTCAGTTTCTTTCAGAACAGAGTCATTTTTCGTTCCAGTGGAGCGCTAGTTCATCCTCATCGTTCTTCCGTTTCTCAATCAGCCAGGTAAATTAAATTTCGTTTGCTCCTCTTCTTCTTTACTTGAGACTGGTTTTTTCCTTTCCTGTTCTTTTCTTACCTGCTGATTCTGGTTTTTTTCGTTTACTTGGTTTACTTTCTGGTTTTTTTGTTTACTTGGTTCCTTCTGTTGAACCTCGTTTACTTCGTTTATTACTTGGTTCCTTCTGGTTTTTTCGTGAAATTCCGGGGAATGAAGATGATTTGAGTGATGTTGATTTAGGAAATGATGAAATTCCACCAAATGTGGTTGAAGAGTAGATCATAGTTAGATGATATTTTTTGGGGGGTTGAAAGCATATTATGAAAGCATATGAAATTCTGTATTTAAAGTGACATGTATTGTTAAAATTATGTTTTTTGTCTCTAAATATTGAGTTTTTTCTTTTTGTATATACTTCAACTTTTAATCCGCAATAAAAGAAAGTCAACTATTTGACTAAAAGTCCATCAAACATTTGATTTGATGGATTTATTAAATTGGGTCTTAATTAACAAAAGCGAAGAAATGCTCAATCTTCACCGATTATGCTCCTTAGCAAGCCTTTCATCTTTCCTCTATAACTCTTTTTACTATATGAGTGCTGTATCTTTGTTAGCAATATAAAGCACCAACACATATTGGGACACAAATAAGACATGGCTCACACCCAGACAAGTAGATATCTATTATTATTTGAGAAAATATAAGTTCTTGAATTGTTCGTGTTTATCTTCGACTCGCAATTGATGTGACAAATATTAAAAGAAAGTACTCATTGGTTTTGTATACTTGAACTAGGAGAGGGGTGAAAATTTAGGGACGAAATTAAGGATTAACTCTTTGTGAATAAGGAATACAAGAAACTGTAAATAGTAGTTGTGTAGATTTATTTATATGCTTATGCTTTGGCCCAGGCCCGTTAGGTCTTCTTAGAGTAGGCTATTTAAACTCTCTTGTATTTGTATTCAGTATCACTGAGACATTATCAATAAAACGGAACTACAGCTACTCTGTAGTCGCAGACGTAGGCAGATTTTGGCCGAACTGCGTAAACAAATATCGTGTGTTATATTTGACATGGTATCAGTAGGGTTGCGATCATCCCTATGATTTCGGTTTCTTCGTTCAAGAACGGCATCCTCCGTGGTTCGGTTTCTTCGTGGTTCGGATAAGGTTCTGGTTAGATACCAGAAGTTAGATACCAGAAAATCGAAAAAATCGCCTTTGTTCTACTCATCTCGGCACGCCGTCTCCGACCTTACTTCGTCGCTCATCAGGTCGTGGTACGGACGAACTATCCGATCCGGCAGATCCTACACCGACTTGACTTAGCAGGACGAATGATCAAATGGGCAGTAGAACTCTCGGAGTTCGGCAGCAAATACGAGAAAAGACCGACCATGAAAGCGCAGATACTTGCCGACTTTGTCGCCGAGATGGCTCCCGCCGACCCTGAAGAAGAATTGTGGACACTCCATGTAGATGGATCCTCCAATCCAAAAGGGAGTGGTGCAGGGCTAATGCTTGAAAGCCCGACGGGCGTTGTGATCGAGGTATCCCTCACTTTTGGTTTCCCTACTTCAAACAACCAGGCAGAATACGAGGCATGCATAGCGGGACTCCGACTTGCCATCGACCTCCGAGTTACTCGTCTCTCTTTAAACACAGACTCATTGTTGGTAGTCTGTCAAATCGGAAAGCAATACGAAGCCAAAGACCCGACCTTGCAGAAGTATTTAACCCGTGTGCGGGAACTGCTTTCCCATTTCGTGTTTACGGAGGTTAAACACGTTCCCAGGACAGAAAACATCAGAGCATACATTCTTTCCAAGCTCGCTAGCACCAAAACTCCAGGAAATCACCGATCAATAATCCAGGAAACGCTAAACAAACCAAGCGTCCTCCCGAGCACAGAGACCAATTTTTCTTGAAGAAAGCAAAGGTTGGATCTCGCCATTGATGGAGTACATCAAGTCGGGAGACGAGCCTCCAGACTCACGCGAAGCCAAGATAATCAGGAGGAAGGCCTCGTCTTTCTCCATAATCGATGGAACCCTCTACAGAAGAAGTCTATACGCGCCATTGTTAAAATGTGTTGAAGGAGAGGAAGCAGATTACGTCTTAGCCGAGATCCACGAGGGGATCTGCGGGCAACACCTTGGAGGTCGGTCTCTAGCTCGGAAGGCCTTAAGAGCAGGATATTTCTGGCCAACCATGGAGACCGATGCGAGAAACTATGTCAAAAAATGCAACAAGTGTCAAATCCATGCCAAAGTCCACATAGCACCTCCTACCGAGCTCACCAGCGTCACCTCGCCATGGCCCTTCTCATGGTGGGGAATAGACCTCTTAGGGCCATTCCCAATTGCCCACGGTCAAGTCAAGTACCTGATAGTGGCTGTAGATTACTCCACAAAATGGATTGAAGCCGAGCCTCTAGCCATCATCAATGCAAGGAACTGTGTCAAGTTCTTCAAAAAGAATATCATGACCAGATTCGAGATTCCCGAAGTAGTGATCACTGATAACGGAACCCAGTTCACCGACAAAGGCTTCAAGAAACTCATGTCCGATCTTCGAATTAAACACCGGTTCACCTCAGTAGAACACCCGCAAACTAACGGACAGGCAGAGGCCGCCAACAAGATACTCCTTAAAGAAGTACTAATAAAGCAGAGGGTAGCAGCCCGGTATAATTCGAAAGTTATCCCAAGGGATCTGGAAGTCGGTGACTTGGTTTTACGAAGGGCCGACGTCGGCTTAAAGAACGCCGCGCAAGGCAAGCTCACCCCAAATTGGGAAGGACCATACCGAGTTATATCTAAAACTGGTAAAGGCGCCTATGAGTTGGAGACCTTGGTCGGAAAAGCGGTCCCAAGGACTTGGAACGCCACCAAATTAAAAAAGTACTACAGCTGAGATACGCTTTTATGAAGAACGGTGTATACCGATGTTATCATTTCTTGTTAAAGAACAATGTATACCGATGTTATCACATCATGTTAAACAACGAGGTATACCGATGTTATCATTTCATGTTAAAAGACGGTGTATACCGATGATGTCATTTCCTTTATATGAAGAACGGTGTATACCGATGTTGTCACTTTATATGAAAAATCATTCCTACGTTATAGTTGGCCGAGGTTGCCACTACCCTAATGGGCGAGTTCGATCTGGGCCGAGTCCCGGTAAACTGCCCCGAAGGCGACCATTGTTACGTGATCAAGCACAAACAAAAAACACTAGTTGGCCGAGGTTGCCACTACCCTAAGGGGCGAGTTCCATCTGGGCCGAGTCCCGGTAAACTTCCCCAAAGGCGACGCCTACCACTTGGGTGAATCAAAACGCAAGTGCATAAATTTAAATCAATAGAGTAAAATTCAACCGAGGTAGATAAGACCGAGCAATTAAAATTAATATTACAAGTTACCCCGGATACGGCCGGGCCCTCATGTTCAAAAATTAATATTACAAAAACTCCGGTTCCGCCCGGAACCCGGGACTCTCTTCGCCGCCGGTTCCACCCGGAACCCAACAATCAACCAACAGGAAGATCACTCCTACTCGCAACTCGGGCTAGGGATGGCGCGGATAAATGAGTTCACGCTCCTCAGAAACGGAGTTGAGCTTAACAATACGCCCCTCTTCAAGAGTGTGATCCACACCCAGAAATCCCCGGTCTAGAGGAAGAGAAGGGTGAATCACGGCGACTTGGGAAAGCGCCTTATCAAAATTCTCCACAGCCACCTCCATAGCCATATTGGCCACCTCTATCATCTCATTCTCGGTGCTTTGGAGTTTGTCGCATGCCTGTTTGAGCTCCTTTTCCAGCACGACGACCCGGAGTGAGGGATCCACGCTGGCCCCAACCTGGATCTGCCCTGTTTTTCGGATTTCAGCTTCAAGTTCGGAGACCCGAACCCTCAAAGAGGCAACCACCTCCTCGGCCTGCCTCCCTTGGCTCTCAAGCTCGGAAATCCGGAGCTCAAGTTCTTTGCTTTGATTAAGGGCAGAGTTCCTCTCCTTTTCGAGCTTATCCCTCTCCGCCTGGAGTGCGGTCAGATCTTCCTGGGTCTTCGAAAGAGTCGAAGACAGCGACTCATACTGTTTCTGAAGCTCAGCTCGGAGATCCCGTTCAGCATCCATCTCTGCTAGGGCCCCTGAAATAGTAGAAATAAGAAAGTTGAGAACAAAAAAAAACCTTCAGATCGGAACCTGGTGTTACCTTTCGCCTGGCTCTCCGCCTCGGCCCTTTGGAACTTGGAAACGTCGGCCAAGTGCCGAAACAACCTAGCAGCGGCCTCAACCAGATCAACCCGGGAATCCTCTAAATGCTTCTTCAAAAACTCGCCATCTATCAAGATACGAGAAGATCTCGAAGCTTTACGCTTCCCGTGGCGACCCTTTTTCGAAGCTCGAGGAGAATCGGTTTGACCAGCCTGCACCTGCGTTCCTGGAGCATGGGAAGCGGAGGCAGGATCTCCCTGCGGCAAAGGGCGCTGCCTTTTTCGGTGTAGAAGATCGGCCGCCTGATCCTCATCACTAGCCATTGATCCGCTGTCGCGCACGGATCAAAACGAGTGATTTTAAAAACATAGTATACGGTAGCGACAACTCGAATATCGTTCTCAAGGATTCCTGTATAATAATTATACAACTGAAATCGAATTAGGGGGTGTTTGGTTTAAGGTTCGATTTAACAAATAGAGTAAATAAGTGATTATCAAATAAGTTTAAAAATCAATTTACTGATTCGGTTCCTGCCTATCATCGATTGTCGTAATTCCAATCGCAAATTATCTATTCCTATTCTACTATAATATCAACTGACAAGTGCAATTGATAGTATAAGTTGTATGTTCCTATTATCCGAATTAAGCAAACGGGATTAAGTTTCATGAATTACGCAAACATGAATTAAACGAACACGATAACGAATTAAGCAAACGATAACGTGACTATAGTTAGGATCATACAATCAATCGAATCAAACCAATATAACCTATGTAAATCGAATTAAGCAAACAAGAGACATAGATTTATATTGAAAGAAATAGAAAACCTGAATTATAATTACTAAAATCTCAAGGTGTCGGAACCTGAATACAGCAAATTGTCCGGATCGGTTAGTTCTCCATGAGAATTCTTACAAAAGCTTCCAAAATATTTCGTGAATAGTAATCCCCCTCAACAGTAAACGGCTGCCTAGGTATAATGGAAAACAAGGAATTCGGGTCATAACCCAACTGGGTCAAAAACATAAAAAAAAACCGGCCCAAAGTCGACCAAAACTTAAAAATATCTAATGCTGCAACTTCAACGAATTATTCAAGCCTGCTACAGTCCGAATCACCTTCTGGCTTCAACATGAAAGTTGTATCTCTTTCTCTTAGCTTTTCAACGCTTATTAGAACGTGTTGATCCGATACTCGTAGCTCCAGTTATGAATTTTTCCGAGAAAGCTGCTAAAGCTGAAAATAAAATACGGAAATCAAATTAAACCAAAAATAAACTAAATTAGAAAAACATTATAAAACATAAAAATAAACAAAGCAAAACATAGAAATGCTTAAGTACAAACATGGAAGAATGTGCATGAAAATGCACTGATCAAATTCCCCCACACTTGAACTTTTGCACTCCGAGCAAAATAAAATAAAAACTCAGGAAACACACAAGCATCATCAGTTACTCATTCCAGGCCACAAACTTTTCTTCGGTTAAGATTGCATCGATAGGTACTAATCTTGCACACTAAGGATATCGTAGGAACACTAATCCACAATTGTGCAATCATAAGCCTCCTGAATACACAATCCAATCCGAATCATGTTATTATGCCTAAGCCTAACTTACCCATCCTCCTTTTTCCTCTTTTTCATTCTGGCGCAATCATATTAAGCCCGTTATCTCCACACACTCATGGTAAGGCTACCGGTTAGTGACTCTGATCCTTTTTGCATGGGGTTCTGAAAATAAGTGGCATAACCCTCTGTTTACCCAATTGTAGTTGCGGGGGATCGGACCGTAATCCGCCCTACCAAGTTCAGCACCAGAAACCTCTGAACCAACTAACAACGGGGATCCTTTTTTTTTCTTTTTTTTTGAAAGGGTTCTACGACCGTTGGGTTAAGTGACCGGGTGAGGGTCACCAAACTTAGAAGGAGCATTCCCTTTTATTTTTCTTTTTTTTTCTTTTTTTTTTAAACTTGGATCACTCACTTATTTTCACCGGCTTCCTTACATAGAGCGTGTGTGAGATGGTGCTGACTGCAAAGATAAACTACTCAAGAGCTGTCAGAGAATGAGAATTCAAGGCTATGTCATAATAAGGATTCAAATTAATTTCCATATGCAGGAGACTCACGGTGTTAAGACGATACCGATCTTGTGAACTTTTCCCAAGTCTCCACAACCCAAAACTCAGATTAATCTATAACCCAAAACTTTCAAAAAGATGCATTTTTTTTATAATAATTGAAAACAAAACAAAACAACGAACAAAAGCAAAAAAAACAAATAATTCCCTCCCCCACACTTGAAACAAGCATTGTCCTCAACGAAAGGACATAACTATTAAAGTAGAGAGAAGGAAAGAAGAACTCCCTGATCAAGTTGCAGTGTAGTTGGGCACTTCCAAAGAAAGCTCCTCTATGTTTGCATCTTTAGGCGCTGAACTTTCATGGAATAGCTTTAGGCGCTGCCCATTAACCTTGAAAACTTTGTCAGTACCTGCACTTTTAATCTCTACTGCACCATGAGGGAAAACATTAGTAACAACAAAAGGACCAATCCATTTGGATCGAAGTTTCCCAGCCATAAGCTTAAGGCGGGAATTAAACAATAAAACCTGTTGGCCCACAGAGAATTCCTTCCTAGAAATCATCTTATCATGGAAGTGCTTAGTTTTCTCTCTATGAATCCTAGAGCTTTCATAAGCCTCTAGCCTAAGCTCTTCAAGTTGTTGTAATTGGAGTTTTCTTTCAATACCCGCTTGTTGCATCTCCAAATTACAGCTTTTCACCGCCCAATAAGCACGGTGTTCTATCTCTACAGGAAGATGGCATGCCTTACCGAAAACAAGTTGATAAGGAAAGCTCTCCTTTGAGCCCAAAGTGCGTCTTCTAGACGGCGGCTCCAGTCCTTCCTGTTTGGCTGCACCATTTTCTCTAAAACCTGTTTGATCTCTCTGTTTGAGATCTCAGCTTGCCCATTAGTTTGTGGGTGATATGAAGTAGAGACTTTGTGCACAACTAGCAAAGCTTCCATGGTGCGGTTACAGAAATGAGTGCCTTGGTCACTTATGATAGCGCGCGGTATTCCAAACCTGCAAAAAATATTAGACCTGACAAAATCTGCAACAACTCTGGAATCATTAGTCCTAGTGGGGATAGCTTCTACCCACTTTGAAACATAATCAACAACAAGTAAAATGTAGAGAAAACCAAATGATATAGGAAAGGGACCCATGAAGTTGATTCCCCATACATCAAATACCTCACAGAAAAGCATAGGTTGCTGAGGCATTTCATTCTTACGAGTGATGGTTGTACCTGCTATCTGGCACACTTTACAAGTGCGGTAAGTCTCATAAGCATCCTTAAAAACAGTGGGCCAATAGAAACCTGAGTCTAGGACTTTTCTTGCAGTCCTTTGAGGACCAAAGTGTCCCCCGACTTGAGATGCATGAAAAAAATTCAAAATAGATTCAATCTCATAGTCGGGGACACATCTCCTAATTACCTGATCACTACCAAACTTCCAAAGATATGGATCATCCCAAACATATTACTTGGCATCACTCTTGAGTTTGTGAATTTGAGACCTAGATGCACCAGTAGGAAAAACACCAGCAACAAGATAATTAACAATATCAGCAAACCAAGGAGTGATCCCATGCAAAAGTAAAAGCTGCTCATCAGGAAAGTCATCCTGAATGGGAAATTCATCTCTCTCTATCCTGCTCAAGTGATCAGCCACTAAGTTCTCAGCTCCACTTTTGTCTTTAATCTCTACATTAAACTCTTGGAGCAACAACATCCACCGAATCAATCTCGGTTTTGCTTCCGGCTTCTTCAATAAGTACTTTAAAGCTGCATGGTCAGTAAAAACAACAACCTTGGGACCTAGCAGATATGATCTGAATTTATCAAGAGCAAAAACAATAGCTAGAAGTTCTTTTTCGGTGGTGGTGTAATTTGACCGTGCAGAATCTAAAGTCCTAGAAGCATAATAAATAACATGGGCAGCCTTGTCAACTCTTTGTGCAAGGACCGCCCCAACAGCATAGTTAGAAGCATCACACATAATCTCAAACGGGAGGGTCCAGTCAGGGGGCTGGATGATAGGAGCGGAGGTCAATGCTTTTTTCAAGAAGTCAAATGCTGTTTTGCATTTGTCATCGAAGTTGAAAATGACGTCATTCGTTAACAAGTTGGAAAGCGGAAGAGCTATCTTGCTGAAATCCTTAATGAAACGCCTGCAAAAACCTGCATGACCAAGAAAAGAATGAATCTCGCGAATGCAAGATGGGTAAGGCAGTGTGGAAATCACATCAATCTTAGCAGGGTCTACAGAAATTCCCTTTTCAGAAATTATGTGACCTAAAACAATTCCCTGTTCAACCATAAAATGGCATTTTTCATAATTTAAAACAAGGTCAGTTTCGATGCATCTCTCTAAAACCATATTTAGGCTGCTCAAACATGCATCAAATGAAGAACCATAAACAGTGAAATCATCCATAAACACTTCCATGCAGTTTTCAATAAAATCAGCAAAAATGCTAATCATGCATCGCTGGAAAGTGCCAGGAGCATTGCAAAGACCAAAAGGCATCCTTCTGTAAGCAAAAGTACCGAATGGACAAGTAAAAGTGGTCTTCTCTTGATCTTCCGGTGCAATATGAATCTGAAAGTAACCTGAAAAACCATCAAGAAAACAGTAATGTGATTTACCAGCGAGCCGTTCAAGCATTTGGTCAATGAACGGTAAAGGAACGTGATCCTTTCTAGTAGCCTGGTTCAATCTCCTGTAATCAATACAAAATCTCCAACTGTTCTGAACTCTAGTGGGAACAAGTTCATTCTTTTCATTTTTCACCACTGTGAGTCCAGATTTCTTAGGTACAACCTGCACTGGGCTTACCCATTTATTGTCAGAGATAGGATAAATGATACATGCTTGCAAGAGTTTGGTTACCTCTTTCTTCACAACATCAAGAATCAAAGGATTAAGCCTCCTTTGGGGTTGGCTTACTGTTTTCGCATCATCCTCAAGTAAAATCCTGTGCATACACATGGAAGATCTAATACCTGGGATGTCAGCTAATGTCCAACCAGTTGCCTTCTTGTGCTTCTTCAAAACCTGCAAAAGTTTATTTTCCTGATCGAAATCAAGGTTAGAAGAAATAATAACAGGGAGTTTTTCATCACTCCCCAAATAAGCGTATTTCAGATTATCCGAGAGTTGTTTCAGCTCTAAGGACGAAGGCTGCTCGATGGATGGAGTGTTCGGGGAAGCCGGGATGTCGAGAGCATCAACTGCATAAACAACTTCATCGACAACAATTTCACCTGTAGGAAACATGTCACCCTGCAAGGCAGCATCAATCTCAGCACATACTACACAAAGGTTAGTGTCAGTACAATCAGCACATGAATAAATATCATCAAATCCAGATAAGGATGGAAAATCCAGTGAAAACAATTCAGAGCAAGTGTCATCAACCAACTCAGAGATCAATTCAATATGAAAAACGGAATGCTCTTCCAAGGGATATTTCATAGCATCGAAAATGTTAAATTTCGCGACAATGTCACCAAATTCCATGGACATGGTTCCATCATCAACATCAATTTTGGTTTTCGCTGTTTTCATGAACGGCCTGCCTAAAATGATGGGAGCCCTGCTTGACTTAGTTTCGCCTTCCATGTCCAGGATGTAAAAATCTGCAGGAAAAATTAAGTCATTAACTTGAACAAGGACATCTTCCACTACTCCGGTGGGGCGGGCATTGCTTCTGTTCGCCAGCTGAATGATTAAACCTATCACTACAACAAAACTGGCAATCGGCGGCGGTTCAAAAGGCATTCTGCGGCGGTTTTGACCGCTGCTAAAGGCTTCTCACGGCGGTTCCTAAACTGCTGCAGTTTTCTCCGCCGCGAGGAAACTCTGCGGCGGTTTTGGCAACCGCTGGAATAACCGCCGGGAGTAGCATTTAGCAGCGGTTTATGCGGCGGTTTGACATCTGCGGCGGTTTTGAACCACCACAAAACAGCAGCTACGTTATAGAACACCCAATTTTTTTGCAGCGGTTCATGGGAATTTGGCGGCGGTTTCTATTTGCGGCGGTTTATAACCGCCCCTAAACAAATGGAGTTAGCATAATCAGTATCAATCTGCAGCGATTTTGGAGGTATCTGCGGCGGTTCGAAGTTATGCTATTACATTTAAGGGCGGTTCGAAACCGCCGTAATTAATTGTTTTTTTTTTAAAAAAAATATTTCTTATTTGGCTGCTGGTCGAATCGTATGGAATGCTAAAAATTATATAATTACTATGATAACAACTAAAAATATAAGAAAAATATAAGAAAACAACAGTTAAATTAAAATTGACTTCATTACTTCCAAAAAATTATTACAAACAAGAATTCTTTTCAAAAATTACATAGGTACCTAAGACAAGTATTAGAGAGTAAGTCGTTCAATCATAAACAAAGAACTAAACATAAATCTTGAGAATTCATTGGATTGGTGATCAAGTACCATACTGGTAAATGTATTCCTCTTGAGAGTCCTATGTGCTAGTTTGATGACCAGAAAACACCACATTGCAACCTGAGTGACATACAAAAGGTTAGGGCAAAACAAAGCATTGACAAAGACAAAACAAAATGAAGATGAAACGAGACAAAGGGGAAGTCCTAAAATCAAGTCCATGTAGGAGAGCTGTCCCCTAAAACAAATCTTGAAATGCAGTTTTGAGTGCTACTAAATAAACTTTTGCAGCAACAAAATATAAAAATAATGAACCTTCACGCAGATACAAAAATATGGATTGAAATGCATACCTTTTTCTGAGGAGTTTTGTTTGGTTCCTCCTCACTTTCTTCATCACTATCCTCTGAACTACTACCATCCTCACCAACATCCATCTTTTTCTGTTGTTGACACATCATAGGATAATTTTAGATTATTAAAAGATATAACAAATCGTTCAAATAAATCATAACTACCATGGAATGGTCCATGAGTTGAGTCATACTTGAACATGTAAGCCTGAAAGATAAAAGGACAAAGTAAAACGTATGTACAAAAAAATGTCCTAAGACAGATTTAGTCTTGAATCTTGATGTCTAATCCAAAGACATCAGTACTATCTAAAAGGGATGGAGGTAATAAACTGATAGATGTATATCCTGATGTAGTGCTCTTATATCTATCCTCATAATCAGGTCGAATAAGAATAATAATATGGCAGTACTACTAGTCAATTGGCACAATGACATCGAAGATATAATTTGACTCCCACCAGGTTTCCTCCCCCTTGATACCCTCATAAAGAGAGGAAAATGGTTTAGAGATCATTACCACAGATTTACTTCGTGATAAGTTGAACGAGATCATCATACATAAATGAACATCCTGTCTAGCATATTTTATCCGAAATGTCTGTGTTGAAAAACTATTTTCTGTATCATCAATCCTCCATACACCATATATACTGCTTTGATCCAGATCAGGAGCTGCAGAACCAAAAAGATTTCAACCTCAGTTATTAATTTTGCACTTAAAAAGATTCTTGTAAAGTTCTTAATTGAAGAAAATTAAACATTACCATCTAAAGAAAACTAGAGAGGCTACTGATAGTAGTGTCAAAAGTAACCATACAAGAAACCTACATTTTCATGCATAGATATGATATACTTAGGAAAATACAAAGGCAATCTTGATTTATGGAATAACCCCTCATTTCTTTTTTGACTACTTCTCTTCATGCCTCAAGTCTCAACATCCATAACCCATGGAAACATATTGTCGTGTCATAAAATGTTACCAATGTCAACTTAGATGTTAATAATTGGACAAAGCATTAACGGTTAGACCGAGTTTCGTTGATTTGAAAAGTATGGGGACTTGATTTAAGCAATCAGAACTGTAGGATAATATCAGATCAAATTGAGTGTAACATCAAATCAAAATCAAAATGGGGTGAAGTGTAATATCAAATCAAATTTGGGATTTGCTGTCACTTAGATAAACTTCAGGATAATTGAGTGTAATTTACTCTTCAGATTATTTCAAATCAGCAAAGCACTTGCTGCAATTTTTATGCTTCAATTGTATTGATTCCTTTTTGTTTGCAATCTTTAGCTCATAGTAAAGTGCAATCCATTTCTTCACCATAAAGAAAAGGACAGCCCATTTTGTTGCCTAATTCTAATAGCTTAGCCCTTATCTGAAATTAACTGCAAAATCAGCAGTCTACATAGCAAAAGCCTTTATCCCTGTAATTTTATCTGATAACTGCTTAGCAATAGAGAATGAACAAACTTCAAAGGGAAGGGCCAAATGGAATAATGGTTATAGTCAGAGATTAACATTATTAAATTGTATAGTTCATAGTGTCTGTTTGTAAACAGGTAGTTGAGGAGCCTTAATGCATTTTTTTCCAAAAATATAGAGTATGGATACTAAACAATCAGCAAACTATAATCAAAATAAGCGGCTTATATAAATATATTCTCCATATCCTAAAAGGATCATGAACCCTAGCTAAGGTATAACATATAACTCATAAGTTTCCTATCACACAAACACACCAGAACAAATAGGAGAATAATTCCGATAAATTACCTTCATATTGAACAATTCTAGCTGGGATTCCTAAAGAATGATTTTCACTGTCCTCCCATTTTACTGTAATCTTAATCTGATAGTACCATCTATATATAAAACAAAACACACATCATCGGTTTAGAAAATTCAAAAATAAAATTGGAAAGCAGAAAATAAAAAGTGATTAAAAACACATGTATACCCCTGCTTAAAAAGATCAAGATTGTGAAACCTATGAACATAGATGACAATCTCCTGTACAGTTTCCAACATACCCACAGGCTTTTGAACCTTAACCAAAGGAGGCATTGCCATCAACGCCTCAACGCTAATACACCCACGACCATCGCCATCAACCTCACTGAGCATCATCGTGACTTCCTCGAGACTTGTTTTGAGCCCCGAGTCGTGTGAGGACGGCCTCGAGTTCTTCACACGTGAAACGACACCGTCGTTGTCGCGGTCGATCAAACGGAAGGCTTGAGCGAGTTGTAATTGACGTCTACGGTGACGTCGGACCAGTCGCCGAAGATATCAGGTAGGACGCTGGTGGGAGTTTGAGAACCTGCGGTGGCGGCTTTGTGAATGGAACCGTCAGATGAGGATCCTGAACCGAAGGATGGATCTGGGTCGGATCTGGAAACGGAGCGTTCTTTTTTGGAACAGAACAAGCGCTTTGGGGAGGGTTTGAGGTTTTTGGGGTTAATGTTGATGAGCTTCACTGGAATTGGAGATAGTGGTTGATGTGGGAGAGGGAGAGAGGCAAAAGAGAGGAGAAAGAAAGAGAGAAGAGAAATTTCGTGAATGAGAAGTGAGAAGGGGTGAAGTTTTTTTTTGGTTGAGGAATGAGAAAAGGGTGAAGTGTTTCAGCGCATTTAGGTTTTTAGTCAAACACGTTTTTTTTTTCATTATGAGAGGGAGGGAAAGTTGGGAGGGAACGAAATTAAGTGAAAAAAAAAACAAACTGCCGTAGAATCTGTCAAAAACCGCCGCAGAATAAGCCTTAGATTTGTGAATTATTTCTCATTTACTAAACCCGCCGCAGAATTAGCTTAAAATCGCCGCAGATAAATCCTAAAAGACAAACCGCCGCAGAATGCTACAAAACCGCCGCAATTTACTTACTAATTGAAGCGGTTTCCTACACCGCCGCGTAAACCGCCACCAAAGAACAATCGGCGGCGGTTCAACCAAAACCGCCGCAGAATAACCGCCGCCGGTTGACAATTTTGTTGTAGTGTATATGCTGCAAAGGACCAAGATTAAGGTTATTATAAACAGAAGTAGGCATAACATTAATGCCCGCTCCTAAATCAAGCATGCAATTCTCGAATTTACTATTCCCGATGGTACAAGGAATAGCAAAAGTTCCTGGATCCTTGCACTTTTGTGGCATGACCTGAGTGAGAGCTGAAACATTTTGCTCTCGTGTGGCTTTTCCAGATGAAAGCTTAGGCTGAATGAAAGCAGAAACATTTCTTCCCAAGTTGACTCTCTCATTTCCCTTCAACCTCCTTTTGTGTGTACACAAATCTTTCAGGAACTTTGCGTACTTCGGAACCTGCTTAATTACATCAAGAAGCGGAATGTTGACCGCAACTTTTCTGAAAACAACCAAGATCTCATTCTCTTTGTCTCCCTCCTCAATCCTTTTGTTTTTCAGAACTCTTTGTGGGAAGGGGACTGGTGGTACATACTCCTTTTCTTTATTTTTTTCAGTTTCTACCACAACAGAAGAAGGTTCAGATTCAGATGAAGAAGGTTCAGATGTTGCCTCAAGAATTTTTTTACTTTTTTCGGGGGCTGTTTCTGTGACTTTGCCGGATCTCAAGGAAATTGCACTCACATTAGCAGGACCTTTTGGATTCACAACTGTCTGGGCAGGAAGTTGGTTTGATCCTTGGGCTTGTATGGCATTCATTTGAGTAGCAAGCTATCCAAACTGTGTATGCAAGGCCTGAATGCTAGAATCAGTTCTTTGTTGGAACAGGAAGTTGTTTACAGCCATTTGTTTTACAAGGTCCTCTAAGGAAGGTCCGGAAGGTGCAAGGGCAGCCACTTGGAGAGGGTTTTGTTGTTGGCTGGACTGTGGGTTTCCATATCGAAGGTTTGGATGGTTCCTCCAATTGGGGTGATATTTGTTAGTGGACAGGTCAGGAGTGTTGTACTGGTTCTGATTGTTACCTTGATTGTAAAGGTTTGCTGCATAAGCTTGAGGCAACTCGGTGATTGACTCATCTTGCAAAATAGGACATGTATCGGTCGGGTGTTCAGGAGAAGTACAAATACCACGCAAGTTTGCTGCTTGAGTCTTACCTGCTGCCAACCGTTTCACTAAAGAAGTAAGCTCGTCAATTCTTGTTTCTAAAGCTTTGTTGGAAGAACCCTGGATCTCGTTCACACCTTTGGTTTGGACAGAACTGTTTCTAGTGGTGAACTGTTGGGAGTTGAGAGACATGTTTTCAATCAAGGCTTTGGCAGCAGCTGGAGTTTTATCAACAAGTGCTCCACCGCTAGCAGCATCAAGGATGTTTCTATCCATCAGTAACAAACCTTCATAGAAGTACTAGATAAGTAACTGCTCGGTGATCTGGTGTTGGGGACAACTGGAAACTAATTGCTTGAATCTCTCCCAATACTCAGCTAATGACTCACCGTCCAGTCTAATTCCACATATCTGTTTTCTGATTGATGCAGCTCTGGAGGCAGGAAAGTATCTTTCTAAGAACGCTATTTTCAGAGCATTCCAGCTTGTGATAGAATTTGGTTCAAGGTAATATATCCAATCCTTTGCCGCACCTTGCAATGAGAATGGAAAGGCTCTGAGTTTGATGTGATCTTCAGTGATTCCTTCAGGCCTCAATGGTGTAGAACACACAACCTGAAATTCTTTCAAATGCTTATGCGGATCCTCACCTGCAAGACCATTAAACTTTGGCAACAAGTGTATTAAACCAGATTTCAATTCAAATGGTGTATCAGCTTATGGGTAATCAATACATAAACCATTATAGTTCACATCAGGGGCAGCGAGCTGCCTTAGTGTTCTTTGTTCAGCCATGTTATCAAAAGTAAGTTCAGAATCAGAATCAAATAAATTATGCAAATAGTCAGAATCAGAATCGATAACGGATGGTGAACTAGTGCTAGCCTGATTTGCTCTGTGGAGTATGTGTAAGGTTCTCTCAACTTCAGGATCAAAAGCAAACAAGTCAGAACAAACAGACCTAGTAGCCAGGACTAATGCAGCAATGCAGCAACAAATGCGAAAATGCCAACAATGTCCCTAATAGGCAGAAACAAAATGGAAGAAGGAATATGATTAAGATAAATTCAGAAAAATACAAAAACACCAAATTTAATCTAATTAAGTGAAATAAGAATTTTGAGAATTTTTTTGGAATTTTTCGAAACAATGAAAACAGTAAAAAATTCATAAAAAATAGAAGGAAAAGGAATTTGGCGATTTGAGGCTGTAGTCCCGTACTCATTTCATGAGTTAAGGAATAATGATCGCACGATTTTTCTGCTCAGTTTGCAAGAAACAGATTTTGAAACGGACACAATTTTCCCGAAAACCGGATTTCTGGCACTGAGCTGCGAAATTGCCAAAACAATGAGGAAACTAGGGTCTCAACGCAAGAGCACTAAACCTATGACTCTAAAATCAGTTAATAACGACAAGAATCCCCGGCAACAGCGCCAATTTGATTCGCTATCGCGCACGGATCAAAACGAGTGATTTTAAAAATATAGTATACGGTAGCGACAACTCGAATATCGTTCTCAAGGATTCTTGTATAATAATTAACCAACTGAAATCGAATTAGGGGGTGTTTGGTTTAAGGTTCGATTTAAAAAATAGAGTAAATAAGTGATTATCAAATAAGTTTAAAAATCAATTTACTGATTCGGTTCCTGCCTATCATCGATTGTCGTAATTCCAACCGCAAATTATCTATTCCAATTCTACTATAATATCAACTGACAAGCGCAATTGATAGTATAAGTTGTATGTTCCTATTATCCGAATTAAGCAAACGGGATTACGTTTCATGAATTACGCAAACATGAATTAAACGAACACGATAACGAATTAAGCAAACGATAACGTGACTATAGTTAGGATCATACAATCAATCGAATCAAACCAATATAACCTATGTAAATCGAATTAAGCAAACAAGAGACATAGATTTATATTGAAAGAAATAGAAAACCTGAATTATAATTACTAAAATCTCAAGGTGTCGGAACCTGAATAGAGCAAATTGTCTGGATCGGTTAGTTCTCCATGAGAATTCGTACAAAAGCTTCCAAAATATTTCGTGAATAGTAATCCCCCTCAACAGTAAACGGCACGGCTGCCTAGGTATAATGGAAAACAAGGAATTCGGGTCATAACCCAACTGGGTCAAAAACATAAAAAAAAACCCGGCCCAAAGTCGAACAAAACTTAAAAATATCTAATGCTGCAACTTCAACGAATTATTCAAGCCTTCTACTGTCCGAATCACCTTCTGGCTTCAACATGAAAGTTGTATCTCTTTCTCTTAGCTTTTCAACGCCTATTAGAACGCGTCGATCCGATACTCGTAGCTCCAGTTATGAATTTTTCCGAGAAAGCTGCTAAAGCTGAAAATAAAATACGGAAATCAAATTAAACCAAAAATAAACTAAATTAGAAAAACATTATAAAACATAAAAATAAACAAAGCAAAACATAGAAATGCTTAAGTACAAACATGGAAGAATGTGCATGAAAATGCACTGATCAGCCATACTGGCCACAATGATGGTGTTGACCGGGACGGCAAGCAAGGGCTCATCCCGATGAGGGGTGGGTTGGGGATTCTGCTGGATACCGGCCCTCCTTTCCGAAATTGCCCTCAAGCGGGAAAACTTGTCAGGCCCCATACTATCTGCGAATCAAAGCAAAGAAAAATGTTAAAAGAAGCAGCAACTAAAAATTAAAGGAGTTATTGGCTATCAAAAAACCTACCAAGCACGGCCACCACTTGGGACCTAGAGCCCGCCCCGACCAGCCGAGCTACATCAATCCCGAACTTCTTGGGATCCCGATAGGGTATCAGGTCGGCAAAGTTGGTCAGGATCGCCAAAGAATCTTTATCTTCCAGAGCTAGCCGGCTTAAACTGACAGTATACGCGTGGGGCCGCTGTTGCGCCCGAAAAAGTCCCTGAGGGAGAACCTTCCTCGTTCACAACTTTTCTTAAGACAATGAAGTCGCCACCAATATTTATTAAGGAAAATATTAGGAAAACCTTTTTTGGAAAGCGATTAGTCTTGCGAAACTAGAGAATAGGGTTCGGGGGTCGGTTACGCGCAGGGAAGGTGTTAGCACCCCACACGTCCTCTCTACTGAGAGGGAACCTTTAATTAAATGTATGGTTTTAGTGTGTTGACTTGAAAATACTTAATTTTGCCTCTCTACTTCTTATTGAAAAATTCTCAATGAAAATCTTTATTTATTATGAAAAAGAAAAGGGGGAAGAATGGTTTTTTAGAAAAAAAATGCTTGACGGGACATGGCCCGCTCCTACGTATCTCCTGGTGCGATGGAGAACTCAAAGCTACGTAGTTCTTCTTTGTCTTGAAAAAGGTTTTTGTCTTTTATCTTTTTAGAGAGTTTTCGAAATAGGACGAGCATTTACTGAATGATTAAACTAACCAAGGTTATGGGTAATCACCGCTAAGTACTCTTGAAAATGAGAGTCACTACCGCCAGTCAGACGAACAAAGGTTCTGATTGACTATTAGTAGCGACTCGTTTTTATTTGTTCTTTTGAAAGGGGTTTTCGAAAGAGATTGATTGACACGAATGATCAAACTAACAAAGGTTATGAGTGATCATCGCTTGTTGTTCTTTGGAGAAAAAGACATCGCCACCAATGGCTAGACGAACAAGGGTTCTGATTAACCACTAGCGACGATGGGTTGAAAATGATTTTAGAAAGGAAAAAGGTTTTTGTTCTGAAAATGATATTGATTTGCGAAAGTGATTCTTTTTTGTTATGAAAATAACTCTTTTCTTTTTTTGTTATGCAAATGCTAAACTTGTTATGAGCGCGCTTGACGAGAATGTGACTCGCTCCTACGTATCCCAAATGGGAATCAAAGCGACGTAGTTCTGAAAGTCTTTTTGCTTTGGTTTTGAAAAGTGAAGGGCGTTCATAACGATCAAACTAACAAAGGTTATGGGTGATCATTACTAAAACTTGCCTTGACTTTTGATGCTTAGGAAAATATCTTTGGAAATTGAAAGCATTCATGATAATCAAACTAACAAAGGTTATGGGTGATTATCACTAGTAGCTTTTGCATATGAAAACATCTTTTTTTTGTTTTTTGAAATTTAGGCTCTTAGGACAACCAAACTAACAAAAGTTATGGGTGATTGTCACTAGTCACCATTTTCATGTCAAACTATTTAGAAAAGAAAGCAATGAATGCAAATCAAATCCTTAGGCAAGCAACAATCTCACTTGAATTCTTGAGCAAATATTAGCCTAGACTACACATGTTAGACCACAACACATAAATAGGCAAAGAAGAAACTTGGATTGGGCATTAAGCAAAAATATAAGAGTAGGCAAGATTGAACCTAAATGCACATCTAGTGGAAGATGCTAGGCGAGAACCATGCTCAAATATTTCTACAAAACGCAAGGGAATCTAAATGCACATCTAGTGGAAGATGCAATGCAAGGAATGAGCCTATCCAAGTATTAATGATTCCATGTGAGAGTAGACAAGGAAGTGATAGGCACAAATGAATTCAAAAGAGTAGCCGGGATTCAAAATATTAATGATTGAGATGCATTTTTCCTTCAACAACAACAATTATTCTAACATATTTACATAAGATGTAACTCTAAATGTAATGAAATGCTTAGTATGCAAAAACAAATTGACGATCTATATTTTTGATGCTAAAACTTTGATGATGATGCTAAGACTCAAGAATATACCTTAACTCCAAGCCAAATAAGCAAGAAATAAGATGAATGAGTGCTAAACCACTTGAATTTACTCTTTAATCTTCAACCTTGAGCTTGATTTTAGAGACTTGGAGATGAATCTTTGAGAAGAATGCGAGAATGATGAGGGGGATGTTGAAGTAAAACAAAGGGTGTAATTAGCACTATGGGCTTTTAAGAAAATAAAATAAAAAAGCAAAATGGGGTTGTATGTGAGTAAAACAGGGGTGTAAAATAACAAAGGGGTTGTATGTAAAAAAGATGGGTGGTGCAAGTAGTAATCAGGAAAAAAAACTAAAAAAAAACTAGAAGCCACATAGTATGAGCACCAACATAATAAACCTAGTTTCCAACTCAACCACTCAGCGCCGCACATGCTTGTTAGTACAGGAGAGAGAAGAAGAAAAAAAAAATTGAGAAAACAAAGAGATGGGGGAGAGAGGGTATTATGGTGAGGAGGAGAAAGAGTGACAGTGAATGAGAAAAGGAGAGAGAACGAGGGTGGCCGGCCGGAGGAGAGGGACGCCGTTGGTTGGGCGTTCCGCCGGCGGCGAGGTTTGCGAGGAGAGAGAGAAAGGGGGATGCGCGGTGGAGAAAGAAAATGGGAAGGAGAGAGAGAGGGTGGTGCGATTTGGTGATGGTGGTGGCGGTTCGGTAGTGGTGGAGGCCGTGGCGGCGACCGGCGGAGGAGGGCGGTGTACGTGGTTGGCTGAAGCTATTTTGAGCACTGTCATGGTGAGTTTTGGTTCCTTCTCCTTCTTCTTCTCTAAGGAAGTTGTGATGGTTGTTGTTGTGTGATGTTGTTAAATTTTTTTTCTCTTGTTCCAGTACCCCCCCCCCCCTTATGTCACTGTCTTAAAAAAAAATTGTTGATAAAATTGTTTGTTCTGATTCCTAGTTCCCCTACCGTTCCTCCCTTTTGTTTTCATCGCTTTCCCCCTTTGATTTTCGTCCCCCCCCCCCCCCCCATCTGTTCAGCTTCTCGCTTCTCTCATATAGAGGCATTTTGCTTGTCTGTTGCTAAGGCCAGCTATTGGCTCCTCATATGTCCCTTTCACATTTCTTATTCTATGATACTGTTTGGTTCTGATTTTCCAACTGACTTCTTATTTATTTCTGTTTTATGTTTGCTGGCTGATGCATCAGGAGCAGTGTGTGGAGTGTGTGCAGTTTTGTAGTCAATAGCTGAAAATGGGATAAGCTAGAGACATGTAGAAAGTGGGTTGAGCTTGCAACTCAAAATGAAAGAAGCAAGGCTGGAGCGCATGGGGCTGTTATATATGCCTCTCCATATTTTGTTTTACTTTATTATTGTTACACTATACTATTTGTACTGTAACAAATTAAAAAACTGTTTATAATAATTAAAACAATTTTGAAATCTGATTTTATTTCTTTATATAAAAATAATGATTTGATAAACTAATAAAAATATATGGATAACAATAATAAGTAACGAAACAAATATGCGTACACGACGAGACGCGAGTGCGCGTGCACAACGAGTATCACAACGCGCACACTACTAGAAATAATACACACAACGAACGAGAACAAAAGTAGTGCGAGATACATATTTTGAACTCTTTTGAAAACAAGAAAAATACCCGCTAAAATTGGGCATTCACAAAAATACAATTTTTCAATTAGGCGGACAAAATTGGGGTATGACAGCCGCCTATTGAAATGAGAGAGGGACCACCCTCTTTGAAACTTGGTGGATTCCAGGGACTCCCCATTCGCAGCATACTTACCGACGTGCCTCACGACCTTCTCATTCACAGGCTCGACGAAGAAGTATTTATTTTTCCAATTTTTCAAAGAATCGGAATAAGGCATGAAAATTTTAATACCCCTCCTGGCCCGAAATCTCACATGTTCCCACCGATCCTTTGTTTCGTTATCGTGCCTCCGGTTAACCTCAAAGAGGTAAAATAACAGGTCAGAGGAGATTGGCCTTTCCAAGTAAATACACATTAGCTCAAAAGCCCGCAGAAACGCCCATGCATTGGGGTGAAGCTGGGAGGGGGCGAGGTTCAGAATTCCCAAGGCCTCTTGCTGAAAGGCGGTGAAGGGGGGCTAATATACATGTCAAAAATCGTCACTCCATACATGACGAACTTCAAAGCCTTTGGCCAAACGGCTACATGTTGGCCTTCGGCCAACCCCTCCACGTTCCAGACCCGATCCTTCCGAGAAACGCGATTGACGAGGTGGCTCAAGTCATCCCCGGACCGGTAGACGGATTGAATCTCCCTCAACGTCTCTAACACCCAAGAATACTCCTGAGGGACATGCAGGGGTTGAGACAAGAGAACATCAACCGACCCAACCCCGGCGCCGGGATACTGATCGGAGTTACCTCCTTCACGTACGGGATCCCCGTTGTGTCCGAGCTCTTCCTCGTTGTTACGACTTTCAACAACCACGGCTCTGCTATCATCGGAACTCCAGCTAGTGCTCCCTTGTTCTTCATTATTTGGCTCGACATCGGACTCCTCTGAATCAAGAACCAATATCTCAGGATGGTCTTCCTCCTGCAGCTCATTGCTGGGAACCCCGGGAGAACGATCTTCGACGTGAAGACTGATAGGGGCGGAACCCATATCGTCTTGAACTTCGGGTGCAGCCGACCCGGGGGCACCGGTACGAAGTTCCACCGAGTCTCTAGCATCTGAAGCCATTGCTTTTGCAACGACCGGGTGATCTACGTTAGCAATCCGACGAGTCTATTTTGTCCTCGCCAGATCGGACCTGCAGAAATGGGGGCTTGGCGAGTCAGGTTGATACTTAAACAGTGGGTCCACAACCAAGTCGGAACCCGACCTGACGACCCCCACTCTGTATCAATAAATGCGGGCTCCAAGAGGACCCGACCATAGCATAAAGCTAGAAACAACAAATAGAAGAAGGGGACTAACCTTGCAGAATAGGAAGCTCGCCAACGCTTGAATCGGATCAC
The DNA here is from genome assembly GCA_039519185.1 of Astragalus membranaceus. NCBI lineage: Eukaryota > Viridiplantae > Streptophyta > Magnoliopsida > Fabales > Fabaceae > Astragalus > Astragalus membranaceus. Next base: position 37,946,948 of record CM076851.1, read on the forward strand.
GTACTCCAACGGTCTCACTGAGACTCACCGCGGAACTCTGAAAGACGAGGGTTGCTAAAAACGAGTTTAAGATCGGAAGTCAGAGCAATTCTCAGAAATCAGTGCAAAGTGAGGGAGGTCCCCTCTCCTATTTCTAGGAAACTGAGGGCCTCTAATGGGCCTGGGCCTATGCTACGCGATCCATCGCTAGCCCCTAGCCAGACGCGTCGTTTCAAGCGCCATCATTGCCCCAATCACCCTCGAATGACGCGTCCTATCAATGACCTCAATGACAGGCGTGGAAATCGATGCGTTGCTATAAACGAAACACCTCGAGTCGCTCGGTCGCCAGATCGCCACCTATACTAGGAACGCCTCGAGTCACTCGGCCCGCCCCGGTCCTCTTAACCTCGGCACGACCTGAGTCCCTCACGCTCGGAGGTTGGGGGAAAACGCGAACAAAAGCAGAATCCCGATTTTGAAAGATGATTACGGGTTCTCCAAAAGCAGCAAGTCTAGCCCGCCCTAAGGCGACCCGACTTGGGGGGGGCAACTGTTACGGATTGGGCCACTATGGCCAATCCACCTAAGGCCCAACTACAAAAGGTACTCATTTCATCCCAAAAACCTATAAATAAGCATTCAATGCTAGCATTAAAGGTACTCACTTTTCCAATCCTCTCACTTGTAATTGACTCACTCACTGACTTAAGCGTCAGAATGTCATTGCAGGTACCACCCCACCTCGGATCGGAGCACCAACCCGGATTGACCAAGAACACTAATACCAACTATCTCGGATCGGACTTAGTATTCAAGATCGGACACCAGGTCAGGGATACGGTATCAAACAATTTATTTTCAGGTAATGAATAGGTCCCTTAACTTTTTTTTGTAATAATTAGGCTAAATATCTTTCGAGATCGTTTAACTTATTTGCACCTAATAACATAACCGATGTTTGGAGAGAAGGTGGGACAAACAGTGAGTAAGTGGAAATGGTGGAATTTCTGAAGGTACTGTCTATGCATTCCATCATCGATATGGATTAATGTGGATAAAGTTTCTGTATTGTGTTTGGTTGAAAGTTTCTATATGTTGTTTGGATAAAAAAAAGAAACGAATTATGTTTTCAGTGGAATAGAAGATAACTAATACATATAATAAATTAACTTTCGTTATTCTTATGTCCGAATCGCATCGCTTCGTAATACTAGTTCATATAATAAAAAGAAAGTTCTTATTTTTCTCCTTGGAAATAGCACAGTATAGCTAATAATAGATCATATGTCATTTTTTTTAACCACGTGCCATTTATTAAAATAGCTAAACCTTTCCTTTTCAACATGTTAGCTAAACTTTGTCAAAAAAAACCACGTTAGCTACTGGAATTGATTTTGGTATTTCTAATATTAATTATTGTTATTCATATCCAGAACCTTCTAACCACACATCAGGTCTTTCTCTCTAGCTTACCACTTCTCTCGACACTCACGACTCCATTCCCCAGAAGCTCTACTATATCACTAAAATCTCTCACTACTCATAGTCTCTCTCACACTCACCACTACTCTCTGCTTCTCTCAACAATCACCACTTATCACTCACCATCTCACTCAAGATCTTTCAACATTCATCATCATCTCTCTTCTCTCTCAGTCAACAAGATCTACACTTTCCTTAACAGATTGGTACCACAAGTAGAAAAAATAGTGTTCATGCAAAAGGAATTTGAGGTCACCTCCTTTTTCCAGATCTGCTCTTCCACACCTCTCACGCCTTCAAGTACGACTTTTCCCATCGTGAGCGAGAGAGAATTCACCTTCACCTCTTCAGGACAATATGGTAGCCGTGAAGAAGAGAACACAAGGATTTATTATACTATTTGGTGTCGACTACTCTTAAAGATTACCTGGGGGAAAGAATTTGGAAATTCTTAAAGCTGAGAGTACATTGATTGAGGCGTGTAAAAATGGATATTGCTAAGAAAAGGTAACACAGACCATCTTAATGAGTAGGAAGAAAGGATTAGTTGAAAAGTGGAGTGAATTTGTTGCTGAGAAAATCACTGCCGATGAGGATATCTCGCTCATTATTGGGAAAACTAGATGAAATTGAGAAGTTAAAAAGAGAAGCTAGAGAGCTTGAAAGTAAAATACTTAAACTCGAAAATCAGAAAAAGGCAAGGAAACTCTATGAGATGAGTAAAAATGCCTCCAAATGAGGAATGTTTCTTTAGGGTTTGCAGTCACAATAGCTATAAATGTAATTACAAATCAATATCTTAAAATATAAAAGTCGGATGGATGTGAAAATATGGTTTGTCCACCAATTTGCAACAATATGGAGCCAATACTTTTCAGTTTTCCGCCAAAAATGTTGGCAAAATTTTGAATGGATGAGTGTATACATCGCCGGATCCGTGCGATGCACGAGGCCAAAGGTTTAGCGAGTACTTAATTGTTGTGATATTAAAATTTGATGTATAAATTAAAAATCGGCACACAAATTAACGGGAATTTATAATTCAAACATAAGTAACAGTCTATGAAAATAAGGTAGCATAGTAATTTATAATTCAAACATAAGTAATTCAAACAGTTAATTTTTTTTTTAAAATCAACACAGAAATGAAATTGATTCACTAAAATATAGACAACAAATGATAATCAAATAACTTTAGTTTAACGCGTTATCACATTACATAAGATCTCACAGAAGAACACACTAAATAACATATTTGAATAGATGAATTTTTTTACGAACACTAAAGTATAAAAAAACACACTACTTAGCAATTAACTTTACATATTTTGTTTTGACTTTGTTTTCACCAAAACAAATTTTGCGCATTCATACAATTTTTTTTTATATTGAGCACTGAACGTTGAGCATTTGAACGGTTAACTTTTTTTTGTGAACACTAAATTATAAAAAAAAAACACAACTTAACATCAGACTTTACATATTTTGTTTTGATTATTTTTTTCACCAAAACAAATTTTGCGCATTCAAACAGTTAATTTTTTTCGATATTGAGGACTAAACATTGAGCATTAAAACGATTAATTTTTTTCCAACACTAAAGTATTTCAAAACACACTATTTAGCATCACACTTTACATATTTTGTCACGAAATTATATTTTTTTTCACCAAACCAAATCGATTACTGAGGCACAAACTTTGTATATTTGAATGTTACAATATATAATTTATGTATTTTCATCTTCACTACTTAGCAAAAACTTCACCTAAATTTTAATGTACTCTTAATTGCGGGGGACAAAAGCTTCATTTAATACATAAATATTGTTACATTGTATGAGTGAAGATAAAATTAATTTTATATTGAAGAAGTGTGTGACAATGTAAATCATAATTAAAAGTACCATTTTTAATTAACAAACACATTGAAATGGAAGCAATTAGAAAGAAAAGAAGACAACACAATTAGAAAGTAAAAAACGTGGGTATCATGTAGGGTCGGATGAGAATCACCAATAAATGGAAGCAACTATACAAATTTGAAGGAATATGGTCATTAAATTTTTTTTTTCTAAAGCATCTTTAAATTTTTTTTTAAATCCAGAAAAACATGGTCCTAAAGAATATAAAGAGAAGAAATAAAAAAAATAAATTGATTTTTAAATCAGTTATCGAGGAACAAACTTTTAGTATTTGAACAGACATTTTTTCCGAACGCAAAAGTACCCACAAACACACTACTTAGCATCATTCTTTACGTATTTTGTCACGAAATTATTATTTTATACAAACTTTGCGTATTTGAAATTTTAAAATTTTTGTCGAACGCTAAGGTGTCCCAAAACACACCAAGAAATTAATTTTTGGTATGACCAAACGAATTGTTGAGGAACGAACTCCATGTATTTGTATATGTAATTTTTTTGATCCTAATTAAAGCACCCAAAACACACTACTTAGCATCATATTTTATTAAAAAATTATTTTTTTTAATAAAATTAATTATCGAGTAACAAACTTTGCGCACTTAAACAATTAATTTTTTTTCCGGATCTTAAAGTACCCCAAACCATACTGTCTAACGTCACACTTCACACAATTTGTCACGAAATTAATTTCCTTTTCGACGAACTCGATTATGTAGGAACAAACTTCACGTATTTGAACAATTAAATTTTTTTTCCATATCTTAAAATACCTTAAAACACACTCTCTAGTGTCACACTTTACGTAATTTGCCACGAAATTAATTTTCTTTTTCACCAATCTAGTTACGAATGAACAAACTTCACGTATTAAAATAATTTAAATTTTTTCTAGACTCAAAATCACCTAAAAAATATAAAACAAAAAAAAAAGAGAAAAGCATAAAAGAAAAAAAAATAATGAAAAAAAAGGGAGGGGGAGCTGGCGGAAGAGTTGGCGCCAAGACTCCCCCAGATTTATATTTTAGGATTATGTATTATTTGCGGAGTGTTTAGGTGAAGAAGAAAAAGTTAGATTTACCCTTTTGGGTATTTTTTTTGTACCCCCCCCCCCCCCCCCAATTAAAACCCATACCCCCATATTTGCCTTTAACCCAAAAATACCCCTTTTATTTTTACCAAAATCTGATGAGGCCCCACAAAATTTTAAGATTCCCGGAAACATCTAAAAAAGTATTTCTAGAAATTTTATCAGTTCAAATTTCTGGAAATATGACGTATTTCCGGAAAGTTTTATTTTTTAAACTTCCGGAAATACCTTATTTTCGGTATTTTTGAAAATTGTTTTTTTAGGTTTTTTTACCAATATGGCTATGACAGATGGCAGAGGCCCCTTTATGGATTTATCAGATGCGTTTACCACATCACAGGTTTTTCGTACTTGGGATATTGTTACCCGTTGGGCTAGAGATATTGGGAAAGCCAACGGGGTAATTGTCATTATTTTTCGATCCGAGTCGAGTGAGAATGGTAAAGGGAAGAAAAATAAGATTGTTTTTTGTTGTGATAGGCATGGGAGATATAGTGGAGTAGATGTTGGGTGTTCTAGTAGACACAAGACCTCAAAAAGGTGTGGTTGTCCATTTAGATTGAAAGCTAAACCACTCGATCCTCCTAGTCTTGATTGAAAGGTCAAAGTTATGTGTGGAATTCACAACCATGAGCCTCTAAAGAATATCCTTGGAGCAGCAATATTTGGTAAGTTCAACAAGGAGGAGCGATTAGCAGTTGATGAGCATATGTGGTTGGGAGTGAAAGCAGCAAAAACTCTAGAGTCAATAAAGAAGAGATTTACCAACAATTTGAGTAACATTTCACAGCTGTATAGAACCCGCAATAGTCTCCGGAAGGGAAAGAGAGGAAGTAGGACTGAGATGCAGGAGCTTCTGACACTGATTCAGTCTCATCATTATATTTGTTGGACCAGACGCCTTGAAGGAACTGATATTGTTGAGGACTGCACATTCAAGACCAACAAATATGCATTGCCTCTACTTGAGATTGTTGGTGTCACTTCTACTGAGTTGACATTTTCTGTTGCATTTGCTTACTTGTCTCACGAGAGATATCATGACTACACATGGGCTTTGCAGAGCTAAAAGATTTGATGGTATTAGATATCTCACTTCCTTAGGTTATCCTCACTCACTGTGAGGAGGGATTGATGAATGTTGTCAAGGTTGTGTTTCCCGAAGCAGCTAATTTGCTTTGTCGGTATCACATTAACAACAATGTGAATGCTAAAATTAAGAAGGCTGTCAAGGGAGATAGGGTGAAGTCAGTGATGAGTCTTTGGCATGCAATAGTTGACTCTGTATTTGAGATTAACGGTCTAGATTTTGCCGACACTTTAAACGGTCTAGATTTTGCCGACCACTTTTCATCCAACGGTGGAAATTCACTTTAGGGTTTCAGATTTTCCCTATAAATAGACTCATTGGGTTTCACTTCTTTCATACACACAACACAAAATGATGATGGCTATGGCCAACGAAGAGTCTTCCCTCACTATCATTTTTACTAATCAGGGCCTCATTGATCATCATCAACGAAGATGATGATGTCTGTTTCGAGGGGAGAGACACGTTCCAGTGTAGGTTAAAACACAGCATAACATTCGCTGCATTGAAAGAGAGACAACTGCATAAGGTGCAACCGGAGGGCAACGTGCATGAAATAACTAGTATAATTTATCGGAAACCAGCTTGGGTTAATGGACGTGTGCACTGGTCTGCAATAGATGTCAATAACGACGATGACGTCCAAGCCATGATGGCCATTCATGTTATGTTTAAATGGAAGGACTATCTGCATTTATACGTCGAAATCAGAAGGACCGTCGCTAAGATCCTTCGTCGTTTCACTCCACCATCTCAGTAGTTTCTATTATGTTTTCGTTTTGTTTGTTATTGCAATCTGTTATTTTAAATCAATGTAGAAGACGTTTTTAATTAATCAAATAAATGTTTCATTTTTTATTTTTGCACTCGGAAACACCATATTATATGATAAATTTGGAAGGCAATTTTAAGGGATTTTCGGAAATACATCAAATAGGGATAAATCCGGAAGGCAATATTGAGGAATTTCCGGAAATACCTCAAATCCAGATAAATCTGAAAGACTGTTTTTTTTGATTTTCCGGAAATATCTCATTTTACGGTATTTCCGGAATGTAAAATGTGTTCCGGAAATACCGTAAAATGCGATATTTCTGGAAAATCAAAAAAACAGCCTTCCAGATTTATCTGGATTTGAGGTATTTCTGGAAATTTTGTGAATTTCAGGGGTAGTTTTGTCCGTTTGGTCATTTTGGGGTAGATGGTACAAGAAGGGGGGTAAAAAAAAAGCCTACCCTTTTTTATTTCTGTCATTTCATATCATTGTGTCTTGGTCAACAACCAAAAGGCAAGCACCTGTAGTGTGTGTGTGTCAGGTAGATGACATTTGCAACAGTATTTTTTCTTTTTTTAGTTTTCCTACACTACACGTATCCTGTGTGTGACTAGAAAATGTGAAAGTAAAGGAAGAGAGAGGGAAGGAAAACAATTTGGACAGAAAAAAAATTAAAGGCTTAATTACAGTTTTGGTCCCCCTATTTTCACCAATTCACGATTTTGGTCCCTCAAGTTTTAATTTGACGATTTTGGTCCCCCTATTTTTCCAATTTGAAAAATCATAGTCCCCCACCCCAATTTTGACCGACTTATCCTACGTGGCAGCCCACGTGGACTGCCACGTAGGCACACCCCCCCACCCCACCACCCCACCCCCACCCCCCACCCCCCACCACCGACCCCACCCCACCCCACCCCAACCCACCACCGACCCCACCCCCACCCACCCAACCCACCACCGACCCCACCCCAACCCACCACCGACCCCACCCCACCCCCATCCCACCCCACCCCAACCCAACCCACCACCAAGAGCGACGCGACGGGGAGAGGAGAGGATCGCAAATCTGCGATCTGCGAGAGTGAGAGAGAGAGAGAGAGATCTTCGCGCAGAGAGGGGGAGAGAGAGAGAGAGAGAGAGAGGAGGGGAAGGAGAGCGACGCATGAGGGAGGGAGAGATCTGCGAAGGGAGGCGACGAAGGAGGAGGAGGGAGAGCGATGGGGAGGGGAGGGAGAGCGAGAGCGACGGGGAGGGGGAGCGAGAGCGACGGGGAGGGGAGGGAGAGCGACGGGGAGGGGAGGGAGAGCGACGGGGAGGGGGAGCGAGAGCGACGGGGAGGGGGAGCGAGAGCGACGGGGAGGGGAGGGAGAGCGACGGGGAGAGGAAGATGAACAGTGGAGGGGGGTGGGGATGGGGGTGGGGGGTAGGGGGTGGGGGTGCGCCTACGTGGCAGTCTACGTGGACTGCCACGTAGGATGAGTGAGTCAAAATTGGGGTGGGGGACTATGATTTTTCAAATTGGGAAAATAGGGGGACCAAAATCGTCAAATTAAAACTTGAGGGACCAAAATCGTGAATTGGTGAAAATAGGGGGACCAAAACTGTAATTAAGCCAAAATTAAATTGACACCAAATGAAATGTTGTGAAGAAAGAAAGGAAACCAAGAAGAAAGGTCAGAAACAAAGAAAAATGGGTGGGCACTGGGCACAGGATACTTATGTAGTAGTGGTTTATTGTGAGTTTCGGATTGGGATAACTCAGTTTAAATGGACTTCGCTCCAAAGGCCCAAATCGCTATGCACAACCTCTTGATCTAAAGGCTGAGCTCGACTGGCGAGTGATACACAGATCCCCAAGGCACATGGAAGCGCACGTGATGAGATGATGTGTGATCTTGACCTTTCCACATCGCCGAGTCAAGCTTGGCCGTTAGATCAGAAGGGTACAACGATGTGCTTATTGGGTCTATGGAGCGAAACTCATTTTGACTGAACTAACCCAGTGCGCAAAACACAATAAACTACTACTTCGTAGGTATCTAATGTAGCTGAGTAGGAAAAGTGGTGCCCGTCTTTTCGCTAGTTTATATAAGTTCCTTTTTTTTGTTCATAAATTTTATTTTTACTTTGCTTTTGACTTTGCATATTCTAATGCATTTTATTAAGCATACTTGATAATGCTATTTTTAGTCTAATATTTAACACTCACAAATTGTGACTACTCACTCTTTCATATAGCATTCTTCTTATAGGATTATTCATTTTACAAAATTGCGGTTCAAATTGTGACTACTTCAGATACTTATAAGGATTCTTCTTATTTGTAGTCTAATATTGAATAAAAAGGATTATTCAAACTATTAACAAATCTGCATTCAGATATAACACACAATTGCTTAATGAAAAGTTGAATTAAATGTATTTGTTTGTTATTAACTTAATTTTGGAAGAGTGAGTAGTCACAATTTGTGAGTGTTAAATATTAGATGAAAAATAGCATTTTCAAGTATGCTTAATAAAATGCATTAGAATATGCAAATTCAAAAGCAAAGTAAAAATAAATTTATGAACAAAAAAAGGAACTTATATAAAACTAGCGAAAAGATGGGCACCACTTTTCCTATTCAGCTACATTAGATACCAACAAAGTAGTAGTTTATTGTGTTTTGCGCACTGGGTTAGCTCAGTCAAAATGAGCTTCGGTTCAAAGACCCAATAAGCACATCGCTGTAGCCTTCTGATCTAACGGCCAAGCTTGACTCGGTGAGGTCGAAAAAGGTCAAGATCACCCCTCATCTTATCGCATGCGCTTCCATGTGCCTTGGGGATCTGTGTATCACTCGCCAGTAGAGCTCAGCCTTTAGATCAAGAGGTTGTGCATAGCGATTTGGAGCATCGTGCTTATTGGGCCTTTGGAGAGAAACTCATTTGGACTGAGCTATCCCAGTCCAAAACTCACAATAAACCACTACTACATAAGTATCTACTGTAGTGCGGTAATTAAAATCAGAGAAAGTAAAAAAAATGAAAAAATGCACCTGAATCATTAAGGGATGCGAGACCCACAATATCCCAACTTTATGAAAATTTAGAAATGAAAAACAAAGTGACAAACTGTAAAGGAAGTGAAACTTCAGAAAAGAAAACAAAATAATATACTTGAGATGGCAGTTTTTATTGTCGGTTTCTGTCGGTGTAATTTTATGCTTGCGGTTAAGATGGCAATGTTTTGGAGTGTGCTTGGTAGTTATTTCAAGGGTATTTTTGGAAAGAAAATAGGACACCAAAAATAGCAGTTACCAAACCCATTACCTTTATATAACGGTATAGATATAATGGTATAGATGGTATAGATTCTCTTGGACATAGATTTTTTCCCTTGTGGGATTGTGTTGGGTTTGTGACATTTTTTGATCTTTCTGTAACATTTCCGATTGTTTTGTGGAACTCCTTTTATATACTTGGATGGACTTGTGTAGGGTTTATGGCTTTTTTGAGTTTTACATACCTACATTTCCTAATTCCTAGATTAAACTAAACAAAGAAAGAGAATTTTGATAAACTTGTCTTTGCCATTGTCCATCCATACATAAAAGAGATTCTTAATCAATAACCACAAATTAGTACCACAATGGTTAGTGGCACTAACCACAAAATTGCAAAACACTAGTTAGTGGCCACTAACTACAGATTTGTACGATAGTGGTTATTACTTGTTAGATTGAAGCATATAGCTTGTGGCCACTCTATTTGTATTAGATTGGGACACTGGTTAGTGGCCGCTCTGTTTGTATTAGATTGAAGCATATACCTTGTGTATTAGATTGAAAAATTTAGCTTCCGTATCAACAATGTGTTCAATAAAAGAATGCATGAAGTCAGGAAATGGTTATGGGCTTTTTGGAATAATTTTTTTAGGCTTATCTTATGATATAAGCACTTATGCACTATTTTGGGCTTATCTTGTGATCTCCTCAATCTCTTTTTTTTCATTGCAGGTTATAGCTCGGTTGGGGTTTTGCATAGATCTATGTTGCTCAATCATCAACCACCACAGCAACACGTTGAAGGATTCTACGAACCCCCGATCATTGGTTAAGGGAGGATCAGCCCCAACTGTTGAACCCCACGCTCTGGGTTAGATTATAGATTATAGATATATAAATCATACCAAATTTTATGAATTGACATATTACCCAAAAAAAACTTTTCTAGCAACTATAATATTAGTGAGTATTAGTTGCAATCAAATTAAGTTTTTGACCAGTATAGTTTCTATTCACAATATTATTATATAGTTATAATATATTTACACACAAATTTACATTATACTTTATTCTAAAAGTTATGTTCTTATAAGACTATACAACAATTATGTATAGCAAAAACTATGTACTTTACGGATTCATCTAATAAAAAATCTTATCCGTGTAAAGCACGGGTTGGAATACTTGTAAAATAATAGTTGTGTGTTTTCTCGAGTGTATTTATTTCAATTTTATGTGTGCGACCAAATGATGTGACTAAATTTTTGTGACCACATAAGAATTATTCGGGTCTATAATTCTCTTAAACGTATTGTTTCCTGGGTATTAACCTATCTCAAAACCTAACTAAATATTTCATTATATTCAATATTTGATAAAACGAGCATGTAATGCCTCACAGTTATAAGTAAGAACTAATCATGCGTGAAAATACACTTTACAAGTCAATCGCCGGAGCATTAATGAACCCAACAATGAATATGGATATATTTGGTGTCACCTATTTTTGGGTTTTGATTTTTGTACCCCTACATGTATAGTCTTATACCCCACATTTTCGTTTATTCTCATTTTAATTTACCCTCAATTAAATAATCAAAATTTAATCCTGAAGATATTTTTTTATTTTTTGGATTTATGTGTTAAAAGGTATTTTCGGAATATTTTTTTCAAAAAATTTTCAGATTTATGTTTTAAGACATAAATCCAAAACTTTTTTTTTAAATTTCGGATTTAAAAATACATTCTGGAATTTTGTTTAAATAGATAAATCAGGCGGGCTTTTTTTTTAAAAAAAAAATCCAGAATTATCTTTTATAGATAATTCTGAAACGTGTGTTAGAATGAGGTCTGAAATATTTATTAAAAGTAAAAGGCAAAATGGGTACTTTGTCAAAATAGAGGGATATGAGGCCTAATGGTGGGAGTTGGAAAATCAAAACCATCGTTCTTGGTGTTTCGCTTGGTACTTAGGTCTACAATTTTGCTAGGTACACAAACAAGCCAGTTCGTAAATGAACTCACCAATAGTGCCTCTTTCCTCAAAAGATCAGGATGTCCTTCAATAGTCATTTAAGGATTTACTTTTATCGTTTCTATATTAAGATTTTAGGATGTGGTGGAGTTAGTTTTTAGAATGGAATACTTTAGGGTTGACCAGCTTCATATGATATTGTATCATAGCTATTCGGAAATGAAAAGTAAAGTTTCTACATTCTCCTTAATTGTGCATCAAACGTAGTCGCGACCAATTAATTAAGGATGTTTTTTTAAGTAGACATTGCACATAAACAAACCAGGGTCTAAACCAGAATTTTAAAAACTAAAAATTGCATCCCCAAATAATAGGGAAACTGCTGCCTATAAATCTGGTAAGACTCTGTTTGGTAAAAAACAACGAATAGCAGATAAACCGACAGATAGAGGGTGAGCTCGCGGATAGTAATAGCAAAGCATGTGTTTAGTAAAACTAACGATTAAATTAATTGATTAATGTAAAATGATATCAAATAACATATTTAATTCATAATTAAATTAATTTATTTAATATATAAAATATGACAAAATACTTATAAATTAATATTGATATAAATCAATGTAAATTAAACTAACATTAAGATATTTAGAAGTTAAAATTTCAAATTTATATCTTATTCTTCTAATATTTTTATGGCTTAAATATGTTTTTAGACGTGCATGCCTATTTTAGTTCCTACATTTAAAAAAAAAAAACTCCCTACAAATTTTAATTTTTTTCATTAATGTCTTTCTGTAAGTCACTGTTCATGTGGCTAACATAGTTTCATCTTGAAATTGACATGTTTAATTTTCTCCTATTTCATTTTATATTTACACGCTAGTTCAACTGCTAATTTTATTAAACACTTTAAATTCAACTTGCTATCAGCGACCCACCGTTACTCATCCACTATAAACTAGCTTATTTGCCATCCTGCAGCTTATCTAGGCTCTGTTTGACAAAAAATAGTGAATAGCGGATAAACTAGCTTATAGCGGAAAACTGATAGCGGATTGAATTTGTAGTGTTTGGTAAAATTAGCGGTTGAAGTAGCTTATAAATATAAAATGACATAAATGTAAATTTGCAATTAATGCTTGAAAAAGAAAGAGAATATTTATTTAACAGAGGATAGTGAGAAATTTAATTAAAGTAACAAAGGTAAATTTAAGAGAAATTGTGAAACGCTATAAGTTATAAGCTCAAACGCTACTTGAAGTAGCGTTTCAAAAAATGATATAAGCTAGTGAAAAAGCTCTATAAACTATCCGCTAGTTGTGCCAAACAGTTACAAGTAGCTTATCTGCTATAAACTATATGCTATAAGCTAGCAGTTTTTTCTTACCAAATAGAACCATAGTTTCATCATACTTTTTACTTATAAAGCCCATATACGGGATACGACACGATACAAATACAGGGATACGGGAAAATTTTGAAAATCAAGATACGATACAGCCTGGATACTTTAATAAAAAATTAAATTAAAATTCTAATATATAAAAATAAAAACATAATATACAAATATAACTAAAGATAACCGTAAAGAGATATTCATTTACATTTGCTCATAGAGAAAAAAAAAAACCGCACAAAAAAAGAGCATCGGAAAGGAGCCACGATTTATCCAAAAGGTAGTAGTCTTTTTTAGAAAAAAATTGTTAATTTACATATGTAATAACCATTTTAGGTTTTAATATTTTTATTTTAGTTTTTTTTATCGAAATATTTTATTATATTTTATTTTTAGTATATAAATTAAAAACACTTGAAAAGGAGCCACATTGATCGTAAATCAAGAAAAAGGCCCATATGTCGTATTTCATGTGTATCCCAATATATTGGACACGTATCTCAAGAGTATCAGTCGCGTATTCCCCCATATCGAACATTTTTCTTTTAAAAAAGTAAATAAAAATTGAACGATACTCCATAGATATGTATCTCGGTGTATCAAACACATATCAATATTGTTGGAGCATCAGAGCTCCACACTCACTCTTTCTCTGTTTACACACACACTGAGAGAGAATTGAGAAATGGATCTAACCGAATTGGTTATGATCTAACAAGTTTTATTAACTGTGAAGGAGATACAGTATTTATATCACACTCAGCATTACACATATTCAACAGCTGCTGAGGTGTCAAGAAAGGAAAATACAGCTTGGCATATAATGCCACATCAGCAAAAGAAACTAAAAAACTCATTTTATTTGAATTACACATAATACTTCACACCTCCCTAATTCAAATTCCCCAAGTTCTCAATTGAGAGTAACTTCCTTAGTTCCATGAATCTGCCTGTCTTCAATGGCTTGGTTAACAAGTCTGCTAGTTGATCTGTTGTCTTACAGTGCTGCAATTCCAGATTTCCTTTGTTAACTTGATCCCTGAGAAAATGAAATTTTGTCTCTATGTGCTTACTTTTACCATGTGCTACAGGGTGCTTAGCAAGGTCTATTGCAGATTTATTATCAACATATAGTTTCATCACAGTTCCTGTCTCAATGTTCAATTCTTTCATCAGTTTTCCTAACCATAGAGCCTGACATGCTCCTTGTGCAGCTGATATATATTCAGCTTCACAAGATGATAGGGCCACCACATTTTGTTTCTTCGTGCACCATGATATTGGAGCTCCATTCATCATAAACACATATCCACTTGTGCTTTTCCTATCCCCTACATCACCACTCCAATCCGAATCAGTAAAGCCCTCAACAACAGTTACATCTTTCTCAGTTCTGGGAAACATGATGCCCAGATCAACTGTTCCTTTCACATATCTTAAAATTCGTTTTGCAGCCACCATGTGAGACAGTTTTGGTCTTTCCATAAACCTGCTTATGAGACCAACACTATATGTAAGATCAGGCATTGAATTGCACAAGTATCTCAAGGATCCAACAATCTGCTTGAACAATGTTGGATCTACTTCTGGCTCTTCTGTATCAGAACAGGCTTCAATCCTGTTTCTGCAGGTACAGCAGCAGAGTTACATCCACTCATCTTGAATCTTTTCAAGATGTCAGTTGCATACTTCTTCTGATGAAGAAATATGCCTCTGTCAGTCATTGTAAACTCTATTCCCAGGAAATAAGACAATCCTCCCAAGTCCGTCATTTCAAATTCACACATCATTTTCTTCTTGAAGGCTTCTATCTCATTGATACTAGTTCCTGTCACCAATAAATCGTCTACATATAGACATACAATCATGTAATCAGCAGCCCTTTCATTCTTTACATACACCCCATGCTCAGATACACACTTCTTGAAATTCAATTTCATCAAATACCCATCTATGCACTTGTTCCAGGCCCTTGGGGCCTGCTTCAATCCGTAGAGAGCTTTATGCAGTCTCAGGACACTGTCCTTGTGCTTTACTGACTCAAACCCAGGTGGTTGAGTGACATATACTTCCTCCTCCAAGGGCCCATTGAGGAAGGCCGATTTCACATCAAGTTGACTCAACTTCCATCTTCTTTGAGCTGCTAGGGCAACCACTAATCTTATAGTTTCCATTCTTGCTACTGGAGCAAATACTTCATTAAAATCCAAACCTTGTTTCTGCAAGAAACCTCTAGCCACGAGCCTTGCTTTATACTTGGCTATTTCACCATTTGGCTTTAGTTTTGTCTTAAACACCCATTTCACATCTATAGGCTTCTTTCCTTGTGGGAGAGTAGTCAATTCCCATGTGTTATTCTTTTCTATAGCCTTGAGTTCTTCCTCCATTGCAGCCTTCCAGTTCTTACTTAGCAGAGCTTCCTCAAGACTTACTGGCTCAGCCTCAGCCATCATGGCAATCATCAACAAATCACCATTTTCATCTACAGCAGTATCCGGGAACAGCTCATAGTCCTGCAACTTTTGAGGTGGTTGCCTCACTCTCTGTGATCTTCTAACCTCTACATCATCAGTCACAGTTGCCTCACTGTCATTGGGATCAAGCAGTACAGTTTCTTCAATTTCTGTAGCTTCATTACTGTTACTGCTTGTGCTCCAATCCCATCCTTTTTCCTCATCAAAGGTCACATCTCTGCTAATAACTATCTTCTGTTTCTCTGGATCAAACAATCTATATGAGCCAGTCACATTGTATCCCACAAACACCATGGCTTGAGCTCTATCATCAAGCTTTCTTCTTAACTGTTCTGGTACATGTCTATAGCATAAAGACCCAAAAATTCTCAAGTGTTTCACATCAGGTTTCCTCCCCCACCACTTCTCATAGGGTGTAGTATCATTCAACCTCTTTGTTGGACTTATGTTCACCAAGTATGCAGCTGTAGAGGCTTCCTCACCCCAGAATCTATGTGGAACTTTCTTTTCTTTCAACATACTCCTCACCATATTCAACACAGTTCTGTTTCTCCTCTCAGCTGTGCCATTGTGCTGAGGTGTGTATGGTGCTACCACTTCATGAGTCACCCCTTCACTGCTGCAGAATTCCTTAAATTCAGTGGAGGTATACTCTCCTCCACCATCAGTTCTGATACACTTAACCTTGCTTTCACTTTGATTTTCTATACACTTCTTAAACTCTTTAAAAGCTCCCAGTACCTCACTCTTTCTCTTTAATAGGTACAACCACATCATTCTAGTAAAGTCATCTATAAATGTCACAAAATACAGATTTCCTCCTAAAGTTTTGGTCTCAAAGGGACCACACACATCAGAGTATATCACCTCAAGTTTCACCGAGGATCTAGTAGGCACATAGTCTTTAAATGGTAATCTAGGCTGCTTTGCTTCACAACATTCACCACATACTTCCTTAGTGACAGCAATTTCTGGCAGTCCCTTCACCATCTTCTTCTTCTCTAGCTGACTTAAGCTTCTAAAGTTGAGATGTGCATATCTCTTATGCCACATCCAACTTTCTTCTTCAATGGAAGCCTTTAAACACTTGTGACCTAAAGCACTTCCTTCCACCTTAAATGTTCTGTTCCCAGCAATAGGTGCCCTCAAGACAACACTCTTCTTGTCATTCAACAGGTCCAAGTGTCCATCCTCCATCTTCATAGCGTATCCCTTCTCAAGCAGCCGCCCCAGGCTTAGCAAGTTACTGGTCATACCAGGGACATATAATACTTCATTTATCACAGTCTTCTTCCCATCACTTCTATGAATCACAACCTTGCCAATACCCTCTGCTGTAATTGACCTTCCATCACCAAACTTCACATTCTTCTTCACAGTTTCATCCAATTCACTGAACCATGCCCTGTTTCCAGTCATATGGTTCGAACATCCTGTATCTAAGTACCAGAACTCAACAATAACACCATTCTCATCAGTAATTGCCATCAACACAACTGTTTCAGTATCTGAATCATCATCACAGTCAGCATATTGTGCCTCATCACCCTTTTCTTCCTAGGAACTCTTTCATTTACACATTCATCAGCGAAGTGCCCCCATTTTTGACAGTTATAACACTGAATATGCTTCTTACTGAACTTCTTTTTACCTTTCTTGTTATTTTCTGCATCAGCTTTACTACTGTTACCATCATCACTATCACCTGAGTTATCTACCCTAGGGTTTTTCTCCTTCACGTTTTCTTTTCCTTTCTTTTTCCAATTATTGTTATTCCTTCTAAATTTCGCCATTAGAGCCTCCTCAGTTGCCTTCTCCTTTTCTTTTTCACTTATCCTTTCTTTTAACCTAATTTCATTCATCTCAAGTGATCCTTGCAACTCTTCTAATTTCATAGTCTCTAAGTTCGTAGATTGTTCTATCGCCGCTACTACATAATCAAATCTAGGAGGTAAAGATCTCAGTACCTTTTCAACTTTCATCTGCACGGTGATAGTCTCGCCATTGTTACGCATCTGATTTGTGATCAAGGTCAGTCTACCGAGATACTCTGCAATCGACTCTTTCTCTTCCATCTTGAGATTTTCAAACTGCCTTCGTAACGTTTGTAACCTCGCTTTCTTCAATTTCGCATCACCAGAATATGCCAACGCAAGTGCATCCCAAGCTCCCTTCGCCGTCTCGTACTCCACGATCTTCTCGAAAACTTCAGCATCGACGCATTGATGGATCAAGAACAACGCTTTGCTATCTTTCTTTTGTTGTTCTCGAAGCGCATCGCCAGCAGTCGCCACAACTCCATTGCGAACCACTTTAAGTACTTCTTGATAACGAAACACCACCTTCATTTGGATGATCCACCGATCGTAGCATTTTCCGTCGAAGAGTGGTAACTTCGCCGGAAATTGTCCACTACTTCTGCCGTTGTTTGTATTCGCCATCACGCCGTAGAATCGCCTTCAAACACCGTAGGATCGTCTTCAACGCCTTGCTCTAGATGCCAATTGTTGGAGCATCAGAGCTCCACACTCACTCTTTCTCTGTTTACACACACACACTGAGAGAGAATTGAGAAATGGATCTAACCGAATTGGTTATGATCTAACAAGTTTTATTAACTGTGAAGGAGATACAGTATTTATATCACACTCAGCATTACACATATTCAACAGCTGCTGAGGTGTCAAGAAAGGAAAATACAGCTTGGCATATAATGCCACATCAGCAAAAGAAACTAAAAAACTCATTTTATTTGAATTACACATAATACTTCAAATATCATATATGTGTTAGATACCTATGCTTGGTCCATTTTGGAGTATACGTCCCAGCTTTTTACTAAAGTCTAAATCTGATTCCCATGTGCTTACTTGACCCTGAAAAACTGACCCACGCACGGTTCGTTATATGAAGTGCACTGCTACAACAATCCACTTGGTGCCAAGGAAGCTTAATAAATGGCGTTATTAAATTCTAGGCACCAAAAGATGTGAACTGCATTTACTACTCTTTTCTACCAACACCTCTCACCTAAAACCAAAGACTCTTTCAATCTTTCCTCTCTCTTTCTCTCTACTCTCTCCTTCACATCACTGTTAATTTCTTCCCAGCAACTACCATAACCATAACCACACAATGTCTAACAAATCCCCAGTTTTTCCCATTTCAGAACCTCAACACTTTAGTGACTATGGCTTTGATCCCCAAATCAACTATTTTCAGGTCCCTTTCTCTTTCTTTCTTTCTTCATAACTCCAAATGGGTCTTAACAAAATCTTCTCTTTTTTTTCACTAACGATATTCTCTGTGTTATTTTCACAAACAGGTGTTGGAAGAGGCAATGAAGCACAAACGAGAAACTGCAAGATCCATAGACTCAATACACTTCAAGCTTCAGAAACCCATTTCCAAAGACGACTCAAGGAGCAAGATTTACAAGTCCAAGAAAAAACGTTGGTGGAAAAACGCTCTTCTCTTCTTCAAATGGCGCTGGACACCTCACCACCATAACAACCACCGTGATCGCCACCGTGCTAACAACAACGACGACGGTGATGATGTTCACCAAGCTCGTGCTCGGGCTTTTAGAGCTTCAATCTCAGGACCGGTTTACTTGACAGAGAGTAGAAGTGGGTCTACTACGCCGTACAGAACCACCAGCCGGCCATCGTCGGGGCCACTCGCCGGAACTTTGACGCCGACGATGAAGGGTGCGGTGGATTTACCTTACTTGAGTCTTAGGGAACTCACGATGGAACAACTACAACTGCAAGAACAACAGCAGAGGATGTCTACTTCGGCCATGCCCATTTACTTGGTCACTTGAAGCAGAATTCAACCTTCAAATTCGTGTCTCCAAAAAAAAGTGAAATGTTTTTTTTTTTACTTTTTCTAATGGGTAGGTTTAGTGGATTTTATTTTATTATTTAATTTAGTTTGAGTGTTTTAGTTTATTTTAATCTTTTTAACACGATCCATTAGAGGAAAAGCTGGATCCTCCTTTTGGTGTTTGTTTCTCACTTTTATCAAAAATATGTGCAACTAAGCTCTCGTATGCTACTGCTTTTGACCAAAGTCAAACTTTACTTATTGTGATTTGTGTTTTTTTATTACTATTTGTTCTTGTTTTGGTCCTGAAAATGAGGATCATGGCATATGGATTGTTTTTCTGGCTAACACTCTAATAGTAAAATCTTGTTAGGTATAATATCTAAAATCTATCATCCAGTTACCACGTCAAAAAAAAAAAATCTATCATTCAATTATATAATGATACTAGTTTTTTACCGGTGCATATGCCCGGGTGATACTGTATGATTGGTCTATTGTCATGAAGTCATGATAGTAATTTGACATTGAGTCGAAGAAATTAAAGGAGATTGACAACCAGAATTACATTGATCCATAATAATGTATTTGGACATTAGAAGTAAAATATGCATCCCTGTTGACCTTCCTGTTTGCATCCTCGTTGGCCCTCATGTTGACACTTCCGTTGGCGCTCTTGCTACCTATATCGTTGCCACTCCCGTTGCCTCTTCCGTTGTCGCTCTCGTTGCCACTCCCGTTGCCTCTCCCGTGGGCACTCTCGTTGCCACTCCCGTTGGCATTTTACTCTTTTGTAGTAATTATAAAATTGTTATTTGGTAATTTTTTGTAGTGGTTAAATTGATTGATTTTAACAAAAGTAGTTAAATTGATTAGTTTTAATAGTTATTTTGTAATTTTTGGTAGGGGTTAAATTGATAGTGGCTAAAATGAATAATTTTACCGCTGTGAAAAGAAATTATTAATTTTAGTAGTTTTAGTAGATTATAAAAATTATTAATTTTAGTAGTTTTAGTAGTTTGAGTTGATTAAAAAAATAGATTATAAAAAAAATTTAAAAGAAAATCAGTTTTTTTTTGAAAAAACGGGTTTTAAAAAAAATTAAAAAAGAATTGAATTTTTAAAAAAGAAAAAACTGTAGCGGTACTGTAGTGGTACTATAGCAGTACTGTATCGCTATTGTAGCGCGCGTTAGTTTTTTTTTAAAAAAAATGCTAGTTTTTTTTTTGCGTAGTTTTTACCATTTCGTCCTTAAATTTGGACACGTGTCAAATTGGCAAAGTGTCTAAAAAGGACATTTTGCTGGTAGTGTGTTTTATTAGATCCAGAGTAGAATTGAAATTTTAAAAAGGAAAAAACCGTAGCGGTACTGTAGTGGTACTATAGCAGTACTGTATCGCTACTATAGCGCGCGTTAGTTTTTTTTTAAAAAAAAACTGCTAGTTGTTTTTTTTGGCGTAGTTATTACCATTTCGTCCTTAATTTTGGACACGTGTAAAATTATTAGATTGTAAGTGTCTAAAAAGAACATTTTGCTGGTAGTGTCTTTTATTAGATTGTAAGTAGATTTCATTTTTTTAATTTAATTATTTTAAAAAAAGTTTAAATCTTAAAATGATTTTGCAGAGTATTCATACCCTATGAAACTCAACTAAGTAAATAAATGGTTATTTTGGTTCTTGAATGTGTGAAGCACTGTCATTATAGTTTTTGAATGTATCGAAATTGCAAACATTTACTCGAGGGGTTTTTCTTTAATGAGTCATTTTAGTCCTCTAATGTGTTTTTTGTTAGTCATTTTGATAATCAAATGTGCTTTTTTGTTGATTAGTCCTTAAAATTATTAAAAAAAATGACGTATTAGCAATTTTAACGACAACACTCAAACATTCAGGGATAAAAATAACTATTTACCACTTAAAAACTATCATACTCCCTCTGGACCTAATTATAAGCAAAAAAAAGTATCTACTTTTGGTGGACTCAAATATAAACAAATCTCGACTAACTCACCCATATTTAATGCTATTTTAGCACAACTCTCCTTAAAGTAGCTCATTAATGTCCTGAGAAGATGACTATTAATTAAGAATAATTTAATAAATCTATTTGTTTTTTTCCATGAATTCAAGGAAATTAAATGTTAAAGCAGAAGCTTAGATTTCTGTTAGTCACACACACACACACACACACACACACACACACACACACACACACCCACACACACACACACACTTTCACAGTGAGAGGGGGAGTAACCGTGTTGCAAGAAAGTGAGGAAATCAGCTATCTCATTCAACTGAAAAGAGGGTACTTGTACATCTTAGTTGGCAATGACTCACTCTCATTGACTAGTCAATGAGATGCCACATCAGCACCAATATGATGACTGGGATTATTACACATAAAAGAAAAGTTTCAGCAGCATCTTGTATCTTCACTAAGTGTTGTATCTTTGACTTGAATTATCTTCAATCTTCAATACACCTCCCTAATTCAGGTCTGTTAGTCTCTTCATACCAATCAAATTCCTTAATTCCATAAATCTCTTCACTGCCAGTGGCTTAGTCAAAGGATCAGCAAGTTGTTCTGCAGAATTGCAGTGAATCAGCTCCAGTTTTTCCTTGTTTACTTGATCCCTCAAGAAGTGATATTTGGTTTCAATGTGTTTACTACGCCCATGTGAAGCAGGGTGTTTGGCTAGATTAATAGCTGATTTGTTGTCCACCTTTAACTTCATCACATAATCAACCTTTAAGTTCAATTCAGTCAACAATTTCTCAAGCCATTGAGCCTGGCATGCTCCTTGTGCAGCTGCAATATATTCAGCCTCACATGAAGACAATGCAACAACATTTTGTTTCTTTGAGCACCTTTCCTTCTTGATTTTTTAGCTCAAACCCTGGTGGTTGGTTAACATAAACCTCCTCTTCTAATGCCCCATTCAAGAATGCCGACTTGACATCAAGTTGGCTCATGCTCCAACCATTTAAGCTACTCAGACCAACCACTAGTCTTATAGTTTCCATTCTAGCAACTGGAGCAAAAATTTCATTAAAATCTAGCCTAGGTTTCTGCAAGAAACCTTTTGCCACTAACCTTGCTTTATACTTAGCAACCTCACCATTTGGCTTGAGCTTAGTTTTGAAAACCCATTTCACATCAATTGGCTTCTTCTTCTCTGGTAGTGGGACCAATTCCCAGGTCTTGTTCTGTTCAATTGCTTTCAGTTCCTCTTCCATTGTTGCCTTCCAGTTCTTGCACTACAAGAAAAAAGGAATTTTACGTCACTTGATTGGCGTCACGTGCCTACGACTGACGCTAAAGTAGGGATTTTGAGTTTCAAAACCGGAATTTACCGTCGGTCAATACCCACCGCCAAATCCAGGCAACTGACGGCATCCCAACTCTCTCCATTGCGCGCCCATCTAGTGTATTTTCGCACACTGAAGTCTAATTTTTCCAGAGAAATGCGCGCAAACTGCCTCTGGCTAGCTCCAAATCTCTCTCGCACGAACTTCATCTTCCCCGCTGATTCTTTCCCCCAAATCTCAGATTCACTCTGCGCACAAACTGCCTCACGCACGAACCCATCGTCCCTCTGCCTCACGCACGAACCCATTGTTCCTCTGCCTCACGCACGAACCATCGTCCCTCTGCCTCACGCACGAACCCATCGTCCCAAATCTCAGATTCCCTCTGCGCGCAAACTGCCTCACGCACGAACCCATCGTCCCTCGCGCAAACTCGCTCACCGCCGCTCTTCCCAGCTTGTGCCGTCGTGGTTTATTGCTCACCTCCGCTGTTCTTCACCATCGGTAACTCTCTCCCCCTCTCTGTATCTCTATCTCTTTCCCCCTCTCCATTTCATTCTTTTATAAATCTCTCAAACCCTAACTGAATATCAGATTCTTTCCAGCTTTGATTCGTCCCCGAGTTTCAGAAACGGCTCGCTCACCGCCGCTCTTCCCAGCTTGTGCCTCTCCGTGTGGTTTCTTGCTCTCCACCGTTCTTCACCATTGGTAACTCCCTCCCTCTCCGTATCTCTATCTCTTTCCCCCTCTCCGTATCTCTATCTGTCAAAGTTCATTTTTTTTTATTGTTTTGATGAACACCCATTTCAGTTTTTTGGTTATTTGATGTATGCTGATGTGTGATTGTTTGAAAATTTTGGTTTTTGATTAAAGGGGTATGGTTCTTTTTGCTGATTTCTTTCATCTTTTTTATTTTTTTATTAAAAAAATGATTTATTTTTATGTGTGGATAGATGTTCATGCTTATGGGGTGGTTGGAATCTATAAATAGGAAATCTTTGGTTAATTTAGCTGTCTTTTTGCACTTCTTGTAATCTGAGACCATAAGCCTAAAACTAAGGACGATTTGTATGGCTAAGGACAGTAGGACACAGTATTCTTTCTTTTAGATATTTTAGGGAGAGAATTTGTGGTTTAGTCAAATTTTACTTGTAGATTTTATGTTGATGGTTCAAAAATAAGCCATGATTTCATGCTTGATTTTCTTTTTCTCTCTTTCTTTCCTTTAGTTATTTGTGTAATTTTAAGTTATTAAGTTTGGCTTTGTTTATATTTATCTAAGGTCTAGTGGGCTTTTGGTTAAATTAGAGGGATACCCTTTTCTTTTGACTGGTAGATAGAAATCAATTTCATTTTGGGATAATTTTATTCTTTTCCTGATTTTGATTTTGGAGAAACCCAAGTTGAGGTTTCTCCTTTCCTGCACTTCTCTATTGTTGTGTGTGGAGCTACATTCTTTGTTCTTAATTGCAAGGTTCTATCCTTTCTTGTACTTTGTTTCTCTATGGCGAATAGAATATGAACCAAATGCTATCTCCATCTTGTGGAATAAAGACTTTAAATTTGGATAAGATTTGAGCAGCTAGAGGTCTTTAGACATGTCTTTGTTTGGTTTCTCTTTCTAGATTTTCTGTTCTTGAAAATCTTTTGGAAATCTTTTGAATTGATGTACTTCTGATACCTGCAGTGTCTCAATTAATAAATTTAAAGAGGCTTAAAATCTAGCCACCACTGTCCTGCCATACACTGTCCTGCCATACACTGTCCTGCATACTAGCCACCACTGTCCTTCCATACACTGTTCTGTTTTAATGCTTGTATCTTTCCCTTTCTGAGAATATTCTGTCTTCTGTTCTTATCTTTTCCTCTCATTAATCTCAAAAGATTTCTTTGTGATTATATTGCTTGTAAATATAAATATATTAGTATAAAGCAACTTTCCTTCTGTAGCTAATACGTGTTAATCTTGGTGAGTTTTATTAAGACTTCCATATTGTATTCTATGATAATTATTTTCATATTGGGTATTTGATGTATGCTGATGTTTGGTTTGAAAATTTTGGTTTTTGAATTCCTTCATAACCTTCAATTTTGATCTCATTTTTTCATCCAATGTTATTTCTAAAATGTATCGAGTTTCCACTTTATTTGACTTTCTTATTATACAGGGTTGCTGTTTGTGTCTTCAATTCAACTTAAGGGAATTCTCCTTTTATTATCTTTTGCTGATGGTCTTAATCCTCTTTGGTACATAGTCAATAATTATATACATATTCCTCTCTAGGTGTACTCAAGCCCGTGCCCTCTGTCGCGCATATCGTGCCCTGTGAAGCACGTCACAATTAGAGATACATGTATTTCTTAGAATGATGCTATGTCATTTTTTATGAGAAGCTATATGCAACAGCTATTTCTTAATGCTGTTAACTTGCATCCACATGATATTTACAACTTCTTTATAAGCAAATGTTAGTGGGGGTGGAGGAATGTTAGTGTCAGAGTTTCAACGTATATCGAGGTCTACGTTGATTAGAAAGCAAATTTCATGTTTGTTAATTTGTAATTTGTAATTGCCACAACCTCATGAAGAACACCTTTATTTTAAGCTTCTGGTATAGATGGAAAGCTTTCTGTACTCTGACTTTTAATGTGCTGGAAAAATGCATGTGGTATTGATATTTCTATATTTCCTTAATACAGGTGAAGTGCAACAACTTAAAAATGAAATTGTTGAGTTGAGGAGTGAATCAAAGATAAAAGATGAAACCATGAAGATGATGGCATCAGTACTTGCTGGACTTCTCACAAAGTCATCAGAGCCCGTACCTGTTCCACTTCTTAATTTTATTGTAATATGCTCTCACTTTTACCTGATTTCTTTTAATTCTTTTATAAATTATTCTTTAATAAATTATTTTACATGCCAAATTATTCTTTTGTTTCTATTATTGTAGCAACAACAAAGTGCTGGTGGTCCCTCCTCATAATCAACTAACAACAATAGCCGGCCTTGAAGTGACTTTTATGCTTAATGCTTATTTTGCAATGTAATACATACTTATTTTGATATGTAATATGTGAGAACTACTTGTGCATTTGTTATCTTGTTAACAAGAGCTACTCTAGAAAGCTATTTGATAAATTTTTATCTTGTTATAGCAAGAGCTACTTTATAGAGCTATTGTTATTATTTTGTTAGGACTACTTTGATATTGTAAAACTTCTACTTATACTCATATGGTACCAATGACAATGTTATCCTGTTATTATTCAAGAGCTACTTTGAGTTATTGTTAGGACTACTTTGAGCTATTGTCTTGAAAACAGGTTTTTTATTAAAAAATAGCAGCTGTCAAAACCAAAATAGCATGGCGGCGGTTGAAACCCATCGCTAAAATAATTACTAAAAAATAATGCTTCTTGGCAGTTCAAATCGCCACTAAAATAAAAGAAAAATGACTGTCAACTTTCGGATTTACTCTCGATTGGAACAGATGCAAAAATTGAAATAACGTCAGTCGACTTTCACATTTACCGTCGGTTGTCACTGACGCTAAAGAAGAAATAACGTCGGGCAAATTTCACATTTACCGTCGGTTGTAACTGACGCTAAAGTAGAAATTGTGTCAGTCATTTTTCACGTTTAGCGTCGGTTGCAACTGACGCTAAAGTAGAAATAACGTCAGGCAAATTTCACATTTACCGTCGGTTGTAACTGACGCTAAAGTAGAAATTGTGTCAGTCATTTTTCACGTTTAGCGTCGGTTGCAACTGACGCTAAAGTAGAAATAACGTCAGGCAACTTTTACATTTACCGTCGGTTGTAACTGACGCTAAAGTAGAAATTATGTCAGTCATCTTTCACGTTTAGCGTCGGTTGCTACTGACGCTAAATTTACTTCCGGCGGTCTAAGAAACCGACGCTGTTCGGTCTAGTGGCGCCATATTTAGTGGCGGTTTTGCAACCGACGGAAGTCAACTTAGCGTCGGTTAAAACCGACGCTAAACCCCATTTGCAACCGACGCTAATTCCCGTTTTTCTTGTTGTGTTGTTTGTTAAAGCAGCTTCTAAACTTACTGGTTCTGACTCAGCAGCCATTGCACACATCAACAGATCACCATCAGTGGTTACTACAGTGTCAGGGAACACTTCAAAATCTTGTAGTCTTTGTGGTGCTTGCCTTGTTCTTTGGGATCTTCTGACCTGCACATCATTATTAGTTACTGCAGGTTCATTTTCATCAGGATCCAGTAACACAGTTTCATCAGTAATAGTAGTAGTATTTTCTTTGCTGGCAGAGTTCCATTCCCATCATTTCTTCTCATCAAACACAACATCTCTGCTAGTAATCACTTTCTTCTTCTCTGGGTCAAATAATCTGTAAGCACCAGTCACATTGTATCCCACCAAAACCATAGCCTGAGCCCTATCATCAAGTTTCCTTCTTAGTTGCTTTGGCACATGTCTATAGCACAGTGATCCAAAGATTCTAAGATGCTTCACATTTGGTTTATTGTTCCACCACTTCTCATAGGGTGTCACATCATTCAATCTCTTAGTAGGACTCATGTTTAACAAATATGCAGTAGTGGATGCTGCTTCTCCCCAGAACTGGTGTGGAACACCTTTCTCCTTCAGCATACTTCTCACCATGTTGAGCACAGTCCTGTTTCTTCTCTCAGCTGTGTCATTATGTTGAGGAGTATATGGTGTTATCACCTCATGCATTGTTCCTTCCTTGCCACATAATTCTTTGAACTCTAGAGAGGTGTACTCACCCCCTCCATCAGTTCTAAGGCACTTAATTCTGTTGCCACTTTGATTTTCTATCAGTTTCTTAAACTCTCTGAATGTTTCAAACACATCACTTTTCTTTTTCAACAGAACAGCCACATCATCCTAGTAAGGTCATCTATAAATGTAACGAAGTATAGATTTCCTCCTAGGGTTTTGCTTTCAAATGTACCACACACATCAGAATGTATTACCTCCAGTTTGCACATGGGACTTAAATGGCAGTCTTGGTTGTTTGGCTTCACAACATTCACTGAACACTTCATCTGGTACTATAATTTCTGGCAAGCCCTTTACCATTCTCTTCTTCTTAAGCTGACTTAGGCTTCTAAAGTATTGATGTGCATACCTCTTATGCCACATCCAACTTACTTCTTCTATTGAAGCTTTCAGGCACTTATGATTTAGAACACTACCTTCCACGTTGAAGGTTCTGTTCTTGGCAATAGGTGCCTTCAAAACAACGCTTTTATTGTTGTTCAATAGCTCCAGGTATCCACCCTCCATTTTCACAGAGTATCCTTTTTCAAGTAGCTGTCGTAGGCTCAACAGATTACTAGTCATGCCAGGGACATAAAGAACTTCATTTATCACTGTTTTCTTACCATTTTCTCTGTAGATTTCAACTTTACCAATGCCTTCTGCAGTAATAGATCTCCCATCACCAAACTTCACATTTCTTTTTATTGTTTCATCAATTTCACTAAACCATGACTTGTTACCTGTCATATGATTTGAGCAGCCTGTGTCCAAGTACCAAGTCTCAATAATGTTGCCATTCACATCAGTAATAGCCATTAGAGCAATTGTATCAGTATCAGAATCTTCACAATCTGCAAGTCGTGCTTCATCATTCTTCTTCTTCCTAGAAACTCTTTTCATTCACACACTCATCTGCAAAGTGTCCCCATCTTTGACAATTATAACATTGTATGTGCCTTTTATTATTCCTTTTCCCTCCTTTCTTATTGTTCTCTCCTTCTCCTTTACTAGACTCTCCATTATCACTGTCATCAGAGTTGGCTACCCTAGGGTTCTTATCCTTCCAATTTCCCTTTCCTTTCTTCTTCCAATTACTACTGTTTTTCTTAAATTTTGCTTGCAAAGCTTCTTCAGCAGCCTTTTCTTTCTCTTTTTCATCTACTCTTTCTTTTAACCTAACCTCATTCGCTTCGAGTGAACCTTGCAGTTCCTCAAGCTTCATAGTTTCTAGGTTTCTTGATTACTCAATTGCTACTACAACATGATCGAATTTAGGAGTTATGGTTTGTAATACCTTTTCCACCTTCGATTGATCAGTGATTGTCTCGCCATTGTTGCGCATCTGATTCGTTATCATTGTCAATTTGCCAAGGTACTCTGCGATCGAATCCTTCAAACGCATGTTGAGATTCTCGTATTGTTTTCGCAACGTTTGCAGCCTTACTTTCTTCAAACTCGCATCACCGGCGTACGCCGTCGAAAGTGCATCCCAAGTTCCCTTTGCCGTCTCGTACTGTGCAATTTTTTCAAACACATCAGTGTCCACACATTGATGAATTAGGAACAAAGCTTTGCTATCTTTCTTCTGTTGCTCACGAAGTGCATCACCTCCAACAGCCACGACGCCATTGCGAACTATTTCGAGAACTTCTTGATAGCGAAACACAACTTTCATCTGGATGATCCAACGATCGTAGTTCTTCCCGTCGAAGATTGGTAGTTTCGCCGGGAACTATCTGTTACTTCCACCGGTGTTAGCCATCACTGAGATCCTCTTCAACCTAGGTTTTGATACCAATTTGTTAGAGCAGAAGCTTAGATTTCTGTTAGTCACACACACACACGCTTTGACAGTGAGAGGCGGGAGTAACCGTGTTGCAAGAAAGTGAGGAAATCAGTTATCTCATTCAACTGAAAAGAGGGTACTTATACATCTTAGTTGGCAAGGACTCACTCTCATTGACTAGTCAATGAGATGCCACATCAGCACCAATATGATGACTGAGATTATTACACATGATAAATAAATAAATAAATGAAGAGTATTAAAAGAAAAGTTTCAGCAGCATCTTGTATCTTCACTAAGTGTTGTATCTTTGACCTGAATTATCTTCGATCTTCAATATTAAATGCATAAAATCACTATCTTTAATATGTGTGAAGTTAATTATTTTTCCAAAGTTTTTTGCATGATAACAATAAAGTGGCAAGAATTTTTGTCCGTTAAATAGACCCCATCTTGAGAGAGGCGCGTTGGTTGGATAGGGACTGTGCCACTGCCATTTCCCATATGAACCAAATTCAAGTAAAGTGAAGCAATTTGCTTAGGACATTGGTTGGTGTGGGGCCCAGACGACAACGTTTCGTGCCGCGCCATGTTGCAAAAGCTGTGAACTGAATACAGAGTACAGAGAGAGGGAAGTGGATGATTTTAAAAAGTCATTTGTGCACTTTTCTTTTATTTCATTGTCAATGGGACAAACACAAAGTAGCAAAACAATGGGACTCGACGACCACAGTTTTTTTATGATAAAATTTCATTTGTTTATTTTTTATAACTATTTATAAAAAAATTTCCGACCATCATAAATATTTATAATTTAGGTTGATTACAATTTCCCCTTCTAATTTTACCATAACCATGATTTTGGTCTCTTTATAACTTTATGAGTTTAGTCTCCATATTTTTCATGAATTTATTCCTCACTTTTCTAATTACATTTGTAATCTCCAAAGATGTTTCCATGCACTTTTGTTCCACAAAAAATTGTGGATATTGGAAAAGTAGAGGTTTAAAAGTTCAACAATTTACAATTTTTGAGATCATAAAATCAATTAAAGAGTGATTAGATAAAATTTGTGAACAATGAAATATGTATAAAGAGAGAAATATTTATGTAATTTATAACCTTACAATTTTTACATGAAAATATTGAAAGAGAGAGAGGGGAGGGGGCTAATAACACCCCTTCATATCCTAGTTACACCCTTGTGAGCGTTTTGACCAAAATACCATCAACCCTAATTCTAATTTTCACATCCACTCATTTGCCCCTTCCCCTCTCAACCTCCTCTCAGTTTTCATCTTCTCTTCACACACTTCCTTCCGCCTTCCCCTCTAGGTGATTTTGGTTCACTCAAATATAAGTGAACTCATTTCAAATAAGATGAGAGTTTATACGAAACGAAGTTTGAAGAAATGACGTGAAAGAGTAAAAGACCTTATACACTAGACACTTGTAATGAATTTGTTTTCAACTATCCAACGTTGAGTCTTTTTTGGGTAGAGGAAGATAAAAAAAACAGAAAAGCAGGAAAATAAAGACTAGCGCTTAGCCACTAGGGTCCTTGAAGCATCCTCTTGCAAGACTTGAAGAACACCCTCTTGAGGAGACGGAAAGTCACACCAACAATTCAAGACTCATCTGGCTGTCTTAACACTCCACCAAACACAGAAGGACCGACGTTTCCCAAGCTACTACCATCAACATTAAGACCCCTCCATTGGGTGCGAAGAGACCCATTTTGGGGGTCGAAGCTACTGTCTCAGGCGAATGAAAAGCATCAATTAATTGCTTAGTAAGATTGAGAATTTGCAGATTTAAGTAATGGGCTGATACAGTTTCATTTTCCATGCACAATTGATTTCTCGCCCTCCACAACCACCAACAAGTGGCCAAGAACATATGAGGCCTATTACAACCAAGCCCGTACCTGAACCAATCAATAACCCCTTTCTCAGAGAAAAAACTAATACTGTCAAAACCACTGGAGAACCAAATTCGTCTAGGGAAAGCACAATCCGGCGTTGAGTCTTGCTAATAACATAACACATACTATTTCGTAACAAAATATAAGCAAAGTTAAATAATCGCAAACTTATTAAAATATGTAGTTATCGACACACGTTTTTGTAAATCTTATTTAAAATTTAACTTTACCTAAATTACCCTCCATCTCATTTAATTGTCCAAAAAAGTCTCTAACTTTTCATGTTCATCGTTAAATGAAGGACATTTTTGATATACTTTCACTAAGTTTAAAAAAAATCAATTTTTACTTATATTTAGGTTAAATTGCATATTTGGTGTTTTATCTGACCAAAGTTTCAGTTTGGTTATTTATCTTTTTTTTTCCACTTTGGTTTTTATGTTTCAAAACTGTGTCAAAGTGGTCATTTATATTTGATATGTTTTGTTCTGTACCTTGCAGTGTTGGGTGGACTGCAGTTGGTAGGTCCCCTGTTGCCTGGCCGGAGGTAAGTGCGAGCCCGGGAGGGATACCTACGAAGCCACTCCGACGCTCAAGTCAGTATTGAGAATAGATGAGTGATTTAGCTAGGAATGAGAATCTACCTCATTATGGCAATGTGAACCACTATTTATAGGGAACTGTGCCCGTGGTGAGTCGTTGGATCGGTAGAGTGAATCTGAGCCATCTAAGTATGAGAATCATGAATGGACTTGTGTATTGTGGATATGGATCAAAGTGATTGAGCCAATTCATTTCCAATTGCTGAATGGGCCTCTTGGTCAAGTCCAGAACAGTTGCCCCCTAAGCCGAGATTATTTCAAATGATGGTCTTGGCTTGAAGGATTTTTGTCGATCTGCCCGAAGCATTACTTCGTCTGTCTTGTCGGGTCGGGTAAGATCTCTTCACCTCGTCTGCCAGGCACCAAGCCAATGTGTCGTGTCTTTGATGTTGGCGCCCAAGAGGGCGCCTTGTGCCAGGCACCAAGCCAATGTGTCGTGTCTCTGATGTTGGCACCCTCCAGGGCGCCTTGTTGCCTAGGTGCCGTGTGTCTTTGTTCTTGGCGCGTGGGTGCCGGTTTGTGTTTTGCGTGGTTGGCGCCTTCATAGGCCCCTAGGTGCCGGTTTGTGTTTTGCGTGGTTGGCGCCCTCATAGGCACCTGGGTGCCGGTTTGTGGTTGGCGTGGTTGGCGCCTTCGTAGGCGCCTGAGGTGTGGTTGGAGCCTTCGTAGGCGCCTGGGTGCCGGTTTGGGTTTTGTGTGGTTGGTGCCCTCATAGGCGCCTGGGTGCCGGTTTGTGTTTGGTGTGGTTGGCGCCTTCGTAGGCGCCTGGGTGCCGGTTTTCGTTTTGCGTGCTTGGTGCCCTCATAGGCGCCTGGCTGCCGTGTCTCATGACACTGGCTCCCTTCTCTTTGCTAAGGTGATTTTGCTCGGCTTTTAGATTTCAAGTAGATAGTTGCTAAGTTTGGCCTGCTTTAGGCAGATGTGCTGACGCCCATCGGGACACTTTGTAATGAAGTATACCCTTAGCACAGTTTACCAAGACTCGGCTTGGATAGAACTCGTCCGAAGGGGTTGTGACCACTAAGGTCAGCTTGAAGTATACCCTTAGCACAGTTTATCGGGACTCGGCCCAGATAGAACTCGCCCAAGGGGTTGTGACCACCAAGGTCAGCTTGAAGTTTACCCTTGGCGCAGTTTACCAGGACTCCACCCAAGGGGTTGTGACCACCAAGGCCACTTATTTGTTTTGGCGTGCCATGACACTCTTGACTCCATTACTAGGATCCCAAGAGGTGTATTTAAAAACACTGCCTTGGGAAGATGAACTTTTGCAAAATGAACTTTTGTTAATCATTCAAATCGAGCTTTACATTCTGCCTTCGTGCTTAAACACCAAAATTCTTAACTAAGCCTAGCTCTAGGTTCAGGTCCTGATGCCTTGCTCCATATCCAGAGTCACAGGTCGCATCCTCTTCTTCTTTCACGTACTGGGCGAGTTTCCCTTCACGAATCAGCTCCTCAATGTCATCCCTGAGGGTGTTGCATTTGTTGGTACTGTGCCCATAACTTTTGTGATAACGGTAGTACTTCTTAGAGGTTTGGTCTTTCCTTTGCACGAGAGGTTCGAGCTGTTTGATGTCCCGAAACTCTGCGTCGACGCATTCGACAAGGATCTCATCGTAGGATATGTTTAGTAGGGTGTACTCTGAGAAACGACCTTGTCGGGGTCGGGACTCACGAGGAGTTCTCTCATCTTGGGCTCGCTTCTTCCATTGTTCTTCAATGGCCTTGTAGGCCAGGTCGTCCTCCTTGCTACCAACCTTGGCTTCCCCTTGGTACGCCATGTTGTCTTCTTCACAGTCCATGTACTTTTGTTCCTTCTGAAGGAACTCATCCAAGCTTCGGGGTTTGTTAACCCCCACGTCCCTTTGAAACAGGCTTCCTTTCTTGAGGCCATCCTTCATCCAAAAGAGCCTCCTCTTGTCTTCAAGGTTCCTGACGTTGGCAGCCTCCTTGTTGAACCTTTCCAGATATTCTCTAAGTGTTTCTTTCTCTCCCTGCCTGGTCGCCTTAAGAACCTCTTCAGATTTTGGCTTCAAGCGGGAGGCGGCAAAGCGGGTCGTGAACATGGTAGCTAGTTGCCCCCAGGATGAGACCGAGTTTGGTTTCAACTCCTGGAACCAAGCTAGTACTGAATCCGTGAGAGTGTGGGGAAAGATCTTGTAGTGGACAGGTTCTTTTGCACCTCGGTAACGCATCATGACTGAGAAGTAGGCCAAATGCCTGTCAGGGTCCCCAGTCCCGTCATACGTTTTGAGGGCTGGGAGCTTCTCTATGGTCCTCAGAATTGGGCATTCGTCAACCTTCCTAGTGAGGGGTCTTTCATTGGAGGTCCATCGTGAGTTGTGAGGTGACTTGTCCCAGAGATCTATGTCTCGACGGTCACATCGGGCTGGAGATCTCCTCGAGGTAGATTTATGGCGATGCATCTTATGGGTCTTGACCCGGATCCGCGACCTCTCGCGAGAATTAGAGGTTGCGAGCGATGAGGTCCTGGGGGAAGACTCCTCAAGCCAGTATGTACCGTCAGGCGAGGTTGGAGGGGGTGCTTGGAGGTGAACATGATCCTTGGTGCCTGCCACGTCGAGGAGGAGAGTGGTGAGCTCGCTTCCGTCTAGGTGAGGAGCGATGATTGTGATGATGCATGGGTGGAGACCTGCGGCGCCTGGAGCTCATTGTCCTTGGGGAAGGAATGCTCCAGCGAGGGTGGGATTGCTCAGGCATGGCTACCATTCGCCTCTCGATTTGCCTGAGGCGCACTTCTTGTTGCAACATAGTCTGGGTGCGGTTGCACAGCAGGTCCAAGAGCTGGCGAATGGTTGCCGCATCCTCAGGTTGGATGTGGATCTGAATCGAGGCTGACTGGGGTGCTGGGACCTAAATGTCTTGGTCCAGCATGGAAACAACGATGCCTTCGGGAGTGCCCTCCGATTGGGGTTGTGGAGTGACAACGCTTTGGACTCTGGGTCTACCTCTGGGTGTCATGGGAAAGCAGGAGAAAGTTCAAAAAAATAGAGATGGTGTGAAAGATAGATATCTCCCACTGTGGTCGTCAATGTTCTGTACCTTGCAGTGTTGGGTGGACTGCAGTTGGTAAGTCACCTGCTGCCTGGCCGGAGGTAAGTGCGAGCCCGGGAGGGATACATGCGAAGCCACTCCGACACTGAAGTCAGTATTGAGAATACATGAGTGATTTAGCTAGGAATGAGAATCTAGCTCATTATGATAATGTGAACCAGTATTTATAGGGAACTATGCCCGTGGTGAGCCGTTGGATCGGTAGAGTGAATCTGAGCCATCCAAGTATGAGAATCATGAATGGACTTGTGTATTGTGGATATGGATCAAAGTGATTGGGCCAATATATGTCCAATTGCTGAATGGGCCTCTTGGTCCAGTCCAGAACATGTTTCAATTTGGTTATTCAATTGGTATGATATGTTTCAGTTCGGTCCTTATGTGTTTTTGTTTTGGAAAACCAAACTGAAACTTATCATACCAATTGAAGATAAATTTGAAACATAAAAGGAAAAAAAATAAATGACCAAATTAAAATTTTAATCAAAAAATAAAGTACAAAAAATGCAATTTAGTTTATATTTTAATACAAGTTAAATTTTTCAAATTTATTTATATCGTAAGCATATGTCAGATGTTTCGTAGCAAATTTTTGCTGTAATAAATAGCAACGTCCATAATTAAATTGTTCTGGGTGTTAAATAGCCCGAAGCAAATATTAACTCCAACACACAGTAATCCCATGAAAGTGAGGTATGGAGATAGCCTGAAGAGTGGGTCTCAGAAAAAGTCCAAATTAAATAACGGCCATAGCATGTGCATTGGCAGTTCGGCGCGGCAAGTAGGGTTGGTGACTTGTATTGTAGCATTGCGTGTTACGTCGTTTTGTTGTACTCTGGTCTCCCATTTTTATTTTATCTATTTATTTATTACTACTCTACTATAATAGTGTATTCTTGTACGTGCAATGTTTGGATGGATTCCTAATTTTAGTAACATTTACCTTATTTTTTATTTTTAACCACGAAATAATCTTTCCACATGTTTATTTTCACAGGATAAAAAATTGTTGGGTTGAGTTAAAAAAAATTTGAGATAATTAGATATGCGATCCTTATTTTGATATTAAGAAAGATCCATTTGATCCTATGAATAATGTTATTTTAAGAAGATCATGTTGACTATTGCTCTATGATCTATCAAAACCGGCTAAGACAATGCTGAGTCGCTGTCTGCCTGTCTGTTTG
Source organism: Astragalus membranaceus (assembly GCA_039519185.1). NCBI lineage: Eukaryota > Viridiplantae > Streptophyta > Magnoliopsida > Fabales > Fabaceae > Astragalus > Astragalus membranaceus. Next base: position 37,982,908 of record CM076851.1, read on the forward strand.
AAAGGCTGACAGTTGCTTTTGTTACACTGTTATGTGCCGTTGGTGGTCTGCATTTTTAAGGTGTGATTTGAGGAGAAAATAATGTTTCCTTTAAGGGTTTTAGATTTGGTAAACCCCATTTTCTACCCTATATCCCTGTAATTGTCTAAATCCTCAAAATCTCCTCAAAAAAATTAAAAGAAAATTGATTTTTTTAAAATTTTTCGGAATTACTTCAAAAGAGGATAATTCCGGAAGCCAATTTTTTTGAGTTTTCCGGAATCATCTCAAAAGAGGTATTTCCGGAAGCAAAATTGGCTTCCGGAATTATCCTCTTTAGAGGTAATTCCGAAAAATGGGGTATAAAAGATTTTCGGAATTATGCCAAAACACATAATTCCGGAAGTCAAAAAATTGGCTTCCGAAATTATGTGTTTTGGCATAATTCCGGAAGTATCATGTTTCACAACAATATTTACGTGGTTTTAACCAATCTATAACTGAAATCGACATTTATTTACATGGTTTTAACCAATCTATGGATCACTTATTTTATAGTGTTTTAACCAATCTATAACTGAAATCGACACTTATTCACATGATTTTAACCAATCTATGAATCACTTATTTTATAGTGTTTTAACCAATCTATAACTGAAATCGACACTTATTCACATGGTTTTAACCAATCTATGGATCACTTATTTTATAGTGTTTTAACCAGTCTATAACTGAACCAATCTATGGATCAGTAGTTTTAGACCTTGTTTTTGTTTTGTTTGTTGTAATATGTTATTTTCAGTTATACAGTGTTTTTAATTAATAAAATAAATGTTTAATTTCTTATTTTTGAATTCCGAAAACACCATAATACGGTATAAATCCGGAACTCAATTTATTGGGATTTTCGGAAATACCCTAAAATGAGATAAATCCGGAATAAACAATTTTTGGATTTCCGGAATTACCTCATTTTAGTGTAATTCCGGAACACAATATACCTTCCGGATTTATCTCATTTTAGGGTATATTGTGGAAGGTATATTGTGTTCCGGAATTACACTAAAATGAGGTAATTCCGGAAATCCAAAAAAATTTAATTCCGGATTTATCTCATTTTAGGGTATTTCCGGAAATCCCAATTGAATTTCAGATTTATACCTATGGACGTAATTCCGGAAAAAGTTTTGAAGTCAGGGGTAATATCGTCCGTTTTGTCAATTTGGGGGGATGGGGTATAATTGGGGGGGGGGGGGGGGGTTTACAAAATCTAAAACCCTTCCTTTAAAGAGGGTTTGTATTTCCATATTCACACCAGAATCCAGATTCAATGACCATTCTACCCATTCCAAGCTTTCAACTCATTCATGGCATAAACGGATAATGTAGGAATTAATCTATCTACGAGACATGCTTATAATCATGAATATACTATAGCGGAAAACAAACACATACAAGCATGCTTCTATATAATCAAGAACAAAGCCATGACCTTGATAACCTTAGGATCTACAATATGTTGATCATATATCAAGGATTAGATAAATACCTGGATCCATAGCAAAGAAGCGGAGAATGGATCATTACAAGAATGAGTGAGTGAAAACGAGCAACAGCTACTCGTCGGCTTTATGGTTCTTCTTAAATCGGGACTCCTAATGCCTTAGATTCTCTTCCGATGGGGAGAAGAGAGCAAACGTGTGTATTGCGGTTAGTTCGGTATATTGGGGATCATAGCCTACTTATAGTGTGACAGACTATTAAGGTTCCCATTATCTCTCTAATAGGCTATCACTGACATCCACTCATATTGGACCCATATCAATAATAATTAATTAATTATATAATTAGAAATCCAATATAGTTTTTTACTTAGGCTAAATATATATTTTGGCCCTTTATCTTTGGGGTTGTGGTCACTTTGGCCCTTTATCTTTTTTTTTTCTCATTTTAGACCCTCATGTTTTTTGTGTGTGTCATTTTGGCCCCTGCCGTTATCATTTTGGTCCCTTATGTTTTTAATTGATTTCATTTTAGTCCCTTATGTTTTCAATTGATTTCATTTTGGGCCCTTATGTTTTTAATTGATTTCATTTTCGTCCTTAAAAATTTGCCTAAAAAAACATAAACATAACGGCAGGGGCCAAAATGACACACACAAAAAACATGAGGGTCTAAAATGAGAAAAAAAAAAGATAAAGGGCCAAAGCGACCACAACCCCAAAGATAAAGGGCCAAAATATATATTTAGCCTTTTACTTATTTTGATCACATATCAATCAAGGCTCCTAATTGATAAATAGCTAATATAATTAATAAAAGAATATATGCCCATTATTTATGATATTAGAATAAAATATTCCAACGGGTAAACCTTTAAAGGATAATGTTTTTTTGTCCAAAACAAAATAGATTTTTTTTGAGTTATGATCCCTTATTAATTATGTTTCAATTTTGATTTCTCATTGTTTAAAAGCGTTAATTTCTTAAAAAGTGTCTAATTTTAATATTGTTTCGTTGATAAATGATGTGAGAAATGAAAAACTTATTATTACTGTCACATCAAGTGTGGGGTTCCAACAACCTTTAAGATTTCAAGTTGAATGGTGCACTCTTGAGGATTATTTGGGTGTGGTTCGAGAAGGTTGGGGGAGATCTAACGATTTTATTAGAGCTCTTAATAAGGTTTCTTTCTAGTTACTTTATGAATTTCAACGAAGAGAAGTTTGGTAATATTTACAAGAGGAAGAGAGATTTTGAAAATAGAATGTGTGGTATTCAAAGTGAGTTTGAGAGAGTAGGCTCGCCCAGCTAATTCTCTTTCAGAATAAGTTGTTGAACGATTATGAAGCATTTTATTTCAAGAGGAGACCACGTGGTATCAGAAATCCAGAGAAAAATGGATCAAGCTTGGCAGTCATAACACATCCTTCTTTGATGCCCAAATGGTGATTAGGAGGAAAAGGAATAAGATCTATGGTTTGAATCTTCCTTCAGATATCTGGTGCAATCATCCAACTATTCTCAAATTTGAGGCAATGATATTTTTTTAAAATTCATTTTGTAATTTTGAGCCTAGGAACATGGCTTCCCATGGCCTTTGGTTAATAGTTTAAATTTGGAAGATCACTTGTTTTTGACTATGTCGGTGTTGAATGAAGAGGTCCATAGAGCTTTAATGAGTATAAAGTGTTATGCGCTCAAGGTATGTTATGAAGGATTGAATGTTGGTGCGGGTCTCAGATTTGTTTTTCATGAGGATTATCCATGTGAATCTACTAAAGTCATCTACTAATGTGAGAAAATATTTCTGCCCATGCATAGAAGTGTGAGAGTAGGGTCCCCAAATGTCCACATGAAGTAAATCAAAAATGTGTGAAGTAGTAGAATTACTTAAAGGAAAAGAAAGCTTTCTTTGCTTGGCAAAGTGACAAATGTCACAAGGAAATGTATTATTCTCAAATTGAATAAAAGGAAATTGTTTTGAGATACAATGTTGCCTATCATGAGATAAATGTCCTAATCTCATGTGCCATAGCTACCTACTACCTAAGCTAGAGGTATGAGACTTACAATTTGAATTGGGTGGTATGGAGACATTACTAACAGAATATAGAGCACCAACAGGCTTAGTTACTTGAGTAGAAATATTGAAAAGCTTCTTTTCCAGCTTAGCTAATCCAATCATCCGCTTGGTATGGGCCTGAAAGAAAAGACAACCTTCATCAAAGAAGAAAACAAATATTTTGCTGCTAATGACTAACTCAGGAACAGATATGAGATTGGAACCAAAATCTTCAATATATAGGACATTGTGCAGCACTATATCAGCAGTGATATGCACAGTCCCTATGTGTGTAGCAAAAGCTGAAGTATGATTGGGACAATTTATCTTAATTGGTTTGATTGGTCTACAGCTAGAGAATAAACTGAAATCAGAAATAATATGGTCAGTAGCTCCAGAGTCAATTATCCAAAAAATCAGTTTCTCACCAGATATTTGATCAAGTGAAGAAATGGTATTAGTGGCAGGAGAATGAGTTATGATAGTATTTGCTGCATGTGAAGAACTCTGCATTTGCTTCATAGACTGTTGCAGCATCTCAATTAGACCCTTGTACTGATCAGTAGTGAAGTTGGGGTTGGTATTGTTGCTTGTAGACCCCTTTTGTTGATTGTCCTGTTTCTGTGTCTCACTCTCTACCGAATTAGTGGAGTTCTTTTGCTTGGCAGATTGGTAACCAGGTGGAAAACCACGTAAAAAATAACAAGTATCAATAGTATGATTAGTCTTATTGCATTGAGTGCAAAGCCTAGGCTGCCCTCTACCATTTCCACGACCTGATCTTCCTCTACCACGGCCATTGTTGTTTCCTCCTCTTTGAAAACTTTGAACATGATTAATAATGGAATTAGACTTGCCCTCAGTTTCAGTCTCAGTGACTATGTGTGATGGATTATTGACATTTAAGTTTCTCTCTTGTTGAATAACAAGTTGTACAGCTTTGGTGATATGGGGAAATGGTTCCATCATCATGATTTGCCCTCTAACATGCGAAAATTCCTCATTTAGACCCTTTAGGAACCTAATGGTTTGATCTTGATCCCTAAATTTCATGACATTTTGCGTGGCACCACATGTACAAGGGATTGCACAAGTGCAATTCAGAATTGGGCGAAAACTCTCAAGTTCATCCCATAAAGACTTCAATTCTGTATAATATTCAAAAATGTCACGCGTACCTTGTGTGATCTTGTATATCTCTTCTTGTATGTCCCCAATACGAAACATGTCTCCTTGATCGAACCTGTCAAGGAGATCTCTCCAAGCATCAGAAGCTTTATCAAAGAAGACGATGGATTTTGCCACATTCGCGCTGACGGACTTCTGCAGCCAAGCAAGGACCAGATTGTTGCAGCGGAACCACTGGTTATAGAGAGCATTCGTCTTTGCTGGTGCGGTAACGGTCCCATCAACGAACATCAACTTGTTCTTTGAAATTAGCGAAACACGCATGGATCGAAGCCATGGTTGGAAATTCTTACTCCCTTCCAAAACCGATTGCACAAGAACAACGGCAGGCGATTCATTTGGGTGAATATAGAAGGGGTTCGATGAATTTGATGCATAATCAGAGTATTCGGTTAAATCTTGGCTCGCCATCTGAATTTTAGCAAGAAAGGAACCCTAAATTGATTTGGAATCAAGAAACGAAGGGGGGAATTCGGGGGAAATGCGAATCGCGAAGCAAGAAAGGAACCCTAAATTGATTTTTTTTGGGAAGGAATTCGACGCGAGAAGAGGAATAAGAGAAAAGGGTTTTTGAAGTCTGAAAGCGAAGTGAGAATGGAACGAAGGAATCAAAGGAAACGAACTGATTGAAGGGAAAGAAACGATGGCGAGGCCAGAGCTCAATTTCTGAGCTCTGATACCATCTTAGTTTTGGTGATCATTGAGCAAGAATAGAGAAACAAGGAAGAAGATGGAAAATGCTTCATTATTGATCAATCAGTTAGTTGATACAAATGGAGATCAGAGAGTTATATATACCTCAGTACCAACTGAACTAACAATTAACTAAAGCAATAACTGAAAACTAACTCTAGTGGTTAAAACCACATAACAATACTAGTTGTAGTTAATCTCTATAACAGAATTTCTAATTACATTTAATAACAGAAATTGATATATCTAAATTAATATATCTAACAGGGAGATCATCCATCATATGAAGAAGATGAAGGAGATATTGTTTTTAAGTTGGAGCTTGAAAAGGCCTATGATATGGTGAATTAGAAATTCTTAAAGGAGACCTTCATGTTATTTGGCTTCCCTCAAATTCTTGTTTACCTCATTATGTACAACATCTTTTCCTCCTCTGTTGCCTTACTTTGGAACGGTAGCAACATTGAATGTTTCAATCCTAAAAGGGGCCCGCGTCAAGGTCATCCACTCTCTTAAGGGATGGGCCAAAAAGATCTCACTTATTTTTTGCCGATGATGTACTTCTCTTTACCAAAGTTACTGTTGGTCAACCTAAGGTGTGGTGACTAAGGTCCTCCAAGATTTTGGTGCCATGTCAGGTTTAAGATTAGTATGAGTAAATCTAAATTATATGCTTCCCATGGTATGGAGAACTATTGGAGTTTAAATTCATTCAAGGGAGAGTCACAACTTTATTATAAAATCTTATGTGGTGCGATGGTAAGTTTGATTTAAAATGTCGTAATGCGGCCTGCTTTACCCGGGCTACAACCTCAACTCTGACATTTTTTTTTACAATTCCTTTGATTATTAATTATATTATATACAATATCACTTGGTACCAAAATTAAAATAAAAATATAGAACACGAAAAAACCCTTTGAAGATGCACATTCCCCATCAAGTTCATTCAAAACACAACATTTCTATTACCAACACTTAAGAGTTTTTCATTGGGAACTTTGCACAGTAGATGGCTCTGACAACCCCTTCTCATGGTTTCTTCTTTGATGCACAAGAAGAATTGCACATTTGCAGGTGAAATATAGAAGAAGCACTCCAAGAGAGAAAATGATAACAAATTCAATGACAATGATTGATCCTAAAGCTGTTATCACAAATAGAACGAGCTTGTAAGTCACAGAACACAGTGAACTCTAAAGGCAATTTTTATTATGAATCCATCAACCTACTAAGCTTATGAAATCTGAAACTTACTGTGAGCAAGAAATGATCCCATTGGCTGCTTTCTCATTAAATTAACCATAGCCTCAGTATATAATGGCATTGACATTTCCTCTACACAATCTGGATAGCACCCATAGTTTCCCATGTCATTCAACGTCATTGTTAATACAGCTCCATGCTCACCTCCCTGTACAAAATAAGAAGAAAAAAAAAAGGAAATATAATGGCAATGGGAACATTTTGAAAACGGTGATCGCTCCTCAAACCTTAAGGTAAAAGAACATGACTGACATGATAAAAAAGTTGCTGCATAACACTATTACAGTCATTGACTGTGCCCTGAAATCTGATTCCACTGGCTTTGACCATAAAGTGCTCTGAGATAGTTACATATGTTTGAAGACTCTGCCACTGATAATTACTCCGGTGCTTCAGTTCAGTTGTATTGATCAAATGATTTGGGAGATTTGTTATTAATAATCCGTCATTTACTTCCATAGAAAACGTCACCAGAAAATCAGCTTGACTACCTGATACACGAGCCATCAACAGAATGTCAAGCCTCCAAAGGAGCAAAGCAACTACTAGTATTGTACAATTATGCATCATTTACTGAATAGCTGCCACTGCCAAGAAATCCACATGACATAACTATCTAAGTCTAATATAATTGCATGTTTTACCTTGTAAATCTTACATTGGGCATAAGCAATAAAATATCACCTTAAGACTATTTATTTCCATTCATACCGGGGAAGGTAAGAAGATCAGGATCTCCAATGTAAAAGTCAAACTTGTCGTTATCTTTGTTAAAGATAAGGGTTTCATCTTCATTACTCCTCAATATGATGAAGTAAGGAGCTTTTATATACGGAGGATCATTGATAGGATCAATATAAATTGGAACACCTAATGAATTTACTCCATTCGTATTCTTTGTGGATACTTGAATGGTATCTGCACCGTAAAAATTCTCATTTCTGAAAAACGAAAAGAATTAATAACAAGAACACCAACACTTGCAAACACATATATTACACTTGTAATGGAATAGACAAAATTTATCAAACAATAAGAGCATTACTTCAACAAAAATTTAAACAGATAACATCTCAATATAAACATTTACCCGATGTACTGAATTGACTGAAGCGCAATATTAATAACTTCCACATAGCCTTCTAGTATTAAACTGGTTTCTGTTTCATTTGTTGCATTAATTGTAAGTTCACTCCACATTGGATCTCCAAATTGCATCACCATCGGGGACAGAAGTATACTTCCAGACAGTGCACTAAGATTGACAGAAATATTCTCCAATAGATTTGAATACGTTATCTCAAAACCATGGAAACCACTGCAAGAGGGCATTATAATAAGATGATATAAATAAGGACTATTCAATTAACTAAACAGTATTACAAAATTTCTTCAAAAATCTTTATATATGCAATGCTGCGGATAGATAGATACCCAAATCTGGGGCTGATCATATCTTCTGTTGCCTGCAGTTGACTTGGAACAGAAGCAAACTGAGGCGGAATATTGAGAACAGAAATGTGCACGGAAGCTGTAGCAAGATTTCCATTTATGTCAGATATCGTATACCAAAAAGAATCATTTCCATAATAATCTTCATAGGGAGTGTAACGAAAGATCCTTCCATTCTGTATAAGAGAACCATGATCTGGCTGACAAAGTACCACAGAAAGGATCATTTATCATATTCCAAAAGAGTACAACGACATAAATACGAAGGTAGTGGATCGTGTAATGAAAGTTATTACTATTAATTATTCAGGATGCAGTGGTTAAATATTGAGGTGCATATTGATTGAATTGCTAGAGCATCAAAGGATATTTAAGTGTTGGAAAAAATGAATGCTTTCTTTGTTAACATCCATGATCTCCCAAAATGTAAACTTTGAATAACAGGAAAAGAAGTCTAGAAAAAGGTTTAAGAATGAGTTAAAAACATATCTTACTTTTGAGAATTCAATTATACTTGCATTATCACCCACAATATAATCATTTGCTAAGGCATCAAAGGCAATTGATTCATCCTCCCAAATAGACAGTGTATCATCATTGGCTTTGGGAAAATATTCACCTGTACGTAATCCAACAAAAGAAAATAGAAAACTTTCATTTTGACCCACCCAACAACTAAAGTAGAAATCAGTGATATTATAGAATAGAACAAAACACAAGTGAACATGGTTTAATCCCTATGCTTTGAAGTTCAAATTTCCAAAAATTGTAATTTTCACTAATAATATTAAAAATGGGTTAGATAATAGAAGATATGCAGAAAATAACTATTTGAAAAAATTAAAAAATATAGCAGTATGTTCTACCAAAAACCGATTTATAGACAACATGTTGTTTGAATTGAACTCACTATTGTACACGTTGATACTGAGGGGGCATTGCAGGAAACGCTTGCCATCAAAAGAAGCACAAATCTCGTAAGTGCCAACATCTTTAGCCATATAGCTGCAGCTGTATGACCCATCCTTATTATCCATAGTGTCCCACGTTAAAAACCCTGAACTATTAATTGAAGCAATCTCCAATTTCAACCTTGCTTGTTGCGAGAGGATGGGGTTTAAATATGAATCCATAAGTTGCACAACTACTTCATTTTTCAACAGCTTTTGCACCTTTGAAGAAAACCTCACAACACTTGACAAGGAAATATTTACTTCACCTGCAAAATGCTAAGGGCAGATTCATCAGAAATTATAGGAAGTATTAAAAAAAATATATGCAGAAGTTACCTAACAAACTTGAGATAAACCTGATATTAAAATTTTAACAAATATATTCTTAAGGAAATATTTTGTAGTTAAGCTAAGCATTGTAAATCACTAATAATTAGAAGCAACAAACATTCCATCCTAACCATTTTTCTCTATTACCTACAATGATGTCAACCTTATGAAACTATTTTTTTTTAAAAAATGATATGATTCATTTCTTCTTGACTAAAAATCATATAATACATTTTGGTACCTGCTTTTATCTCTTTTCTGAATGAATGACCCTCATTCAATAATATGTTTCCACAATATACATTAATATCATAAAAGCCACTTTTATCTGGTGTGTATTCCACATCAAAAGCACTGGTCATTACAGAGCTCTCGCTACCATTAGACTGAAACCAAGATAAGATCTCATTAGGGTCTCAAATTAGTGACATTGACATTGTACACCAAAAATTTATGTTTGTACTCCTTACATTGTTGCCAAGCTCTATTGAAGGTGCCAAGGCGGTTTGCATGCGACCAATACCATCATATCTTACTCTTGAATCCATTCTGCTCCCTGATATCAAGATCCGCATATAACAAGCAAAATACAGCTGTCAAATACAGAAGGGAACATAATAAAACAAATTATCCTTAAGATTACCAGTTTTGTTTAGCATGGGATATATGATTGGCGAAACATTGTATGCGTCGTTTTTTCTTAAGATTTGCACTTGAAGTATGTCTGCTTCAACAGGAGAAGGATATTGATACATGTCATTCAAATAAACAGAGAATTCCGCCCTTATCCCAGCAACTGAATCATTTAAACCAGATCCATTGACAACACTTTTTACACCATCACAATAACCTGATCAGAAAAGAACATGAAACGGAAACTATATTTCAAAGTGGAAAATGATAAAATTTAGGCTTAATTGCAGTTTTGGTCCCCCTATTATGACCAACTCACGATTTTGGTCCCTAAAGTTTTAATTTGGCGATTTTGGTCCCCCTATTTTCCCAATTTGAAAAATCAAGGTCCCCCACCCCAATTTTGACTCAGTTTGACTGACTCATCCTACGTGGCAGCCCACGTGGACTGCCACGTAGGCACACCCCCCCCCACCCCACCCCCCCACACCCCACCCCCCCACCCCACCCCCCCACCCCACCCCACCCCCACCCCCCCACCCCACCCCAACCCACCACCCCCCTTCCCAGCCACCACCCCCCCTTCGCCACCCACCACCCCCTGTTCATCTTCCCCTCCACTTTGAACCACCCACTCTCCTCTCTCTCACTGAATCTCTCACTCCTTCCCCTTCCCCTTCCCCGTCGCACCCTCCCCCCTTCCCCTTCCCCTTCGCACCCTCCCCCTCGCTCCCTCCCCCTTCCCCTTCGCACCCTCCCCCTTCCCCTTCGCACCCTCCCCTTTCCCCGTCGCACCCTCTCCCTTCCCCTTCGCACCCTCCGCCTCGCTCCCTCCCCCTTCCCCTTCCCCTTCGCACCCTCCGCCTCGCTCCCTCCCCCTTCCCCTTCCCCTTCGCACCCTCCCCTTTCCCCCGTCGCACCCTCTCCCTTCCCCTTCGCACCCTCCGCCTCGCTCCCTCCCCCTTCACCTTCCCCTTCGCACCCTCCCCCTTCCCCTCCGTCTCTCTCTCTCTATCTCTCTCGTTCCAGATCTCTCTCTCTCGTTCCAGATTTCTCTCTCTCTCTCTCTCTCTCTCTCTCTCTCTCTCTCTCTCTCTCTCTCGTTCCGGTGGCTAGGAAGGGGGGGGTGGTTCACGGTGGGGGAGTGGTTGGCGAACCAGAGAACAATGGAGAGTGGTGGTGGGGTGGGTGGTTCACGGTGGAGGGGGTGGGGTGGGGGGGGTGCCTACGTGGGGTGGGGGGGTGGGGTGGGGGGGTGGGGTGTGGGGGGTGGGGTGGGGGGGGGGGGGTGTGCCTACGTGGGGTGGGGGGGTGGGGTGGGGGGGGTGCCTACGTGGGGTGGGGGGGTGGGGTGGGGGGGTGGGGTGTGGGGGGGTGGGGTGGGGGGGGGGGGTGTGCCTACGTGGCAGTCCACGTGGGCTGCCACGTAGGATGAGTCAGTCAAACTGAGTCAAAATTGGGGTGGGGGACCTTGATTTTTCAAATTGGGAAAATAGGGGGACCAAAATCGCCAAATTAAAACTTTAGGGACCAAAATCGTGAGTTGGTCATAATAGGGGGACCAAAACTGCAATTAAGCCTAAAATTTAAACAATGAAATGATTATGTAAGAAGTCACTACGACTTAGGAAAAAAACACCAGCTTTAGTTTTGAGGGTAGGCAAAGATGATAAACAAATAGAGAGAGAGGGTGGAGAAAAAGCTGCAATGCTTATCCTTATCCCCAAAATTAAATTAGGAGACAATAGGGAATATTTAAACATTGCAATAAACAAAAAGTCCAAAAGGAGATAGGCAGAGAACTTAGCATGGAACTTTACCTACAAAAACAGTATAAACATATGGCATATTGGAAATGGTTTTATTATGCTTGGCATCATATATTGTTAATAGGAAGTTCCCAGGTTCCCAATTGCCAAAAGAAAACAACTGAATTCCAGCCTCCAGTTCCTTAAAGTGAAGATCTGCTATTGGTATTGACAAATTTGTGTCTCTTTCAACAACTTCAGCATCAAAAGGATAAAGCCCAGAAACCAGATTTCCATATTGATCCAACTGATGTATAAAGATTTCCATGTTTGAAGACAATTGCCACACATGAGGTTCAATCATGTTCCATTTGGCAACACAGTTAGTGACATCTATAGCTCCTAGCATTTGAAACAAAGACATAAGCAACATATATGAAATTCTAAGAAAATCAATTTAACAACAAACTGAAAGATGCTCATCCTTGATGTCAAAGCATACAAACCTGGATTCACTTTTAATGGTAAGGGAGAACCATTCAAGGTTTGATTTCCTCCTTCTACGCGCAAGGAGAAGCTTCCGGCTTTTGTCACTACAAACTCAATGACAATATAATCAAACTCATTCCATCCCATGTTGGAGATATCTGGCTCACTTGCAATAGAACCATTTTCACTTAACATAAACAACTTAAAATCAGGCAAATAGGACACTTCAGTGGTCTTAGATATGCTATTCCCAAATGCATCTTTAAGTAGCACCATAATTGTAGCCTTTGAACCAGCTTCAAACTCATACTTCATGCCCTTCCATGATGCAACACACACAGATGGGTACATGTTCCCTTCAATCAAACAATAGCAACCAAACCAACATTAATTAATTAATAGACACATCCAAAACCATAACTACTTAATTCATTATAAGTACTTTTGCCTCTCAAGTAGGTAGCTTTGTTGGTGTGTTAAGGGACATCGAATGAATTTGAATCCAGGATTCGAATTCTAGAAACTAACATTTTCATTTTCCCCTCCCCTAACTAATTAGCCACTAACATTTATCTATAAAAAAATTATAACTACTATGCATGAATAATTAAGTGAAGTTTTCTGAATCTAACCTGGCTCAACTTGAAAATGCAATGAAGAATCATAAACTTTATAACGGTCCTCATTAATGAGTACATTAAACAATCCAACCCTAATGGGGGTGAAAGAAATCTTCCAATTATTGAAGTCTCCTTCGAAATTCGACAACACGGTAGACACATAAGAACTGTTCCCTTCCTTTCCATTCACAGTAAGTATAGGATGAAAAGCATTTTTATCAATCTTGTTACCATTCTCAAGTACTTTAACCTTAATAGTTGCAGTCTCTCCGGCCTTGAATGTGCCCTTATCATCCCACCAACTGAAAGCGATTAATGGCAATTGTGATCTATCTGTTACACAAACCAAAAAAAAGTAAAATAGTTGATGAAGATTGTGCAAAAAAATTGAAGTGAAGCAAAGATGAAAGAGTGGTGCATTTTAGTAACCTAACCTGTAGTCGGAAATTCAGAATAAGAAATTGGGAAGAAAGAAAGAGCAGAGAGGGAAATGAGAATGAGGGTTCCCATTTTTTTCCTGAAAAAGACAAAGAAAGTGGTGTCGTAGTGGAATTGAATGAAAATGGCGATTGATGAAAGAGACGGTTAGTAGCAGTTTAAAAGCGGAAAGTCGGAAACTACTTGTTAATTTGAAATATATTGCAATATCCTTAAACAAATATTTCAAAATTGAAATATTATTAACTAATTAAGGTATGAGAAAATAAATGACATATAATGACACATTCTCTGTAAATTTTCTGTTGAGAATTGGCCATGAATTCGCGTGTGATTCTTGATAGAAATGTTATAGGTCGCAATCTCTATATAAGAATCAATTAAGCCTAATAACTGAGCAATCGAAAGAATCAAAGAATACCAAACCGGATAAAACCCTAAAGAACGAATTGGGGAAAAAATTGAAATCAACGCAATCAAACACAATACGCACGAATTTGTTTACCCAGTTCCGTATCAGAATAATACGTACATCTGGGGAACTAAGCAACCACTTAGTTCTTGCTGCATTCAATCAATTCAAGGTCAATTGTACAAGATATGCGATAACCCCAATTCGAACACCCCCTCACTTCCCAGAACCCTAATTTCCCAGTGTTTACACTCGCACACACCCTATTGATCTTAGTGATTCTGTTACAATGCAAGTGGCTAGGTAAATCTATATAAACGGGATTCTCCAAGCCCTTGGCGCCAAAACCAGAAGCAAACCGTTTCCAACAGAAATACAAAACTGGCCAATTACAGCCTGACACGTGGCACAACTTAAGAAGGGAATAGAAACAGAATATTGCAGATTGCCACATACTCTACATTTTCCATGTTATTAGAATACATGTCAATGTTGTAAAATCAGAACCTTAATAAACTACCCTCTTCAATTGCTCAAACACAAACAAATACTTGAGATTAACTTCATAAACAATATCAACTAAAGAAAGGTATTGTCAAGCTTTAAAATTCACATAGTCCTTTGATCACCAAAGAAAATGATAGTTTAATACTTGTTAAGTTCAAGATGCCAATCAATATATAAGTGCTTTGTACTGTGAGGGTAGGAGAGGCTTTCCGAAGTTCACATGGTTTGCTTTTCTATTAGTAGAATAAGCATGTGGTAAATTTAATTTAATAAACCAAATAGATGAAATTTAGAAAGCATAAACAGCAATGTTGAATAAGAGAGGAGTGTCATGAACTCATAATCTTTTGAATAAAAAAACACAAATACAAATCCATAAAGGGAAGAGATCATCCGAAAACTAAAACAACGAAATAGTCCTTGTAATTCTCCAACTGCAAAATTCATGGTTCACATTATCATTTCAGTTTCCTTAATAATAAGCCGTAACCTATTGTAAGGTTAAGACAAATTTAAATGAAAGTAACTAGTGTCTAGTATCATTTAAGAGAACCAACACATGTAAATTGTCGTCAACAAGAGATAGAGAGTACCATAAACACATGTAGAGGGGAGAGGGAAAGCAAACTGTTGCCCAGAATCTGGTTACCGAATTGGAGAAAAAGAAAAAAAGAAGAGGCAGTTTTGATTTTTGAGGAGGATGGGACTTATTTTAAGGGGGTGCAAGAAGTGAAGTGAAGTGAAGAGGAGAGACTAATAAATCCGTAATTCATTTTTTTAAGAGTTTAATTTATATATACTTACTGTGTATAGGGGTCTTTACACCAACTTCCAATCACATTTCACTATTTAACCACGTCAGATTATTTTCAATTAATATAAAAAAAATAGAAAACTAGTTAAAGTAACCGCTCATGGGAGGAATGAGGTTAGAAGAATATGGAGAAATGACATAGTGGTTACTTTGACTTATTTTGCGATTTTTTTTTATTTTAATTGAAAATAATTTGTCATGGCTAAATGGTGAATTGTGATCGGAAGTTGATGTAAAGGCCTCTATATACAGTTAGTGTATAAAAAGTAAACAGTTTTTTAGGACCACAATTGCCGGCAAAGCTCTCTCTCAAGAGATTTAACACTGTTGCATGCCCAAGGCTGGATTCAAACCCAGGACATTGGTTAAGCTGGAAGAGGCCCCTATCATCTCACCCAAGTGTTCTTGGTCGTATGTAGTAAATCTGATAGGGGTCAAATGAAGTTTAATAAAATGGGCCTGTCTTTTCCCACACCCCCTAAATCCCCAAAATATCCTTAAATCAAAAACACCCCCACGAAGGAAAACTAGTGGATTTGGTTGAGGCCTCCCGAAAAATTTCGGTTGAGGTCAACCGAATAGTGTAAAAAAGGGGTGTGTCTCAAAAAAAATACCCGTTTGGGTGTGCCTAACCATACGTGTTCGGTTGACCCTAACCGAATCGGTAAAAATTCCAAAAAAAAAAAAACACGGAGTGCATGCCTCACTATGGCATATTGGTCATTTCGCAGGGTTTGGGGTGTGGGGTGAGTAGCAAGGGATGTGGGAAAAGACAAGCCCTAATAAAATTGGTGGAGGCATAAAGGCTACATGTGGGGTAGGAAAATCAACACCCAAGCTACAAGCAATCTGGGTTACAAACATAGAGAGGCCCGAGAAAACGAACCCAAGGTCTAGCCCATAGCACAACCGAAACAATAAACAATCACACAAAACCCGACCCATAAGGAAAATCGGGTAAAGACAAGCAGCGCCGCAAGTCCCACAACAGAGTTTACTTACAACAGGCAGGCATGGTACACAGAAAAATGAAGATGGTTATTATTTTTAGAAATTTCTAGACATCATACGTTGTGTGTGTGGGCAAAGAATACCTTCTAAAAAATACTATCCCCAAATTGGAACCCTAATTTTTGCCATTGTCGCCATCATTTCCTTCTTGCAAAAGGCTGCCTTGTTGTAGGAGATCCTTTCTTCTCTTCGCGTAGAGACATCCACAAACCAACTTACTTCCTTGAAAACTCAACTTTTTGTCGCATAACCCTTAAACCCGTCATTCACGGAGAAGAAAAATCCAAGCTTGTGGATTAGAAAAGCTTCATATTGTTGATTCTCAAGCTATGGTACCTTCTCATCTTCCTCATACGTTTTGTTTTTGCAGTATTTGGTATCTGATTTTCAATTTTCAATGGAAATTGAGAAATGACGCAAAATATTTATTTCTAGAGTTTTGAATCGACTCATTTGCAGCTATCAGTTATCAAGAGGGTGTTTTTAATGTATTGTTTGGCCAACCTGGATTTATCTGGAGGAAAACGTTATTACTGGGACTTGTTTTTTTTTTATTGGCTTTTTATGTGAATTTTGTAATACTCGAAAGTTTAGCTTGTGATTCTTTGCGTTGGAGCTAACTTTGTTGTGATTATATTTGGGCATAGCTCAGTTTTGTTTAGGGTGTTAGAGGTTTAAAACATATGGTAACTTTTAGGGTTTATACCAAAGGGAATATTAAAATAATGAGGGATCCTTTAAAGCAGTTTTGAATCTGCCATTTGTAAATGTAAATGGTCTATATGCAATAAGTTTTCTGAAATGGTACTTGTTTCTAGCAAAATTTAATTGTATTATTTAAGCAGGCTGCGAAGATTCTTGCGAACTTGATTATCATGGGTGGGGGAATCTTGGCAAGAGCAGTTGTTCAGGCATATCGTCAAGCCCTTGCGAGTAAGCTTTTCAAATTCTTGACTTCGTACATATGTATGATTTGTGTGATAAAACACATGCTTGCTAATTTGCTATTCAATTCTAGGTCTCGGGCTTCTATGTGTTTGGTTTCAATATTATTTGTTTCCATGGTTCTATGCCACATGTAAATGTCACTTTCGAACACCTAAATCATTTTTAACACTTAATCGTAAGATATTTAGGCATTACACTATTTTAAGAGTTTATCTTGAGTTTGGTTATTGGACGTTGTATGTATTCTTTCTACCCAGAGGTGGTGTAGGATTTCATGGGCTATGTTTTGGAAGGATTTGTTCTATCAATGGGGCAATCTAGTTGACATGTTCGAATCACTACATGAAAATGAAATGAATTAAGAATGAAATTCTAGTTGTGATTGGTTTGTATCCCTATTGAACGTGGAGTCTCATGTCCCAGTAGTTTTGAAGAAAACCCCTTTTTTGAGGAATTAGTTGAATATCAAATTGTGAGAGGACCATAGGAAAGGGATTACGAACTTCATGTTCAACTTTTTTATTCGTACGGATGATCTCTGAAAGGTTCTTTTAGAACCCGTGTCGGTTGATTTCTCTTTCTTTTTGAATATATTTGATTGGCTCCTACTCCTTCTAATTGAAAACATGGCTTTAGTTCCACTATTTTTAATTTGCACTCTCCAGAGTTCATAATTTTTTAAAGTTTTCATTTTATGGCGTTTTGAAAAACAATTTTAAGTGAATATCAATTATAGAGGCTGCGTACCTTTTTAGATATGAGCTTACACATAAGCGGAAGCTTTATGGAGAGTTGCTCCCTTCCTTTTCACAAGCCTTCACTTAAAATCTAACCATTTGGGAGAGCTGAGCCTTTGAACTGTTCTGTTATTTATATCTGCAATATAATTTTCTGACTCAATATCAACCTTCTCAAACCCTTTAGATTATGTTACCCAGTCGATCATAGAATTTGATTCTTCAGTCTAGCTGCGAACTGTTCTAGCTTCAGTCTGCCTTGTGCAAACTGTGAGTGCTGCCTTCTACCTTCTCACGTCCTTGGCCTGCTTTCCTGGCTGACTTTTTTCTCTTAAGTATTGCAGAGAATAAAATTTTGGGAAAAATGAAAAGACTTTCTAAACTTTCCTTTTGTGATTGAGTTAATCGTTTGAGTTTTAAACTTCATTTCTTTATAGTTGCAATATTTTAGATGTCGCCTTTGTTTCATAGAGGTAGCAAGTTGCTTTTCCTTCATTCATCAAATGTCTTTCTGTTTATTCGATTTGATTTAAAAGGTTTGTTATTTTTCTTCATCTAATGTTTTGTCATTAGAAATGTTTCATGATGCGATATTATGCCATTAGAAATGTTTCATAGAGGTAGCAAGTTGCTTTTCCTTCATTAGAAATGTGTCATTAGAAATGTTATTCTTAAAAGGTTGGCACACTAAGCTATACCTTTTCTAGAGAATGCAGCAACATGCGTATTTAGGCCCTAATGCCTTAATCTTTAGGACTTTATTTGCCTCATCTTTGCAATATCTATGATAGTATGCGCAACATTGCTTTGCTTTTTGAATAACATGTCTCCCTATTCCAATGTAACATCTGATATTTACTTCAAAGTTCACTAGAGAACTCTGTCTAATACCATACTTCGTTACCCTTTTATTTATTTCATTTGTTTAGGTCCTTCTTCCCCTCCCCTTTCATACCATGCCTTTAGCAGTCTAGATGTGCAGCAACTATTATCTTATTTTTTTAATTTTGTATTGCTTTAGATGCCTCAAAAAATGGGGTTGCACAAGAAACAATACAAAATACTATCCGCAACGCTAGTAAAGTGATGACAGAGCAAGAGGCGAGACAGATTCTTGGTGTTACCGAAGAAACTCCTTGGGAGGAGATTATGAAGGTTAGTATACCATCTCTGCTGCGACGGCTACCCATATTTTTTAACATTTGTTTAAACGTATTTCTTTTATGCAGAAATACGACAAATTATTTGAGAATAATTCCAAGAATGGGAGTTTTTACCTCCAGTCCAAAGTTCACAGGGCCAAAGAACGTCTAGAGGTTGTTCGTCAAGGCAAGAGTGAGGGCAAGAGTGAAGGTACCCCTAGTTGAGAAATCAGGTTGAGAAATCAATTTTTCTCCATCAGTTTTGCTCCAGGTTACTAGCCTTGTGTGATCATATTGACCACCAAGTTGTATAACATTTGTGCAATCATAAGTCATAAGTGTTTTTGAAACTAAAATTTGTTACTATAAAAAATTGTTTTGTAAATGATTAGTTGGGAATTGACTGCAAATAATGAAAGGCTGTCTATTGAACCGAAGTCTTTTATTGCTTTCAACAAAATCTGGTTAAAATGAGAAGTGTACTTGTAGTCAATAATATTGGTGAATTATGTAAGCTACCTTTGCAAACGAAGTTGCAGAAAGTTTTCTTGCTCTTGTTGATTTCATCTTTTTCCCTCCCTTGTTAACATTGTGAGAACGTCTTCTTGCTCTTGTTGATTTCATCTTTTTCCCCTCGCTCTTGTTGACATTGTGTGAGTTTGTTTAACTGCAACTTTTTACCGACTCAACTCATCAACACTTGATTAGCTATGTGCAAGAGGTTAGTGGGATCTTAAGTATCATGAGTTGTATTACATTAAGAAATGCCTTTTATATATTAGGAGCAAAAGTATAAATGCAGTACAAAAGTAAATAAGCACCCGCAAGACCAATGGTGTAAAACTTGATGATTTTTGAGAAAAAAGCATCACATATTTTGTGAGTAAAATTGATTAGAGGAGTAGATGTCAGATGATTCTCAAATCAATATTTATTCGGTAAAACCACAAACATATGGGCCTCTGAAAATTAGATTCAAAATCTATAACCAAAAGTTAACAAAATGTAAACAATTGCAAACCACTCAATCACATTGACCACCTTAGATGAATAAAGTCATAATAACACAAAAGGGTGACTTATCTGGGGATAATTGAAAACCAGGCTTTGCAGTGGGACAGAACAACACTAATAGGTGCAGTTGAGTAAGGATTTCGAAAGGGAGTGAGCTGTTGAAAGTGAATGCATATAAGGTCGGACCAGAGCAATAAAATGCATAAGACATCTAAAATTGTGTTTGATAATTTTTTTAGAATTGCAATTCTTAAAGGAAAATGAAACAACTTTTCAATGCCAAAAAATTGTGTTTTTCGGCCTTGAAGACACTCAATCCCTATTAAAAAAACACAATTCAGTCCTACTACTATGGTCAATTGTAATATAAGTTTTTGCTGTGTACTGTATTTGTTTAACATGACATGAGAATAAGTATATAATAATTCAAAAAGTAGATTCTTATGGATTTTTTTCAATTGACTATTTTCACAATAGTTGGACAATTTGGTCCTCTTTCCAAACCCCAATCTAATAAATATTCGCACAAATTTCCCTCTGAATATACGAGTTCATTGACCCTCTTTTTGGAACCCCATTTCTCCTCACTTCTATAAAGACGGCCTTCTAAATTATAATTTAGGGCTCTTTTTTTAATGGTAATAGATTAGAGAGACTAACATTATTATTATGATACTAAAAATGTGCACTAGCACATGGTAATGGATATGAAATGGAACTTTACTGCACAACTTCTTACATAGCTGACGTGGTTGAATAAGCTTATATATTTAGAGTACAATTTGTGCGAATAGAGATGGAGAAACTCGTATATTTTGAGAAAAGTGGGATTTAGATAGATACGGAGAAATGAAGTTTGAAGGTGTATTAATAGAGGAGGAATGACCAAATTGTCCCTTTTTAGTGGAGGGATGAGAACCAAATTGTTCCTTTTTAGTGAACGCTTAATAGATCATTTCTCATATTTGAATATTTGATGGAAATGGACAGAGGGATCAATTTGTTCGTATTTGAGTTTGCCGACTATTGTAGGACTTTATTTTCTATTGGGACTACGTTGTTTCCCCCATGATATTTCCCAAGGACCGATTTTCCCTTTACTCTTATTTTTATGTTAATCAGTTTGTTCTCTTTTTTATTTTATTAAATTGCAGGTATTTCATTATTACTTACAGCCCCTAGTTTTTATGTTTCCACTCCACACATGGATATTTGTCAACTAATTGATAACCTCACCCTATTTGCACACAAGTTTTTAGGGATTTATTTTGTACCTCTATCATATCACCACTAGTTGAACTACCCGTGCTCTGCACGGGATTGCTTAATTTGTTAAAGTGTTATTTTGTTTAAAAGTTATTGTCAATGATCTGATTGTCCTCTCAATGCCTTTGCAATGTCATATCCCAGGGCTCAACCCTGGACATGTATGGTGCCCAACATCTATTTAAATCATAAAAGCGACGTTTACTATATGTATAGGATGTGTCGTTTGCTTTTAACTTAAAGTAAAACTAATAGGACACATGCCCAGACGTAGATAAGATAACTTATGCATGTAAATATATTATAACATCGTTTACTTATTAGTGTCACTCATCTTTCAGTTAATTAATGATTAAATTCAATGCTTTATTTTTTACACGGTTGGACGTCTATTATGGTTACATGGTAAAAGTGAAGACCACAAATAAATTTTAGCGTGCTTGATGTTAAAAATTATGAATATTGACTATTTGTTATTTTGTAAAATATTGAAAATATTTGTTTTATATCGATTATACACATTGATTAAGAATCATTTTTTATTCAAAGGCTTATATGCGGAAGTATCCAAAAAAATATAGTCGATATAAAAAGAATTTGGGGAACATGAGCGTTTTTAATTATAGTCGATATATAATTAAAAACTGTATAATGTATTCGTTGCTTTTAATTTAAATAAAAAATAGGGATTCTATTTTTTTTCAAAAATAATATCAATATTAACAACACATGGATGCATGTGTGTTGTTTTGACAACAGTGGATGCATATGTGACTGGCTTCAGAGTTGTCTGATCCACCTCTTTTATCTCCAATCAGAATTGACCTGTTAGTTGACCAAAGAAAAAGAAAAAATTCTTTCAAATACATTGGGGGAAGGAAACAACAGTTGTGTTACAAACAATGCGTCCACGTGTGGGTCACAGGTGCAACAAAAATTTGGACGGATCTAAACGACACATAGAACGATTTACTTTTAAGTAAACAATTGAAGTGTTTATTTAAAGATATGACAAAGCAATAAAATCTATAATGCTAAGTGGAAATCAGTGAATATCTCATTTGCTTATGGATTTTATTGCTTTGTCATATCTTTAAATTAACACTTCAATTGTTTACTTATAGTGCTTTTTCCAACTGCAGGATGTAGCTCTATTATATGATACGATATACCCTCATATAATTTGATAAACTGAAAAAACCTCTGTCAAACTAAAACTCGCTCGGATTTACCCCCACTCAAAGTAAATCTGCTTTGTTATTTTTCTATAGCGGATTTATCTACCCAATAGGTAAATCCGACTTTTAAATAACAAAGCAGATTTACCTTAAGTGGGGGTACATCCGCTTTTAAAATTAACAAAAGCGGATTTACCTAATGTGGGGGTAAATCCGATTTTCTTTTTTTCTTTAGGGAAATTGGATTTAGCTTTTTTTAGATAAATCCGCTTTGTTATTTTTCCAAAGCGGATTTATCTACTCAATAGGTAAATCCGACTTTTAAATAACAAAGCGGATTTACCTTATGTGGGGGTGCATCCGCTTTTAAAATTAACAAAAGCGGAATTACCTAATGTGGGGTAAATCCGATTTTGAAATTAAAATTAAAATTAATTTTTTTTAGAAATATAAAATAGATATGAATATCGGTCGTCTTTTGGTTCTGTTTAGTGTATTGATCGTTAACATGTGACGATGTTGTACGTCGGGTGAATAATTTAGGCTAAAAAATCGGTTTTCGGGCAAACTACTCGGATTGTAATGAAACCATAGTCATTAAATCCAAAAAAAATCAGGGATCAAGACTCCTCAAGAACAAATTTCTTTTAGGAGTGGGGAGCTCAAAATCCCAAATTCCATCATTTACTATTTTTTATTAATTTTTTTAATTTTTCATAATCTCCAAAAAATCTGAAAAAAATTGCATAACCTTATTTTGGTTTTGTTAGATTTATAGTGGTGTTTTTATAATTTTTAGATTAGTTTTGACTCTTTAACGGATTTTTAGTAGTATTTTTATAACATTTTTAAAAAAAATTAAATAAAAAACAGGTATTTTTAATACACAAAGCGGATTTAGCCCCACCTAAGGTAAATCCCAAAAGCGGATTTACCTTAGATGGGGGTAAATCTGATTTTCTTTTTTTTAAGGGAAATCGGATTTACCTACTAAAAGATAAATCCGATTTTGGGAAAAAACCAAAATCGGATTTATCTTTTAGTAGGTAAATCCGAGCGAATTTTTTAAGTGAGGGGTATTTTCGGGTTTCACTTTTATGTGGGGGTATGAGGTGATATGATGGGGGTACAAAAAAAAATCCCAAGTTTTTATGTTCCACCCCAACACGAATCTTGGGCTTAGGCCCACTCTTTGTTTTTACTAGCCCAACACATTTACTTAATTTTTATTAATTTTCTAAATTACATTAACTAACTTTCTTTTTGGTTACAAAAAGTTTAGGTGAGTTGGGCTTCGGGGGCTCACCAGGGTCAGGGTAGGCCTCACGGCTCTTTGAACGCTTACAGCTGTACTTATAGATCACCCGCCAAAGAGGTCCTCACATTGGCAGCGAGAGTTGAATCCACACATTTGCGGGGAATGAGCCAACTCCTTATCAACTGAGCCAACCTTCATTGGCAAACTAATTTTCAAAATTACATTACAATATAACATTTATAAAAATCAAAATTAAAATTTAAGAATAGGTCTTTCTAGATGGCCACTCTAGGCTTAATCACATAGTTTTCTTTCGGCAAAAAGAATGAAGTCTTTCGGCAAAAAGAATGAAGGAAGCCTCGTTAAAACCTTCTAAAGAAAAACATCGAAGGAAAAGAATAATTCCCCTTGGTTTAATTAAAAAGGATAAAAAGAAAGAGGGCAGAAGAGAGACCAAAATGGGACTAAACCAATACAATTGGCAACAAAAGAAATTCAAATCAGAGCAACAATAGGGAGTCCCTAACTTGTTAAGGCGAAAGACCCCTAAAGCAGTCCATCCCAGAGACAAATTAAAACTCAAGCTAAAGAAATAAATTACAATTAGCCAGATCAAAAATAGACAAAGACGGATTTTGCCCTGGAACGGGTATTATAACCAACAACCAATTTCTTTTTTTGCTGAAATTTCTTCTTTTGGGTCTTGGACACAACCAGTTAGAAATTATCATCCTACGCAACTATTCTTTGGGTATCAGTAGCCATAAGATCAACATCATCATCTAACACATCCCCAAAGCTTTCCTAGTATTCTCATATCAAATGCTACTACTAAGTTAGAAGTGGCATCAAAATCTGAGGCGTTTAGCGACTCTAGTTTTGTAGTGGGAAGTTGAGTGGAGGACGAGTCAATATATCATTCCAACAATGACTAGCAATATTCATATCATTGACTACATTTGCAGTAGAGTGAACAATGGGAGTTTCAGTATTGCAACCACTAATAGTACGAGAGGTGAGAAATCTGAACAACGTTGTCTTGAGTTGTTGCTTGTGTACTAGAGGTAGAAGCATTAACCAACTTCTGAATGGATTCCATAGATGTCTCTTGCATCTGCATAACCACAAAGAGCACTTGCTTACCCACATCCGAAGTCAAAGAGTGATGGACAAATTGGACAAAATCTAATTCTTCATTAGATTTTTGACAACTTCTCTAATCTCATTGGATGAAGATTCCCCTTGCTGGCTATTCAAATCTGAATGTTGTTTCACATTCATAGATAAAGCTTGATGGGCATTAGGCGGCTCAGCAAATCCCAGTAAAGGATTAGAATCCAAACCATTCCTAGGAACATTGTTGACGTCTTTAAAAGCTTCACTATCCATGTTGGTTTGAACACTTATAACTGGATCTTTCTGCTTAGAAGTCTCATTATTAGTATCTTTCAATTTCAGAACATTTTTTAAAGCCATTTTTGGTTGAGCATCATATTCTGGGGGCCTTTTGCTCCTTATTATTCACCATACTGGAGTGTGTCCTTTTATTAAAATTTCTTGTAGTATGACCAATAGTCACGCAAGTCGTAAAAAAGGAAGGAAAATTTTCATATTCAATGCCCACAAAGAACGCATAACCTAATCTCTTAACAAGAATTTGATTTACAAGGTTTGATCTCAAATCTATATCCATTACTATGCATGCAAAATGACCAAAAAATCAGTCAAACAAAATTTTGCTTATTGTATCATCAAGACAGATGGGTGTTCCAACACTACTAGCAATGTCAAGCAAAATTCTAGGACGCCAATATTCTTTACAAAGACCTATAAACTTAATCAAACATTGTGTATTTGTATGCTTTATAGTTAAATGATTAAAGTTAGGCTGCAAGACGAACAACTGAAGCAAACTTGGTTTGTAATTCCAAGAAGGTTGCGATTGAATTCTACATAAATCATCAGTAGAGAAAAAAGAGAATTCATAATAACCCTTCCCTAGAGATATCAGACCCCGCTTACCAATTGGTTTCCAAAGATCTTGAAGCTTGTATCTCAAAGCATCGATCTTGATTGGAATATCTCACATTGGTAGTAAAACACTTTCGTGCGAGTTTGTCTTGCACCCCTCCAATCCTGCAACATACTCTACCTTCGGTATGGATATTGCCAATTCTTCCTCTTTGATGCATGATCGAGGAAGTTGGCTAATTGGAATGTCACATATTTTATCTCATGATCCAGTTAGTGTTAGACTATCTGATAACCTTAGGGGGGTGAATAAGGTTATGTGCAAAACTTGAATTCTTTTTCGGTTTTCAAAAACTTTTGCAATGCTTGTTTAAATCAAATGCGGAATCTGAGATTTAAACTTATATGATGTATGTAAGCAGGCAGATCAGGCACAGTGAGATGTTACTATTTTCAATATTCACTGTAATCAGATATTTATAATTAAACAGGCAGAACATGCAAAGTGTACTATTACGCTATTATCAGAGTTCAGGATAGACAGATACTATAAGTAGCGTAACATTAAATAGATCGGCGCAGTGATAGTATAATTATAACCAGTAAATAAAGTAAAGAGAGAGGGATAGAGATACACCGGGATTTAGCGAGGTTCGGGATAAAAGCCCTACGTCCTCGGCCTCAGGCTTTGCAACCTTCGGACTTTGATGGCAACCACTATATTGAAGAATTGTTTACAAACAGGCAACTTCAAAATAGCAGATCTCAATTCCCCCGAACTGAGAACCCGAGCACCTAGCTAAGGATTTCAACACCGCTTCAATCTCCTGATTGAACGACCCAAGAGCACCTCCCAGGATTTCACTACCACTTCAATCTTCCCCGATTGAACGACCCAAGATCACCTCCCAGGATTTCAAACCAACTCAATCTCCTGATTGAGAGACCCAAGAAAACTTCCCAGGATTTCAAACTAACTCAATCTCCTGATTGAGAGACCCAAGAACAAATCCCAGGATTTCAGAGTGACCCCACAAATAGAGTAACGAATACAAATAGAGATCTATGATCCAATCACCTCAGATATAATAACAGTATAGTGACTAAGAGATGAGTGATATGGAAAATAGAAAAATGATATGAAAGTTGAAGCTCTATTTTCTCTCTCTCTCTCTCTCTCTCTCTCTCTCTCTCTCTCTCAGATCTAGAAATTTCGTATGAGAGGAAGAGAGAATTGTTGAGAAGTGTGGTGTGAGGTGTGATGAGAAATGAAATCACACTTGTATTTATAGTGTTAGAAAAGTTTAGAAAATGGAAAATACATTTAATGCTTGATATAATCGATTATGGCCTTTATGTTTTTCAAGTGCATAATCGATTATAGATGTATAAGGAAACATTTTGAAAGCTTGATAATCGATTATTGATATTAGTTCAAATAGGCACATAATCGATTATTGTTGTCAAAAGGAAAGCAAGGCAAGCAACTAATCGATTATAGGTTTAGTTCATGGAAGCACATAATCGATTATACATAAAATAGGAAACAATTTTTGGCTTGATAATCGATTATGCCTTCATGTGTTATCAAGGGTATAATCGATTATACATAAATGAGGAAACTTTTATATAGCTTGATAATCGATTATTCCTTCATGTATATCAAGCACATAATCGATTTATTGATCTAAAAAAGGAAGGTAAGGCAAGCTCTTAATCGATTATGTATATAGTAGAAATAAGATGGTAATCGATTATTGTTGTAAATAAGGAAACAATCGATTATTTGTTTTAGTAAAAATAGGAGAGTAATCGATTATGTGCTCTGAAAACATTCAGGCACCTAATCTATTGCCATAATCTATTATCTTTGTAAAAGAATAGGATTTTGATTTCAAGCCTTCAACAAAACTATTTTTAGGGTTTAAGCTTTCAACAAAAATAATTTTAGGGTTTTTGTTGCCACCTTATGCATGCATGCAATTTTATAAAATATTTTTCAAAACTATTTTGATGCACCATGCATGTTTTGAAAAACTCATCTCTCAGCTACTAAGAGTCATAGACCTTCAGTGATAGGACCTTACACAGTGTCCTAAAGAAAGCGGATAAACAAATAGGTCTTGAACTGCTGAGGTGGCTTCTTCTCCAAGCTGCTCCATTTTAATCTTCCTGCTCTTTGCATTATGTCCTGTACTTAATTCAACTTGAACCATTAGTAGATAAGATGTAATTTGTTATCATACAAAACAAAGAGTGTTTGTCCTTGGTTCAACAGTTAGAACTTGTGCAAAATATTTTTTAGTATTTTTTGGTGAAAATATATTCCCACCCGGTGTGTTTTCTGTGTCGGACATCAATGGAACTCCCATAAATTGTAACAAAGGATCATCGGTGGGGCCGACCGCGTGTTGTGACAGTGGTGCAGACGTTGCTATTGAATTAGCCACACACACGACCTCTGTTGGAGCTCCACACTTTCGCTGTGCGTGGAGATCTTTTGCGCTGTGATGTAATCTGATCCTTTAACGCGTCTGGACTATTGTGGACTCTCTAGGGGACAAGCTGGTCCCATGCAGCACAGAACCTACATTAAATCTGGTACAAATGGCCATTGTTCGCAGGCCATGTGTAGATTCTGAAAAGGGAAAAGAAACCCTAGCAGAGAAGTGTCCTTCTCAAAAGGGAAAAGATAATTTGGCCAACTATCTTTTCAGGCTTAATCACTTAGTCATTGTGACTAACTTTAATTTTCAAACAACCTATTTCTACTAGCCATTCTAGGTTTATCCGTATGGATTACAACACCCTCGAATTTTAAAAAATATTCAAATAATAAAAAACTCTCAGGACACATATTTTCTATACAAATATTGTCTAACAAAGAACTACGTATGCTTTGATTTCCCCACTCCACTAGTAAAATGTAGAAGCAAGAGTAGTCAAACACAAAAATAATAAAATTTTATTAAGTCATTGAATTCTTTTTTATAATTTAAGTGTAAAATAAATATGTTTCAAAATTAACTTTTCTTTGCACAATTAATCACAAGTTACCTTTTTTTGGAAAAAAGTCTTTGGGTATTAATATATTTCCTTTGCATAACCGACTCCCAAACCAAATCCGGTTCAAAAAACCAAGTTTTTTTCAAAGAGATTTCTCAAAGTTTGCTCAAAATAATTAAACTTTGATGGAGCTTAATCATGATAGTGAAAAAGATCTATTGAAAAAGATCTGCTCTACCATTCCATATCAAAATAAAGACCCACGTCCCCTTGTGGCAGCTCAGTTGGTAGAAGCTGCGGGGACATATTTGTGGTGTGTGGGGTTCGATCCCCACTACAGCCACTCCCCCATCCCCGTGTGTGTGTGTGTGTGTGTTAGGCCATTGGGCCTCCTTTGAACCAAAAAAATAATAAAGACCCACTCCATTCATTATCAAACAATGAGTTTTTCGGTCGACAAACACACACCCAACACAAAGACTTATGGTGAAGCAAAAGAGTACTGGACTCTTGATGAGATTTTGTTTTGAAAAAATACTCTTGATGAGATGACTCACCACAAGACACTTTTTTCAAGTGATCCTTGCTTGGCCCGAGTAGTTCTATCAACACTGGGATAAATAAGTTCACCTCCTTGTGAACACAACTTTTAAAGATACCTTATTTGTGAGGAAAAATACACTAGCAAAAGGTTTTCAAAAAAGGACAGCTCTATTGAGAAAACTAAAAAGTATTTTAAATACAAAATACACAATTCAATCCCTCATTTCTTGTGTATTATAGTACCTTTAATTGGTATTAGAGTGAGGTCACTACTTAAGCAGTTAATCGTGATAGTGAAAAAGATATGCTCTACCAGATGAAAAGATCCTCCCGAAAAAACATTTTTTTAAGAAGAAATAAATACAAACTTCATAAGTAAATGTGCAGCTTCCTAAGAATGAATCTAAACACTACGCATAAACCTGGAAGTGCATGATCATAAGCATAAAGTGTTGATGTCGCCAAGTATTTTTTTCCTATTTCTAACAGACCCTTCCATCTCCATTAAGAAGCTAGCTTATCCTTCCAATCTTGTTAATCATTTCCACAACATAGTTAAAGTTAGAGTTTTTCACTCTACCTAGTAACATGGGAAAACTAAGTAACGTGGGAAAACTAAGGGTACGTTCGGGATGATTGTGAGTTTTTGGTTTTTGGTTTTAAAAGCCAATTTGAAAACCAAAACATGTTCGAGTAAAATGGGTTCAGTTGGTTTTTTTTCTTCTTAATTTCAAAATAGATTTCCATCAAAACCCAAAACCAAAAAATAGGTTTTATAATTTCTGTTTTTGTTTTAACGCTAACTACCACTCTAACCATCAACTACCACTCCGACCACCACCAACCACCACTCCGACAACTGCTGACCACCATTTTAACCACCACTTCGACTACCACTAACTTCGTGTGTTTGTCTTTTCCAATTCTTATTGGGCGATAACCGAATAGCTATTACTAACGTTTTTTTTTTTTGCAATACAGTATTCATTCGTTTTTTATTCAACTATCTATGCTTATAAAATCTTGCATCGCACGGACATGTGGTCTAGTTATATTGTATATAGATACGGTTTAGAATAAACTTAGTGGTGATCCCTTTTTAATACACACTCTTTTCCTTCTAAAAAAACCTAATCATAAAGTTTTGAGACATATGTTTCATAGATTTTCATGTAGTTTATACTTAAAATCAAACCAACAAGAAGACAATTCAAAAAACAATTTAAAAGCAAGTGGAGCATGGACAGGTAGCAACTATATCTATAACTAACCATCATTAACAGTGCTAGATGTTAGTGGATTAATATCTTATATATCTTTAGAATGAGGTAATGGGACAGACAGACAGGCCCATATATAAATATATAATGTAATTGATTACAGGTGAGATATATATATCTCTCTTTACCAAATCTTGAAGCTATATGCTTGGCCGGTTGCCCTTAAGAATTTGGTCAGGGGTTCGATCACTGGTCGGTGTGTATGGAGAGATATCGTTTGGAAGAGATCAGCCTTTAAATAAACTCCAGTACCTCGAGGGATTAGTCTCCACAGTCGCCGTGGAG
This sequence comes from Astragalus membranaceus, assembly GCA_039519185.1. Classification (NCBI taxonomy): domain Eukaryota; kingdom Viridiplantae; phylum Streptophyta; class Magnoliopsida; order Fabales; family Fabaceae; genus Astragalus; species Astragalus membranaceus. The sequence continues at coordinate 38,013,634 of CM076851.1, forward strand.
CCGTGGAGAATACCCGGGTTTACCAAAAAAAAATCTTGAAGATATATATTCAATTCATCAACAATGAATATTGAAACTAAGGAAAGAAACGTGCATTTCCCTTTCATTCATGGGGGGGCACAAAGCAGAAAAGCGTTGGTTGTTCGAATTTCTCGATACAAAGTACTAAGAATTTGGGATCACATTGAGGACAACCACTGCATAATAATGATATATGTTAACACTATATTGGCTTAGGAAGGTATCAAATCCCATCTCAATTTTGATGGATGTGCTCTAACTGTTGACAAGTTTTTTGTGTTTGTGGGGATCATAATCGTTGACGATTGTTACCCTTGACATTTGGTGCAACTAGATTGCACATGTATGGTTCCATTTAAGAGCGACAAGAATTAGTAACTGTTAATATGTCTTAGGAGCTATTGGAACTTGGTGTCAACTTTATGTATGTGTATGAAATTTATTATGGATGTAACTCATTATTAATAAAATGTTTGTCTTTTCAAAAAAATATAAAAGATCTCAAAAGAGTTCATAATGAAAGGGCACCTCTTACCTTATAAACTTGTTTTATAAGGATGAGTGTTAAATTCAATATTTTAATATAGTATTATAGTCGATCCTAGTTCCATTGGGACACCTGTCATATTATCCATGCACCAAGCCCAATAATGTTGGGTGTGAGAGTGTATTGGAAAAAAACCCAAAGTTTCACATTTACTAGAAATAAGGTCTCAAAATAATTTTTAATGAGGGGAGGCCCCCACCTTTAAAGTTGATTGAGTTCTGTCTAACACAAATTCTAACAATTTACAATACAAAAAATTTGACTTTTACCCACAAACAAAAACTGTCATTAAATGTCAAACATTTGTAGGTAAAAGTAGATTTGACAATTACCTACAATCACTCCTTTTGTGCATTATGCCTGACGTATAACAACGCAATTTATTCTAGGTAAAGGTTTTACCTACCTACGATTTTTTGACTGTCATTATATCTTCGACTTATGGTCAAGTAGTTTTACCAACGATTTTTTTACAGTCACTAAAAATGTTTTTGGGGATAGGTCATTTTTGTTGTAGTGTTATAATGAAAAGGACATCAACTTGGACAGTGGCTGGTTTGATGATGTGGTTAAACTCAAATTGGGGAGAGGTAATAAGGTGCAATTTTGGAACGATAGGTGGTTGGGGAGGGACCGATTTGTGGATTTATTTCCGACAGTTTACAGTGTATGCAGTAGAAAAAACGCAGTGGTCGAAGAGATGGGCTCATGGTCGGGGGTGTTTGGCAATGGGATTGGGAATGGACTTCGGAGTTGCTGCCAACGGAAGCACGGAATATTGTCGCGCAGCTGCAGGAGCTACTGCTCTCGGTTTCATCTGCTGAATTTACAGCAGATTGTTGGATATGGATATTAAACACTGTGCAGGGATTTTCGGTGAGAAACTGTTATATATGGCTATGTGAAAATTCTGCAGGTGCTGGAAATCTCGCTGCAGATCAGATGCGAAATGTGTGGCCGAAGATTTGAAAGATTGATGCGACATCAAAAACGCTAATATTTGCACGGGTCGTATCGCGTAATAAAAGAGTATCGGTCCACAGGGAGAGCCTAAGTGAATACCAATTTAGTTTTTCAAAGTTTGGTTAACTGAAAAGAAAGTGTTTTTAGAAAGAAGGAATGTTTTAGTAAAGTCTACTCACTCATGATCATTGTAGACAAAAGAGGAGAAAAGAAAATAAAAGGAGAAAACATAAAGTTAAATAGCGAGAAATAAAAGAAAGCGGTAAAGTGCAAAAATCATAAATAGCGGAATTGTAAATGACAAGAAAGTAAATTGCTTGAAAAGTAAATTGCCAGTAATTTACTTGACTTGGAAAGTTAAAGAGCAAGGAAAATAAAAGTGCAAGAAAGTAAATAACTTGGAAAATAAAGGTGCAAGAAATTAAATAGCAAGAATAGTAAATGACTTGGAAAATAAAGGTGCAAGAATTTAAAGGAGCAAGAAAGTAAATGACTTGGAAAGAAAAAGGGCAAGAAAATAAATAGCAAGAATTTAAAGGGCAAGAAAGTAAATAAACAAGAATCATAAATAGCATGAAGAGTAAATTGAAGTCATGAATCATTAGAGAGCCTTTGTCATTGATTTTCTAACAAAATTCAAGCTTAGTTACAAGTGAGGATCAAGCCTCTATTTATAGGAAAATATGAGGGGCAAAAAGGTCCAAAAGAGGAAAAAGTGGCAAATCAAGTTGGCCAAGGTAGTCATCAAAAAGCCATCCTCAAGTGGACAAAGCACATGAGCAAGTGGTCAAAGCACATGGTCATCAACAAGTGGGCAAAAATATCCATCAACAAGCGGGCAAGGTAAATTCGACTGATGCAGCAGAATTCTGGGAGATGCAGTCGAATAAAGACCTGCTGAGACAGATGCTGTCGAATTCTAGCCTGCTGAGACAGATGCTGTCGAATTCTGGCCTGCTGAGACAGATGCTGTCGAATTCTGGAAGACAGATGCAGTCGAATTCTGACAGATGCTGTCGAATTCTGGCCTGCTGAGACAGATGCTGTCGAATTCTAGCCTGCTGAGACAGATGCTGTCGAATTCTGAGAGATCTAGTCGAATTCTGGGAGATCCAGTCGAATTCTGGGAGATCCAGTCGAAATCTGGAAGATGCAGTCGAATTCTGGGAGATCCAGTCGAATTCTGACCTGCTGAGACTTAAGCAGCCCAAATTGCTTCAAAATAAAACCTGAAGATAAAAAGTAAACATTTGCAGTAAAATAGAACAAAAATATAATTAAAATACTAAAAAGACTTAATAAAATAACTATTAAAAAGACTCTAAAAATAGACTTATCAAACTCCCCTATGCTTGAACCTTTGCTTGTCCTCAAGCAAAAACAGTGTAAATCTTTAGGCCCATTCTGAAGGAAAATTATTTTCATATCGAAACCTTAAGTGAACTGTGGGGCAATTCTAACACTTTGGTTTGAGAACTACTATTTTTGGGCTTCTTGTGGAATTGGGAGACAAATTTAAAGTATCAATACATTAGAGAGGATATCCATGTCATCATAGAACCGGTTCCCCAACATTCTTAAGTTTGGGTCCTCCATTCACTAAGATCGGGTCTCAAAGGAGGGTCTTTATACGTTGGGTATTCAAGCATTTTTTCTTTTCTTTTTGATTTTATATGCTAGCCATTGATTTTGACATTTAAAATGCACCAATTTTTGCATTTTGAATTGGTTTTGCAAATTTTTTTTTTTTTGAATACCCCAACTCAGACGTTTTTCTCCAGTAACCGCGCATCCAGTGAATATCACCAAGAGAACCAGGTTACTAGTTTCTTTTCAGTCCTTCTAATTGTATTAACAACTGAAAACAGTCTCAGTAGTGTGTGTGTGAAAAAGCCCTAGAAGTAGAAATCGAACCATGATACAATTTTGTTGTTCCCAACCAGCCCACCTAGATGATTGCTTAATGAAAAATTGAAAAATTATTTTTGTCCAGAAAAGGCTTATCTAAAACATGCTTTAGGGTTCACAAAGTTTCGTGATGGAGGGAGCAGATACAACTCAAAGTACAAAAAAGATAAAAACTTGGCAAAGCAATAAAGACATTCCTAATAAAAGCAATAAAATACCCCCACATGCTTGGAC